>OY735226.1:6007959-6187959 GCA_963457665.1 Thysanoteuthis rhombus | reverse complement strand
TTTCAATATTTACAGTGAAAGCTAAAACATGCAGTTTTCTCATAAGACTATAATCCTGGGTTTGGGCTAAAACTTCATTCATTTTATTTAGTGAAAATAAAGTAAAAAATAATTTTACTTTTTATTTTTGGCTTTGAGGTCATTGAAGAAAAAGGTCAGGTTTGTCACTCAATAGGAACTGTTACATAACGGAAGCTTTCAGGCAGTATTCCTTGTTCGAGATGATCAATTAAAAAATGGAATATGGTTTGGTCAGTGGATATGTTATTTTGGGCGCATTCCGCTGGACAGCCATCACTAAAATAAGCCAGAATTTTTTTCAAAAGTAACTGGTGTGAATTTTATTGGGCATAAATTAGTGATCAATTCAATAAGAAGATACATTGCAAATTGAACTCCTTCACAGGAGTTTTTTTTTCAAAAGATAGGTTCAGCCCTCTGCCTCCATTTGGGGCTTGTATGCATGATACATAGGTGGCAAGCAAGCCAGCAAGCCAACCAGATCCACTTGAAAACTGAAGCAACATACGTTGATGATCAGGGTGAAAGTTTTGATTGGCGGTTTTTACAAGATCATACTTGGTTGAGACAGTCTGTCAAGATCGGTGATGACATCCTATATTCTTCTGACACCAAGGTTTCTTCAGTTTTCATGTGAGTCTGGTAGGCTATTTGCCGCTCGTACAGATCATACCAATGGAACTAGATAGCTGAAAATGTAGGCATCACCCCCTGATAATGTTGAGGAAAAACTTCTTTTTTTTAATTCTGGTCCTCCCCCTAGAGGTTCAATATACACTGCAAATTAATATTAAATTGGTCCCTAGCTCGATTTCCAATGTATTCAATATTTTTTAGTGATCTTATCCCGATAGAAAAATGGAAACGAGAACTAACTTACGCATTGTTCATTACTTTTTCAAATATCTTTATTGATCATTCCAAACACGGTTTGCTGTCAAAAGATATCGGTCACGTATCGTTTTCTATTGATCGACCAACCAGACCTATCATTTTTTAGTTTCAAAATCGATTAGTCTTTTGCTTTTTTCATCTTTGGTTAGCGTTTTGCGTTTGGCATTCATGAATCCATTGATGGCTCTTCGGGTCAAATTGAATATTCTTAGCTCTCAGCAGGTCGGACATGAGGTCCCGTCCTTGGACACTAGGCGAACACGAACCATCCTTTCATGCCTTCGAGCAGGGCATTGTTTCCTGGATGTTGTGAACAATATATTCATCGCTTTGTCCTTCAATAGTTTCCAAGTTTTCAGCCAACTCAATAATCCCAAACCTCCAAGAAATATTTATTTTTCTTAGCAAACATCTGCTTTAGGTGTCTTTCCCCAGTCAGACGAGGAAATGGAATTTTTGTTCATGAATAGAATTCTGTAGGAGTCTGATTGAATGGTAAACCTAACTAGTGAACACAGCAGATTAGTGAAATCTTCCTGACCAAGCTGTTACATTTATTGCCCCTTTACTAAAGAAAGAGACTGTTTAAGTTTATCATGATGAAATATTAGGTCTCATATCTTGATCAATTCTGGAGGGGCACAACGTTATCGTCAATTAGTCTTAGGGTTCCAAACTGTAATCACAGGAGGAACCTGTTTTGATAATTAAAATCGTCTACAGAATCCCCTCAAAAATAGCTTTCACTTATGCATATATATATATATATATATATATATATATATATATATATATATATATATATATATATATATGCGTGTGAGTGTGTGTGTGTGAATGTGTGTGTGTGTGTGTGTGTGTGTGTGTGTGTGATTGGATTTTGACCCTATGTATGGATTGTGTTTAAATCCGAAGAGAACATAAACATTCAAATGAAAAATCAGGAACAACTAATCACTGTACCGCGTTTGTGCCATGTCATTGACCGAGATTTATTAAAATTTGAACGTAATTGATAAGGAATCATTATGAATTATCTTGTTTCGCAAAATCCTCTAGAAAGGTCGTGCAGAACCCTCAGGGTCTTCAGAGTACTGTCTGAGTTCAGATGAAAATGACAAAAGAACATGTCCAAGGAATCAATTAGAAAGAAGCTCATAGTGAAGGACCCCCTTTCGATCCTAATCTTCACACATCGTTACCTCGTTTGAGCAGTTATTAATGGTTCATTTTGCTTCACGGTCCCTGTTATCCTGTGTTATAGTTTTGTTTGTACATTTCAACGCCGATCTCTTTTGCCTCACTCAAATGGAAGTCATACCTCGAAGCTACTTACACAATGAAGCTGCTGGAAAATGGTTTTCAAATGCTTGATACGGATATTTGGTGTACATTGGCTTTTAAACGATCTGAACATTCTCAAGCTCTGGCGTGATCATCCTGAATTTGTCACCCGACAGTGGAGCAATCTTTAGCGACAAATCCAAAGATTGCGCAATATCCCGAAAATGCTGTCGATAATTCATCATCATTAAGAACAGGTTTGGGCCTCTCTGGTCGTTAATTATTTGCGTTCACGTTTCAAAACCTTAGCGAATAAAGCAACACTGAACAGTTCACACTACAATAATGTTCATTGCAAATGTATGGATGGTGCAATCGGCAGCTTGAGCAGCAGTTTATTTCAATTTTAAACCGCACTTAATATTAGTCTTACTTCTTCAGTAGGCATCATTGCTGTTGTGAGTACAAGAAAACTCCAATAACAATGAATGATATCTATTTAAATTGGATTTCCGAAAATAAAATGAAAATACGTTCTTAATCTTTTAAGCCTAGCGTTACTCTCTCTAAAAGGTTTCTCAAGCTTTTTTCCCAGCATACTCCTTTGCCCTTTGCAACGGTGTCTGCATGTCCTGAGTGAAGAATAAAGGCCAAAATATGTAGATACCAGAGAACGTCTAATACATATGTGAATTACTAACGTAATTTCATTCAATTTCGTTGTCTGGAGATGAATAAACTTGGCTCTTTCAAATAAGTACAGTATAATTCTGAATATAAGTGGGATTTTTTTAATCTACAAAATGCCCCCAGATCAGCAATTCGACTATCCTTCATCATCATCATCAGTCTTTCAACGTCCGTTGTAAGACATAGACCTTCCCCAGGATTCGCCACACTTCTCCATCATGGGCTTCGCGGAGCCCACACTTCCTGAATTTGTCTAGTTCATCTCTCCATCTGATATTCTGCTGGCGTTGATAGCGCATGTGACCTCGGGGGATCCATGTCTTGAGTCGCAATGTCCATCGGTTGCCTGCCATTCTTGCAACATGGCTAGCCCACTGCCATTTGAGATTTTTATGGATTCTATGCTGTCCCTGACTCCTGTCTTTTCCCGGATGTGCTGCGCTGTCTTGCAGTCTCTCTATGTGAGGCCCAGCATAATTCATTCATGTGCACGTTGTATGGTTTGCAGGTCAGTTTTTTGGTTACACTCCATAGGTGACTATCAGGATGATACATTGGTTGTATACCTTACTGTTTAGGATTGATGGAATCTTTTTCTTTTAACGTTGAGCTTGCTCTGTCAAGGCTTGTCATCCTAGAGTGATTCTTCGCTTCATTTCTTCTTCTTTTGAGGGTCTCATGGGGATAGTCATGAATGGACAAATTTTTGCCTTTATGAATACATTGACGATAGAATCAGTGCATATTAGTGAATGGTAATGCACTTAGTTTCAACAGAATTCATTACAATAGTTTTGTATTAAATCCTACGGTGTGTTATGAGTAATATACTTCTAAAATATTTTTTCCTTAGATTTATCACCACGGATGAGAGTTTCAATCTTATGACCTGAACACAGTGATCGATATTCTTGAAGAGTATTATCCATAAACGTTAAACTCATAAGAAGGAGTATCCGCAAACATATCAGAAGTGTTCGGTTGGCAAGGGAGGAGAGCTTGATTTGCCGGAGATTTGCACTGTTTATCCGATATTTTACATTCCTTTGCCAGAATTGCGTGGAATTTACCCACCCTGGCTCCTACATCTATGGGCATATGTCTCACGATGACGTTATGGCAAAAAGACCCACTTGGCTTATATTTGAGTCACTTGATTTTCTGGAAGTTCATGCTCAATTCCGAACTTCCTCTCATACTCATGGTCGACGTATATTCAAAAATATACGACGTCTCAGTTTTAAGTATCCTTTCAGAAGGAAAGGCTCGTTTATTATTATTCACGAAAAGTTTAGCACGTGATGTGTTTTTGGTAAAATACATAGTTGAAACATTTTCTTGACAATTCACTAGAGTTTCCTTTGTTTGGAAGTACTTGAAGAATCCAGTGTTTTTACAAACCTTTCATGCCACTGTTATTTCTTTTACGAGCCCCAGGGCACACATAGCCCTCTTTGAGAACCCCGACTCTATGATTTAAAAGAAGTAAAACGATATTTCATGTGTAATAACGTGATATATCAACGACTCTTTAATTTGCCCCGTGAAGCCAAAAACCGAACAACTGGAAGTGTCGTAACGCCTAACGGAGTTGGAATATTTAC
Organism: Thysanoteuthis rhombus; assembly: GCA_963457665.1. Taxonomy (NCBI): domain Eukaryota; kingdom Metazoa; phylum Mollusca; class Cephalopoda; order Oegopsida; family Thysanoteuthidae; genus Thysanoteuthis; species Thysanoteuthis major. Next base: position 6,183,466 of record OY735226.1, on the reverse strand, counting down.
ATCACAATGCAATTGGCCAATAACAAAATAAACTGACCTCACCATATGTTTTCACATGAAAATATTATTGGTCCATTAATTTCTATCTCTCATTTTTTTCCTCGTGCTTGTTAGTGCTCAAAATTATCATTAGCATCCTGAAATTTCATTTGTGAAGAACAAGCCATATTGAATTTAAAGATAAAAAAAAACTTTTCTAAAGTTTTGATTGAATTATTTTTCTTCCGAGTTACCATCAAACTTAATTTTAAGCAGACCGTGCGTGTAGGCGTTTGAGGAGTGTTCGGCGCAGTTGTTAGCCAATCGGAAATTTGCTCTGAGTAACAAGTTTGGAATTTGGTTCGGTTTAATATCTGTTCCCAAAGGATCACCTTCAAAAGACTGAAATACCCCCTTTATGTGTCTTGCCCAATAAAATCAATGGACATTCCAATGGGAGTTATCTAGGGGTTTTTTATTATATAAATGATATATAATATTGAATTTCAGACGGTATTTTTTTTTTGTTTTATTCCTGATGAAATAATTGTTTAACGTTTTACGGGGTTTACCCATGTTTTATAATGTAATTCGACTTTTGTGACCATTAAGAATTATTTCATAAAACGGAATAAAATGATCAAAGAAGGTCGGACTTACCTCCTTTGGATTCGAAAATTTTTGTATCAGAAATTCAATAATAAAGTACTGTCTAAAATGCGAAATAATTGATCAGGTAGAACGTATACAGGGGTATACCAGGCTTTTGAATGCGATGTTTTGAAAAGGATACCTTAGCACAGATGACTTCCTGTCCTCCTTGATGTGATATTACTGCAGCTTATGTCATTAATGAGCAAGTCATAACCTTTAATTAAAACCTGGTTTTATTCACAAAACAATTTGCCTATACTTCCAATCCTCCACAAGAACAGAGTGTGACACAAGCTCAGTTTAAAGTGGGTATACCACATATACAACTGTGTGAGTAGGTTTTAACCAAAATATTATCTTTAGTCCTTCGCAACTATTGTTGGAAGGATACAAATCTTCAAGTCTTGAGCCCTTTGGATTGACTCCGCGGAGCAGCACCACACAACATGAGGTAAAAACCTAATCTTTCACGGCACCACGGGTGCGTCCTCTTTGTTTCGAATAGTCGTGTGAACGACACTATTTGCTTATTCGTCCAATCCCTCACAGGAGCATAGTGTGACAAAAGTTTGGCATAATGTGGGGATATTACGCACGTGAACGCAGGGGTAAGACCGTCAAAGGGATTATCCTTTGTCCTCACAATTATGGCCATCAGGACATAAGACATCTTGACGAATCTTATCTTGACTTGACTTGACTTGACTTGACCAAAACTCCAATTGGCAAGAGCGCTGCGTCTGCCTAGCCAAACATTTCATCATGTTGTAACATTCGATATATATCAAAGAGGCAGAGTCGAAAGATTCGCATAAATCTTATTCCTAGCACATATGATAAATTCTAAAGGGAATATCTTTAATTATCTCTGTACATTCTTACATATTCCGGCGTTCTTTGAGACTATCGAGACTATTATAGATTCTCCGTACTTAAAAAGGTTGTGTATCGGTTTTTCAAACAGGAATGATTAAAAGACGTAGCCGTGATAAAGGCGTTTTTTAGGTTTTTTGCATGCAAAAGTTATTTCTTGGTGTAAACGTCTACAGTGCCAAATTTTAGTTCCATCTAACAAATTGAAATATAAGGCAACTTGGTTGTAAGAAACTGCAATTAGCACAGACCCCCATGCCAAAAAGATTTTATAGGTAGATATTCGCTTCACACTGATAATAAACTGAACCGTAACCCCAAATTTTATCTCGACTGTCAATGTCCTTTGTGGTAATCAGACAGTCTGATCACGTCACTAAAACAAACACGGATTGACAATAGCCATGGGTCAGAATGTCAGTCGGATTTGATTGGAGGAAAATAAAATAAATTCTAACGGAAGCTTCTTCGACAGCCAATGGCTGGAGGAGATACAACAAGGGATAACAATCACAGTTCAACGTACAATCAGTTACACTGAAGACAAAAAGTGTTTTTCTAGCTGCTATGACGTAAGACACTACCAAGACAACCGAAGGAAAGTAGTGATTTACCGACAAAGGACTAATAAGCTGCTACAGCGAATTCTAATATATATATATATATATATATATATATATATATATATATATATATATATATATATATATATATATATATACGTATGTATGAATGTATGTATCTATGTATGTATGTATGTATTTGAGTATCTTATCGAATACGGATTTGTGTATGGTGGATAATGGAATGATTTATGTATATTCGAGAAATGGATCTGTAATCCAGCAACATATCTATAAATGCATAATGTTATTCGAAACGACCACTCGTTGTTACCCAGAGAATGAGTCATTCGGCCTAGACGGTGCAAATAAATTAAAGAAGAATGGAGCTGCCGTAGGAAACGAACTTACAAGCGATATGATAGTAGTTTTAACTTAGCATCACTCTTAACCATCGAACCAAACAGCCTGACAGGAAGACAAAGGTCCAAATAATCACTTTGAGCAAGATGCTTTTGTTTGGGCCGAATGACCATCCGTATCGGATTTGAACGCACAGCCTTTTCTTTTGGAGTGCTCAAGTAAACAGTCCTTTTCTAACCACTTGAACTACCAAGGCCCTTACTGTGAGAATGGTCCAAATAACATCTCTCCTTCTCCAAGTAAAAATCAAAAATATAATATAATGTATTATCCGATATGTGTTGGGTTTATTTCATGAAGTGTGTTCGATAGATTCCACATCAAAAAGTATCTTAAATCGAAATAGAGCTTGAAATATGATGAGAAAGTTTGGCAACACTAACATATTTATACCTCTACCCTATTTTGGATTTTCCTTATGGATGATTTGATTCATCTTATATCCCTATTTAGGACTTTTGAGAGGGATCAACTCCTCTGGTTGAGGAACCTTCCTCTTATTCTATTTATAGATATTTTCTCTTTATCGCCTCTTTTCCGTGTTTAGTTGTTTGTCACCGCCTGTTATGATTTATATCGTTAAGATAAATTACTGTCAAGTACTTCTAAATTATCAGGGGATACTGTAGATACTCTCTCTATCAGCGTGTTGTGTTCTGACATGTGTTTTTTTTTTAATTTTTCATTTCACTGTGGGCGTGAGGTTTCTGTCCCTTAATTTCCAGTGATGAATTGATCGTGATGTACTTTTTATGTATTTTTGCTTGTAAATGATGATATATGGTTGGTTCATCTTAGTTTGAAGGGTGTTCAAGATATTCTAATATAGTGTTTCTCTTTTAAGGGTTTCTATTGGGTTCGTATTTCAGCTTGATATACAATATCTAATTGGAGACATCTGTTATGCAAAACGAAACTGTTGCAGTTTAAACTATTACAATATGGTTTATTTATGTTTCTTCCACTAATATGATTTCGTATTACTCTATCGTTGTGATTTATTAGGAATGCATGAAAATTATCCATACAACAATAACTAATTTTCAGTTTTTTTTGTTAAATATTTTACACAATGGGTTGCTCAGGAGGGGGGAATATTTTTTTTACTTAGATGAATATTTTGAATAAGTTATTTTGTATGTAGGCATCTTTTTCTCTGTAATTTTCCTACTCTATAGCAGATGTTTAGTTTGTAAGTGATATTTTTGCTCTCTTTACAGTCTTTTTTTAATTGTACTTTTCAGCGTTTAATCTTTAGTAATTTTGTGTAATGTTATTGGCTAGGTGTTTGTTGTAGGTTTGGTAATTCATATTTGTTGTTATTTTGTCTCCTTTCACGAAACATGTTTGTGCAACAAATCTTTTATGTCATCGTATATATATATATATATATATATATATATATATATATATATATATATATAATGGGTTATGTAATATGAAATTCTCTTACTTGATATGATCACCCATTATCAAACAGTGAATGTACCACTTGGTTTAGACAACGTAAATTGAGTAAACAATTCAAGGAAATTGGGTTGTTGCAGGAGTTGAACCTCGAAACCGGTTCTGTTTAATTTGTCTTAACCGAAAGGTATATTCACCGTGTAATAACGGATGAGAATTTCAAATGAGATTTTCTGTATGATATAACGCAATTCATAATAATTCTATTGGATTTCTCAATAACTGAGGTCTCTGCTTATAACAATCCGGAGTATCTTTGTTATAGAAATTGCAGACGACCATGTTATCCGGAGGTTCTGTGCCTGAAGTTGCTGACAGCCGTACTGTTCGAATTGTTTAAGACTGTTCACGCCCCGTGGTCAAACTGCAGGCAAGCCACTCTGTTGGGATACCCTTGCAAAGGGGCAGCAGACCCCCTTCAGCAAGAGACACTTCTGTCAAATCTATCCCATGAAAAATGTATCCGATAACATCCTTACACAACTTCAAAATTGACAGAATTGGGGCCAAATATTAGGAAATGTCTGTAAAAAATGTATTTCACCTTTTTTCAACTCAGTGTTTATATATATATATATATATATATATATATATATATATATAGCTAACAAGATAGATAGATAGATAGATAGATAGAGAGACTCTGGAAATCATTTGTAAATTGGCTTTCTGATATTTTCTCATGGATACATAGATAGAAAGATAGATGTATTAGAAATCATTTAAAAATTGGCCTTCTGCTATAGTGTCATAGATTGATAGATAGATAGATAGATAGATAGATATGAACATTCTGGGAGAGAGGAAGGGAATGTTCCTCGATTTATTTCATTAGCTTAGCTAAGCCTGCCACAAAGCCAAAAGATGTGTGAGAGAGACACGTATTTTTTGTTGCCTTAAATAAGCTTAAGATTTGTGGTCTGGGTCCAAATCCAGATAATGTTTCAACATCATGCTTTTTGCCCATTAAGATGGCAACCAAATGTCTGACTTGTTCCGACAAAAAAAAAAGGTATCTTAACAAAAATAAAATCAACCTGAATTATTTTTGTTTTCTTAATGGATATTTTTTTTCATATCGGGAGCCGACTGACAATGCCAGCCACCATAATCGAAAATACAGCGTATTTCTCAAATCTGGCACATTAGACATATGCTAAAATTAAATCTTGACAAACAAATCAAGCTGCATAAGCATAAAATAAACATTTTTCCCATCAAGATAAGTATCTTTGGAACTCTGCCTTTCTTTTTACAGATTAGAATGATTGTTGAATCTAGGCAGTGAAGGATTAAACTTAGCAGGAGCCCGAAAAGCACAGGCCAACTCCCCAAACATGCACACTAAAGATCAGTGGTATAAGGAAAAAAACGTCAGACTCTTCAGTTCAATATGTTGGTAAGAAAACAACTCAGACAAATACTTCTGTATAATTAGTTTTCTTAAATATATCATGAGATGGTTTGCATGATGTTCGAAATTGAAACTGACACAACAGATTTAATATTCACATAGGTGAACACTTTATAGAGATTACACGAATAACGAGTCATGCCTGTAATCATACATATGGATCTTTCATTGTTAAATACGTTTTAAGTGGTAACTTCATATGTTTCAAAGGAATAAGATCATGTGTAGTATAAAATAACATTCATACACAATAAATTATGATAATATTCTATATAAAATGACTACGTGTAGTATGAAACACCCCTAAAAATGGTGAGGGTAAATGACTGATGATTCCAATAGGAAGAATCTATCCATAATACCATAATATCAAATTCTATTTAAAACAAAAAAGACAGGGAAAATTTAAAAATAAATTGCATCAACAGATATTGGGAAATTATTGACTGACATATGTTTTTAGTGAAATCGTTTTTTACATACAATTATTGTTTAAGGTTGTGGAGTTTTCTAGATTCTATCTATCTATCCATCTATTCATTCATCTATCTATCCAACTATATACATATATATATACAAATACATACATATATATATATATATATATATATATATATATATATATATAATTGTTTTTAAACCCCCGAAATAATTACATGGTAATCAATTGATGATTCCAACAAGAGAAAATCCATACATAGTACCATAATAGCAAATCATGAGTAAAACATAAAAAGAAGATTTTTGACGTTCCGCCAGTTCATCCTGTCTATTTCAGAGAAAGGTGATGGAGATACAAAGAATTGTTTGTGATATAGAAGCCGTGTCTAGTTGTGGGCAGGTTTAATGATTACAAATCAAATTAAATGGATATTGGATGTTTAAAAGAACAATAAGCACGCACACACATACACACACACGTACACATACGCACACACAAACACACATATATATATATGTGTGTGTGTGTGTGTGTGTGTGTATAATATGATGTCAATTTGCTTTTTGCTAACCTGATCTGTACCATATATATATATATATATATATATATATATATATATATATATATATATATATATATATATATATATATATATTCATTATATATATCGTTACACGTAGAGAGAGAGCGCTCGGTATTTTTAAGAAATGATAACTTTATTTTTAAATTCTTACTCAGGCCCCTCTGGATTCACCCTGGGGCCCTGGGATCTGGGATCCTGAGAAAGTGCCAGTAGTTCCTCATAGTTATTACAACTGTAGGTGTACAAGCTTACGTATCTATTTTCAGATATAAAGAGTTCTGCTTACGTCAAGGTTGTATATTACGCTCACCCTGTATCTCATTCTAACTCTCTCTTTCTCTATCTTTATATTTGTGTGCATAGATGTGAATAAACACATTAATTAATTGTATTAATGTCTCTCTGATAAGATAGATAGATAGATAGATAGATTTGAAATTTGATAGATGTCAATCAACGTTGAGTCTATGTATATCCATTCTTCACTAATATTGTGGGGTTTGATTGTGTGCATCCCAACCGTAGACCATCCAAACATTAAAGCGATCCACTTCTCCCGCACAAAGCATCTTATAAGACATTAACAATAAATAAATTCATAAATCGATTCGGAATCTTTTGTCTAGCCAGGAATTCCTCTGATATTTCTCAAAGATAATTTTTCGTGTTTATTTTCAAACCTCAGGAGGTTTGGCAAATGTTTTTTGTTTTTATTCAAAACAAAAACTGAACATTACAAAATACATCTCGGGAAATATATAGGGTGGTTCAAAATCAGCAGACAATCTCGATTCTTTTGATCGTTTTTGGGGGGTGGGGGTTTTCTTTCTTGGTTTTGAAAGCGAAATTCTAGCAAACTGTTTTTGCTATATCCGACCGGTTATAGCTAATTAAGAATAAAGAAACTAAGCCATATCATCTACCTAGAATAACAAATTTCTGTGAAATAAGAGTAGGAAAAGCCGGAATCACTTTAGGTTTGCACACTCCCGGTAGAGCAATCTCAATGTTCAAGAACAAGTAAATTCCATTAGTCCTAAAAAAAGGGGGGGTTACAACCAATGCATATTCCCGATAGTCACCTATGGAGCTAAAGCATGGAACTTAACCAAAAGATAGAGCCTCAATCTGAGAACCAGGCAACGTGTTCAGAACAAAAATTACGTCAAAACCTCTCTCTCTCTCACACATTAAAAAAAAACTTGGAATGAGTTGAGACTTGAAAGAAAAAATCGTAATTAAGATACTTGAATGAATTATCTCATAGTTTAGCTTTTGTCTCCTTAGTGCTGATCCATCCATAAATAACCTAATCATTTTGAACAGGTATACTCCAATTATATATACGGGGACACTACAAGTTTCGAAGGTCTATGTTTAGGGGAGACTGGAATTCATGGTGGTGGATCAACCCGCCATATTAGTTATGTAAAATAAAATTTTGTCCGTCGTACGAAACTGCAGGGTCGAAATATTTCCGTTTTCTCCGTTTCAGTGTTGTCAGTTTTAAATATTTTATATTCAAATTTAAATCCATTGCTTATTTGGGTATTTCATGTGTAAATCTAGGTCTCCAATTTTTGATAAAACACTTAAAATCTGTAAGTTTTTTAATATTTTTTATTTAATGTCTATATATATATACATATATATATATATATATATATATATATATATATATATATATATAAACTTAATACACTGGCAAATTGTCGAGTTATCTTGGTGCATTCACATACGCAGGTATTCACTCTCAACCACTGTCATTTCTATAATTACGGTTAGGCAATAGCGCTTCTTTTTCACTGACACTCCAAGACCTGTACACTGAAAACTCTTATTTCCAATGCATTCGTAGTGTAAAGTCAGTTATAATATTTGTCAAGTAAAATGATTAACAATGGTTCTCTTGAATAGAGACAGTACCGATGCTTTTATATTATATGTATAATCGTTCTAATCAGTCAGTAGAACTTATTTTTTTCATTTATTCATAGAGTCGAGTATGACCTTTACGAATTCTTATGATCAGATATCGTAATAACTACCTATAATTCTTAGATTATCAAGACATTAGTTATTTTCCAATGAACGAAACTAAAATGAACCCCTAATACCATTCAAACAGGCCTTTGAAATTAATATTTTCCCTACATTTTCTTGTTTGAGTTAGATGAAAGTTGAATGATTGTTTTTGTTTTTTTGTTCAGCTCCGACTCAGTTGACTTTATGTTTTTAGCGTAACAACGATGACAAGTTCCGGCCTCCAGTTGAGACGAAGAAGCGAGAATTTTGTAATGATCAAAAGACAGAGAAAAAAAGTGACAGATTTTATCCTTATGAAATCAATCAACGAGAAAAAATGAAAAAGAAAAAGAAAGAGGAAAAGATTTTTCTTTAAAGTGGGAGATAAAGAGAGAAATGAAGGAAGAAATAAAGCGAGAATCAAATGTGGAAACTCTCCATTGAATAATCTGGTGTCACTAAACAGATGCTTTTTTTTAGAGTTCATGACCTTTTCTTTTTTTCTTCTAATCTAAATGGTGATTCTCTCTCTTTGTTTTCTTCTTCTACTTCCTCAGCCCTGAGTGCCGATAGTAGAAACTTAAAATTTTGCATACACACGTACACACACTTGTCTCTATGAATAGGGAAAACTTTTTGAAATTTGGCTCAGTGGTTGGAATGGTTACGTTCAAATTAAAATTTGACTCTGGAGCAATCAGTTTTGTTCATATATGTATTGGATATATCAGTAAAGACGATAAATATGCTACCAAAATCATTTTTGCAGCTACACTCCTATTCTAACAGGTGAGATATTCTACAATTTTATACAAGCGTGTATGCAGCGTGTGTGTGCAGAGTACGTCTTAGTATGGAATAGATCATACCGTATTTTTCTTCAGGAAACAGGGTCGTTTGGTTCAGCTGTCCGGTAGTTATTTACTATGTACTATACACTGTTTCTCCATTCTCATCTAACTTCTTGAGCTCCAGTATGAACGAGCAGCTTAACTGCTAGGTTACCCGGTCTGGGGAAGACACAGACCCTTAAAATCTAAGCATATTCTTTCCTGTTGGAGTCCTTAAGGTCTGTACTCCAAGTTGCAAATAGCTGCAATGTCCCAGCGATATGTGCTTAGTGTCACAGACAGTTGCATTGATTCTCAGAGATGGTAGAGCCCTGTAGCTTACTCAGGCAGGTTCCTGTCCTGTGGTTTGAGTACAGTTTACGGTCGGAGCACTCCCACAAATCGATGACAGACCCTCACTGCTTAATCTACCAGTAGAAGAAAGCTCCCGTCAAACTCCCAACCCTAGGAGTCCTGTGTTTATCTGTGCCACGTCTTGCCTCGGTTTATAGAGTGGCGTTGGCCCATGGAAAGCTGACTTCAGCATAAGACTCTATTGCTAAGGCTGAAAGTTCATTCCACATGTAAGCCCCGATGTTTGTATTACTGTCGAAAGCCATTCCAATCTCTTTTGTGAGTCAAAACCATTCATGTACGTAATCATTGAGTGAATGAAATCTGTTTCATATTACTTTGATAAACCAGATATTTTGTGTTATATAAGCTGCAAATATATTCATTATATAATTCGATTATTCAAATATGATACATACAGTTTACGTTTAGCTTATATGTTAATATAATGCAAATGAAATATCAATATCAGTAACAGCCAGCTTGTTTACAGTGTTTTAATTCATAACAATTTGAAACCGCAGGGGTTTTGAAAATGTAAATATAACATAACAGCAAAGAATCCGACATTTTCAAAGGTGAACTGGTGATAATTTTGAATGTAAATGAAAAAAAAAATCCCTACTGATTTCCATTTAAATAGCTACGAGTCGAACCAATTATAAATATGCAAAGAAATCAGATACAGGGTCCTTTTGATGACCTCGCTGGGGAAACCATCAGACAGAGCTGCTCAGAAATGCGTCAGATATATAGACATAGCAGATGTAGATATATTCAGGGATGAATACTGCATAAGGTGTAATTTCTATGTGGAAGGGGAGGTCTAAATTGAAAGAAAACTCACGAATAAATACATGAAAAAAATATCAAAACACTAAAAACAGGAAATGCATTGACCCGGCATCTTCATTTACATTTAAACCATAGATTTTCAACACAGCAATTAGACAAAAAGGCAAAGTAAAAAAGAATAATACACCATAGAACCAATAATTGGATGGACATCATTTAAAATAAGTCACTCAATACAAACCGTCATGAAAGCAACAACTTATAGGTGAGGGAATCAGATAAGAAAGGGGTGATCAATAGATAAGTTACTTATCTCGACTAAAGTTTAAAAGAAAAAGAAAACACAAATGTTTTTAGCGTGAATAGGTTTTAGTGGGGTCCATTTCAAAGGAACAAAAAACAAAACATTTCTTCCTATATAAGGAGAAAATCTTCAAATTTTCAGCTCTCTATCTTCATTGGTGATACATGCATACATACATACATACATACACTCATGCATTGCCAGCCAGCAGGACTAGCTTTAAAACTGAAGAAACTATGCAGACATTTTTCGTGAAAGTTTTGCTTGATCGTTTCTAACGAAACAGAGGACATCTTACGTATTAGATTAGCTGAAACCCTCCCTACTTCAGGGTTTTTGAAATATCTCCAGAGTAAGGCCTAGAATGAAGAATGAAATCAATTTTCACAATTTAATCTTTATTCTTCAACGCTTGCTACATTGCGCGATTTTGATAGAAGTCATGTACTCATGAGTGGAGTCAAACTTTTTGTTTCATCCAGTCGGATAGACACATAGAAATCAGATCATCATCATCGCTCACGGGGCCAAAGAGGAATCATACAGCGTATACAACGCAAAGAATATGGGTTCATGTGGAGCTACAAAAGCGAATATGGCCAGACAACAATAGACCTATTGTTCAAAACGATAGAAAAATATGAAAATCACCATCGCCTCAGTCAAATAATGGACAAATAATGAAAATGAACGAAGGTATAAAATATTGCTTGGGCTGTACCCTTACAATAGAAAATATTTTGAGGTTAAATAAAAGTTTTGTTCTTCTTTTAAATTTGCGAGCTTGATTTTTTTTTAAATTGAAACCACCGCTGCATCAAAGACACTCGTTTAAAGGTACTTCTTCAGCAATTAAATGTCTTTTAGATTAGTGTAAAATGATCATGGAGGGTGTAGCTTCTATTGTACTTGAGCTGCAAATAAACTTCAATTTCAAGTGTCGTAGGAAATCGTTCCTTTACCAAAAGACGACTATGGAGAGACAGATTGCGACCATTATTCTAAAAACGCCCTGCGAACAGCAGTTGTATGCACTGGTCGTCGTAAATATTCATAAACAGCTTTTTAAAGTACTGCTCATTAATTTATTTAGAAACACATACTTTGGATATATTATATTGCAGATTTCATTGAATCTATCGTTGTCTCTGCAACTGAAAGAACTTCACCTCAACTTGGGTTGTTCTTATGAAAAAAAAACGTATACATAATCCTTCAAGTGAAAACATTTATTATTGTGAATGGAAAAATAATCCCTTTTATCTGAACGTTGATTTGAAAGTTTCAATTCCCTTTCTCTCACTCACCAGTCGTAAAAGTTGTCTCTATATATTATCTTCCAAAATCATTAGACGTAAATTGCGTCACATGTAAGCTATTTTTAGATGGCCACAAAATATGTGTTGATTTTAATCTAGTTTTTTCGTTGTAAAATAGACTCCTAACGTCACACACAATTCGACTGAGTAGGCCTCAAATCGAAAACACTTAAGATAAGACAGGTGGTAAAATACCCGATGTTAGTTCGATAACCATTTTGATTTTGGTAAGAAGGGGAGAAACAAATCAGCTCAATAGCGCGCAGTCATCTTAGGATTGGTAGATGAAAAACAAAGGCATTCATTTGTTTTGTTTTAGGGGTTAATCAATGATTATTCAGTGGTTTTATTTACAGATTTTCTTTCTTCAGATATTTACAAATACATATAAATAAAAGGCCACCTCAAAAATCCAGTAAACTTATGCCTAAACCTGATAAAAACTTAGTGAAATAAATCAAACGATTGTTCTATTAAATACTGCATTTATCATAAGTATCAAGCTCGCAAACACATGCAATTCACAGCGTGATACATTTTTTGTCATTGTTGGTATTTAAAACAAAAATTAATTATTCAAGATTCTCTGATTTGCAACAAACGTCCAGGACTGAACTTAAATAAAAACTGATGAATTCACGTAATACTAAAAAGCCTAATTTTGTAGCATTTTGTCCAGTGGTATGTGTGGAAGTTTCCCTTGAAATTGTGCTAACTTGAAAAATACAACAAGATCAAGGTAGTTTGTAACTGGATGTTAATAGTATGGGTTCTGCGTTCGTACAAAATCGTACAAAGTCATAATGATGGTTTTGTTAAGGGTGATATTTATCAAATGTTAATTATAGGGTAGTCTCTATCATTTACTATCTAATGTTTTGTTTTTTGTTATCCTTCACCATTCTCGTCAAATCGGATTGCACTTTTCTCCCAAGGATGACCCAAATGTCATAGGGTTGTCTATTAGAAGGAATACAAAAAAATAGAGAGACAAGAGGGCACGTGGGATAAAAACTGGGAATTAACCACCAGTACAATCTACAACCGATGCATTCCCTTGATAGTCTCTTATGGAGCTTGAATATGGAACCTGGCCAGAAGATTGACCTTCAAATTAAGAACCATGTTACGTGCACGTAAGAGAATTATACACGATATCACTTGGGGAGATAGGAAAACAATATGGTTTATTAAAAAAAACTGAGTCAGAGATATCATGAAATTAATGAGAAAACTCAAATGGAAATGGGCTAGTCATGTGGCAAAAATTTCTGACAACCACTACCGTAAACTTCCTGAACAACGATTTGCAATCTAGCCTCCCAAAGCAGGATAAGAAAAATCATCCATAACAAATATTGCAGAGCCATTCATTATGATCCACACCTGGCTTGTCATGCCCGTCGAAGCTTCACCAAATCTACGTTAACTGTAACTCCCAAGAACATGTTTCCCATTTCCAACCTTTTACGGCAGTGGATGATGAGTTGGACTTGCCCGGTTTTTCTATTTTGCCCATTACAGATAGGTAAAGGAGAGGAGATGGCTTCATGCCTTTCCCGTCGGTATCAGCGCAAAGTGAACATCTCAGCTGGTGTTTGAACTTAGCTCAGCGATTTTATTTTCCGTACTCGACTGGTCATTGACCATCTTACCCAAGCTGTGTTAATGCCTGGAAAGATGGATAGAAAGCACTTATCTATAGAAAAACCTGACATTGTACCAGAATCTAAGAAAAGTCACTTTGTTATTGAGAATGTCATTTTCTGAAAAGTATTTTTCTTTTTTCAATTTCTCTTTAAGATCTCAACAGTGTGTTGAGATTACATAGCAATAATGAAATCATTATTTTCTCCCTGGAGCGGTTGCTTAGCGAAAAAGATGGTTCTTGAGATTGATATGCAGACAGATAGACGGATAATCTCCCCTTGAAGTCTGAGACCAGGCGAGAATTGATCATCAGCATATATATGCTTATATCTGCACACTTAAATATATAAATCACGATGCATATATATATATATATATATAGAGAGAGAGAGAGACAGACAGACAGACAGACAGAGACAGAGACAGAGAGAAGAGCTTAAATACAGACAATTTATATACAGTGTTTAAAAAAGGAATGCATCCGTCTTTTTGATATCTCTTATTTTAACAACTTTGAATCTGAAAATTATCTCTTAAAGACGATCTCAAAAAGATAACGAAAAGATGATAAGCAAACATATTAACTTTAAGAATTGGAGTTGAAAGTTAAATTTACAGTTTTAAGGGGGGGTTTTGTTTTGTTTTTCTTTTTAATTTCAACATTTTTTGTCAATACGTTAATGTCCAAATGGTCTAACGCCAAAACAGATGACGATAAAAGGCTCACGCAAGAACGCTCACGCCAGAACACTCACGCCAAATCGGCTCCTCTGATTGGTCCCAGTCTGATAAATTTATGTTGACAGGGGTAAGTTTTTAGTGGCACCGGTGAAACAGATTGATTCATAATAAATGGATAAATAAATTGTATAAACGAGTTTCTATTGCTACGACTATTTTAAATGGCTCAGAATCTGTCACATGCGTAACACTCAACATGGAGGATCTGATTTTGAGTAAAGGCATGCTCTCTTTCAGCCCTGGTGAGGACACGACTTTATTAGATTAATACATGTCCTCCACCTCAATAACACAGCTGGGTATGTAATGAAATAGCTGATGCGTGGGGGAATTTGTCCTGGAAAAAGTTTTCAACTCTCTTCGCTCGCACCGGGAATCGAACCTGTAAACTTCTGTTTGTGCGGTAGACGTGCGAACCACAGTATCTGAGCCAAACATTTTGTTCCAACAGTTTGAGAATATTTTATTCTCCCTTTCTTTTTATTTTGATATTCTCATCTTCCATCAATTGATAGAGAATGCAGGTGAGGGAAAATCATTTTATTTACATCAGGAGAAAACGGCAAAAACAGCGCAACGGATCCTCATTTTATCCTTTGTTTCACCAGATCCAAATTTCATCGAGCCAACGAATTTCCGATGACGTTCTACCTCAGTATCGTATGGGAAAAAAATATTTTTCACTCATCAGCGTGAGAAAAGTGGCGTATCTTGGGTGTGACAGGTATAGTAAATGCCCTCGGCGCTACGTGGAAGGGGCGCCACTGAGCACTTTCGGTGAAAGTCAGACGAGCTATTTTCCAATAGTGAGAACAGATTATTTTTTTCCCAGATGAATGATCTGTTTCTGATTATCGTGGGCAAGAAGCACTGGGATGACCAGATTGTTAAATCATTCGGTGAAAATACAGTGCCACGAGTTCTGTTAAATAAAGAAAGAAGAAACTGGATAAAAACAAAACTTTACATTATAGACCAAAGCCAAGAAGGTGTAGTTATAATTTTCATTTAGTGCAGTCGTTTACTAATGGAAAGACTATCTTAAAACCCACCCTTTCAGTTGGCTCTCAGCTTGTAAATGTATTTAGCAGGACACCAGAGAGAGGGAGAGAGAGAGAGAGAGAGAGAGAGAGAGAGAGACGTGAACTAATCGTATGCTGAGGGAAGAAAAACAAAGGATTTTTCATTCGATGCTCTCTCTCTCTCCCCCTTTCTTTCTCTCTCTCTCTCTTTCTCTCTCTCCCTTTCTTTCTCTCTCTCTTTCTCTCTCTCCCTTTCTCTCTCTTTCTCTCTCTCCCTTTCTCTCTCTTTCTCTCTCTCCCTTTCTCTCTCTTTCTCTCTCTCCCTTTCTCTCTCTCCCTTTCTCTCTCTCACTCTCTCTTCCCAGCCCAGTCCAGCCCCTGATCATACAACAAAAACGTTTCACACAAGCAACCATTGCAAAAAACTTCCTTTTTTTCCGCCATATTTTAATAACTTCAATCTTTTTGCGATATGAAATCCAAGTACTTGGAGATCAATAAACAGAAAATTCACATTAGTAAAGGCCAGAGAAGAAGAAATTTACGCTCTAATTAAACAACATGCGAATCATGTTGGTTTATCATTTATCAAGCGTTACGAAATTTCAAAAAGCAAACCTAATTCTTTTGGGAGTGATGTTTAGAACCAAAAAAATTTCAGCGCTTCAATAAAAGTAGAAAGAGAGAGCAAAAATTGAAGGTAATCCAATGACAGGGAGAAAGAAACAGAGTAGAGGGAGATAAAGAGGAAGGGGGGAGAGAATTGAATTGTATTTTAAGACGAGGAGAAACAAAGGAGGAAAAGGAAAACATTGTAATAATCCCCTCTCCCTTCTTTCTTCCTTTCCCTTTTCCCCCTTTCTTTTCATAAGTTCCTAGAACCAACTGAGACCATAGCGTGTTCAATCGCCTATTAATCCAGAGCAGATTAATTAGCTTAAATTTTACAGCTGATGTAATGGTTATGTAAAGATAAATGTCATAGTGTCAGATGTTTAGACCAGGACACCATTCCAGTGGTTGCAATGGGGGCTATCATCAAGCTTGTCTCATTATTTTCGCTATTTGTCTGTCTTTTACCCCTTCTATTCCAATCAATCCCTTTTTTTTCTCACCAAGATTAGAAAACTCGATCTTTCAAGTAGGGAGACCGTAACTATCACCAACGTAGTTGATCGCCTATCAATCTAGAACGGATTAAATAGCTTGAATTTTCCAGTTATGGTAACACTATCTTAAAAATAGGTGTCATTGTGTTAGATATATTAACAGGAACACGATTTCAGTGCTTGAAATGGGTGCTATTTTCTTTAGATACGTCCTGGCAAAAGGGGGACAACACCTCTTTCTTTAGCCCCCGAGTCATTGCTTCGATAAATGTAAGCTGGCGTCTGATTGGCTAATTTTCAAAATCTAGTTCAGGATGTCACCGATAGGTGCCAATAGACGAGTTGAAGTTTCTCCGTGCTATTTAATGTTTACTGCTTTCATTTACATTGGCGCTCCTTAATTATATCCCGGCTAAACGAACGTCTCGTCGGTATCCAAACATTAAGAAAATGAACAAGAGAAAACAATTAGATACTGTCATTAAATCATTATTCGGAGGCAGTCTATGTTGTTCACAAGATGTGAAGGTTATTCTGAATGATAGATTAATAGATAGATAAGAATGAACTGGGATTGATAAAGAAATAGAAACAGACTGGGACAGTCGGATAGACTGACAGATAGATAGATAGATAGATAGATAGATATTAAAGGTTGTTCTTATGATAGTTTGATAGATAGATTGATAGATAGATGGATAGATAGATGGATAGATAGATATGAACGGACAGAGATAAACTGAGCAAACTGAGATAAATAGAGATGTAAATATGAACATACTCAGACAGACAGTTGATAGATAAATAGATACGAAAGGACTGAGAGAGGTATTATTGAGCTGGAGAGATAGATCCACCGAGGGAATATTCAACCAGGGAGAAAAGGCAAAATATGAATGCATTCTCTCATGTACAACGCAGTAGCCAATTCAGTCACGGAAGACGATAGTTAAACAGCTAGCAAATCTAGTCATACTACTAGTTCTCGACTCGAAAAATTTCACGCAGTATTGCTTAGTTTAAATCACAGGGAAATAATCCTAAGTCACTTAAATTGTAAGATGAAGTATTTTCATTGTATATTTTTGACTTGTTTTTTCGTCTTGTTGTTGCTCCTTAGCACATTTACTATCCATCTATCTATTCATCTCTGTTTTTTCATATTTATCCATTTATCTGAATATCTTCGTCTTTTCATTATTATACTCATCATATCTATTTATCTATCCATCAATCATTACCTATATATCTACCAGGCTGTTCATATCTATCCATGTTTTTTTCATTATCTATCCTTCTCTCTATCTATCTATCTATCCATCCATCTATCTATCTAACTATCTATCTATCTATCTATCTATCAGTCTGTTCATTATCAATCTATGGATTTATCCGTCATTCAATTCATATCTTTGTATCTGTCAATCAAAGTCGAATTGATTTTCGTCGGCCAACCCATTACAGTATCTTTATGCAAGTCTGATATCTATATTCAACACCTATTTATTTGTACCTACCCACAAACACCTCTACTTCGGATCCCTTCCTCATCCCTAATCCCCTCCTCCTCCTCCTTTCCTTCAAAAACTTAACATTACCGATTGTTTACCCCCCCTTTAGTTGTGTATTCCTTTGTCTTATCGCAACACACGTTGAAAGCACTTTGTATTTTTCTGTCTCTCGATCTATCAATCAATCGATCTCTCTGCCCCCCTCTCTCTCTACATATCTACATGTATATATGTATGTGTGTGAATGCATGTGTGCCTTTGTGTGAATATATATATATATATATATATATATACATATATATATATATATGTATGTATATATATATATATATATATATATACATATATATATATATATATATATATATATATATATATATATATATATATATACATATATACACACACACACACACACACACACACACACGGTATATGTGGTACAACTCAGGCTAGCAGTATAACAAAATATAATAATATATTGATAATATAAAGCCACTTCTGAAATGTTATGGATCTGAGGCCCAAAGAGGGCTGAAATATGAGCTAGTTTGTGTAGCGAATCCACAATCTTCTGTTTATATATATATATATATATATATATATATATATATATATATATATATATATATATATATATATATTCGTGTTTTTATTTCTATACTCATCTGTTCCCACACACCTATCCATCCATTTATCTGTTTTTATGTATCTATCTCGGCCATCTTTTTATATCTATCTTTCTGTCTGTTCATAATGCTCTTCCATAGGAATAGAGCACTCTGGTGGATGGAGAATTTATCCGTTAAATGAATATATCGCTTAAATTCAGCTTCGCCGATCTCCCAGTTCCGTAGCTCAGGGGTACGATATCGGCCTCCCGGTCTGAAACTAAGGTTTCAATCCTGCCTCGTGGTACTGGATGGGATAATGGAAAGTCTATAGCCACACTGAAGAAATGTAATACATCGAAATAGCTGTCTGTGGATGACACAATATATATATATATATATATATATATATATATATATATATATATATGTGTGTGTGTGTGTGTGTGTATATATATATGCGTGTGTGTATTCTTATTTATCAGTCAATCTGTTCATAATTATCTATCTTTCTCATTTTGTTCATAGCTGTCAATCTATTTATCTTCCTCGGTCTTTTTGTATCTATCTTTCTCAGTCTGTTAATATTGATTCATCTTTCTCTATACATATGTATATCTCTGTTCCTATCTCTTTCTCTCTTTCTCTCTCTCTCTTTCTCTCTCTCTCTCTCTCTATCTCTCTCTCTCTCTGTCTCTATATATATATATATATATATATATGTATATATATATATATATATATATATATATATATATATATATGTATGTATGTATATCCGTACACTTGTTGAACAGTTCTTTTCTGTGTCTCCAGACTTTGATCTCAATCGAATAACCGATTTTCAATAAGGAACTTTTATGATGAATGACAAAAAAGCTTTACTTCTCTGCCGACAGGCAATTTCACACATCCTTCTCGAATAATAACCAGCACTCATTGATCTGCAATTGAGTTATCATTTATTATTATTTGAATATTTCCTCACTTTCCGATCTCTTTCCTCAAATATAAGGAGGAAAATGAATACTTGGATATTTGCAAAGAAATAATTTTATCTACTCCCCATGCTTGAATTTTCTTCAAATTTACGGAGGTGATACATTTTGATGAACGATCAACAACTGATTAGAAACATAGAATGCAAAATAAAATGTAAACAAATTAAATATCGGAAAATGTGACGAGCAATATTGAGAATCAACATAGGATTGTCAGTTAAAAAAGAAAGGAGTTAGATCCTTTGACCCTACGTATAAACATATGGAATGTTCCAGCGATTATTCACTGTAGTGTGATGCTATCATAGTCACCTAACTACATGACTTTCTTGCAACAAAGTTGTCTTGTCAAAGTGAAATAAGTCTCAACTGAACAAAAAAATTGAATTGAATAAGCAGTCTAATGAACGTTTTAGCTACAAGGCTATTACCAAGGCGTTAGACGTTCCTATCAGTACCATTCGATCAATTATTCTGAAGTGGAAGAAATTTAGCTGTACCATAAAACTTCCTTGAACTGTCACAACATGGAAAAATTCTCCACGGGTAACTCAAAAAAAACACAGGAAAGTTGAAGCGATTCTAACTTAAAGGGTGATCAAAAATCGTTTAAGATCAGCTGGAACATCGGTTACTAAAATAAATGAACTACAAAGAAATAGTTTTAAATTCTGTTCTCCACAGATACATCTTTGTCGAGAGAAAAGGCATCAGGATTCTCGATTGAAGCTCACAGAGAAGCCATATTATATATTTTGATAAATGTTCTTCGGTCAAATTGAACTTTTTGGCTACAACCCAGCTCATCATGTATGGTGAAAAGATGGATGTACCAACGATCAAAAAGGCACCATCCCTATGGTGAATGCCGTGGGTAGAAATATCATGGTTTGGAGATCTCTTTCAATGATAATGGGATACATCACACGATTGAACAACCCCTGGATGGGTACATGTATCAGAACTTGATGAAAGTGGGGTCTTCCAACCAGATGACTACCTGAAGCACCCAGCTAAAGTGACTCATGAATGGTTTGTTCAGAGAGGACGTAAAGGTGCTTCAGTGGTAAGTCAATATCCTGACTTGCATCCAATTGAAAATTGATGGCAAAGCTTGAAAAATCGAATCCATCATAGGGAACCCTGAAACATTGATGATTTGGAGGTCGTTCGTAAGGAGGAGTGAGCCGAGATTTTGAAAAAAATGTTGCAAAAAATGTGTAAGGTTACAAAAAAAGAGGAGACAGTACCTTTTTGAAATTATCATGCCATCTTATCCCCTGTTGGTCACAGTTTTGCATGAGATCTCAGGGGATCCACGTTGTAAGTCGTTTTGTGCAGTAGATGTCTAAGATTCTTGCAATATGCCCAGCCCATGGCCATTTGAGTTTTCAATTAGTAATATTTCTGACTCTGTGCTATCGTGATCTCTCCATGTGATGTGAGGTACAAGTATATGTCAAAACGACGTCGTTTCTGATCGTTAGGATTTCTATGAAATCCATTAGTCAAACCCCGATTATGGAGTTGACTTTATCTTTCCTTTGTAACAATAATGACAATTTCAACAACAATAACCCACACTATAATTAAAACATTTCGATGGTTCTGACAAGGGTAAGAATTTGGTATGCAACCCCAGCTAAATCTAGCGAAAAGGTTTATAAAACAAAAGAACTGAAGTCACCTGATCTCTTTCTCCAACGGACAATTGTTTTTTCAATTTATATCGAGAATAGCTTCAAATTATATTTATATGTCATTGTCTAGATTAGCATGTCATTTATCAAGAAGGAATATCAAGATATCATTTTATTGAGTCCCGTTCTATGGAAAAATCTAAAGATGCCAAATGACGAGGAACATTGTTTGAAGAAATTCTAAAACTTGGAGAAAAGAGTTCAGACTGTTACTTCAAGATTCTCTCCCATCATATTCTTCGAATTGTCCTCATTGACTAATTAGTTTAGGATGGCAATCCTGTGACACAGCGAGTTCGATCTTCAATTACAATAAAATACCACCAGGTTTTAAAGAGAAGGGTATACAATGAGTCTGCTCCCCTGGATAGTCTCTTGTAGAGCTGATACGTTGAATCTAACCAAGACATTAGCTGTAAACTAAGGACCTTGCAACATGCCCAGGGGAAAACCATGATCAACATTACATGGACAGATAACAATACATCACAATATATAAGGGAGAAAAAAAGTGACAAGTATACGAGAAAACATTTTTCAAAAGTGACAATGGGCTAGACATGGTGCAGGAATCTCAGAAAACTACAACACATCTCGATTCACAGCGTGGACCCTCCCTTCAATAATGTATTGTCACCGACACGGGGAACACAACAATAGCCGTCTGCATGTCTCTAAAGCTGTTTTACCGAATATGCCATAAAGACTAACCCGGTTACAGAAGTTTGAATTTAACCACGTGACTTTCACTGCTTACTTTCTCTGAATGCCAGTCGCACCACCATTTTTGTTTACATACAAGTATTCACAGTAATTTTATTTCGTGTTGTTTGACAGTATTTTTTCTTTCTCTGTAATCTGCGCTGGAGAACATCGGTCAGATAATGCCATAAAATGCACCCGTAAGAAGAGGAGGAAGAATGTTGCGTAATGAGCTACTTGAAATAAGAGATGGAGAAGTTGGAAGTTAGAGTCCGTGATCTGTTTGTTCGAGGTAAAAGCGAAAGATTGCTGAGACGAAAAGAAGAAAAATACTGTAGTTACAAAACTTTTGCAGTTTTGTCCATTTCCTGTACATGACACAACTTCTGAGTTCGATGACTTACGAAAAGATGTGAGAAATGCAACACGGTATATGCAAGATACAAAGCTAGTAAAAATGCACGGAAAATTGCCAGTTGACTGAAATGCAAAAAAAAAGCAGACTTGGGTAAAGTGTAAGACTGCTGCTATCAACCTTAATGTTTCTTCTTCTGAACACAGGCAATGTAGTCTTGTGTGGGAAAGTTTTTTGATTGAAATTTACATTGTAGGGTCGCTTGGCTAAAAAAAGAGCAACCCGTCTTAATTAAGCTTGAAAATAAATAATTGCTATCCTCAGTGACAAGGGACCTCTCTGGGAGATGGTTTTGCCTGAAAACTATCGTGGTCTGCTAAAACACTTACCATTTCATGAGAACTTGTGGCCAGTGATAAGCCTGAATCAACACAGTTGTCGCCAAGTGCACACAGAAATGCTACAAGAAAAATTCATTGTAGCCAATGTTTCTATGAAACCGTCAGCCAATATTGTCATCCAGACGGTCGGAATATGTTTCTCCAGTTCTTGATGTCTTAGCTGCTTTTGACTGTCTATGTATGTATCACGCGTGCGAATGGAAGTAGGTGGCTGAATTGGTCACTAGTTCGAACCAACTCGTTTTTTGAAAATTCGAACTTTTCTATGTTCTAAAAAAAGTCGAGACAAGTAATTTATTCATTGATTACCCCTTATTCAACTTTTTTATTGATCACCTCCAAAATGACATGCCTCCCAAAGACATAGGCCACGTGACGATCCTAATAGTGTGACTATTTATACTTGAATGTTATCGCAGTCTTTTTTAGCAGACAAATAAACAATGGCCTCCATATATATATATATAGAGAGAGAGATAGAGAGAGAGACAGACAGACAGACAGACAGACAGAGACAAAGATAGACACAGAGAGAGAAAAAAGAGAGTGAGAGATAGAGGTTAGAGTGCTATAAAAGCTGATTTAAACAAGTATAAACTATTTAGACGCCCAATATGTCAAATTTAGTTCAACAACATCTGAGTGCTTAATAAATCCAGTTTCCATTAAAAAAAAAAATTCTAATGAAAAAAACTTCTCTCAAAGAGATCTCTTATAGATATGGACAGGGTGTCCTGAACATGTTTAATAACTAGAAACCTCCTACCTCCGAGAAAGAATCAGATTGTACACTGCAATTAAACCCAACAAGTAGAAAATTTCTACCCTCTCACTGTTACGGATTTTTGATGAGCTGATAATAGAAATTGTGAGGAATGAGATTAATTTTAAAGATCTTAGCAATAGCTGGAAGCAAACGAAACCGCCAGATCAGAAAAATCTTTCTATCAATTTTTACATCAGTTTGAACCAGCAATTTGTTTTATCGTGAGACAATATTGAAAACTACTAAAAAACCTGAAAAGACATGCTTTGTCCGTCGTGTTTAATGAAACTTGTATAAATATAAATATATATATATATATATATATATATATATATATATATATATATATATATATATGTATATATATATATATATATATATATATATATATATATATATATATATATATATATGCGTGTGTGTGTGTTTTTGAAGAAATGTTTAGAAATATAATGAATGGGGGAAACCAATAAAATTGCAATGTCAATAAGTGTGTCTGAAAACGATGGTTAGTTGTTCTTCAAGGACACAGCTCTGATCTCTTCGGTGCTGCATAAACAAGCATTTAATACTCTTTTGGTTGGCAATCGTCTCGGGTTGCCGAGTGGCAATTAAATAGAAGAGAAAAGGCCATTATGTTACACAGAAAAAAACTTTACCTAATTCTGTTTAAACGTATATAAACTTCCTAAACGATTTAAGCTTCTTTTTTCTGGAGAGAAAAGGAAATCGACATCGTTTAGAATTAGTTTTTCTTCACTTACTAATAATGTTCTCATTCCTATACCCGTCAGCTTTGGCGTCATTTGCAATATAGACGTGTGGGATCTATTTAGTTCAGCAGCAGCAGGCTTCATTTTTACCAAAAATTTCACTCAAATTAAAAACGCAAGTACAAATTTCCTATAAAATGTCTTTTTTATCAATCGACCATACCCAGTTATTAAAAATATTGCAACGTACAGCAAGAGAAATATTGTTTTTTTCCTTTCTTGGCGGCAAAAATTCTGAATGCCCGAATTTCCATCACTGATTAGCCCGAATATAGGGGTAAGTTGCCCCCTCCCTATCTCCTGGTACGTACCCCTATGTTTCTTGAAGGGTTTTTATAAAACTGATCCCGATATCTGATTCTCCACCTGACAGATGGATTGTACCAAACATTCTTCAAAAACTTTCAAATGAGCTTTTTATACATTTATGATAGTGAAGACTTGGTCGAATAAGCTTCGAAGACGAAAGGTTATGTCCCTTTTAAGATATACTTTTGAAGCTGGGAGTCCAGACAAACATGATAAGCCTCTAACGAAAAACACGCAATAATTGTATAAAAAATCTTTAAAAATAAATTATCCATCTTAATACAAAACAATTGAATAGTAATTTGATAAATAATGCACAATTTTATGCAAATTTATCAATTGATTTATTCTGATAAATATATTTCTTTTAATTTGGGCTCAATTTACAATGTTGGGTTTTGCTAAATTGACACCTTCGTTCTGCCAGCTTGTTTTGGGAAAATCAATACTTTTTATTAAGCACTGCTAAACAAATGGTGAGAGAAGTAACTGATTCGTTGGTCGACTCTTTTTTCAAATTTTTCATTGATCACCCCCAATACGGCATGTTGCTAAAAGTTTAAGTGACTTTTATTGAGTGATTAATAAGACCTCTAATCAGTTGCTTTCTGTCAAAACTTTGACTGTCATTCGATATCACGAGTAAACAGCACGGTTAGAGTTGAAGAGCAAGTCCACTACAATACAGTGAATACACTGAATAGAGGGCTCCTCTCCGGCAAGAGGATGTGAGTTCGATTCTCACCATGGGTATTACTCTAAAAACTTTTTGTACTTAATCTCAAAAAATCATTGTGTCCAAACTAAAATCTTACTGCAAAATGAAATTAATAAGCTTGAAAGTCAGACCACATGTGCGCTAGTTCTTTCTCTGTGTGAAGATCTAGCAAGGGCAGTGTTGCTAGTGTTGCTAACTTTATTTCCGTGTTTGCATCTGGAACTGAGTCAGATGAAGATCTCAAATCACCAAGAAATATGTAGATTATCGAGATATATATCTGTAATCTAAGGAATATATTGCATATGATCAAATTGAATATCAATTTAATCTTCAACAATTACTTCATTAAAATATTATTTGATTTACCAAACTTGTTACTTATTCTGTTACTATGAATGGAATAAGAGTATTATTTCATTGCTTTGAATTAGAAAATATCACTTATTTAAGAAAAGAAATAATCTTAATAGCAATACCCGACATTCAAACGTGACTAAAAATCTAGATTGATATGAAAAACATCTAAATTGTCGATAGTGACCAAGGGACGTAACTTATATTTTGGTTTGTCAATTAGTAACGGCGTTCGCTGATATAGATGCTAGTGAATCTGGAAACAATCTTGAAAATCAGTGCCAATCTTTAGTGCCTTTAAGAAACTTTTACTTTAGAAGTTCATCCCTTCCAGAGGTCCCACCTGTTGAAGCCCTCATTTAAATCTAATTCCGAAGTAAAATAAACTTCAACTCGTGCAATTGGCGCGTGTTTGTATTCCGACGTTGTCTAATAGAATTCAATGTTCCGATGACGTAATAATGAAACCTAATTCAAATATCAGAGTCATAGAACGGTGAAAAGGATTGCTTCGTGGAGATGGTGTTTGTTATGTCGATTTTCCTGTCAGTCAATCAGTGACAGCGATCACTGCAATAAACGCTAGCGCATCTAAAAATCAAGTCTGATACATTCGAAAGAAAGAAAGACAACGAACTCAGTATCAAATTCTGATATTTTAGGTGATTACATTAAGACTGTCGCTGTGTAAAATGATATTGAATTAAAAGCCTGACGATTGTTTGTATTTTATTCTCTTTCTTTGATGGTGCAAGCACTTATCTAATTTCGGAGTGGTTCCAGGTGAAAAAAGGAAAAGCATTTGTTAATCAAATTTCGAATTAGCACCACGTATTCGGGGGCCCAACCAGTCATTAGGTTCATTGAGTAAAAAAATCGAAAGAAAAAAAGAGGTCTGGCTAGTTAATCAGTAGAAAACGTCACATGACCGACAGAGTGCCTCGTCTAGGGTGATTATTTTGAAAATCTGGAAAAAGGGGCGATCATTTAATTAGTTACTTTTCTCGCATTCTCTTGGACAGTGATCACTAGAAGAGAGTGAATTGAAAGAAAAGAAAAAAAAGGGAGAGTGTGCGCTGCCGGATGCCAAAGGAGGTATCAATTTGGTATAAACTTTTATTGTAAATTGACCCCGACCCAGCTAAAAACCTATTACTAGGCAGTAAGAAAAGTTTTTTCTACACATCATAACAAGTAAATGTTCAATTTCCAGCTCTCTAACTTAACTGGTGTGGCCTGTACTGGACCAAATCAAAAACTTGAGAAACTTATGTTGACAGTTTTAATTGTTGATATCTAACAATGACTTCGACTCGTCTCTAGTAGTGTCTTGCTTTGACTGCCATCAACAAAGTGTGTCCAACCGTGGAGCCTTGTTCGGCCAGAACTCTGTACAAGACTTTGCAAACCACTATTGAAACATTCGCTCATTCACTTTAATTTCTCTTTAAACTGCAAAAACCATAATTCGAAACCGTAAACTAAAACTGTCAACATAATCAACAAGGTTTTTTTTTACTTTCTGAGTGATTCTGCTAGGTTTGCTGGCTGGCTGGCTGGCTATGCATGGATCTGATGCCATTTACCTCCTGATATGTCTAAATGTTGTTTTTTTTCTTCCTACCTGAAAGGTTTTACGAAGGGGTTCAATTTACGATATAAGTTTACGCTAAAATGGTCTCTTAGTTTATTGTTTCTTCGAACTTTTAGCTACCAAAATAAAGCGACAGAAGCAAATTTTTCATTGATCAGCCGTTTTTGCAACTTTTAAATGATCAAATCTAATATGGTATGCCGTCAGAAAACTTTTGTCACGAGACAGTGTCTATTGGGTGACTAACCAGACCTATCTATATTTGCATTTTAGTCGGATTTTCTTTTTTCTCTAAATCATAATGTGCTAAGGATCTCATTGTATTCTCTCCCGACTTCAGTTTAGGAAATATTAAAAAAATATCTCTTTAAACAAACGAATGCTGATATAGATGCTGTGATCCTACTAAGAAAAGAATAGAAAATCTACCAAAAGATTTCGACGAGGGATAACAGTTCGACAAAAGGTCCCGTTTCCACAAAAAAAAAACAAAAAAACTTCAGAATTGTCAACGGTATTGTTAAGAACCGTCGACTAAAACTGTCCGATCCATTCCGAGAGTAGGGGTTGATATGCGACAACTTTCATTTTAGGGAGGCAGGGTGAAAGGACATTTCTAACACTATCATGATACTGGTTGCCGAGTCCTGGACTACTTTCGTCCTCGCTTACACGCACGCAAAAGAGCCCCCCACAACAACCCGATTTTGTATCAACTCCAAAATCTTCGTTCAGCAAACAAATCTTTGACTCGACCAATAAAAAATACATATCAAGTTAGTCACTCAATAGATACTGTCACGTAACAAATATATTTTGGTAGAATGCTGTGTTTGGGATGATCAGTTGGAATCTCAGAAGAGAAGAACTTGTCAGTAAATGAGTTTCTCTTCTCGACCCTGTTGGATCACTAAAATCTCTGAATTTTTTAAATATAAGCATGGACGCAGCCAGGCACAAAATGGTGACCAATTCAACATAAGCTTACATTGTAAATTGAACCTCACACAAGCAACCCATTTGAGATGGTTAGAAAAAGACAAAAAAGATATAAGACATAGTAAGTAGTAAATGTTTAAATTTTCAGGCCTTTAGATTCATCAGCTCAGCTTGCACACGCGATACAAACACTCACACATAGTTCAACGAGCTAGTCGGCCAGTCATACTAAAAACTCAAGATACTTATTCTGAAAAGTTTGGTGACAGTTCTGGTTGACAGTTTTTAAAATAAAATAATAAATAAATATTGTCCTTAAGCTGGCTGAGACGAACTGTATCCCATATCACAAGTTCTCTCCACGCTCTCTTGTCTCGACTAAATTTGAGCTTCTTCAGGGTTTGCAAGCTGATAATATTGATAAGCACCCAAAGTTACATAACTCACTCCAAATATTATATTCATACCTTGTGAGGTAGGGAGAGGATATGGGCCCTTATCTTCCCAGTTATTGCAAAATCAACGCTGGTTGTCTCAGTGAGGCTGTAAACTCAGGTCATTAATTCTATTCTTCGGACTGCTAACCCTTAGACCGCAGGCACATCCGATGGAATAACCAGTCTCTGATGTATTAAAATCATAGGAGGACAAGCTTAGCTATGGCTAAACTCCCTTGCTTCATTAAAATCTAAAAAGTATATAAACAGAGTTCATGCCTCCTTGTAATTTTTCTTCCAAAACTACGTGTCATTTCCAACTCCTTGATTAGTAATCCCTGTATATGTGAATTGCAAACTTCATCGAAATAAATCGAACTGATTTGGTTTTTATAAGTGGAAGTGAATTCGTCATCATTCACTATTATTCATGCATGACGTCCCTGGTTTCTGGTCAGGTCATTGTCATCTGCCATTGTTGTTATATACAAAGAAACTCAATCGTAGGAGTTTGACAACAATTCCTGAGGCATTAAATCATTGATATTTTAAGTGATTACACTAAGAGTGTCGCTGCGTAAAATGGTATTAAATCGAGCGTCATGTATTGTTCCGGATCTATTTTGGTATTCTCGAGTCTTGGTGATCTGTCGTCAATCAAATTCCGGAGTGGCTCATGTTGAAAAGTGAAGAGGCACTCGGCAATTATATTAGGAATTAAAAACCAACTTAATTAAATTGAAACCAATGAAGCAGGAAAATGTCGTCCAGGGAAATTGAAATCTGGCAGATTGCATAAATCTTCCATAGTTTCAATCATTACTAATATCATATTCGAGAGTTACTTTCCATATGACGCTTTCTTGATATTGAGAAGATGATTATATATGTTGAATATGTTGTCAGATATCTACGTAGTTGACTTTATTTTGCTAACCTAATAACAACGACAAGTTAAGATTTCCGGTCAGGACTAAATAGTGAATAGGGGAAAGAGAGAGAGGGATTCTAATCCTGCATCGTCAATCAGCTAAATGAAGGAAAAAGGGAGAGAGAGAGAGAGAGAGAGAGAGAGAGAGAAGGAGAAAGAAAGAAAGGAAGGGGGAGAGAAAGAAAGGTCGGAAAAGTGAATGGAAGGGAGAAAGAGAAAATTGAAAACTTTAGACGTTAAATAGATGCTTTTAATTTAAAAAAAAAGAACTTTTTTCTTTCTTCTTTCTTTCAAAATCTTTACAATTTTTTTTTTATTTTTCTTACTTTCTACTCTTCTTGGCCCTAATCGTCCATAGTAAAAGCTTGAAATTTTATGCACACATTTCCCTCAATGAGTGACGAAGACATATTTGTTTTGGGGGTTTTTTTTGGGGGGGGGGGTAATTCGGCTTAGTGGCTGAAATAATTGCATTCAGAGTGGAGTTTAACCCCGGAGCAGCCAGTCTTGTCAAGTTTTGTCTTGTTTAGTCATCCATATCTAAACTTTAAACAGTCTGAAAGCTACTATAAGTACCAATTTTGTTAGTCGCAATGTCCATCGGTTGTCTGGCGTTCTTGCAACATGACCAGCCCATTACTATTTGAGTTTTCTAATGGTTTTTATGATATCTCTCACGCAAGTTTTTACTTTAATATAATGTGCTGTCTCTATGATACTGAGTATGATTCTATCTTGTGCACGTTGCAAGGTTCTCAGTTTGAGGGTCAATCTTTTGGCTAGCTTCAACGTGCGATGCATTAGTTTTAAACCCTTATTTCAGGGATTAATAGGACTCTCCTGATCTTGAAGAGTGAGCTTACCAAAAGCTTGCCAGCTTAGAGCAATTTTTTACTTGATTTCTTCTTCTTTTGAAGATTTCATAGAGATTCGTTGTCCTAGGCAGATGTAGTGGTCTACTCTCTTCAGTTGTGCATTTTTTTTATTCCAACTGCAGCGTCTTTGTCCTCTACATGTTTCAAACACTGGAGTTCATACGCAGAGATAAATAGAAACATTATTCATTTGGGGATCAGTTTATTACTTGATAGCAATAGGAACCTTATCGAGCCCTAAGTTTATTTACAGAGAAAACAGTGTGAAACCAGCTTTAATTGCACAATTATCTCGGTGTTCTCGTCTTTTTATGAGATCCTCTGTCCATCTGTTGTTTAAGCCAGATTTATTGAAACTTGATAGCAAAGTGTTCCTTGATAAGATGCTTCTGGCCTAAAACAATCTTCTACTCAGCGTCACGCGATCTGGTTATAGTAGTGTTTAAACTTTTGTAGTGGACACCTCATTGAACTCATGGTTCTTGTTTTCTCTACTTACTATTTTATTCAGACATATTTAGGGGATGAGCAGGAAAATAAGAAAGGAACTACTGGTCTGCACACATGGATATGAAGAAAAATTTATTGTGAATTCATTTACATATATTAAATACTTTCCAAAAGACAGCAGTATGGCCAATGAAGGGGAAGATGTAAGATCGATCTTCGACTGACCAATAAACGCTTACTTCATTTCTTTCGTGATCCCAATAATGTTTACATCCTTTTTTACACAATATACTATTTCATTTGCTTTATGGAACCTGATATTACTCCGATGCAACCTTCAACGTACTTGAATGGCCTCTGTTCTGTCTATACAGTCAATGGAACGCCCCTTCAGCGTGCATGCTGGGGTGAGGGTAGAATATGGCAACCCTGGGATGCCCAGAGTTTCTAAAATTTATTTTCTTGACTTCCGCTGTTTGGAACCTTTTAGATCTAAATCAATGGTATATGTATTTTTCAAATTTATTCTTGGGGGAAATATTGCAACATTATTATTTATTCTGACTAGCATTTACCTTGATCTTAACTTAGAAGCGGACCGTTCTTGTACGAGAACGATTAAACAGTGCAATTGGAGAATTAGGAGTCATCCTACTGCCGGAATTGAACTCGCATCCTTTAGGCAGAAAGGTTCAGTATATGCCTGACCGCTTTAACCATACAGACACGGGACTTTATAGTTATACAGGTCCCTTCAGGCTGATGGGTGTGACTTCGCTTCTCACCGGGAGATTGTTCCTCATTTTCGATTTTAATCGTTATCTAATCATTGCTGTAAGATTGCAGTCCAATTCCAAGTCATGATTAAAAGCAAGTAAAAGTTTGGATGAAGGTAAAACTCAATCAAATTAATAATAGTATCAAAACTAAGATACAAAATATCTAAATTAGCAACCCTGAAGAGAAGTAACAAAAATACATCGAAGCAGTGGTCTCGTACGACAGGCAGATAATTATTTAATATTACATGACAGGCTGCTCTACAGAGCATAAGGTCCGGCCCCTTCCAAACATGCCCTTGTGGAACGAGTACTGCCCTAGTTCAATTGAAGCTCAGAATGATTCATGTTTTTAAATCGAGAAACTGCGAATTTGAATCAACATAATATTCAATCTAAATAATTGATGTTTTGCTTTTCGTCTTTTCCGTATCAGAAAGTTTCCATTCAGAATATTGAATACATTTAAAATTCCAATCAGATTATCAACTCCAGTTGACAACAAGTAGCGAAGGAGCGAAAACGTGCTCTGTGGAAGACGTAAGCCTGTCAACTTGTCAGCTGCACGATTTAATAATGTAACGCCTTATTGAAGAACCTTGGAATTGCAGATACACGCACCTATGGAGCTGAAATATGGAATCTGACCCAAAGGTTTGACCCTCAAACTGAGAATCACGGAACGTGCGGAGGAGAGGATCATGCTGAACATAATATGGAAAGATCAAAAGACAGACACGGTATACAAGGGAATAAAACAGGGATCAGAGATATTGGATCCATTAGGAAATTCAAAGGGCTGGTCATGTTGCCAGAAAGTCCGAAAACCACTAGACATCGCGACTCAAGAGTGGATCCCTACGAATGATATACAAAATTATATCCCATCAAAGAATTAGATCGCCTGACGAGCTAGACAAGTCCAGAAAGTACTGGCTCTGCAACGCCCATGATAGAGAGGTCAGGCGAATCTTAAAGAGGATCTATATTCAACAATGGATGTTAAAAGGATCATCATCATCATCATCATCATTATTATCATTATTATTATTATCATTTTTTGGAATCTCACACCAGTTGCCTGGCGGTGACCGCTGGAGTTTGAGTGACAGCAAGTCTCCTCAAGTCTCCAGCTCTCCTCCCCTAGTACTCATAGGTCGCAGTAATTCAGCGATTTACAGTTTCACACCGGTTGCCCAGTGGTTACCGCTGAAGGCTGAGTGACAATAAGTCTCCTCGGGTCTTCAGCTAACGTCTCCTCCCTTTTTCACTTTTTCACCTATTATGTCAGGGCTAGAATTCGTTGCAGTGTTTATATCTCTAGCACCTTCCTCAGTATCCGTGCAGTTCCCAGTAGTGCTATGGTCTGTACGGTCTCTATCCTTCCCCTAATCCCGATCTCCTCCAGTCTCACCCTCAGCGTTTTGGGGACTGTTCCCCGTGCGCCCACTATGACCGGTACTACCCTGGTTTTCATGTTCCACATCTTCCTTAACTCTATTGCTAGGTCCTGGTATTTTTCCTGTTTCTCACTCTCCTTCTTTTTAACTCTATGGTCTGCAGGTACAGCAACGTCTACTATTTGGCAGGCCTTCCTTTTTTTGTCTACTATTACTAAGTCTGGTCTTCTTGCCTGGATGAGGTGGTCAGTTTGGATGTCCAAGTCCCAGAGTAGTTTGTGGTTGTCATTCTCCAAAACTGCCTCTGGCTTGTGCTGATACCACTTTCCCACATGGCTGAATCCCATTTGTTTGCTTAGTTCCCAGTGTATCATCGTTGCTACTCTATCGTGTCTATGCTTATACTCCTTCTGGGCGAGTTGACTACATTCGCTAGTTATGTGGTTTTCAGTTTCTCTCTTAAGGTTTCCTTTTCGTAACCACGTCCATGATTTCTCGTTTGCTACATCTTGTATCTGCCATTTAAAGTCGACACACAATTTTTTCTTTTCCCATCTTTCTTTTCTTGTTTGCTGAGCTGTTCAATTGTTTTCTACTTTGTTGTTTGTTGCACTGTCTCTCACACTATTCATGATTTCTCCAGTATCCGTTTGCACATACTTTTCTAGGACTGCTTTAGCACTCTGGACACAGTCTTCTATGCTGATGAGCCCCCTGCCACCTTCTTTTCTCTTAATGTATATTCTATCTGTATCGTCTCTAGGGTGTTATGCTTTATGCATCGTCATAAGTTTCCTTGTTCGCCTATCCATTGATTGAAGCTTTTCCTTTGTCCATCCTAGGAATGGTCCTGTATATCTAACTACTGACACAGCCCAGGTGTTCATTCTTCTTATTAGATTTCTGCTGTTTAATTTGGTCTCTAATATTTTCCTTATCCTTCTGAGATATTCTCTCTTTATTTTCTCCTTCATCTCTTCCCGTTTTATCGTGTCACATTCAAGGACGCCTAGGTATTTGTATCGGTCTTATGTGGTCAATGCCCTAATCTTGCTGTTGTCCGGGAGTTCAATTCCTTCAGTCATTGTAAGCCTCCCTTTGTGTATTATCGTGATTGCACATTTTTCTATTCCAAACTCCATTCCGATGTCCTCACTATATTCCTTTACTTCGTTGAACAGAGTCTCAAGCTCTCCCCTGTTTTTTTTTTGTTTTTTTTTTTATTATTATTATTATTATTATTATTATTATTATTATTATTATTATTATTATTATTATTATTATTATTATTATTATTATAATTATTATTATTATTATTATTTAGATGAGGGGACCGTGACATTTTTTGCACATGTTCCAGATTACCATTCCTCTATTTAAGATTAGCAAGTACTGGTCAGTGGCAAAGAAAACTGACTGGGCGAGCCGAGTTCGAACTCGGACTGAGACACGGGACTGGTACTAATACCATTGGAAAAAGCATGAAGCTATCTCATCTATGAATAAGATCTTCTATGGTGAATTGAACGCAGCCGCTACGGGTGTTTGCACCCCCTCCGTCCGCTACACAAACCTAGAAGAACAAACCAAGAGAGAGAAAATTATGACATGCGAAGCTAATTTCAAATGCCCTTCCTCTCTGACCTCTCTTGGTCACTCGTCAACATATAACGCTGTCATTAGTGAATGGTACGGTAGTCTGTCTCTCTGAAACAGCGCTTAGAATTGAGTTACCTTTCGGGAAAAGCAAAGCACATCCATCAAAATACTGAATATCTTTTATCAGTTTGTGGTTTCCATACAGTTTACACAATACGACGTCATTAGGAGTAAGCTAACTCTTTTGGACAAGACGGTGGAGGGGAAAAAAGTTCGAGAGCCCGTGTCCTAACAGTCAATTAATCATTCCATATAAAGAACTGCCCGTTCATTCGAGGCTATTAAAGATTCGCCATTCCAATCTTACCGAAGTTATCACAAAGGTAGTCCTAACAGTGGCTCGGATTAAACTGATTCTGGCCCTTCTCTGCTTGTTGAGTATTTTTTTTTCATTTGTTCTAGAGCTAGATGATACGACAAATATGCATGACATTCCAGAAATAGTCTTACTTTTTTTTTTCAACCAGTCTTTGTGTAGTGGTTATGACTTCTGTTTTAAATACACTCCAATCTATCCGTGTGTATTGCACAGTTACAACGTTTGCATCGAACACTTAAACACCCAGTTGAAGGCAGTATTGTTATATAGTATATAGAGAATATCCGTACCTCGTATAAATGAATCACCATAACTCCTGCTAATGATCTATTTTAAAAAAAATAGATCTCTTATCAAAAATTATCTAAAAAGAATGCCAGCATGCTCATTGCTCATTGTTGTTGTAAATTGACCATAGGGACAAAAAAAAAAGTAACCTTTTTTATGTCCTTTTAGATGGATCCCAGGGGTGTAACCGTGCCAATTTTCTTGATCGTGCCTCCCCCAAAGAGAACAATCTCTTTTGTAGGATCATTTGTGGGACAACGTATTAATCCCATGTAATAATCCATTTTCACACTAAGAACTAGAAAAGGTACATGTTTATAGAGATAATAAACAATACTCTCGTTACATAATTTTTCTTTGAAAAATGATTTTCAAATACTTCTGCAAACATCTATAAACTTTATGTGAACCATGGGAAGGTTCTGATTCCTACCCTGTGATACATCATCAAAGGAGATCGTCGGAAACGATTTAGTGGGTGGTTATTTATCTTCCTTCGACCGGGAACCAACTCAGAATCGCACGGGGAGCCAAAACTAGGGATATCTCTGAGAGATAAGAAAGGATATACATGGATCTGGTGGCGGACTAGGGCGTAGGATATTATGCAAAAAATCGAGTGGCAAAAATAGAAATGGACCGGACACTTAGCAAGAGAAAAGAACAACGGCTAAAGCAAAATGTTAGCCGATTAATTGCAATGAAACAATAAACACAGTATGAAAAGGCCGGGCACAAGATTGAGGGCTGAGATAGACATGGCAATTGCAGTCGTTATAGAAAGAGATGGAAAAGGGCTTCATGTAACATTAGACTGATAATGATGATAGTAATGAGAGTTAGTCGTGTACGTGTCTGTCTTCTTGGGGAAGATGGTAATATTTATCCTTCTGATGCAAGTCTGATAAGCAAAAAAAGAAGCCACTAACCTTCATTTCACCCTTTACTGAAGTGGAGTAGAGAGCTATTATCTACTACAAATAGAATTTCGGTTATCGGCGAAGGCGTACAAAGGGGCATCAGTTGATATCCAGACAGGTCTGGTGAGACACTCAATAGAAACTGTTTTGGCAGCATGTCATATTTGGATGATCAATTAAGGAAAGAAAAAGAAAACGGGATGACTAGTGAATAAGTTACTTCTCTCGTTTCTTGTCTAAATCCTAAAAATAAGCTAGCGTGAATGCTGTAGGGAGTAAACTGGTGACATATTTAACAAAAATTTATATCGTAAATTGGACCTTTCTAGAAACCTATGCAAGAGGGTTTTTCAAAGATTAAAAAAATGTTGTTCTCTTCTAGACAGAATAAGGATTAAGTGTTTAAATTTTCAGTCTTTAGCTCCATTGCACACGTGATACATACATACATACATACATGCATACATGCATATACACATACTTACATAGCCAGCCATCTACAGCAACATGATAACAGAAGAAACCTATTTTGACAGTTTTGGTGACAGTCTTGGTAGATGGTCTCTAATAATCTGAAAATTAAAAGACATTTTTTTCAAAAAGAGAAGAAACTATATCTTTAACCCCAATCACACTCTGCGTTACCGTATAAATAAATATACATCGACAGGCTTAACAAGCCTTTATTTATTTGACAAGGGGCTTATTAAAATTTTGAAGAGTTGAATGGAATTACCCAGGACAGGGCGGCGCCTCTAACTAATGTTTTTGTTATCTTTCTTTAAGTGGTTATTTCTATTGCGTTTTCCATTTGGAAAAGTAATTAGCGATTTTAAATGTCAAGAACTGTTACATGAATATTTGTCTTTTTTTATAAGATTTCATAATGAGTAGTTGTTTATATCAAATGATTTTATCTGCCTCCGTCAAATTTGGAGGAGGTATAGTACTCCTCCATATTTATTTGCCTGTTTATATATTTGAGCACACAATATTTCCGAAGGTTTTCGATAGATTTCAGTGACATTTTGTTGGGAGGCTCGGTTGTGGGCTTAAGAAAAAGTTATCAAATTTGGGGTTGAATCGAATATTCCTTTAACATTTGTCTTTCCTGTATCGTAGCTATATGTTGACCCACTATCTCCAAAAGTTCTCAATTAATTTTTGATGATATTTTGCGTAAGGGTAGACCGTGGGATTAAGAAGGATTGATTGAATTTTGGGGTGGATCCAGGAGTCGTCGGTAAATTTGATAAAATTGCAAGAACATTCTTTGTATTTTTTTAGTTGTAATAACACAGCGCTAGCGTCATCACCGTGTGTCGAGGAATTTTTCATTTACTTCTCCTGAATTGTAGCTATATATGATTGATTTTCATTTATTAACTGATAATAGCATAGACAGAGGAATGTGCTCTCTAAGTTCTTTCTAGATCTTACCGTCTTTGATAATTTCCTTTTTTTTTTTTCAAAATGTTACACTCGCTAAACTTTTCCTGTTGTGAAATTTCCACTGGTTCTGAATCTGTTTTCATGCCGTGAGCTGTGTTTGCATTCTCGAACAAGGGTTGTATGTTTTTTGTTTTGTTTTGTTTTTTTCTTCTGAGATTATCTTCCTTAGAATTCTCCAACATCCTTTATTTTCGATTCATGTCATCGTAATGATCGATTGTTCACACCACATGTATCTCGAGGCTTTCGGGCTGATATCAAGTGACTACAACATTTCTAGGTACTCAAGCAAACTTTTCAATATCCTTGCTGGTACTTGTAATGCTGCTGTCTGAATGGTTCCGATTCTTTATCGGTTTCCAAATTCTCCGAGTCTCTCTACAAGTCTCTACAGAACTGTCGATTAAAACTTCCATCAAAACTGTCGAAATGGATGTCTTTAGTTCTTAAGTGAGTTGGGCTATCCATTTATGTATGTACATGGGTACAAACTGCTCCAATGGAGCTAAAAGTCTGAAAAAATACACATTTTACAGCTTACTATGTCTAGAAAAAAGACACTTTTCAATTGTCAAAATCACTGTACAACGTATCCATTCAGTTTGAATTGCATCAGGATTTTGTTTAATGACATCGTGAAATTAGAATTCTATTCTTTTATTAGAAACCCTTAAAAGTCCAAGATGGCTTTTGAGCCTCTGCCAATTTATTCTTCTCGTAAACGTTGGAGATAAAATTTAAGATATAAATGCCTATCATGTTTTATGTGGAGAGAAAATGGCAAACGTTTTTGGGTTTTTTTCTAATTAATGTCTTAAAGTATAGACCTTGGCTTTTTGAATGCTTGAATAATGTGAAACAAGCGGTGTAATTCAAAACAGATGCTAGAAAAGATTAAAGTAAACATCTAACAATAAGAAGATAATCCCTAGCCGAGCCTAACATAAGAAGGAATATTTTCAAAGGAGAACCTCTTTTCCAATTACACCGTGCAACTAACATTTGCGAATTTCTCTTCAATCAAAACTTGATAAGCATTTTAGTTATAAGTTTTATCTCTAACAGTTGCGAATAGATAATTGGCAGAGGCCCATAAGCCATCATAGACTTTTCAGGATTTCTAATAGATAAATAGATCACGATGTCATCAAACGAAATCTCAATGCAATTCAAATTGAATAAATGAGTCGCACAGTTTTTTGTTGTTTTTTTTGTGTGTGTGTGTGTGTGTGTGTGCGTGTGTGTGTGTACATAGCAATGGTATTACTGAATTGTGTCCCTTGAAATTGTAATGGCGGATAAAAATGTAATAGGTCAGAAAAAAGACTCTGAAGCTTTTTCTGTCTCCTATCCGGCGTTGCTCACACTTTTTAAATATTTATTTCTAAATTAGAGGCAAACAATTTGAAAATATCCAGTTGTTCAAGATTGCATCTGGAAAATGTTTCAATCAAAGCAGAAGATACTACAAAATTGATGCTTCAGAAAATATCTGGATCCGTGGGAAAATTTTCCGGAAAGCTATGTAAGGATTTAGGCAAAAACACCAAAAAATGTTTAGATATTGCCGGAAAATATCTAAAAATAAACATATTATTGAGACTTCATTCACTGCATGTTATATGTTAAAATATTAACCCTGAAAAGAAGGGTATACAACCAATGCATCATCCCGATAGTCAATTATGGAGCAGAAATATGGAACCTAACCAAGAGACAGACCTGCAAATAGAGAGGTATGCAAAATTATGCTCAACATGGAGAGATCACAAGACAGCACAATAGATCAGGGATAAGACAAGAGTCCAACACATCATAATGTCCATTAAAAATCTCAAATAGTGATGGGCTGGCCATGTCGAAAGAATAGCAGACAACAGATGGAAATCACGACTCACGACATGAATCCCAAGAGATTGCACGCGCAACTGAGGCCGGCAGGGACAGAGAGACAAACTAGACAAATTCAGAAAGTATTGGCTCCGCGACACCTGCGATAGATAAGTGCGGCAAATCCTGGGGAAGATCTATGTCCGACGATGAATGTCAAGATTTTATTGATGATGATGATGATGATGATGATGATGATGATGATGATGATGATGTCTTTTTTTATTTATTTGAATTTACAGCCAGTAAAGAGGACTTGTGAAAAATTATATTTAAAATTTTGATGTCTGGAATGATTATGATCTTCTTTTCATCGGAAATCTTTTCCTTTAGGAAAAAAATTAAGTTTTGAATTTATGCTTAAATACGGTTATTTAGAAAAAAAAACTAATTTTCAGGTTAGTATTCCTACGATTTGGCAATATTTTCCAGCGCATAAACTGCTTATAACTTCGGACCGACCTTGCAGGGGCTGGAAGCAAGTTCCATTTATATCAAAGAGAGATTTGCATAAATTTTAAATCTAGTATCTTTCACAAATTTCAAAGTAAATATTTCCTAATTACCTCCATACATTCAAATATTTTAGTCTATTTAGAGTTGGTTAAGAGTTGGTCTTAGATTCTCTTCACTTGAAATGGTGGGAATAAATTTTCCTGAACAGGAACGATTTGTTCGATTCGATAATCTATAAAGCAACTTAGTTGGAAAAGATTGAAGATGATGTAGACTCTCTTGTCAAAATGGCTCTGTGAATGGATCTTCTCTTCGCTTCGATAATCAAGATTTTGCAACGAAAATCAACAAATATGTGAGCCTAATTCAATAGTATTTTAACT
The DNA here is from genome assembly GCA_963457665.1 of Thysanoteuthis rhombus. NCBI lineage: Eukaryota > Metazoa > Mollusca > Cephalopoda > Oegopsida > Thysanoteuthidae > Thysanoteuthis > Thysanoteuthis major. Next base: position 6,142,943 of record OY735226.1, on the reverse strand, counting down.
GATGTCCAATATCTAACATACAACCAAAATATCTTAGTTTAGATATAAAATATCCGAGTTAGCGGCATTGCTATGGCTGGATTCTTCTCTCTCGTTCTGACGTCTTCCTGAACTGTTTTCTGTTATTATACAGTCGTAAGTCGACTGAATCGACCAACTCAAGTCCAATCTTGGATATGTCCCCATAAGAGATTAAAACCCATTAACTACGGCTTATGGGAACTTAAGTCATTGCGGTTTTATGCCTCGACTGTGAATGGTTGATATTTCCGTCATGTCATTGCTTGCTAAAGATAACTCAGTCTTTATGTCATGTTTGTTTTGAGTTCTCCTGACAGCAAATTGACAAGGGGAAGATGAAAGAGTACACCCTTTGCCGGTTTATGATAATGACTCGGTGGAAGCAACGTAATGGATGACATTTGTTTCGTTCCTCTTCGAAAAAAACGTACGTAGAAGTCAAGGTAAATATGAGTCATCTTACGTTGTACAGTATGTATATCTACGTTCACTTTAAAATTGTCGACTTACTCCCTGATCGAGTTACTTTCACACTATTAGAACGTAATCCTGACACAATTCGACGCATGGTTGTATTCGTCTTCATACCAGTAGTAATTGGCAGTTGTGGACACAGCTAACGAAAGCGCTAAACTAATAAACTCCTAAATATTTAGCGGAAACAAAGATAACTTTTTAACTTTGAACTCAGTCGGTTTCATTTTCTGGCTCTAAAACGCTTGAAAACATACTGAGAGGGCTGAAAGTCTATTACGTTGTAGCTCAGACGTAGAGATATATCACTCCCTGCTGTGAATAAATGAATGAATGAAATCAAACTTTACTTATCATTCAACATACATTTTATTAAGAGATCTTTGTCTAAGCTACCACAATTCGAAATTTCGGGGGGTGCATTTCGTGAATAAACTTTTACGGGTTTATCAGTTTAGCGTTTTTGTTAGCTATGCTTGCCACAGGTAATTAGTGACTTTCATCAAATATCAAGTGACAGCAAGCCTCCTCAATTCCTCATTGGTTCAAGCTGTATTTTTAGTAGATTGGAGAAATGCTGTTTTCTGGATGCTTTTCATTCCTCTTCAGATTTCTGGTTATTAAATTATTTAACTTTGGAACTATTCCAAGGATGGCAATACTGGCGGGTAAAAGTGTCACCTTCATATTCCAAAATTATCTAAATTATTTCACAAAATCTGGATATTTTCCAAGGTCTCCACTTCCATCTGTTACTCTATAATCAACAGGAACATAGGAATAGAAAATGTCAAACAATTTTGTCAACATGGGTTTCCTCAGTTTTCCGTTGCTCTAGCTGACTGGCTTCGTATTTATTATGCGTACACGTCGCGACAAAGGAGTCTGAAAATTTGGACGTCCCTAGACCGGTTTTTCCTGCTTTTGTCCCTGCTACTTGAGTTTTTTAGTGGAAGGGCTATTTTGCAATCAAAGTTTACAGTAAATTGGTCCCTTAGATTGTATCTTGTTTTTTTTTCATCTAAATAAAATTTTTTAGTGATCACTGTCCAGCAAAAGTCGAAAGAGGTAACTTATTCATTGATCACTCCATTATTAAATTTTTATTCGTTCATTTCCATCACTGCATGCAGATAATGAACACTGATCATGTGATGACCATCTATTAGTGGGGGTCATGGGTGTTCCCCGTAGACATACATACATACATACATACATACATAGTCAGCCAGCCAGACTATCTTCAAAACTGAAGAAACCCACGGTGACAGTTTTGGTTGACGCTTTTTTATTTGTTAGTCTGGCCACTGATGTGGCCTGTTCACTTGATACATCCACACATACCTTGTCAGTCAGCTAGGCCAAGTTGAAAACTGAAGAAACCTTTGCTGACAGTTCTGGTCGACTCTCTCTTATTCAATTATTATACACATCAAACGTGAAATGAAATCAAAACCAAACAATTTGAAAACATGACTTTCAAAGTACTGGAGGGTTTAAATAAAGTAATAAGCCCACGAAATTCTCTCTTTGCCATACGATAGAGTAGAAAATACTAATAAAAATGATGAGATCTGAATTTTATCGAACATGGGGACAAAATTATAAGAAATTGTTGAAAATGAGCCTATTTTGAAAAATATTCCCATGGGAAAGAGCCACTCCCGTGCTCACTTCCCTTGCTACTTCCCTGGTTCGAGGCTCTCGGGTAGACAGTCGGGAAGCATGCCTGAAAATAAAGTAGTGCAAGTAGATCATAATTTATAGGCGTTTTGAATCATGAATATTGACCACATAGAAATGAATCGCTAACTTGAAAGAGACACCCATTTTGATGATCTGATACTTGCGGCAAGATGACAGAGAGACCCCTCCCCCCCCCTCTCTCTCTCTCTCTCTCTCTCTCTCTCTCTCTCTCTCTCTCTTACACACACACACACACACATGTCTCATCCGGACGATCATACAAGGGAGGACCCTCTTATCTCAACACACGTTCACAGGCAAAAAACAAAATTTCTCTGTTTTTTATTTCTTTTCTCTCCATTTCTCTCTATCTCTCTAAATCTATTCTCCCATATATTTCCGCTTAATGTTGGGTGTTTTCCTACTGCTTTTACTGTCTGTTAGCTTTCTACTCCATCAGCAGTCATTTGGTCATGCTAAGTGTCCAACCTGTCTCTATTTTACTTGTTTAATTATTGGTGATTAATCATTTTAAATTATTATATTCACTGTAGTCTTCCCTCTGGTCCAGACTGAACTATTTTTTTATCACTTAGAGTTATCCTTAGCAGGGCTCTTTATCGTCGGAGACTCTAACGTACGGATATTGAGTGTACTTTATCATCGTATACTTTATGTTTCAAGCACATTAGTACGGTGCTCTTGTCTCTATCCACACCAAATGATTGCCAGCCGTTTGTAATGGGTCGTTTTATCTCGCTTACGTGGTCTTTCCCTAACTTTATCACCAGTCCCAGATAGATGTATTCGTCTACTTCGTCTGGAGCTTCCCTCTCTTATGGTTCTTTTGGGGACTTTATCGTTGAACATTACTTCTGTCTTTGTTCTGTTTATCCTCAAGCGTAATATATCACTTTCCTTATTTAGATCAGTCAACATATTTTGTAATTTTTCCGATGATTCTGACGTCATACAAACGTAAACACACACACACACACACACACACACATATATATATATATATATATATATATATATATATATATATATACGTAGTACATATAGTACAAAGCAGGTTTGCAACACAAGATAATGTAATATAAAGCAATGTCCGATATGTGATGGATTTATTTCATAGAATGCCGAATATATCAAATTTCAAACTTTCAGCTAACCACTTATCATCTTTTACGAACGAAAAATATGATAATAATCCATCATTGTCTACATATTACTGGAAAATGTGCGAAATGAATTATAAACCAACCGTAAAACGGAAAATATTAAAACAAACCTGTATAAGCAAAAATATTGGAAATCAATGTTACCTCTGTCTAAATGAGAAATTCCAAATATTAAGTTCTGCTTAAGAATGTTTTTTTTTAAATAATAAAAGATTTATCAAACGGGAAAAATGAAATAGCATTAAAATGATGGCATCCCTCAAAATATAACTGAATGACCCAGACATAAGTACACAAAAAGTAATAAAGATAGTTTACCCACAGTACCCATAGTCGTCTCAAGGAACCACCGGATCAACATTGTCTACTTCCCCGTGTTTAAGCAAATTAAGAACAATACAACCACCATGGTCATAAAGGACCCTAACATAGGTAATAAATCTAATGATTCCTAGGTAAAAACCAAGACATCCCATAGAATACACAGTCCAGCATCCATTTATAGATAACTCCAACACCCACACCACACACCTTGACATGGAATTTGTAACCAGGAGCCAAACGCACATACTGCAAACATAACAAACAAAATAACCGTAAAACAAAAGAAAACTTCTTCCCACCAAGCTACATCCACAACATTTCCGCGAATTCCCCAAACAAAAACACACATAATTATTCGCCTGAAGTGGCTCAAACAGGGCAAAAACATGAAAGTAATGAATCTATTTTCTACATATATATATATATATATATATATATATATATATATATTACTAGGTCATCCACGGACAGCTGTTTTAATGTATTACATCTCTCCAGTGTGGCTATAGACTTTCCATTAGGCCATCCAGTACCACGAAGCAGGATTGAAACCTTCGCTTCGAACCTGGGGGTCGATATTGTACCTCTACGCTACGCAACTAGACGGTCTTTAAGGCTGAATTTAGGCGATATATTTATTTACACAAAAATTCCCCATTCACCAGAGTGCAATATTCCTATGGAAGTGTAATGGTGTCATTATTTTAGTGGTTGCTTTGTCTATGGTGATAATGCTTAATATTTGGAATTTTGAAATAGATTTCAAATAGATAGATAATCGAAATAGAGCTTAAATGGATACCCACTTGTCTGACATTACGGGAAACTGATTAGTGACAACAAAACTGTAACTCTCTCTTTTCATTTTTCTATCTATCTCTATCTATCTTTCTATCTATCTTCCTCTCTCTCTCTCTCTCTCTCTCTCTCTCTCTATCTCTCTCTCTTTCTATATATATATATATATATATATATATATATATATATATATATATATATATATATATATATATATATATGCTACGCCTGGTCCACCTCGAGCCAAATTTTTCTTTTGTGCATAGAGTCATGTGCGTGGCCTGCAGATTGGATCTTTCTAAGATTTCGTGGCGGAAACAGCGAACCAAATTTTGGCAATATACTGAAATACTATTAGAACAAGTCTGGTCATTTACTCAATAGAAACTGCCACATGACATACATCTTTTGGCAACGTGCCCTTCTGAGGGTGATCAATTAAATAAAATCGAGAATAGGTTTAATCAATGAATAAGTCACTGCTACCGCTCTTTCTTGGTCAGTTATCGAAAAAAAAGTCAGAATTCCCCCCCAAAAAATATGACACGAACTAAGGGGTCAATATAGCATTTATTTATATCGTGTATAGAGCCCCTCAACTAAAAATTGTTTATTTTCCAGGACATTATAAGGGGTACTTTTTTTTCCAAATCTTCAAGCCTCTAGCTTCATTACTGCGACTTGTGCACGTGTTACATGTATAGACACGTAGCTAGTCAGCCAGACGAACCAAAAACTGCAGAAACCTATTCTGGCAGTTTTAGTGACAGTTTTGGTTTACGGTTTCTTATAACATTTCCAATGGTGCACGTGACCCCGAAACAATTCGCCCAATGCTTGATTTTTTTTTCCTCTTGTATATTTGTCTACCCTCTCACAATTTAGATATTCTTTTCTTTCTTTTATTGTTGCAAAAGAAAAAAAAATACTGCATCCGTGAAATGGAGTGATATCCGTTAAGAGAGAAATAAGACTTCAGGCAGATATTTGTAGGGCAGGAGATAAGATACGTCCACGAATCTGCTGATATATATATATAATGGACGGTATGGTATTTAGCTTGACATTTATTAGTCGAATTTTGATCTGAAATGTTCGTTGTATAGTGTCCTATCGATGTGATAAATCAACAAACGCACCATCAAATAAAGACGTCTAAAAGAAGAAAAAGAACAGACTCCATTCAAAACTTTCAACGTAGTACGTTTCTAATATAACTAAAATTATCACAAAAGCTACCGGTCTCTTCAGTTTTAGAGTTGATCTGGCTAAAATGGCACCAGCAGAGTTTGTTAGATCCTGTGAATTCTATTTATATATAAAAGAGCATGAACAAAATCTACCCGTGTGCAACTTTTCAATTTTTTCGTTCGCTTTGAACAATTCTTTTTGAAATTTCAATCATTCTGCGATACTATATTGCGAACTTTACTTTTTTTATGGTGGTCACATAGAAATAAAAATGGCCGTGGCAGTTTTCAATCAGATTGTAAGTAGTCTGGCTTTACATATAAAAAAAAGGCATCAAAGAAACTACAATTCTTTGCGCATGTTGAAAGCATTTACTTAAAATCTCACCTAATCTACTTTTCCAACTTCAAAACTTTTTCAACAAAAATGGTCTATAAATATCTAATCGTAAAAGATTTTCCTCAAAGTGGATTGAGGTAGGCTTTTTAGTATGTTAATCTATATAAAATTGCACGGGTAACGTTACCATATTTAGAGTTACATGTTGAAATTCCTTGTAAATTCTTTTTTCTGACAGGACTATATGCTGTATTTTGATTTCCGTATAAATTTGTAAAGATGATTTTAATGATACACTAATCATCATCATCATCATCATCATCATCATCCTTTTAGTGTCCATCGTTTGACATAGGCCTTCCCCAAAGACCTATCTGATCTCTCTATCATAGGCTTGACCGAGCCAGTACTTTCTTATTATGTCCAACTCGCCACGTCACATGGTTCACAAGATACCTTTTTACATCACTACAAAAAAAAATTCACAAAAAGTATTACATATAAAAAAAAATGTTTGTAATGAAAAAGATGAACATTGGAAGAGGTCTGGTTGGTCACTCAATAGAAACTGTCATGTTGCCAATCTGCTATGGCAGCTTGTCGTGTTGGGAGTAATCAATAAGAAAATTGCGAAAACGGGTAAGCAATTATTAAGTAACTACCAGAGTCTTTTGAGAGATCACTAATTTTTTTAAATGAACGCAAAAATCAAAAGAAGCAATTTACTATAATTCATATTGTTGATTGAACACTCCTTTTAAAACCTATTTTGAATAGAAAATTTAAAAATAAATAAAAATTATCTGCACATAATAAATATTAAATGTTTATATTTTCACCCCTCTTGCTCTTGTGGTGCAGTGTGCTATGTGCAACGCATACATAGAGAGCCAGCCATACCAACTTAGAAACGGAAAAAAACTACGGTGTCTATCTTGATTTGTCGATTTCTAATTGGAGTTTTTCAACAAAACTACTATTAATTCGATAACTTTCATTTTATTTTCTGGATTAACTCAATGAAATAAGATCAGCAGGAGTACAAGTAGAAAGTAGAAGAGAGAAAGGAAGAAAAAGAAGAGAGAAGGGAAGAAATGGAGAAAGCAATCCATACAGCGTTTATGATTATTGTATACACTTCATATATATATATATATATATATATATATATATATATATATATATATATATATATATATATATATATATATTTATGTATATATGAAGTGTATACAATATTTATAAACGCTGTATAGATTGCTTTTATATATATATATATATATATACATATATATATATATATATATATATATATGTATATATGTATATATATATACTTTTTTCGTTTCCCAATGATTTATATTGCATTTTAGGCGAAGCAATGGTTATTCATTCCTGATTTGGACCTTCTACTTGGGATTAACTTTGGAAATCGATTGAAAACAACTAATTTTATTACAGAGAGAGAAATTGACAAATTTAGCCAAAAGCTGTCAGAGATTCCTCGAAGAGGCTGTTCTTTTTCTTGCTTGAATCTAAGTATATTTTGACTGGAAATCCGTTTTTAAGCATAAGCAGTGCTAAATATGTTCAATGTTGTGTATATTATAGCTATACTTTTTCCCTCGTTTCTGCTGTTATTTCCTCCACAACGTTTTAGCCGTATACTGTCCGGCTTTTTTCAAAGATGTTTCTTTTCCTGTCTTTTTTCGTCTGGTCGATCGTTGAATCAGACGCAGAAAAAAAAAGAACAAATGAAAAAAAAAACGAAGAAGGCTGAAGATAACACCGCCAAATATTGTTAAAGAAATATCATAGACGAGAAAATAATCGAGCTACAGGATGGGCCAAAAGTATTATAGGGTTCTGATCTGGTCATCTTAAGTCTTTTAGGAAATGCCCTCCATCAAAAATCACCCCGAAAATTCCGGTTGGCATAACCGTCATCATTAGCAGCAGCTTTTCAAGGTCAATCGTTGGACATAGATATCACCCGATATTCACCTGACATCTTCATCATGGGCTCAGTGGAGCCAATACCTTTATGATTTTTGGAGATCCAAGTTATGAGTTGTAATATTCGGCGGTTGCTTCACATTCTTGCAACTTGACCAGCCCGTTGCTATTTGAGTTTTCTTAAGGGTTCTTTGGTATATCTAGCGTTTGTTTGTTTTCTTATATACTACGCTGTCTTGTGATCTTTAAACGTTTCTGGTGTCTTGATTCTCACTTGTGTACTTTGCCTTCCTTTCAACTACCTATGCCCCTCCCCACTCTATATATGTCAGATTGGGTGAACGTGTCAACAAATCAATGATCCCACATCACCTCTTCCAACGCTGTAGGAAGGAAATCATGAATAAATCAGTAACGTATACCTACTTATGACATATCCTGTATCACAAACACGATTAATAATTCATCCCATCCGGCGAAATTCCGACTAAAATTTCCAGTAGTTTCTTACAGCACCTGTATTAGAGACTGTCAACAAAAACTGTCAACGAATTGTCAACATATCTATCGTCAGTTTTTAAGTTGATCCAACTGGATGGCTTGCCAGTTATACATGCATCTATAAACCTTGCGTAAAAGACACACCAATGGAGCTAGAGGGCTGAAAATTTAGACATTTATTCCTTGCTACGTCTACACAAACGTTCTTTTTTTTCGTTTTTTTTCAAGTTTTTTCTTCAAATAGCTTCAAAGTGGGGGACTCAATTTGTAATGTAGATTTTTGCTAAATTGATTTCATAGTTTGTTACCACTGCCCAACAAAATACGAGGGAAGTTACTGATTCACTGATCCTCCTTTTTCCAATTTTTTAATTGATCACCCCGACAAAGCATGCTAAATATTTTTTTCACATCACCCATATATATATATGTATATATATATATATATATATATATATATATATATATATATATATATATATATATATATATATATATATATATACTGAATGTCAGCGTAGTGAACAAATTTAATCAGAAATTCTGTTGATGTCACACCTCTAGGCCGTTCTTTCGTGTCTTCATATGTTGTAAATCAATTAAATCCAACTGAACCGTAGCGTCCTCACCAATTCTCTCCTGCCATTGCATGCAGAACTTGGTTGTGAGCTTCAGGCTATATATGTATATATATATATATATATATATATATATATATATAGAGAGAGAGAGAGAGAGAGAGAGAGAGAGGGGGGGGATAGGTATGAACAGGCTTGAGGATATATAGGTAGATAAAAAGATAGATAAATATGAACAGTGATGGATTTATTTATCATTTCTAACACATTGACAATTTAGGATGTAATATGTAATAAAATAAACATTAATGATATATCTAAACCAATCTTACCAGAAATCCACGGACACAAACGTCCACGTACATCTGGAAATAATACTTTATATTACCACCTGCAGCTGTAGATACCGCTTCAGGTCCGTCAAGAAGAGTTGGAATTAGACTTTTGATCTTCTCAAGGTTAATTTTATACCATTTTCCGTGGTAATATTGTTCCAGTTCTTGGAGATTTTCGTTTTTCTCTCATGTACAACCGTTCACAATAACCCACAACGAGGCTCTATGATGATGAGATCTGGAGACTGAGATGGCTGTTTTGAAACTTCATTTTTGTCGTCTTTCAACAATTTTTTATTAGTTTTAGCTGTATGTTTTAAGGTTATTATCTTGTTGGAGGATACAACAGTTGATTATTTCCAAACTTTCTTCAAGACTTTTTTTTAGATTTTCTTTTAAAAGCCACCGATATTGATCAGCATTCATTCTTCTGTTTATCTATAAAGACTGATGACAGCTTTTGGCACCGAGGCACCCCAAAACTTTAGTGGTTCACTACCACGCTTTATAGTTCGGGTGGTAAACTCTTCTTTGTGTGCTTGGCTTACTCCATGCCAACCAAAACGTTTGTAATTACGGTCCAAAAGTTCAGACCATATAATTTCATCCCCAAAATGTCATGCAGGTTTGGAATTATAGTCGCTGGCAAATTTTAGGTTATCAGTTTTGTGTTTATGTCTCAAGAAAGGTTTCTTCCTTGGCACTCTCCGAACTACTCCAACTTTGCTCGAGTGGCATTTAATAGTTCTGGTATTGGTATTGATTTCTGCTACTTGTACTGCTGCCTGAGGTTGACAGTATATCAGATCTTTCGGGAGAGTTTCGTACTTAGTGTCTACGGTGTTATTTTGCTTAGTTGACCTGATCTTGTATCGGTGATAAAAGACCCATTTGACTTCCACTTATGGAATATCGATCCTAAGGTACAAATCGGGGTTTGAGAGGTCTCCCTTCATAATTTGCTTTTTTTGTCATTTAACTTTACTTTCCTCAGTCGTAGGCCATGAAATATTTGTTCAGATTCGCCAGTGATGGTAAATGGAAAGATTATACAATACATTAATTAGAAAATATTCAGCATTTTTAAAAGCACGAACAGAGACCAGAATGCAGAATGCTTATGTATGCTTATGGATAGTTAATCTTATATTTCATTATGATCGTCTTCAGACTTTTATCGTCCGTCGTTGGACAAAGACCTTCCCAAGGATACGCCACCCATCTATATCGTGGGCGTCGAGGAGCAAGTATTTTCTGAATCTGTCTAGGTTATCTCTCCATTCTGTATTTTACCGGCTTCGGTTGTGCATGTGATCTCTGAGGATCCATGTCGTGAGTCATGATGTCCACCGATTATCTTTCATTCTTGCAACATGACAACATGACCAGCCCATTGCCATTTGAGTTTTCTAGTAAATTTTATAATGTCTCGAACTCCTGTTTTCTCTCTGGTGTACTGTGCTGTATTGTGATCTCTGCATGTGAGGTTTAGTATCATCTCTCATGTGCACGCAGCATGCTTCTCATTTTACGGGCCAATGTCTTGGTTAAGTTCCATGTTTCAGTTCCTTGGTGACTATAGGGGGGGTGCATTTTTGAATACTCTTCTTTTTTTAAGAATAAATGAGATGTATTTGTTTCCGAAGGTTGAGCTTCTTCTCTTAAACAGGTGGAAGGAAGCATGTGGAGTACATAATCGAATCAGTGCACCCAGTTTCATGCGTATAAAAATCTTTAGGTCCATATTAATGGGTGCATATGATCAACGCATGGGGACTTAATAAGAAGATAACGGAGAAATACTTTATAAAGAATACATAGAAATATGTAATTACCTAGTAGTGATCGTAAACTTATGACAACTGTAGATGACAAGACTAAAAGAGCTTCAGAGAAAACGTTTTAAATGTATAAGTTCTAATCGTGGTGCAATAGATTGACAGACAAGTGAATTGACAAATAAGCATTCCAGATCATGAATCATTGATTTTTTGAACTGCATGTACAAAATGCTTCGAAGTGGTGACATCGTTGCATACCGATGTCCAATCAAAACGGTGGCTTAGACACCTGAACCGATGTCTATATTTCTATGTAAATATATTCATATCAATATATATGCAAGATGTGATCCCTGACGAAGGCGAATCATACAGGGACATTCACTTGACAGGCCACACAGCTGCGTGATGAGTCAGGTAAGTAATTGCACCAAGGAGATTATTGATATAATGAAGGGGAATAGGTCCGGTTAGTCACTCAGTATAAATGGTCATGCAGGCAATACTTTTGGCAGCATGTCATGTTAAGGATGATCAATTGAAAAAATTGGGAAAAGGGATTATCAATGAATGAGTTATATCTCTCAACTTTTGTAGGTTGGTGATCACTACAAACTTCGAATTGAAAAAAAAGAAAACAAGTGTGAACATTGCCGAACACAAACTATGGACTGATTTAGTCCAAGTTCGGATCGTAGATTGAACACCCTCTGCAAATATCTCCGGAGGGGGATTTCCCTTTCCTAACATAATAAGGAATAAACGTTTAAATGATTTACTTGATGTTGCCTATACGCACGTTACATACATACATACATAGCCAGACAGACCCACCTAAAAAGAGGGGAAACGTATGTTGAAAGTTTTATCTGATGGTTTCCAAAATGAATTACTTACAAACACTACTTGGCACAGAAATGTCTCCAATGTCTGCTTTCATCCAATCTTACTGATGCTTATCAACCAAACATTTTCACTTTTTTTTGTGTGTGATGTGTTTATCCGGACAAAAATCAGTTTTCTTAGCATGCCTGGTTTACTATACACCAAAGACGTTTGTAACTGAGCCTTGAAATTCAATTTCGATTTCATCAGACCAAATGATCTTATTGCAAAATGTTGTATGGTTGTCTCAGTGGTCATTGCCAATTTTTAGGCGATTGTTATTGTATTTTTGTCACAAATATGATTTCTCTCCTACCAGCCCAAGACCTAGCCTAACTTTGTCCAAGTGGCATCTCATACTTTTGGTAGTAATATTGATTCTTGCTATTTGTATTGTTGCCTGAAGATCGGATTATTTTAGGGTTTAGGGGGCCCTCATGCTTAGTTTCTAAGATGTTCCTCTCGACTGTTTTCAAAAGTAATCATCATCAGCCTTTTTTCGTCCGTCTTTGAACATAGACCCTTCCCAGGATCTGTCACAATTCTCTATCATGGGCATCGTGGAGCCAGTACTTTCTGAGTTTGTCGAGTATATTTCCCCATCTTGTATCTTACCGACCTCGGTTATGCATGTAATCTCAGGGGATCTATGTCGTGAGTCGTAATGTCCATCAGTTATCAGCCATCCTTGCAACATGACCAGCCCATTGTCATTTGAGTGTTTTAATGGATTCTAAGATGCCCCTGAAATGATTATTCCATGTGCACGTTGCATGGTTCTCAATTTGAAGGTCTGTCCCTTGGTTAAGTTCCATGTTTCAGCTCCATGAGTGACTTTTGGGAGGATCCAGTGGTTGTATACCCTACTTTTAGGAATAATTAGATCTTTTTGCTTTTGAAGGTTGGGCTTACTCTGCCAAAAGTTTGTCATCTTAGTGTGATTCTTCGCTTGATTTCTTCTTTTTTTGAGGGTTTCATAAAGATTTGTTGTCCTAGGTTGATGTAGTGATCTACTTATTCCAGCTCTGTCCTCGATTTTTATCTTATTGTTCTTATTTTCGATGTGGTTGTTGCACATGATCTTCGTCTTGCTGAAGTTCATATATAGGCCAACTTCTTTACTATTTTCATTTGGTTCATTATCACCAGTTTGAGGTTGTGTACGTTCTCTGCAAAAAGAGCAATGCCGTCGGCAGATCTGAGGTTGATCAGATATTTGCTGTCTATTCTGATTCCTGTACTCTCCCAGTGTAGTCTTCTGAAAATCATCTCGAGGCAGGCTGTGAAGAGTTTGAATGAGCTGGTATCACCTTGTCTTATCACTTTTTTGAGTTAAAACGGCTCTGAGTTTTTATGTAGCCTGATAAAGGAGCTGCTGTAATTGTATATATGTTTCAGCACTTCGACATATACTGGATCTACACCTTGTGAAGTGATGGCCTCCATGATCTCAGGGATTTCCACCGAGTCAAAGGCCTTTTTAAAGTCGATCAATGCTACAGCGAGTGGCAGTTAATATTCTGCTGCTTTTTCTCTTAGCTGATTTATCAAATGCAGGTGGTCTATGGTCGAGTAGCTTCTTCTGAAGCCAGCTTGTTCATGCGGTTGGTTTTCATCTTGTGTTTTTTGCAATTCGGTTCGAGATGATTTTTGTGAAAAGTTTGTATATGCTGTTGAGTAAGCCTATAGGCCCGTAGTTGATGAGATCTTTCAGGTTTCCTTTTTATATAAACCCGTTATGGTTGCATTGTACAATCATCTGGGACTTTACTCTGTTTTAGACAAATGTTGAAATGGACAGCCAGTTTCCTAGTCATAATCTTACCCGCTCTTCGGAGTAGGTCGATGATGATGTTGTCTGGTTATGGGACCTTTCCTTTCTTTGTCTTTTTGATGACTTGTTTTACCTCCCACGGGGTCACTTTTGGGAAGTCCTCGAGTTGATTGATTGTGTTTTGCGTACTCTGTTCATTTTTTTTTTTTTTGTAGTCCTTGTTCTGATGAATACGGTTTTTGGTAAAATTATTTTGCACGTTTGAAAATCCTGTCTCTGTCTATGGTTAGGTTTCTATTCTTCTTGAGTATGCTGGTTATCTGCTAATGCCCTGAATTGGGGCCTTTGTTCATAGCTTTGAAGCCCCGACCTTTCTTGGGAGTCGATTCAATGACTGCCGTCATGTATCTTCTTCTGTCTCCCCTTTGTTTCTTCTTGTTTATTTCATTTAGTTTGGTCTCTTCAATATTATCTCTACTTGTTATCGGTGGCTTGATGTTTCTGCGTTTTTCCATGAGATTCCTGGTTTTATCTGAGATTTTACTAATGGTTTCTGTGCTTGTTGCTTAAATTATAGTTATGACTTCTCTTGTAGGTGTTGTCATTTTGTTGTTTAGTTTGTTGATGTTAGAGTCGTCTTGTTCAGTAGGAATTCTGAATCCTTTTGTCAGTTCGAGCTTGAAGGATTGAGTGTGCTCTTTAGGTATTTTTAATGGTTGTGATTTGGTACAGAATATTTTTCTGCGTTCTTTGTTGGCGTTTACTCGCATTTTACATCTTGCCATTCTGTGGTCGCTACCTACGTTGACTTGACTCAGGACTTGGACGCCCTAGACAATATTGCCTTTGTCTGTTAAGATGTAGTCCATTTCAATCTTTGTCTCGTGATTGGGGCTCTTCCAAGTCCATTTCCTATTGAGTTCCTCCATGAAGAAGGTGTTCATGATTTTGCTTTCTTTTAGTATTCATGTCAGGAGTTCTGATACGATAATCGTTCAGCGAAGTTGTATTGAAAGATACTAATGGATTCCGTCCGTCATTACTAACAATAGGGTAGCTGATTCTTGCTGTCACTACCTGACTTATCATTATCAATGGTTAACAGATTATTCATTTAATTACGTTCGTGGTACAACCGTGACAGTGCTATGGTTATATTGACTAGTGCTGGTGGGAAACTGATGAACGGGCGATGCGACGTCAAATCTCTCATAAAAACATAAATAAGAAAATGATTGAAGCAAGCAAATCAATAACATGGATTTCGTTTTACCGTATTTTTTTTGTATTTTCAATACTTGAATAATTTTCTTCATTTTTCGCTGCTTTTTATTATTCTGTTGAAGATCGACCTGCTCTTTGATTTTCAAACTACACAGTGTCATATCAAAATCAAGAAGGAACTATCGATCTGACTCGACCATTTATCCCACATCACAGTAGCTTGTCATACATAGACAGTGCCTAAGCAAATTAATAATTAGAAATCTTGAAACCTAAAATAGTTACCAGAACTGTAGGGATCTTAAGTTTTCAAGTGGGTCTGGTTGGCTTGTTGGCTATCTATTTATGTATACAGGTTGTATTACTGGCGCCGGTGGACAGAGAATGGAAACATTTACCATTTATCATGTCTAATAAAATCCATTTTGCGTTTTCTATAACCCCCTGCTAAGATGTAAATTTCTGCTAAATTGTTCCAGTTATTTATATCCGTTACCATTCATGTTGTTTGTTTGTTTTTTTTTATTCAGGCTCTTTTAATGATCACTGCCCCACAAAACGTGGAAGACATAGATTGTTCACTTCATTTTCCAATATTTCTATTTACCACCCACAGCACAAAATGCTGCCAAAAGGTGTTGGTCACGTGACGGTTCACAGAGAGTGACCAATCAGACCTCTTTTTAACCGATTTAGGATGAAGGGGGTCAAACAGGTTATCTGGTTTGAAATCGTCTGACGGCAGGAGTGGCTCACGGGATGTTTTATTTTCGCTTTCATGATAAATACTGCGTGATCATGACGTGTAATTTGGCCACGGAACGAGATGAAGTGCATTGCAAGCATTTGATCACGTGCCACTTGCATGTCTTTTGAACTTATCATCCAGGCCAATCTTCTTTGCCAAGCCGAGTGGCTGAATATATTAAACTATATTTGATTGTCTTGTATCCTTCAGACATTTGAAATTTTCCTATATTCCAATATTTCCTTCTAAGGCAATGTCGATTCCAAATTAGATTTCTCGAGAACTGCTGATATCTGAAGCTTCTAATCCGACACAGCCGCTGAGGTGTGCGTAGACTGATAAACCTGGCAAATGTCAACTTTTTACATCATCATCATTATCAGTCTTTTAACATCTGTCGTTGGACATAGTCCTTCCCCATGATTCACCTCAATTCTCTATCATGGGCGTCGCAGAGCCAGTATTTTCTCCATCGTGTATTCTATCGGCCTCAGTTTTGCATTTAATCTCTTGGGATCCATGTTGTGAGTCATGATGTCCATCGGTTGTATTTCGTTCTTTCAACATGGCCAGCCCATTGCCATTCGAGTTTTTCAATAATTTCTAAAGATGTCTTCGACTCCTGTTTTCTTCCTTATATACTGTGCTGTCCAGTTATCTCTCCATGTAAGGTTGAGCATGATTCTCTCATATGCACGTTGCATACTTCTCAGTTTGCAGGTCTGTCTCTCGGTTATATTCCATGTTGCTGCTCGATAGGTGACGATTGGGAGGATGCATTGGTTGTATACTCTTTTTTTAGGCTTATTGGGATTGTCTGGTTTTTGAAAGAGCTCGATCTGCCGAAGGCTTGTCATATGACTATTTACTGCGAATAATCTTTGTGCAGGGACCCACGCACATGCAGAGTCTGCAGAACGTTTTCGATTGCAGTTAGATACTGTTGATACTTTTGACGACATGGGTAAACTGCTTCATGATTGTCCGACATTTTTGCAACTTGGTACTGAGAACGATGTCTTGGAGGTGTAGACAAGTGACCAAAGAATTTGTATGAAAATGTCGTACTATCTGTTCCTTTGAAAAGGTCGTCTCGTGTAAAGAGTTTGTAGTCTTCATGACCTTATCCCTGGTTCCGATGATCAATAAATGCCACAGACGAATGTTATACGTAAAGAGCATTTTTTCCATCCTATCAGATGCATTATTGTAAATCTAGTGAACGACCGTAGCCACGAAAGATGGCGAAGGCTTCTTTCCTTTTACAAATGTGCGTCCTGTTTGTTTGAGTGTTTATGCGTTTGTCTTTTTCGTGCTTATATGCTCTTGGCCACACTGTTTTGCCTCTTTTTTTTAAGAGGAATGGGTAAGCTTTCCAGTACTTTTGGGGGATATATTTTCAAAGTTTATTAATAATATCAAGATACTCCAGAATTTTACATGTTTCTTGATTTAAAAAACAAACAAACTATATTCTAGATTCTCTGGAATCTATATGTTCCTAGTTATAACTCCTTTTTTTCTTTTCTTTTTTTTTTGCTATTATTTACATTCGTCTCAATTTTGGTTGATTTTGTCGTAAGTAGATTCAGGTCGGTTTCCTTTCTACAGTGAGTGAATAAATCAACAGTGCTGATCGGTAAGAATCCAACTCACGATACACTACACTGAGGGTCATCTCAGTTAACACCCGACCGCTCTTACCGCTGAGCTACAGGAACTACTGAAAAGTTTGAGTTCAAAGCAAAATCTAGCACACATCTCTGACCCCAATTTTTCCACTATATTTCTTATTATCTGGTAGTTGAGTATCGGTGACCCAATCTCCTTATCTTAAAATGTATTACTACAAGCCCTCATCGATGTTTTTTGTCACCGTTCAAAGTATATATGCGATAAAAAGCAACAGAAATTGAGATGAATGTAAGTAATAATTTGATAGTGAGGATTAACAAAAAAGATAATTAATGAAAATTGTCTCTCAACATAAACTGTTATGTGACCAACTCCTTTTGGCAGCATTTTGTGTTTGGGATGGTGAATTAAAAAATTGGAGAAAATGGTGGTCGATACATAAGTTACTTCTCTTGTTTTTTGCTTGGCAGTATTCATTGAAAAAAAATCAGAATTTAAAAGAAAAAACTAGCTTGAATTCTGACAGACCCAAGCGAAGGAAACAATTAGCCTAAACGTACATCGTAAAGTGAATACCCCTCCCTCACAAATTGTTGAAAATTCACGCCCTCAAGCAGAATTGGTTTGGTTGTTTGCACAAAAAATTAAAACATATATATATATATATATATATATATATATATATATATATAACCAGCCAGCCAAACTAATATTTTTTTTTAAAACTCAGGAGACATATGGTAACAGATTTGGTTGACAGCTTCTAATTGAATCGTTATAGGAAGTTATAACTATAATATTAACTAGAAACCACCGAGAGAGCTCATATACCTGCTAACGTCGTACACTGGTTAAACACTGGATTGGAATAAGATATGAATAAACAAAACTGCAGAACAGTTTAAGTGCAGAGATATTAAGTTATTTCCGTTTAATTCAAATTTAGCTTTTTTGATAACTGTTCGTTTTTAATCTGTTTTCCTGCCGGATACTAAAATGAAAACACATTCCTGGATAAGCCTCTATATTTATTCACTTTTTCTGCAGACCTTTGCCCACTTTTTTAGATAATGTAATTGAAAATCATCGAGAACTGTTGGTGATATTGTACGGATAGACAGACAGACATGAGTGGATACAAATACCTCTCCCAACTTCGTGAGCAGAGGTGATCAGTGATTAGAAAACGTTGAAGATTCTTCCAAACCAGTTTCTTCGTTTTTATTGCAATGTTATGACCATTTCAATCTCCATCTTTCTCGGGTGTCAATTGCATCTAATAACTTTTTTAGTAATATGTTGTGTTGGGGTTGATCAATTAAAAAAAGTAAAAACAGGAGACCGATGAGTAAGTGAATTCTCTCACCATTTGTTGGATGGCAATAACAAAAAAGTCCAAATTTTGACAAGACATAAACTAATTGATCAATTTACTATAAATTTACATTGTAAATTGAACCATCATCCTGAAAAAAATCAAAAATAATTTTTCAGGGACCTAATAAAGAGTAAACGTTTTGTAAACAGCCCTCTGACCCCACTAGTGTGACCTGTTCGTGTAATACATGCATAAAAAGCTGGCCAGCCCAACTAACTTAAAAACTGACAAAATCTACGTAGATAGTTTTGGTGACATTTCTGATTGATGGCTACTTGAAACGAAAGATGAAATGATTTGCCTTGCCACCAAAATTAGCCGATTAAATGAATACCATACCTCCGCCTTAAATGGCTCAGCAAATTTACACTGGGTCTAAGGTGCAAAGTTAAGCCGCTTTTATTCCCTCTTGAAGAGGCTTTAAAAGTCACGCAAAGGCTCTAAAAAGTACAATTTCTTTTTCAAACAACATATTCATCACAAAATGATAATGAATGAAAAGACTTTAATCTGTATATCATCAGATTTTGAACTTATCAAGGTATGAACGGAAACAGGGCATCCGGTATGCTAAACTGACGTTTTGATAATAACTTACTGAAGACAGGCTTTTAATCTTATAATTGGGGTAATTCCAGATGAATACGTTATTGAATCATACTTTCTGGTGAAGCAAAGATACTTTTTACAGCCTTCTTATGACTTCTGTAGCCTTTAGATGCTGGTTGAACCCTATTTTAGATTCATTCTCGCCAATGCAAATATTACACTTACTATAGTTGAAGATATCTGTGTGAGTAGTGTTTGTGTTCGTGTACATTGAAATAGGCCAACAACCGTCCATTCTACGATGTTGACATTCGCCATATATATTAGTAAGCAAACGTCAATAGTTTAAACTAATCTCGCTTGACTTCAGCTTTAGAATGATCTGAATTTAGATATAAAATATCGAAATTGGCAACAGCGGAGTGAAGTAACCGAAATGCTTTGATGCTGCAGATTTTTTTTTTTTACATGACAATAATGGCATGCTGCTTCCGACATCAAAGAATCCTATCCGTCCAATCTTTGGAACTGGTGCCATGGTAGGTATTACAAAGACTAGTTAATCTCTGTGAAAAAAATATACTCAAATATCTATGTGGTTATTTTTTCTTCAAAACGGATCAACTGAAGTAGTTTCTTAGAGAGAGTCAGTAGTTCCAATCTGAACGTCGGACATATTTTCATGAGCAGAAATCGTACCTTCAAGTGAAAGAGTCCATTGTTACAGAAAGAGGAACAGGAAAAACGTTACACTTCTAATCATATAAGAAGACTTTTCCTGCTAATGTTATTGTATGTTTTGTCCAAGCGTCTAAGTTTTAATCTGCTATAATGTAGCAGCATATTTCAATGACATTAAATTATCAGCAACAGCAGCCGTTTCAAGTCCACTGCTGGACTATGGCCTTTCCGATCTCTTTCAATGACTAGAGTGGTCATACCGGCAAACCCATCCATCTCGTCTCTCCATTTTGTGTCTGGTCTTTTCCCCCTGCGTCTACTGCCCGAAAGGCACCAATCGGTCAGACTTTTGCTCCATCTGTTATTTCTTCTTCTTTTCCTGTCCATCACCATTTTTATTGTTCGATAATGTGTACCGTATCCCTCACTTCCAGGGAACGTAAGCTTCTCTGGGTTGTACTTTTGGTAGGGCACCCGGGGTGACCAATTTAAATCTTCGAAACCATCAACCAAAATTATCAACAGTTTTTACTTCAGTTTCTAAGATGTTTTAGCTAAGTATATATATATATATATATATATATATATATATATATATATATATATATGTATATATGTATATATATATATATATATATATATATATATATATATATATATATATATATATATATATATATATATATATAGGTACAGGCCAAACCAAAGTATCAAAACATTTCTTTTTCAATTTATTCAAAAATTTTTCCCCCGGAATAGGTTTCTAGTGGGGGTCGATTTACAATGTAAGTTTAGTGCTAAAAACAATCCCCAATTTGTGTCCGGTTGCACTCACTCTTTTTTTTTAATTCGGGCTTTTTAGTGTTCAACAAAAGGCGAGAAAGAAGTATCAACCCTCGTTTCAAATTTTGATTGATCTCCCCTAACACAACATGCAGTCAAAACACGTTGTTGATGTAACCAACCATACGTATTGAGATGGGTTTTTTTCATTATTGTATTTTCTGAATTCACAAATCCCTTATTTCTTCCCAGTTTTTTCAAATTTAGGAGACACTTCAACAATCGAAAAGTTCGGAAAAAATCTAAATCGGTAACCCTCTGGACACCCGGGTCCATGTTGCTTCATATACCCCATTTAGATTTTAAATCCTCTGAAAGTATTATTCTTGTGCATTCAAGGGAGCAGCTCATTCTCCTCGACAATCATTTTGAGTCATTCCAGCGTTATTCCCCTTGACAACAAAAATGAATGCTTGTTGCAAAAAATACGTCAGTTCAAAATTTTATCGTTCAAAAAATTCTGAAGAGGACAGCATGATGAGTAAAAGTCCTAACCCAGAAGTAAATACGACCTGGTCGGGTTAACTTGCTCCAAGATTGTTACGTTTCCCATTAAGTTTGTCTGGCGGCCGTAGAATAGCATTTTTCCTCAACAAATTTTGACGGTTTTTTTTCATCAGTTTTACACTTTTTTCTACTTCATCATTCAAATGAAAGCAGAAGACATGGATTATTGTTGAAAATAGGTTCACCGAAGCACTCTGTCGATGTTTTGAAAGAGAGATATCATGATATACGCTGTATATGATAGAAGGGATATAAACGCTATCATTTAATCATTTGCTTTCAACTGGATGAAATTGTCGTCTGATTTAATCACATCTTTCTTTTCACAACAACGCATTTTATTGTAGCTGGATCTTTCTATTTGTCACAAAAGAAACCCTAATCCTAGGACCAAACTCTAATCCTACATAATATCATCATCATCATCATCATCATCAATCTTTTAACGTCCGTCGTTGAACATAGACCTTCCCTAGGATTCGCCACACTTCACTATCATGGGCGCCGTGGAGCCAGTACTTTCAGAATTTGTCGAGTATATCTCTCCATCTAATATTCTGCCAGCCGAGGTTGCGCATGTGATCTCGGGGGATCCATGTCGTGAGTCGTGATGTCCATCAGTTGTCTGCCATTCATGCAACATGGCCAGCCCACTGCTATTTGAGATTTCTAATGGATTCTATGATGTCCCTGACTCTTGTCCTTTTCCCGGATGTACTGTGCTGTCCTGTGGTCTCTCCATGTGACGCCTAGCATAATTCTCTCATGTGCATATTGCATGGTTCTCAATTTTCGGGTCTGTCTCTTGGTTAGGTTCCATGTTTCAGCTCCATAATTGACTATTGGGAGGATGCATTGGTTATACACCCTTCTTCTTAGGATTATGGGATCTTCTTATTTTTTTATATGCTTAGCATTTAAACTTTATAGAATACAGTTCAGAATTGTCTGCTTTCCTTTGTTCCTTAATAGTTTAGTGCAAGAAGCGGATAATTGTATCTGCCGTGAAGTTACCCCCTCGAGAAATATTGATATAATGTGTTGTTTAACCTATTGTAAAAAATATCCAAAAATTGACCATTTAAAACTATATATGTTTTTTTTAATTTTACTTCGGAGGATATTATAAGTTGTTGTTTTTTTTTGTGTGTGTTTAGTGTTAATGTTTAGTGTAAAGGTTACTGTTTAGGGTAGGGAGTTAGGGTGAGTGTTACGTTCAGGGTTGTGGGTTAACATTATATATGACAAATACAGGAATAAGCAAACTTGTCGTTATTAATATTGAAAAAATGGTTTACACAGTTCATGATATGAGTTTTGGAATTTAACGCGAAAAACGTAACAATTGCCGATCTATTTATTAACAATCATTTGTTTACGTATTGCTTACCTGCGCTGACAACGGCATCGTTATACTTAGTTTCAATCTTGAATTGGGCTGTTTATGTCAACTAAGGGCTCATTAGTGTGGCAGAGAAATATTACTGTATATATACCTCGTGTAGATATTAATAGTTTTCTTTTTTTTGTTTATAACTGAGTACGTGTTTTCCTATATAAAATGGTTATTTCTATTATAAGTGTTTGTTATCTTATTTCACCTTGACATTACCGTGTGGCTGTTTAGCATAATAGTAAGTGCAGCGCTACGTATTATTTATTTATATATATGTATATATATATATATATATATATATATATATATATATATATACGTGTGCGTTGTACTTATACAGATTGATTACATGCCTCAAGTATACGAAATATCCTCATAAGAATTTGAACACGCACCAACTCTGTGTATTCTTGCGTATGGTTGCTTTGTTTCCATATATTATTTCAGTTTAAGGCTATCTAACCAACAGGTTTAGTGATTCGTCCAAATAACAATGTTAGTTATTATATTCAATATCCTTGATTGATTCTGGACATAATTTTGCCGGAATAGAAAGGAATAGTCGGTTCAATCCATTAAACCAAGCAAAGGAAACAAATCGAATGAGCTTGGGTATCGATCAAGGCCTATACTCTTTTTGACTTTAAAATGACGTCCGTAGCAAGTCTATGCACACCTTAACAGCAGAAATGGAATCTAAAAAAAACATTCAAGCAAATATAGCCCAACCGAATCAATGCTGCAGACCACATGAAAACAAAGACCCTTCCTACATTCTGTTGATCAGTCAAGATCATAAACGCAGAATTCATTCAATGACCCTTCCGGCTATTGCAGTAAAAACGTTGTTTTAGATCGCACTTGATATTCTGAAAGAGAAAATCGAGCGAGCCATAAAAATATAATCTACCACCACAGACTTTACATTATGTTTATTTATATTAAGATACAACAAGTGTCGAAAATGTCTGTAACTTTTAATCCATCAATTTTATTGTAATGAAATTCGTGCTATTGATGAGGAAAAGTTGAAATCAGGGTTGTCAATATTTTGGCTCTTCCTTTGTATTGTTCCTGTTATCAATACTTTTGAAACTGAGCCATGTGAGAATAAAATCTGTTTGTTCAAATACTTTTGACAATCATTGTATATTTCTGGTATGTGTTTGCTAGACGATCCTAGTTCAGCTTTCATACATAAAACATTTCTAATCAACGAAAACCCATGTAAGTAAACGTGTCAAATATGCATACTTACATCTCTTAACCAATGTTTTTTTCTTGGTACACATGTAATTATCGGTAAACAAATGCAAAATCTCTAAGAAATACATTATTTGCTTATATATATATATATATATATATATATATATATATATATATATATAAACATGATAGCTGCAGAAAGTTTTTCAGTCTTTTGCTTATTCATTACTAGTATCAAAGAAAACAGGTAGCAGTATATTCGCTCAAATATAAATAGCGTCGACATTAATTTTAGAGATAGCCAGTGATGTGTCGAGGTGAGTCTGTCCTTTCAGACTTGTATTTGTTCCAAAAAACTCACCCAACATTCAAATGAAAACGATCTGAGTACCTTAATGCTGAAACAGCTATTTTGATATGGTGTAGATCGGGAAGTGCATAATTCCTCGAAGAAGGGCTTGAGACAAAAACTCAAACTTGAAACTTGCATAGAGTTAGATGAAGGTTATGTTGAAAAGCAGGAGTTTCACATATTGACCTTTCAGTTTGATAGAGGCTCCTATGAATTTGTTGCAATACTTTTAATTTGCTCTTATATATATATATATATATATATATATATATATATATATATATATATATGCATATATTTATATATATATATATATATATATATATATATATATATATATATATATATATATATCACTGCTGCATTATTCCTAGAGCGCTGAATATTAACAGAATAAAGCATATATGAATAACTATAAATATTCAATAATATTTATCTCATTTTTCTTCCATCATAAAAAAATTGATTGTTTTTAGGTATATATATATATATATATATATATATATATATATATATATATATATATATATATATATATATATATATATCCAACATGGTTTTGAAAATGCATAGAATAGATAGGATAAAATTGAAAATATTCATGAATTTTCGTTTTCAATTAGTTTTGCATTTTTTCTGCAATTGTATCGCAGATATTGAAATGCTTCGCAACTATTTTTACCTATCTACCTTCTCAAGAATTGGAATTCACCTTTCATACATAGATTATATTTAATTAACAACAATTGATGTAGGTAAACGTGACAAATATCATGCATACTTACATCTTTACCTACGTGCCTCAGTCGGTTTGCAAGTAAACAAACATAAAATCTCTCAGTAATACATTATTTGTTATATATATCTATATGTGTGTGTGTATGTGAATTATGATATGTTATATAGGAACCCTTATTTGAAATGATCACCCATTATTACACGTAGAATATATCATTTGGCCAAAGTAAATAGAATAAACAAAGCAACCCCATTTTCTAAAATTGTTAATTCTATTTATGCTGTCTTGGTCAAATGACACATTCACTGCGTAATTACAAGAAGTCATTTCAAATAAAATTTCAAAATGTAATGACGCAATATATATATGTGTGTGTGTGTGTGTGTGTGTGTGAACCTGATCAGTCACTGGTTCGATTCCTACAGCAGCTGTACTTTCTTCAAGTATTTATTCTATTTACGTCGTGCAGACCAAATGATACATTCACCACGTATCAACGGAAGATCATTTCGAATAAGGTCTTCTATATAATTTAACGCAACTCTATCATCATTCGGTCGGATCTTATATCCATTTCCTAATAACATTTGCTTTTTGGTTGATTCCAGTTCCAGACGAAATGAGTTACCAAATATGATGTCTCTACAGTTATCATATATATATATATATATATATATATATATATATGATCAATGTATTGGCACAGATTTTGTTATTACGACAATATTAGAGTAAAATGACGAGATCAGAAGGCTTTTTGAATAAATCTTTGTTTATTTCGACGTTTTGCCCAAATTGGACTTTGCCAAGGACTGACGGTGTTTTCATAAATGGTCTCGAGGTTGTAGTAGGTGGTAGTAGAAGTTTTTGGTGTGAGTAAACAATCTTTCCAATTTCTCTATCAGTCTGTCGAGATGAGAAGTTTCTTGTAGCTCTTCATACTTTGTGGACGTTCCATGTCGACAATTGGATTAATCATAATCCATACCAATAAACTGGTCATTGATCTTATCATCGAAATGGAAAGATAGGGCAATACAAGAAACTTCTCATCCCGATACATTTACAAAGAAATAAGAAAGATTGTGTACTCAGATGCAAAGGGAAAATACTACCGGAAAGTCTGACTTCTACACCCACCTACAACAATCCATGGTCCACTTATAAAAACGCCATTTTCTCGTAATACACCCTTCGTTCTTGGCAAAACTCGGTTTGGGCGAAACGTTGAAATAAAGAATCATTTGTTCAACAAGTTTTCCGTTCTTGTCGTTTTGACCAAAATCAATACTAATAGATAGTCCAAATATATATATATATATATATATATATATATATATATATATGCTGATTGTATAGACATTGTATTTGGAAAATGTTTCGTTGAGCACTGAAATTATTCTAAAAGCAAATCAAATAGCCGACAACGTAAATGAACAAAGAAATGAGCGCTGTGCTGGACTCGAACCTGCGTTTATCGGGAAGCAGTTTTAACACAGCTTTGCTCGACTGAGCTAACAGCACTTGGTAAGCAGGAGTTCAAAGTAAGAACTCGCTCTATACTGCAATCATAGGCATATAATATGTCTACAATTATAACATCCTGTCGGGCCACAATTGTCCAATATAATGATGCACACACACCTACATATATATATATATATATATATATATATATATATATATGTTTGTAGAGAATCAACTTGAATGAGTTTTTTTCTGTCTGATTAGTATCCTTAAAAATGATATCATTGATTGGTTTGCATGCAGCCCTATATTAAAACCGACTCAACGGATTTAATAATCACAACAGTGAACATTCAATAATATTGACATGAACAATGAGCCACGTCAGTTTTTATACTTACTTATCCCTCATTGTTAAATACGTTTTGGGGTAACGTACGTAAGTAAGCTCTTTACCCCAAAATCAAATTATGCGTAGTATGACATAGCATTCAACACATTATGACAATACCCTATATTGAATAAAAAAGATTACATATATGATATATTGATGATTGCTGAACACTCCTGGGAGCCATGTTTATATAACTGCTTTGTTTTCAAAATCCCCGAAACGGTTACATGGTAAACAACTGATGATCCCAACAAGAGAAAATTTATGCATTGTGCCATCATAACAAGGCATATGCAAAACAGGAACAAAACACTGGAGAAAAAACATGAATTGTGTTATCAGATATTTGGGAATAAGTAATAGAAGTGACACAAAATATTTTCCATAAAGAAATATTTTAATGCTAATGTTTAAAACTGTAAAGCTTTCTAAACAACACACACACACACACACACACATATATATATATATATATATATATATATATATATATATATAAACTATGGAATACATTCATTGCTACTATATGCATTTATGTTTAATCGTGGGTAGATATTTTGGTGATAAGTAAGAATTGGAAAAGTGTTGATAAATTAATTTATTTGTCTATGATTGTTAAAAGATTTTGATTCTTCGAAAACTCGTGTGAACGCTGCTGGACGATAAAAAGAGCTGAATTTACTTAAACTTATATAGTAAATCAAACACCTCCCTAAAAACTGGGGGTGGGGGCTAAAAGAAGAACAATGATCCTCTAGGCGTAATGAGGTGTAAACACTTAAACCTTCAGCTCCTTATCTTAATTGTTGCAGTCTGTATGTGCCTCACATCATCATCATCATCATCATCATCCTTTTAATGTCCGTCATTAAACATAGACCTTCCCCAGGATTCGCAACACTTCTCTATCATGGGCGTCGTGGAGCCGGTATTTCCTTAATCTGTCCGGTTTATCTCTCCATCTTGTGTTCTGTCGGCCTCAGTTTCTTATGTGGGGATCCATGTTGTGAGACGTGATGTCAATCGGTTGTCTTCCATTCTTGCAAGATAGCCTGCCCATTGCCACTTGAGTTTTTCCAATAGTTTGTATAATGTCACAGACACCCGTTTTCTTCCTTATATACTGTTCTGTCTAGTGGTCTTTCCATGTAAGGTTGAGCATGATTCTCTCGTGTGCACGTTTCACGTTTTCAATTTGCAGATCTGTCTCTTGGTTAAGTTGCATGTTTCAGCTCCATGAGTGACTATTGGGAGGATGCATTGGTTATACACCCTCCATTTTAACCAGAGCTACTTAAAAACTGAAGAAACTGAGATTGATATTGACATTATTTGTGAACAGATTCCAATTCCGAGGCTAGGAAAATGTGTTTTACATGAACTTTTGGAAACGAAAATCGGTCGTCATTGACCTTTGTTACTGAGGTTGAAAAGAGGTTTATGTATTCGGGGTCGTCTGTCCGTCTCTCCATCTGATTGTCAGTCCACATGATATCCCCGAATGTATGGAATGGATTTTAATGAAATTTTGTAGGGGTGTCCTCGATTGGACTGGAAAGAGGTGGTAATTCGGGGCGGATCCAGCAATTTTCTTTCTTTTTTTTCAGCTTGTTTTTCAACTATATCTATGAATACGTCTATGAATGTCCACATGATATCTCCTAAAGTTAATGAATTTCAATGGAATACTTCAAAGGGTCGGATAATAGGTTTCATGAGGATCGATTTAATTCTGGAGCGGATCAACGCTCAATTATCTCCCTTACGCTGCACTTATATTCCCAAACCACCAAATACCGTCCAAATTTCCTGTCTGCCTCGCACGATGTCTCCAAAAGTTCTCAGTAAATTCTAATTATTCTTGATGGATGGGGCGGACAATAGGCAAGGAAGAAACTTATTCAATTTTCGGGAGGGTGGTGCACAATTACTCACCGTGGGAATAGTGTTTACAGGTATGGGTTCTCTGAGTGCTTTCTAGTTCAAAATCTTTTTTTTTCTTCTTGCTCGACACAGGAAAATAATCATTAGCGATGCTAAATGTATACACACTACACACCCCTTAATCCAGAATCCTTTGACCCTAACAACGGCTGGTTTTGTGAGAATTCTGGATTTCGGAGTTTCCCGTAAAAAATTTTTAACTTTTGCTGAAATATGGACAAGGGGAGCAGATCATGGGACACTTGAATCGATGCAAACACAACGAATGATTATATCATGAATCGAAACTTTATTTATATAATATACAAGTTAATCAGATCCATAATTTTAAAAAGATTCATATCTAAAAAAAAAAATGGATAAAAATTCTTTCAAAATATATAACAAGATTAAGAAAAACATATTATCACGAGACAACCACCTTTTATTTTACATTTGTTAACTTTTGTTATGAGAATGAGGATGAATGACAATGAAGCATTTGAATAACAAACAATTGCAACTGTAACCTTTCCTGATTTAAAATGGCCGCTCTGCTAGCTCTAGAATGTCAGGTTCTGGGAGCAATTTTCAAGTCAAATAACCAGATGACAACAAGTATAACCGTAAACCTTAACCCAACTCTAAAATGCTAACCGTAGCCCTGAAACTAATACCCTGAAAAAAACTTGCCAACCCAAAAAACACTCATTATGTAAGTTGAGCAGAGACCATTTTGGAACGGAAAAGTGAAAAAAAAGCCTAAACAACTGGGGGAGTGATTGAGGGTGAGAAAAAAAAGTGTTAGATGGAGTTAAGAGTTAGATGATTCGAAATGTGCCGAACCACAAGGGTTTCTGGATTTGGAAGATCTGGATCTTGGGGGGCGGGGAGGGGTTGTACTGTATTACCAGGTACGAAAAACGAAGAAAATGGCCTTGATATCTCAAAAGTAATCTAGAAAATGTTCTTAGTATTCCACTTAGTATTCCACGGGGTTCGAAGAGAATTCTTTATAGCAAATTGCTGGAAGCTGGAAAAACTATTACTGCACAATGTCGCAACGGACAATCAGGTTTTATGACTTTCCTTTGCAAGGAAGTCAACGGATATTCTGCAATAATCAGAACGTTTATCGACTTAATATTCAATCCCATTAATTCAATATTTGATATTTGATATTTAGTATTCACACTTTCACTTTCATTTAGGGCTATGCTCAATTAATTCTGTCCCACGTACGACGGCGATCCTGTGGTTAGAAGATGGAACAAAGGGTGATATAATATATCATCAAATGTCTATATCTCAATTAACGATACACCATCTTCCCCAAATCACAGAAATAAATTGCGTTTGTTCAGTTCGAAAAGAATGAGATCAGAACCCCTGCCCGGCAATCGATTTTGTTTTAGGAATCCCAACCCCTTGGGCAGGGTATCTTGGAGACGTTGAGAACGCGTCTGATTTCCTCAGGACACGCCCGTCAGCTAACTAATAAAGGCGTAGGAAAATCCCAAGCCAACAAAAATGATATTTTCATTAGCTACATAATACCATGTGACACTTTCTTAACTCGTAACTTATTCTTCTCTACCGTGAAGGACATCTTACAAATAGATGTTTAACGATGTTGAGTCGTTAAATTCAAAGCCGGGTTGCTGGATGTCAACAATGACAAAGACATTAGCTTTCACCTCGGGGATTGGCCGGGGTCATATGTGCTGAACTTCTTGTCCCAAAGCCAAGAGGTGGGAAATATCTGTCCGGGAGACTCATTCCTCGCATACCTAGCGAGGTAATAAGAAAATAAAACATTTGAAATCAAACGAAAAGACAATGAACTCTACATATTTATGTGCTATTTCCTAATCATATTACAATATCATATAATCCTTATTTTTTGTCATGTTGCTCTTCTGATGATTTATACAGATTAAATTTTGATCATACTATTCAAATGCACGAACAAATGCAACAACAGTAAGGACCCCACTATCCACGGTAGAAAGGTTCGAAGATTCCTCGCCGGAGGTGAAATCAACGGATGATAGCGAACTATATATGATTCTCCTGAAATGTGTCTGATGTATTAGAAATATTCTACGTTTTATTAATAAATCAAATGTTAAAATTTTATTCTATTCTATATTGTGATTGAAGTTCATCAATTGTATTAAAAAACATGTAAATAGAAATGTGTTACATTAAGACCCAGACATCTGAATATAGATGAAAAAAATTAGGACTGAACGTAGGGCGTTTTGGCAAAGGCAGACATTTTTGACCCCTAAACGGTCCAGAAATGACTGCTGACAACTATCAGCTTTTCTCAAAGAGATTGGATACTGTGAACGAAATTATTCGAGTTAGGAAGTTATGTTGCATTCTTGAAAACCAGCATTTGAAATCCTGGTTTCGTCTAGACTCGAACACTGATATCAAAATTAAGTTTCTAACTATGACCCTTCAAGGGCTACGATATTGCACCTCATTTCCAATGCTATAATAATGTAATATAATAATAATGCAGGTAGAAATAGAGCTTAAATGCCATTACCTTTCTCAGACATTCAGCCATTGTTTGATTTTCAAAAGAAACCCCTGAAAATCAGTGCACATAAAAGTAAAATGTTCGAGAATCTCTTGATTTAAATTTTGTCAAGTTCTAATAAGAATTACTCCTCCCCAAAACTTTGAGCCAACTTTTTTTGTAGCACTTGAGCCGGGCAACCAATTTACACGGGCATTTCCAGCACGTTGAGTCGGATGTTTGCGCAACAATCTCTTGATTTTATTGCATACAATTTTGCCATTGATGTTGCCTCACAAAAAAAATTGCATATCAGGCCTAACGTTAATGTCATCTCCATAAATATGGGAATAGATATAAAGCTTTGAGTGTCTCAACATCATAAACTTTCTGAGACATTGAGTCATCGATTGATATCAACCTCGGAGGAAAATATGAAAGAAAGAAAACGCACTCTCACTTTTGAGATATGTCAATTAATATATATGTACAGGTCCGATTGGTCACTCTATAGGAACTGTCACATAATATATTTTGGAAGTGTGTCATGTTGGGGGTGATCAATTCACAATAGTGGAAAAGGGTTGATCTATGAACGAGTTACTTCTTTAGGATCACTACATAGTCCGTTTTTTTTTCAAGCATGAAGACTGCCAGGCGCAAAGGACAAACCAATTGAGCATTTTGATTATAAATTGACCCCAACCCTACGAGAAACCCATTTAGGGGTGGGGTATTTTCAGGGAAACAAAATAAACATTTTTCCTAGACACATTAATTGGCAAAGGTTGAACGTTTTGGCCCACCAGCTCCATTGGCGTGGACTGTCCGTGTGATACCTACACACATAACCACCCACGCAGACAGACAGACAGACAGTGAGCAAGACCAGCTTAAAAATTGAAGAAAGCTATGCTAACAGTTTTGGTGACAGTATTGGTTGACCGTTTCTAAAACATATGTCTATTAAATCTCTACCTCGATCTAAATCAAACGGTAAAACTTATTTCTTTATGATCATGTCAGACCATCGAGCACACGATGATGTCCATTGGACACATGATGCATCCTTTAGTTTGAGAGCTACAAAGCTTGGCTATTGTTTTGAGCAACAAAGGAACACAGACTCTAATTCAATTTAATCGAATACAGTGAACCATAGAGAGATCTCAAGTGTGATGAGAGGCGCTAAATATGCCCTTTACAAATGGATATCTTGAGCTTAATGAAAATGTCATAT
The DNA here is from genome assembly GCA_963457665.1 of Thysanoteuthis rhombus. Classification (NCBI taxonomy): domain Eukaryota; kingdom Metazoa; phylum Mollusca; class Cephalopoda; order Oegopsida; family Thysanoteuthidae; genus Thysanoteuthis; species Thysanoteuthis major. The sequence continues at coordinate 6,110,301 of OY735226.1, read as the reverse complement.
TATTGTCTGTTTCGATCTTCCATAGACATGTCTCTTCGATTTTCTTATTTGTTCCGTTCGTTCATAACTTGTGACGCAAGACAACCGACCACTTTAGAGTAATTTGATTGATATTCAGAAAGTTAGAGTCGGATTGATTGAGTGGACAGTTTCTTATGAAGTTCTCAGTGTCTTTTCACTACCCACGGGTCCTCAAATACCACTTAACCACCTTGTCCCCCGACCTACGGACTCCCGCTCTATTGAAGACAGCGGCATCTGGTAAATATTGCCCCTTTTCCAGCCTTTTCATGGGGGTTTTCTTGTAACGAGCATTCATGACAAAGGCCGGGTTTATTGGAGAATCTTCAGCGTAGCCTTTTTTATCTTTACCTGATTATTTATATATATATATATATATATATATATATATATATATATATATATATATAAATAATGTGGATTCGCTACAGTATAAAGCCACTTCTGATATGTAATGGATTTATTTTATGAAGTGCTCGATACATACATCTTTTTACAATTGAAGTAGAGTTGGAAATAAATAGTAGAATGTGGATTCGCTACACAAACTAACTCATCTTTCTACTCTGTCCGGGCCTCATCATCATTATGATGAAATAAATCCATGAAATATCAGAAGTGGCTTTATACTATTGATGCATCATTAAATTATGTTATACTGCTAGCCTGATTTGTACCACATGTACTATATATATATATATATATATATATATATATATATATATATATATATATATATATATACATATATGTGTGTGTGTGTATTGCATTATGATATTTTTAAACTATTTGAAATCATTTCTTGTTATTACACTGTCTATGTATCATTTGGCCAAGACAACGTAAATAGAATGAACAATCATAGAAAATGAAGCTGCTTTGCTAATTCTATTTGCGTTCTCTGGGCCAAATGATACATTCACTGCGTTATAACGAGAGGCCATTTCAAACACGGTTCCAAAATTATATAATGCAATCTATAATTGTTTATAACGGATTATGCATCTATTTATCTATTAATAATATATGCATATATGTGTGGATATGCATGCGTATATGTGTGTGGACACGTTTCTTTGATCCCATTACAAGTTTTCATAGCCAAGGCCTACTTTATTAGAAAATAGTACATCAGCTTCCTTTATCTTTAACTTATTATTTGATTACATACGTACTCAGATGAACTGACTGGTTGACACACACACATCCGTAATAGCATATTTATAAATGACCCCCAATTCTTAGAAACAGCATCCCCAGACCAAGATATCAAAAGCATCATTATAATCAGTCTTTTATCGTCTGTCGATGGACATAGACCTCACCCAGGATTCTCCGCACCTCTCTATCATGGGCGTCAAATAGCCAATATTTTCCATATAGTTTGTCTCTCCATTTTGTATTCTGCCGGCCTCAGTTGTGCATGTGATCTCTCACAGGATCGATGTTGTGAGTGGTGATGTTCAGCAGTTTTCTACCACCGTTGTAATATGACCAGCCCATCGTCATTTGTTCTTTGATGCCCACGATAGAGAGTTATGGCAAATCCTAGGAAAGGTTGATGTCAAACGACAATGAAAGAATGATGATGATGATGATGATGACGACGACGACGACGACGACGATGATGATGATGATGATGATGATGCAATACTTGCGAATATTAAACTGAAATGTACAAATGGAGAAGAATATGAGGCATTTTTCTGTTTTCTAATGGATTTTATGATGCGTTGGACTCCTGATTTTCCTCTGATAATGATATAATATAGCTTGTTTTTTCTAATATAATATATATAGCATGTTTTTTTTTATTTGCACGTTGCATGGTTTGGAGTTCGCAGACCAGTGTCATGGTTTAGTTCCATGTTCCAGCTCCATAGGTGACTATCGAGATAGGATGCATTGATTTATTTTCTTTTATCTAGGAATAATGGGATATTTTTGTTTTTGAAATGTCATTAAGTGGCTTAGAAAACACTTGATAAACCGTGACATGGACACAATTAACTACCACGCTATCTTACCATAACTCACAATCAACTTGCATATACAATCATCATCATCATCATCATCATCATCAGTCTTTTATCCTTCGTCGTTGGACATAGACGTTTTCCTGGATTGGCCACACCTCTCTTACATGGGAGTCGCAGAGCCAATACTTTCTGAACTTGTCTAGTTCGTCTCTACATCTTGTATTCGCATGTGATCCCTTGGGATGTCTAGCGGTTGTCTGCCATTCTTACAACATGACCAGCCCAATGTCATTTGAGTTTTCTAATGGATTTTATGGTGTTTCGGACGCCAATTTTACCCTAATATATTTTGCTGTCTTGTGATCTCTTCATGTAAGGTTGAATATGGATATCTCACTTGTCTTTTGCATGATTCTCAGTTTGAGGGTCAGACTCTTAATATTTAAATGTTTTTATCGTTCAAATCAAGATAAAGACGAGAAAAATTAAAAAGTAATAAAGTCTTCCTCTCTATTTTCCTGTCTCCTAATTTATTCATCAACATCATCATTAGCCTTCTAGTGTTCATCGTTGGACAGACCTTCCCCAAATTTCATATCTTGCTGATCTCATCTCGCTTATGATCTCTGGGATTTCACGTTGTGAGTTGTGGGTCATGATGTCCAGTGAACGTCTGATATTCTTACAAAATGGCCAGCCTATTGCTATTCGAGTTTTTTAATGGTTCCTATGATATTTTTGATACCTGTTGTTACGCCTACATAGTATGCTGTCTTGTGATCTCCCAATGTGATGTCATGTTCGGTTCTCTCCCCTGCACGTTATGTGGTACTAAGTTTGAGGGTCAATCTTTTGGTTAGATTCCATGTTTCTGCTCCATAAGAGACTATCAAGAGGATACATTGGTTGTATACCCTTCTTTTTAGGATTAACAGGATCTCTTTTGTCTTTTGAAGGTTGAGCTTGCTCTGCCAAAAGCTTGCCATCCTAAAGGGATTTTTGCTTGATTTCTCCTCTTGAGGATTTTAAAAAGATTCTTTGTCTGAGGTAGATGTAGTGGTATACTTTCTCTAGTCCCACGTTTCCAATTTTGATTGTTGTGTGTTTGTTTCCAACGTGATTGTTTTACTTAGTTTCACTGAAAGTCAAGTGAAGGCAAACTTTTTTACTACATTCACTTCATCTACTCTAAGTTTGAGGATGTGAATGTTATTTGCAAAAAAGACGATGTTGCCTACAAATCTGAAGTTGTTCAGATTATCGCTGTCTTTTGTGAAATCTTCTTTTTCCCCGTTTAAGTTTCAGGAGATTATCTTGAGCCGGGCTGTGGAGAGTTTGGGTGAAGCCGGTATCTTCCCCTTGTCTTCCCCTTTTTTAGAGCTCAAAGGACCCTGAGTCTTAATGCAGCATGATAAAGGAATTGATGTACCCGTATAAATGCTACAGTACTCTGATGTATAAGGGTTGTAGACCTTGTTGGATGATTACTTCAATACTTCATAACGAAATCGAAACAGTTCGATTATTCTAAAACTATCAATGTTGAAAGAAAGTCCATTCAACCTAAAGAGAGGGTCCCAGTCCAGTTCAGATAAATGCCTTTTTGATTTCCCGCTCCTCATCGTATTTTGAATTCTTCTCTCTCTCTCTCTCTCTCTCTCTCTCTCTCTCTCTCTCTCTCTCTCTCTCGCAAAAACAAAAGATTAAATAACGCCTACCTATCGTAATTTGTCACTTACTCCATATATATTAGAAACTTTGAAATTATTCCAAAACTCATCAAGTTTCTCCTCCTCTCCCCTCTCCCCCCTCCTGTCAGAAGTAGGCATAGGCTTCTGCCAAGTCTTGCCAAAGATACAATCAGGCGAGAGGGCTACTACTAATGATACAAGGAGGGGAACCTCCATCCACCAAGGAAAGAAAAAGAGACAAGTTAAATGGTTCGGCCGATACTTTTTGATGAAAAGCAAAATAGTTCAATCCTTCAAAACAATCAATGTTGAAAGGAATTCCCTGCAACCAAAAGTGAATAGAAAGAGAGTGTTCACTTTTCCTTAGGACACATATCTCCACCAGTTTCTTGTGAACCAATTAGTCTAGAAAAAAGCTCTGTGAAGGAGCGAAATGTCGAAATAAAGGTATCGCTTGTCACAGTAAACTTTCCGATATTATAATTCCATTCATATTGTTGGATTGACCATAATTTGATAATATATATATATATATATATATATATATATATATATATATATTGTGTCATCCATATATACATATACTACATATGGTACAGATCAGGTTAGCAATATAGCATTTCATAAAGAAGCGTATATGTGATGGATTTATTTCAGAGTGCTCGATACATTCAACTTTATACTTCGAAAGTCAAGATGTTTTAGAGTAGAGCTTGAAATATATAACAGGATGTGGATTTGCCACACACACAAATTCATGTTACCTCCCTCTTTGGGCCTCATCAAGCGAATGATTGTCTGTTTTTGCATTCTAGTTTGGAGAATTCACTAATATAAATTACTACATTAGTAAATTAAAGGTAATGTAGACAGTCTATTCCCATATCAACCTTCCGTAAAACTTCAAGTCATCATTATCTACTTCCTGATATGCCCAAATAAATGAAGAATAGTACAATCCACTAGAGCCATAAAGGATACTAGCATGAGCAATAAACGCGATGCCAAATACCTTGGTCAAGATAAAAACAGCCCTCAGGAAACAATTAAGCATCTTTTCATAGATAACTCCTAGACTTAGCTCCTTTGACATGTAAATTACAACCAAAAAAAAACAAAACAAAATGAATAACTCTTCCCACTCACAGCAACGCCCACAAGGATCTCGCTAAATTATCCAAACTAGAATCCCAAAACAGACAATCATTCGCCTGATGAGGCTCAGGAAGGGCAGAAACATGAATTAGTTTGTGTAGCGAATCCACATCCTATATATATATATATATATATATATATATATATATATATGTATATATATATCGAAAGTAATAAGGAGTTGTATAACCGACATAAGGATGTACGTCATCATTTTATCATTCTCTGGCAAAATCATCACCGCAAAAATGAATACTTAACAGATATTCGTATTTACATCCAGTTTCCAGATTGTCTTTTTTTCCTCACATACACACACACGTATATATATATATATATATATATATATATATATATATATATATATATATATATATATATATATATATATATATATATATATATATATATATATATATATGCTTATGTCGACATTGAAAATAGATGCAACAACTTTTATAGTTATTTTGGCCTCTGCTGTTATTATTTGAGAGTAGTTTTCCCAAACCACTAAATCACTCATCTTCTTTTTTCTTGACCCATTGTGGCACGCATTGTCATACAATATTTGTGGAAATATCTTACGATCAGACAGACTGCTAAGGTGTCGTTTCATACCTTTGAAAGGGACATTTTTAACCCCTACCCCAACCCTAGATAGGATTCCAATCGGATTTTACGTTGCAGTGAAAGTTTATGCTGAATAGATCTCTCAGGTTGTGATTTTTTACGCTTAAATCTAATGATCACTGCCTTACAAGAGGTAAGAGAAGTCGTCCATTGATTGCCCCTTCTCAGTTTTTTTAATTGATCAATCCACACACGACACTGAGTCAAAACGCTCTCTCTCTATATATATATATATATATATATATATATATATAGGGAGAGAGAGAGAAAGAGAGAGATTGATCGATAGATTTTTTATATACAGTGTTAAAAGCTGTAAGGCTTTTTAGACTATGTATATGTAGAGAGAGCGAGAGACAGGGAGGAGGAACATATACATACATACATACATACATACATACATACATACATACATACATACATACATACGTGTTTGCACGTGTATTTGAGTATGCATACAAATAAACAGCAGAGTAATTTGTACTTTAATATCGGTTCTGATAGATTTATAGATATATAGAAATCGACTAGGATACACACACACATATATGTATTTATATATATATATATATATATATATATATATATATATATATATATATATATATATATATATACATAGAGGGAGAGAGAGAGAGAGAGAAAGAGGGAGAGAGAAAATGTAACAAAAATTTATATATCCTTGGTAAATATATACAGTTTTGAAATTTGGTATGAGAGCAAACAGGAGCAATTTTTCAACATCCCAAAAGTCAGTAAATCATTTTTGGCGCCAAGCGTAATAGAATCCAATAAACGGCGACGTACTCTCCCATCATGATTTTTAAGATTTCCATTTCCTTGCTCTCCACCTCTTCCTGTCGACATACCCCCATCCCCTCCCTTTCCGATCTTCGTCCTCCCATCTATCCCTCTCCCACCGCCATCTTAGTTGTTCTCCTTGTTCTTTTACTGGAATTTTTCGGAAGCAACTCGTGCATTCCCAGATTGACTTTCCACCAGACGAAATTACGCGATGGCCAACGACAAAATCAATATTTGCAAACCCAGTTCAGTAGATGAACAACGTAACCTTAATGACACCTCCCCCTTTTGTACCATTTATTGTTATTATTAGATGAAGCATTGTAACCCATCATTTTATTAATTAGAAACAATCAACCAAAACTGCCAACCTCAACCCGATGATCATAAAGATTTTTCTTCAGTTTTTAAGTTGGTCTGGCTGGCTTGTTTTTTGTTGTTTTTTTTTTCTTGTCATATTTTTTGTTTTGTTTTGATTTTTTCGAATTCAGATTTTTTTTTCGCGGTGATCACTCCCTAACAAAAGACCAGAGACGTGATCTATTCAATAATCATCTTTTTTTCCGATCTTTTCCAATTGATTGCTCCCAACACGGCATGCTGCCAAAAGACGTTGGTCACTTGACGGTTTGTTTTTCCTTTTCATTGAGTGACTACCCAGACCTGTTTGTTCTTATTATTAGATTAAATATTGAAATCCATCGTTTCATTTATTATTTCAATCGACTTTACTGCTGTTTGCAATCCTCTTCATTCTTAATTGTTTTTTATCGTTCAGATCAAGATGAAGACGCGAAGAAATAGAAATTAATAAAGTCTTCCTCTCTGTTTTCCTGTCTCTTAATTTGTTCATCACCATCAGCAGCAGCAGCAGCCTTCTAGCGTTCATCGTTGGACAGACCTTTCCGAAGTTTCATATCTTGCCGATCTCAGTTTCGTATATGATTTCCCGGATTCCACGTTGTGAGTCGCAAGTCATGATATCCAGAGATTGTCTGACATTCTTGCAATTTGTCCAGCCAATTACCATTCGAGTTTTTTAATGGTTTCTGTGATATCTCTGATACCTGTTTTTTTTTTTTTTACCTCTCATATAGTGTGCTGTCGTATGATCTTCCCGCGTAATGTTGAGTATGGTTCTCTCCCGCGCACGTTGCATGATTCACAGTTTGAGGGTCAATCTCTTGGTCATGTTCCATGTTTCAGCTCAGTGGGTGATTATCAGGGGCATGCATTAGGCGTATACCCTTTTTAAAGACTAATGGGATTCCCATGTTCTTGCCAACTTCGAAATTATTTGCTTGATTTCTTCTTCTTTTCAGGATATCGTGGAGATCCCTTGATTTCGGTAAATGTACTGGTCAAATTTCTTCACCTCTGCTTTGATTTTTGGAATATTACTCACTCAAAATTCAGGGTTAATGTCGGCTTCCGTCCGTAACTTTTTGGAAATATGACAAATTTTTGATCTGTTTTTTCAGACTAATCAAACACCTGGAAATCAGGAAATAGGTTTGCACTTTAGACCCTGCTTACCTCTCCACTCTTGTTTGAATCACTGATAACCTTCATCTTGATTTGCAGAAATTTTTATCGGTTGAATCGAGATAAAGATAAAAAGAAATGAAAATCAATAAAAAAAACTTTCTCGTTTTTTCTGTTCCAAAATTGTTATTTATCTCTTATTTTAAACATATTGCTTCAATCAATACTTCCCTGCAACAGCAGTATCCCTTATAAGTCCACCGACGGACAAAGGTCTTTTCAATCTCTTTCAATGGCAACCGCAATTGTGCTGACCTCTAATGGCAAATTTTTAGGTAACTACGTATTGTCTTTCGAGGTGTACTACTTTTCTCTGATATTAGTCATGTTATCAAGCAACAGAATATGACGTCGTAAAAGTGTCTCAGAGAACAGACAAAATATTCAAAAAATCTTTTTTACTCTGGGGAAATAATTTATTCACTAGATATTGATCACCACCAAGTCGGGGACAACATGTTTCAACAGTGCTGTCGGATTTAGGAGATTCTTATATATTCGCTTCAGTAGGTCTATCTATGTATTAGCTCTTGGTACGGACCGTATGCGTTCATTGAACAAACTTGAAATTCTACAAGCATACTTCTCACGAGAAATAAGAAAATGTGTGGGTTTGTTTTTGTTTTTGTTTTTCTTAAATTCATCCTTAGAAAATATTTTAAGTTAGGGTTTAATCTGCAATGAAAGTTCATCCTAAATCGATCCCTAGTTTGTGTCCACCAGAAATCAGGCTTGTTTAACAACTCCACATCTTCCATGTATCTGAAACATGATACAGGTAACAGGACTAAGGTTGCCTATTCAAAACTCCCAAAGAGGAGAACCCTCCAGCCCAGGGTTTCAAACCTAGCGTCAGTGGACCCCAAGGATTCCACAAAGCGACAAGGTTGAAGACGATGGCCATTTTCGAATTTTTCACGCGTTAAAGGCGTATGCTTTGAAATTCTTCCATGTGCAACAATCGCGTCGAAAATAAACGTGCCATAATCAAAATCGAAAACGCAAAACTGGAGAAAGTAGACAACTACATTTATAACGATTATCGATGAAATCCTCAAACGAAGAAGAAATCAAGCGAAAAATCGCTCTAGGCTGGCAAGCCTTCGCCAGAGCGGGGTCAACTTTCAAGAAGAAAAAGATCCCATCAGTCCGAAAAAGAAAGGTTTACAACCAATGCATCTTCTCAACAATAACCTGTGTAGTTGAAACATGGGACTTAACCAAGAGAAAGACCCACAAATTGAGAACCATGCGATGTGCAAATGAGAGAATCGTGTTCAACATCTCATGGAGAGATCACAGTACAGAACAATATATCAGTGGGAAAATAAATGTCCGTGGCATCGTAAAATCCATTAGAAAGCTCAAATGGTGATTGGCTTGTCATGTTGCAAGAATGGCTGACAACCAATGTACATCATAACTCAAAACATGGATCCCCAGAGATCACATGCACAACTGCGGCTGTCAGAATGCAAGATCAAGATATGAACTAAGCAAATTCAGAAAGTATCAGCTCTTCATTTTAGATGATATTTATCTCCCAAATCAAAATAAAAGCAGGGAGTAATAAATGGTGTTGTTGGTTTCAAGAGAAGAAGGTCAAAATTCAATTACAAAATGTTCACAGTTTTCGATGGATGTGACTTATGATAGCGTAGCGAGTGAAGAAAGTTCTCGATGGAAGCTCTTCTTTACTTTTTTGCGCATTGCATTGTGGGACTTGTACTCAAACCGCTGATTTGAACAGTAATGTTATTAGGAACTTGGAAAAAAAAGCATGGAGAGAAAATCCGTCCTTAATTAAAAAATTTGGGAAATCTTATCAAAATCCAATAAATAGTTGATGTTTTGAAAAATCTAAGTGTGTTTGCCAGTTTAGGTTTTGGCAGATCTCCCAATGGAAAAATTACTGCAACAGCAGACGCCTTGTTTATCTAAATACGAAATTTTAGCTAAAATTATTATGTGTTTTTTTTTTAAATATCTTCGATGTGAATACATGAAATTTTATCGTCAGAATCTTCATCTAATTCGTAAGAACACAGATTGGAGAAAAACCTGAGACAAAATTATGTCTACACTTTGTTGAATCAAAGATATTTTGAAAACACAAACACACACACTCATTAATCTTAGCTGATATTTTGTGGATAAACAAACTACAAGTCTGCTGTTACAGTAATCTTTTTAATTATGAAATTTATCTTAACGCACAAACACTCTTAGATTTTGTTTAATTACAAAACACAATCTATTTATTGAATTATAATAAATATTTCTGTATTTATCTGATAAAGGACAGGATTTTTTCTATGTTTTGTTTTTTGTTTGTTTTTGTTTTAGTTTGTAATAGCATTTGTGTTTAAGTCATCGGTCTAATCACAGATCCCACGAAGCAATGCACGAAAAAGTAAAAAAGGAAACTGTCTACAATCCAAATGGAAACCAAGAAACAAGAATTTTTTTCCGTTGATGCGAAAGACTCCTTATTCACTTGCAGGATGTTTCTGTATTTTTTTCTTTCTTTGTAGTTGTTTTTTTAGCGGGGTCGGGGTATTGAAAGAATTTCTTTCTCGACCATGTACTTCAGAGGGAAATCGTTCATCTTCACCTGCTTTTTATAACTCCCGATTTGTCATCTTCTAGCCAATTTGCATGAGAGCCGTCACATGACGTTGAGAGCCTACGCACAAGTATTGAACGTGCGAACACTTGCATTATTTCGAGCACGTGTTGAACGCCTGCATGTTCTCTCTCTGGTGAGTTGATCACTTGACATTTTCATCTTGTCCTTACATTTTGTGTCTGATCATTTCCTACCGCGTTTACTGTCTCATGGGCACTGATCGATGGACCCATCCTTCCGTCTTTTGTCATTTTTCTTGATCCATGTTTGAGCCTTCACGTGCATCAATTCAGAGAGCATCAACGAAATAAGATTTTAACAGTTATTATTCATATACATTAATACCTGAGTATATCTGAATTTCTATGAGATGATTTTTCAGATGAATAGGAAGAGTTACTGACCTTGGAACTGAAACATTAGAACGTTGATTACACGAGTAGAATAATAAAAACAATTGCACCTGTTCTAATCCATGGGAGTTTACTTGGCTTGTTGATTTTCAATAGATTAGACTCATCTTTCTTTTTGGTCGGTTAGTCACTTATGGAGCTGAAACATGGAACCTAACCAAGAGATAGATCCAGAAATTGAGAATTATGCAACGTGCACACGAAAGAATTATGCTGGGCCTCACAGGTAGAGACCATAAGACAGCACAGTACATCCACGAAAAGATAAGAGTCAGGGACATCATAGAATCCATCAAAAATCTCAAATGGCACTGGGCTGGCCATCTTGCAAGGATGGTGGACAACCGGTGGACATGGATCCCCCGAGATCACATGCGAAACTGAGGCCGGCAGAATATTAGATGGAGATACAAGCTAGACAAATTCAGAGAGTACTGACTCCGCAACGCCTATGATAGAGAAGTGTGGCGAATCCTGGGGAAGGTCAATGTCCAACGACGGATGTTGAATGACTGATGATGACGTTCAAAGGATACTTTTTGCAGAGAAGAACCATTTACACATCAACCATTCTTCTCCTTCTGATGAGGAAATCGTCAACCCCCTACCGAGTGTTGACTTTATTTTTCTTAATTGCCTCAAGTCTACAATTATCTAGATTTTAATTTCATTTGTATTGGAAGTAATGTATAAAAACTATTGTATTGAGTCTCCTTCTAGGGCCAAATTTTAAGATTTTTTTTTAATTAAAGGAAAGATATTTTTGCCAAGAAACCGGAATATTTTGACTCCTCCTTCCATCTCCAAGGAGAAAAACGGGAATTTTTTTATCTAATATGGTACACTTGTTTCACTTATCTTCTTTTATCTATCTATCTATCGCGAAATTATCAACCAAAATCGTCAACAAAACTTTCAACAAAGGTTATTTCAGTCTCGATGTTGGTCTGGCTGATTATGTATGAGGGTATGTATCATGCACACTTAATCCATATTATGTCGAAAAAAAAATTTTGTTTAATCACCTTCTTTCAATCTGTTTTTGTTTTGTTTTTTTTTGTTGGGATTCATTTCGCAATGTAAGTTATGCAAAATTTATCACTAAGTTTGTATTGGACAACCTCTGGACTTGTTTTGCAAAAATTTAGACTTTTTTAGTGATCATTACCCAACTGAAAGCGAGAGGAATTCATTGATCACCCCTTTTTCCTTTTTTCTTAATTGTTCTACTAAACAGAAAAATGTTGGTCATGCGACGGTTTCTATTGGGTACTTTACCAGACCTGTCTGCCTGTTTATATATATATATATATATATATATATATATATATATATATATATCCTCCTCTGTAAGCATTCACGGATCATGCCCCATAATTTAACCGATTCTCCCTTAGCCTATGGCCAGGCAATCCATAATTATTGAAATTCATTGAGACATTCAGCTGATATTGTACGGATGAACATAAGTGGACAAATGATTGTACGAAGAGAAAATACCAAACCACTATCAATCGAAAAAAAATCCAGTATGTGTCACGATTTATCCAATTCATGACGTACCCTGCAAGAAAATTCATTGAAATTAATTGAGAACTTTTAAAATACTATACGTAGTTTTGAGAAGGGTCATTATTATCCAAAGAGATATTGAACCCTTTCTTGTTGTTTGTGTTAACTCGACATTTTGGTCCATCCATTCCTCTGACTTCTTCAGGTGTGCTATCTTCCCGTGTAAACAGAATTCTTTCAATAATAGCAATGTTATAACGTTGGATTTGGGTGATATTTTTTTCTCTCATTGTCAGACCAGGATTTTCCTATCCGTGATCGTTTGAATATATCTAGTGGACATATAGCAAAGATACTGGGGCAGGGGGTTATTGTAAAAAAAAAAAAAAGATTCCTGAATCTAAACCCCAAATTAAATCAATTCATCCTCAGCCCATGGTTCCCGGCTTCCAAAAGACGTCAATAAAAGCCATTGAAACCTCTACAAGAAATTGTGTTGACTGAGAGACGGAAAGACAAGCGGACAGACAGAGAGACAGACATACACGTGTAAATAGATATATTTCTTAGAACTTCGTTGACAGAGGTGAATAATTTAGAAATATATCAGTTGGGAAAAAATGTGCGCATCAATGACAAAATAGACAGTATTGCATTTCCTGACGAAGGTATCCGCTAAAAGTCACTCTTAGCTCTGTATTACCATGGCGATAGTCAAGTTCTTAACGTCATTTGAAATCTGAGATGAGTCACTGTCATGGTTCCAAGAGTTTTTCGGATATTTATTATAATCCTTGGTATTCTGAATCACTAGCCCCATGAATCTGTATGCCCTTTAATTCAGATTGGGTGCTATTTTACTACAGTATGCCAAGAATGAGTTCCACCTCTGGAAAATCAGAAAATGTGTTTGCTTCTTGGTTTTGGGTTGTTTTTTTTTTCGGAAAACAGATGTATTTATTATTCATCTGGGTTTTTATCGCTATCTCTAGAACTTACAATAATACAAGAGTAGAGCCTTCGAGGAAGTTACATGGATAGTATTGACAGATATTGGGAAATAAGTTACTGAGGTGACGCAAAGAAAATGCTCGAAAAAGATTTCAGATTTTTAGAGTTCAAAACTGTAAAACTTTCTAAAATATATATATATATATATGTATATATATATATATATATATATATATATATATATATATATATATATATATATATGTGTGTGTGTGTGTGTGTGTGTGTGTGTGTGTAGATTTTGATCGGGTGAATAAGAGCAGAATAAAACTACAATTTTTTTTTTCGAAAATGAATTGAATTAAAGGTTTCTCTTTTTCAGAATTACTTCTCTTTTTTTTAATTTCTCACACTGTAATTTTAAATTCGTTTTTCCAAACTCAGAAAATCTGGGTTTTTTACCCACGCACTCTACAAATTCAAAAGTCTAATTTCATCATGAAAGTTTGTGCAATTTTCTGAATATACTATAAGCCTGATATTTGATGACATAGGCGCCCTTGTGCCTACTAACAAATATATTTTTTTTACTTATGCAGGTAAATCAACTGTTAAAGATGTATTGAATTAGACAGAAATATTTCTGTGATGAGTAGTAAATGAATTTTTGTATTTCCAGTTTTACCCATTCAAGATTTAAGGTACGAGGTTCCTGAAAGCGCATGTTCAAAATTTTAAATGGTTTCAGCCGATACGTTCCACTGGCTTACTGAAATTTTAAGATTAGATATTGAAATAGTTCCACGATTTCCACGATTTGACCAGTATAATAATAATCAAACTGTATAAGGAACTGTAAACAAAAACTGTCACAAAAACTGTCAAAATATTCCGAATCAATCGAGGCACATGGATGAAAAATTAAAATTCACTCATTATTGTGTCTATTTTTTTCCTTCATTCTTTCCAAAGTAGGTTTCTATCGTGGTTTCAATTTGCAATATAGGTTTGTGTCAATTTTTTTTATTTATTTATTTTAATTCAGGCTTTTTACTAATCACTGCACTACAAAAGGCGAACTTATTCACTGATCAACAGCCGCTCAAATGTTTCAATCGATCGTTCCAGCACGACAAAAGAGGTTGGTCACGTTAGGTTTTCTATCGATTGACTAACCAGACCTGTTTTCTGAATCTTATCTTAATTTTTCAGTAAGACCAAAGAATGAATTGGCTGAAATATACTGAGAGTCCGGATAATTTGCAGAATAACAAAATCTCATTTTAGAATTCCAGCAAGGCCGAAGAGGGCATCGGCTGGAATTTTGTGAAAAAAAAGGATAAAAATACTAGTCCGAATAACACGTGGAATTACAAGTTGTGAGATATATATCTGTACATGTAAGTGAGAAATACCACACTGTCTGTCTGTTTGTCAGTAACTCAATGGAAACCAGCAAAACATTGGCGCAACCCAACAAAATTCTGCACAAATCCTTAATTGGCCCTAAGCGGGGGTTTTAACGTTACAAGTTTTGAGAAAAAAATGGATCATAAAAGGGTGTTCTATTTATAGTGTAACAATAATGCAATACTGTATCCTTCATTATTATCAGACTTTTAGCCTGCGTCGATGGACATAGACCTTCCCCCGAGATTCACCTGACCTCTCTATTGAGGGTGTCATGGAGCCAGTACTTTCTGAAATAATCTAGCTCGTGACACTATCTTGTATTTTGTTGGCCCTTGTTTTGCATGTGGTCTCTTGAGATCCTAGGAGTTATGATGTCCAGCGGTTGTCAGCCATTCTTGCAACATGGCAAGCCCATTGCCATTTGGGTTCCCAAATGGTTTTAATGATATATCGGACTCCTGTCTGTTTATGATATACAGTTTTGTCTTATGATCTTTCCATATGATGTTGAGCATGATTCTCTCAACTGTGCGTTGCATGCTTGTCAGTTTGAGGGTTAGACCCTTGGTTAATTTCTAGGTTTTAGCTCCATGGGTGACTATCGGTAGGATACGTTAGTTGTATGCCTTTCTTTTTGGGACAAGTAGGATTAGTCCAGCCTTTTCAGGACTAGCGGGTTTAGTTTAACCAAAAGCTTGTATGAATCTTCACTTTTTTCTTCTTTTTTTCTTTTTTTTTGATGACTTCATAGAGACTCGCTGACCTAAATACATGTAGTTGTCTACTCTCCCAAGCTCTGGATTTTCGATTTTGATCGTTTAGTTATTGTCCTCAAAATGTTTGTTGTACATGATATTTGTTTTGCTGAAGTTCATGTAGAGGCCAACTTTCTTGCTTACTGCATATAGAATATGTGACATTAATTGGAAATCATTAAGTTTCTTACCAAAGAGGACGAGATTGTCAACAAATGTCAACAAATGTCAACAAATTTGTGGTCACTAAAGTCATTCTCTGTCAATCCTTATTCCTTTGAGTTCCCATTGTGAGTTTCGGAGGATCATATCAAAGCAAGCTGTCAAGAGTTTGGGTGAGCTAGTATCACCTTGTCTCACTCCTTTTCCAGTTGAAAAGCCTCAAAGTCTTCATATAACCTGATGAAGGAACTGCTGTGTTGGTATTAATGCTGCAGTGCTCTGACTTGTGTTACTGCGTCAATGACTTAGGCGATTTACACTCAATCTAAGGCCTTTCAAAGTCCGAAAATGCTACAGCTAGCGTCATTTTATATTCTGCTGCTTCCCCTTCTAGTCAGTTTATTGAATGGAGATTGTCCATGGTTGGATAGCTTTTTCCTAGAGACAGTTTGTTCTCGTGGTTAGTTTTCATCTAGCGTTTTGGTGATTTGGTTGGTGATCACGTTGGTAAAGAGTTTGTAGATGCAGCTGAGTAGGCTTATCGGTCAGTTGTTGAGTTTTTCCAGGTTTTCTTTTTTGTTTAACTGCATTATTATTGTGATGTTCCACTCTTCTAAGGTTTACTTTGTTTGAGGCTTAAGTTGAATAGGATGGCTTGTTTTTTTAGAGATGACTCTCTGAGCTTTTTCAGCAAGTAAATAATGATGTTTTTTTTTGTTTTTTGTTTGTTTATTTTTTGGAGGGGGTCCAATATGACCAGGAGTTAAGAACTAAGATTATCGTCTTAATTTAATCACCCACGATTCTGTATCAACCTTATCACTTAACAATCTTGAAGGTTTACCGTTTTAAATGGTTTTAGTATTTCTTCCCTTCTCTGTTTTGATTAAAACTGAATGAGGCGAAAATTCAAAAAAAGAATTTTTGAGGGTAACCCGGCATTACCATTTTTCTTTTCTTTTTCTTTAGGTTGGCAAAAACAAATATAAGATCTCAAGAAATCTGAGATATTGAAGAAAAAAACCCAGAAAATGATTTCTGAAAAAGTAAAACTTCTAATTTGATTAATTTTCAGAAAAAAAAATGATAGTTTTGTTCGTCTCCAAACATTTTTTTTTATTTAATTGAGTTGGGAGCAGGGTTAAAATCTTAATGTTTTGAAGGAGACAAAAGTGGGTATGCGAAATTCTTGCTTTTTTTTTTTCTTTTTAACTTCAACAAAGATCGACGTTTATATGAGTGCCAAAGGAGTTTTATTCTGACTTTTTCTCATTGGTTCATTACGTTCATAAGAATAATGTTTTTTGTTTCACGTCACACTACCTCATATCATTCCTTCTTTCAAGATCGATTCTCGAGATATGGAATAAAATGTACGAAAAGAAAAGAACGCCAAAGGAGACCCAGATAAAGAAAAACAGAAAGCAGACATTATTGTGTTTATAAGTAATTTATAGACTTCATACATTTCTATATATCATTTCCCAATATTGTATTTTGGACAATATTTTTCGTTTTAATTTGAATGCAATCATTTTTAACTTTTATTTCTGGCGTTTTAGCAGCAATTAACTTGACAAATCAAAAGGAAACAAATAGTTCTATTACGGAAACGAATACTGACAAAAATTGAGTTTTTTGAACAGTTTCTTCCTCTCCTCGATATTAGAGAACGAAGCAGCGAATCAATAATCAAATGAAAATTATCTCTCATTGATATGCAGTGGCGATGCGTAATGAACTTCAGTTAATCATTTTAGATTCTATCTTGCAAGGACATTACAAGATGGAACATGTTCAGATGCCTAATATTTGTTTTCTGTGCATTTAATGCTGTTTGTTAGTTATTCAGTGACACCAACAGTACAGTACACACACATGCACACACACATATATATATATATATGTACATATATATATACATTATTATTATCTTGCAATCTCTCACCAGTTGCCTGGTGGTACCTGCTGGAGTTTGAGTGACAGCAAGTCTCCTCAAGTCTCCAGCCCTTCTCTCATAGTACTGATAGGTTGCAGTATTACTGCGATTTACAGTTTCACACCGGTTGCCCTGTGGTTATCGCTGAAGGCTGAGTGACAATAAGTCTCCTCAGGTCTTCAGCTAACGTCTCCTCTCTCTTTCGGCTATCATGTCCGTGCTACAATTTGAGTTTCTGCTTTCATTTCCCTTCCTCTGTTGGGTCACTATTTACACTTAGCGTTGCAGTCCTTATATTTCTAACACTTTCCTCAGTATCCGTGCAGTTCCGAGTAGTGCCGTGGTCTGTACAGTCTCAATCCTTCCCCTTATCCCGATCTCCTCTAGTCTCACCCTCAGCGTTTTGGGGACAGTTCCTAGTGCGCCCACTATGACCGATACTACCCTGGCTTTCATGTTCCACATCTTCTTTAATTCTCTTGCTTGATCCTGGTATTTTTCCCGTTTTTTACTCTCCTTCCTCTTTACTCTATGGTCTGCAGGTACAACCACGTCTACTATTTGGCAGGCATTCCTTTTCTTGTCTACAATTACCAAGTCCGGTCTTCTTGCCTGGATGAGGCGGTCAGTTTGAATGTCAAAGTCCAAGAGTAGTTTGTGGTTGTCATTCTCCAGGACTGCCTCTAGTTTGTGCTGATACCACTTTTCCCCATGGTTGAATTCCATTTGTTTGCTTAGTTCCCAGTGTATCATCATTGCTACTCTATCGTGTCTATGCTTATACTCCTTCTGGGCGAGTTGACTACAGTCACTAGTTATGTGGTTTACTGTCTCATCTCTTTCACCACACACGCGGCATTTGTTGTTTGTTTGTGTTCCGTCGATTTTTGTTTTTATGTAGTTTGTCCTGATGCTTTTGTTTTGAGCTGCCATGATGAGCGATTCCATTTCTCTCTTCAGGTTTCCTTTTCGTAACCACGTCCATGATTTCTCGTCTGCTACATCTTGTATTCGCCTTTTAAACTCGCCACACAATTTTTTCCCCATCTTTCTTTTCTTGTTTGCTGAACTGTTCCATTGTTTTCTACTTTGTTATTTGTTGCACTGTCTCTCACACTATTCATGATTTCTCCAGTATCCGTTTGCACATACTTTTCTTGGACTGCTTTAGCTCTCTGGACACAGTCTTCTATGCTGATGAGCCCCCTGCCACCTTCTTTTCTCTTAACGTATAATCTATCTGTGTCATCTCTAGGGTGTAATGCTTTATGCATTGTCATAAGTTTCCTTGTTCGCCTGTCCATTGATTGGAGTTCTTCCTTTGTCCATCATAGGAATGGTCCTGTAAATCTAACTACTGACACAGCCCAGGTGTTCATTCCTTTTATTATATTTCTGCTGTTTAATTTGGTCTCTCATATTTTCCTTATCCTTCTAAGGTATTCTCACTTTATTTTCTCCTTCAACTCTTCCCGTTTTATCGTGTCACATGATCCAACAGATTGATTATGAATGCGTTGTATTATCTAGAACTCCGTCATAAAAGACTTCCTGTTAGTATACGGAGAGTGTGTCACTTGGCTTAGCGTAAATACTAAGCAATTAAAGGGATGGGCTGCTACAAGAATCTAATCTGTGACTAATGAGTAAAAGAGAGATAAAGAGAGTGCAGCGAACCCCCATTTTTGTTGGGTTAATATTTTTATAATATCCTTCACTGTAGTTCTCTCTCAGATCAATGATGATCTTTTTTATGACAACTGAGGGAGCAAAAGACTAAACTTATGGGGCCCATTCGACGGTGAACGCATTAGGAAAAGTCCTGTCACGGGATAGAGGAGAGATTAGATAGAAGAGATTTCTGTATCTGTAGGTGCGTGCTTGCATGCGTGTTTAGTATCTGCAAAAAAAAACATCATCATACGAGGAGGAAGGGAATAGAAAGCAAAAAAAAAGCTTTTATATACAGATTGCATTATTGTCAACTCACAGATGCAGATGCTCTCCTGTCGTCAACAAACGCAAGACACTTAATGTTGTTAGAACTAATGGTGTTACATGGCTCAGTAATACATGGATGCTAATGTTCTACTTTGATGCTTTGCCTTTTAAGTGGACACAAAGATATATATATATATATATATATATATATATATATATATATATATATATATATATATATATATAATGTGAGATCTAGGGTTCTTGCTGGCCATCAAAATGTCTGTCAACGTCTTATCTGGTAAATAGGAAAGATTTAGTACGAGAATCGTCTCAGTTACATGACTCAGTAATACATGGATGCTAATGTTTTACTTTGATGCTTTGCCTTTCAATTGGACACAAAGATATATATATATATATATATATATATATATATATATATACATATATATATATATATATATATATATATATATATATATATATATATAAAGAGAGAGAGAAATAGATAGATGGATAGATAATGATGTGAGATCCAGGGTTTTTACTGGCCATAAGAATATCCTTCGGCGTGTTATCTAGCAAATAGGAAAGATTTTGTCCGAGAATCGTCTCTGATATATATATATATATATATATATATATATATATATATATATATATATATATATATATGTTCACACTTATTTGCGAATGACGGAAATAACCACGGAGAGAGTTTTATGGCTATATCAATGAAAATTTCCTTTTTATTGTGATCAAGGGCAACTCACTTCTGTCTGTTATTCATGGTTTTTACCTTGCAATGGATTATTTGCAACAGATAGCTTGTGAAGTGTGATGAGGGCTTTTATTTTACAATGGATATCCATCTCAGTTGCCCCATTCTGTAGTTGACAAACTTGATCAATGGCGCTGGAATAATGGGAAAATCCGTATTAGAAACCATCAACAGAAACTGTCATCATAGGTTTCTTCAGTTTTTAAGTGATTTTAGCAAGTTGACTATGTATGTGTTTCGCCATAAGGGTGCACCAATGGAGCCAGAGGGCTGATGATCTAAATATCTACTTCCTATTATATCCTTAAAAAAAAGTTTTTTTTGCTTATTAAGAATCTCAACTCCAGAAAGTAAGTTTTCGGGAAGGAGTTTTATTTCATAATATAAATTTATGCAAAAGTGTTTGGTTTTTTTTAATTCGTGTCATGCAGTGCTTTTTTTAAATTTGGGCTTTTTTCAGTGATCATTGCCCGATAAAAAGTGATAGTAATAGATTATCCACTGATCGCACCTCTATCCAATTTTTAATTGATCGCCCTCAACACAGAATGCCACAAAATGACGTTAGTCACATGAAAGTTTCCCTTGGGTGACTTACCAGACTTATTTCAGGATGTGTTTTGATTTGCCCGCTTTTGTCCAGGAAGCAATAACTAGTAGATAAATGCAGACGTCATTAATACTCTCAGGCAAAATCTATCATTCAAATAAACTCATAACATCATTATTGAATCACTCCAGAATTTACCCGGGTCTCCTATCACCTAACACCCCCTTTCCAGCTGAATAATAAAAGAAAGATTCTCGTTTTGGCTGCGATTGGTTCTTCAATGAATTCTTTGATGTCTTCATACTTTGTAGACTTTTGAGATTCAGAGAACAATCATTAAATTTCAAAGACTTTCACAGGGGATCAGACTCTTTCTTTGATGTTTGTGTGGTTAACACGACGTTTCAGCCGATCCATTCTAGGATCCATTCTAGTCTGCTTATTTTTTTTTTTTTTAATCCAGACTTTTTCATTGGTCTTTGCCCTACAAAATGTAAGAGAAGTGACTTATTCTTCGAGCCTTTATTCCATTCTTTTTTTACATATCCATCACTCACAACACAGAAAGCAGCCAAAAAATGATAGTCACATGATAATTTCACTGAGTGTATGACCAGACCTGCTTGTCGGTCAAAAGAGCCGGTTGTTAACCCTACTATTGAGCTGGGAAATTTCGTTCTGACTCCAGGAATCTGAAATAAAGAATTCGTTTGGAAAACGACCAAATACAGAGAAAAACTTATTCCTTGTGGGTTCCTTTTTCGTTTCGATGTTAGAGGCTTCCCAAGATCTAAGTACAATCTTCCTGAATCCGAAATATAACATTGATTCAATAGAAAAAGTCTCATGAAGAGCAACCATGATGCCACCCGAATTAAAGTCATGACATATACAGAGAAGCTGAATAAACTCAATCTTGAAACGATGGAATTCCACCGTAAACGTAGTGATGAGGTTAACCGTATTTAGAATAGTTTGAACACCTTAAACAAAAACTATAACTGTTCTCTGTGTCTAGAGATCATTATCTATTAAGACCAGATGAAATAGTCAAAAGCCCCACGTACAGGCATCCACTGGTCTGGGGAAGAATTGCTTCTCTATCCGAGTGACTAAACCATGGAATCCTCTCAGTGGGGAGTCTATTTTCTCCTAATCGTTCAATGCTTTCAAAAATCAACTTAATGAAGAACATCGGAAATTCAAAGTTCGACAATAAATTTTCGTATTATCGTAGTCCCATCCTGTCTGCCTGACTGGGCGGGATTGTTTGGTTGACCGCCGATGATTCCATGGCGCTATTCAGGTGTCATTAAAACCTATTTGAAGGTATTGAAGCTATCAGAGGCATTGAATTCTTGTAATCAATCTTCTCTCAATCCAAGTGACTCTATCTTTTTTTGTCCGTCAAACAAGAAGGAAAGGGCAAGTCTGGTTAGTCACTAAGTAGAAACCGTCACAGACCAAACTATATTTGCAGCATTCTATGTTGGGGCAATCAATTAAAAAATTCGAAACAGGGTGGATCAATTAATAACTTACTTCACTCGCCCTCGGTGGGGCAATGATCACTGAAAAAAATAAGCCTGAATGCAAAGTAAGGGATAAGTTTAGCATAAACTCACATTGCAAATAGAACTTGCACTAAAAACCGGATAAGGGGGAGGATTTTCAAAAAGAAATGTTTTCTTTCTACGCACAATAAGGGGTATATGTTCGAATTCTAAACTTTTAGCTCAATGAGTTTGGCCTGTACGCGTTATATATACATACATAAATCCATAGCCATGCAGTCAGCAAGACCAACATAAAAACTGAAGAAACCAATGCTGATGTTTGGGTCACAGTTTTTTTCAACTACAAGTGATTGAATGCTGACTGATATCCCCTTAGGTCCCTGGGGAACACATTTCCGTTGATTTCGTAGACGACGTATTACATGTATTGTTACTGGTTTCTAAACTGAAATATCGAAGTGTGTTTGGGGGATTTGACAAATAATGTTTATCTATGCTTTTGCCGCTGCTACTAATGTAAGTAACAAAAGGAAACAGACAACCTGAACATTTGATTCTGTACTTATCAAATTTAGTTTGTTTTAGGGGTTAGGGTTAGGGGTTATTTTTTATAGGTTTTCAATGATTTATTATTATTGTTAGTTGCTTGTATTTTATCATTTTTTTATTTTAATTTATGAAAAATGCTTAAACGTTTGTTTTTTAGGGGTTTTTTTGTTTGTTTGTTTTTTTGTTGTTTTTTTTTTCGTGGTGACCAACCCTAAAACCAACCCTGACCCTAACCCTAAAACTATATTATATCCTTTATGATTAAAATTAATAAAAATACGGTTTTAAGTGGCCGAGTCGGCTGCTTTCATTAATTCTTTAATATGTTAGTAGCAGCTGCCACCTAAATCAGTGTTATTTGTTATCTCTCACGGATATTTCTGTTCGACAACAAGTGATTTTTTCCTTAAGACTTATAAACAACACATTACATTTTACTGACAAACTACAATAGTGATAATAACTGACCAAGAATGAAATAATGTTGATCCAAATATGCCAGGATATATATATATATATATATATATATATATATATATATATATATATATATATATATATATATATATATATATATATATATGAACAGACTGAAATAGATAAACATATAGATATAAACAGACTAATATACATACATATATATATATATATATATATATATATATATGTATATATATATATATATATATATGTAGAGAGAGAGAGAAAGAGAGAGTGATGAACAGGATGAGATAGATTGATAAATAAATGGATAAATATGAACAGGCTGAGATAGATATATACAGACAGAATGAAGTAGCTGTATATGAAATCTGATATGCTTATAAAGAGACTGAGATAGATAGATAGATAGATAGATAGATAGATAGATAGATAGATAGATAGATAGAAATGAATGCACACACATACATATATATATATATAGAGAGAGAGAGAGAGGGGGGAGAGGGGAATGAACAGGATAAGATCGATATATAGAGAGAAATAGATATGAACAGATAGAAATATATAGATAGTTATATAAATAGGAATGGACAGATATTGATAGATGTATAAATATGAGCGGACTGAAATTGATATATAGATTGATAGATAGACATTAAATACTTATATAGATAGATTAACAGTTGTCCTAGTGACAGAAATAAAAACCTGAAGCTGACTCGACAAAAATGTTGGTTACCTTTGGTGAGAAAGAATTAAAAATTAAAAATTTGTTTGATTTTTTCATAATGAACCCTCGACTTTTCAGTCTACGCGTCTCTCCTTTCTTTGGACCTCTTGAACTTCATTAAGCCTTTGAAAGAAAGTTGGTGATAAGCAAAAATAAAGGAAATTTATTGTGCGATTTCCGTATGTTCAATAATCGGCCAGAAAGGTTCAGTGGTTATCAGCACATGCAATGAAATCGACGAGACGAATTCAAACTTTTATGTTCACATCGGCCTGGGGCCTTAGGGAATGGGATCTCGAAAAGGATCTCTCTGATTCTATTATATTTCAAGTTATTAATCGGAGTTTGAACTTTCACATTTTTGTCAACTACAAACACGTCCAGTTAGTCTGAGAGCTTAGAATTCCGGGGTCGGGGAACCAACGAATTCTTTGAAGACATTTTGTGCTGCTGCGTGGTTGTTGGAGACCCCCCCCCCTCCTTGCAGGAAGTGTAAATTCTTCGAGGTAGAGCTTTGTGGTCTGGACCGTCCAATTCCTGCAGGGTCACCTGTGCAACATGCGAGTTTGTTTTTTTCGCTTCTTGTCCGCGCCAGATGTCCACCTTTTTTGTTGAAAACGTCGAACAACTGTTGAATGTGTAATGTATATTACATGAACATACTTGAATAATAGTTTATTTAGAAAAAAGCATTCAAGTTTAGAATAACAAAACTATTTTCGCTCCAACCAAATAAATCAGTGAGTGGAGCCCATATAAGATGGTTGGATGCCAACATCTACGTCCTTCCTGTAGTTCCTTTAGCCAAACTGATCCTCTTTCTTTTCGACGTATTCAACTCAGACTTGCACCCTGGAGAGTTCAATTCTATTGAAACAGAAGGTGACCCTCTCGATTTTAGTACCTCTTCCGTTGGTGTTGAGCTGACAGACCTATCGGCACCAACGCACCCATAATCAAAATGTAATCCAGTCTTGGCTTTAAAAGATAAACAGACACATTCCGTGTGAAATACAATGAATTGTGTATACAGTTTCGCCCATAAATGAGTGCAGACCTTCCACTTTTCTTCTCATAGAGAGTTGATTTTCTTCTAAGCCAAACATAGCAGGGTTTTTACTATTTCTAAAGAAACAAATCGGACATTATTTATGATTAAACTCAACAGCATCAAAAATCTTTTGCCAAAGATATTTAGTGAATTTTTGGATGGTATCGTATTCATATTTTTCGCAACAGAGTTTCAATGTTGTAGAGTTTGTTCATAAATAATACCTGATAATATCTGTTTTGATTGTGTGATGTCCCACTAGGAATAATAAAATCTTGCTGTGTATCATTTAGGAGAAAATTAACTTTATATAAACAAAGAAAGTGTCAGGGCTGTATTCGTGTATGAGCGATGCTCTATATACCGTAGTCTCAGTTAAAGACATTTCCTTTCAAAATGGTTGACCTACGTATTCGACTGCTTTTACTTAGTTTGAATTTATTTCATTCTGTATACATACCGGGTTTTCTCCAATAAGTGTCCATCTGATGTCAACGAGAGAATACCACACCTTTAAACTGAAGCTTTAGTCCCCTTCAAAGTATTCTTCTTCGGACATCACGCGTTCTATTCTAGTGTAGTTTCGATTTTTCGAAGCCGCCTGCAAAGTTCTCTTTCGAAATCGCGATCAGCTTCCTCTTTGCATTCTCTTTAATCTCATCCCTGGTTTGAAATCTCTTTGGCAGTGCAGATGCCAAATCTTGATTGTAACTGGGGTGCAGGAAGAACCATCTGATGCAATGTTTTGCCAGAACGCAAAGACCTGGATAATGATCAGGGTGGTATTCTGACATAGACAGCCACATAGTACATAAGCTCGTTCGTTGGTTTTTCACTGCTGGTTGAGTAACCCCTCGGAGAAGTGTCTGTTCATGCGTATACAGTAAAGTGCCTCTGATTGGTTGCCAACTTACATTTCATGATGAATGAAATATTGATTTAAATTTACACCCAAGTCATCAGCTCAAATTTCATTATAAAATTCACAAAAAACTTCTCCCTGATCAACAATTTTTGCCTTCCCTTTAATTCCAGTCCAACCCTCAAGTTGACTTCATTTTCTACTAGAGCAAGAACGAGAAGAACATTCCTCACCAAATTTAGGGCAGTAAACTTTGACATTCCCCTACAATGATTTCAAACTACGTGAAACTGTTTTGTAGTCTTATCTCTTACTGACTTAACTAAATCGACATGTCTTGCATATCAACGAAGGTCTGTGTTAGAAATACGCAAGGGTTAATTTCATTTTTATTGATAAATACATTTAGACTTGAGAATATATTTTTGTATTTTTCATTCATTGTATATTCAATGCAAAAATTGCAATAATCATGGGAGCGGCATTCGATCCTGTTGTAGTCAGACTTGTTAGAAACTGTCAATGAAAACTGTCAACATAGACTTTTTTTTCCAGTTTTCAAGTCGGTCTGTCTGGCTGATCAGCTGGCTAGCTACGTATGTATGTCTCACACTTACAAGCCATACCAATTGAGCTAGAGGGCTGAAAACGTAAGCATGTACTCCTTTTTTTTTCTTTACCCAAAATTACCGCCCCACTCCTGAATACTTATTTGAATGGGGGGGGGTCAGTTTGCAGTGTATTTTCCTGCTAAATGGATCCCCTAGTTTGTGCCTGCTTGATTTTCGAAAATATATACTTTTCTTAGTGATCACTATGATAACAAAAGGGGAAGGAAGTAATTTATTCATTGATCCCCTTTTCTCCAATTTTTTAATTGATCACCCCCAACACAACCTGTTGCCAAAAGACACTGACACGTTTCTATAGAATGACTATGCAGACCTGTTTCATTTTTCATTCATGTGTCCAATACGGATAGGCAACAGGTAGACAAAACATAAGTCTTTTCTAGCATTTGATCTACCTTGATCCGTCGCCACTAATCTTCCTCGCATTCTTAATGTTATTCAAAACCTGACGTCTTAAATTCCAACTCACATTCTGTTCACTTTTACCGAAATTCATGATAGGAAAGAATGGATGAATGAAAGATAAGAAGAAAGGATTCCACGGACAGACATCGAAGACGGTAAATATAAATAAAGTATTCTGATAATCAATAAAATGTGTATATCGGTCGGGGGTAGGCTTAAAACTGACTGTGGATGCAGTTATCAAAGGAAGAAAAGGAAAAAAGTGGGGAAGGAAGGGGAGGAGGGAAAGGAAAGAAGGGAGAGTAAGGAAGAGAGACGGAAAGGGGGCATGGGAGGAAAAGGTTGAAAGGAAAGGAGAGAAAGGTTCAGAAGAAGAAAGGGAAGATTGACTTTAAGAGTTCAAAGGTCAATAACAGTAATAGGCAATAAATAAATGGAGATGAATGGAGAATGAAAGAAAATACGATAGAAAGAAAAAAAGAAAGAAAGAAAGAAAGCTAGGAAGAAGGAGAGAAAGATGGAAATAAAAAAGAAATAAGCAAACAAAGGTGATAAGAAAAAAAAGGGAAGGAAGAAAGCGAAAAGGAAGAAGGATTGGAAAAGTACTGATGAAATAAGGGAGAGACAAAGGAAATAAGAAAGAGGGTACGAATAGAAAAAGACGAAGGAAAGAAAGAAAGGAAGAAAGAAAGAAAGAAAGAAAAAAAGAAAGAAAACAAAAAGAGGATAGAAAAGGGGAGTACAGATACAAAAAAATCATCAAGAAAAGAATGGAAGGTAAGTATCATATGAATCGTTGATTATGTGATCCGTGTGAGATCTTCCAATCATATGTACGGAACAGACACCTACCGATCAACTCTTGTCTAAATCAGGCGGGGTAGCCAATTTAGCTCTTTTGTTGCTAGATATAACTTATTTTTAGTGCATTAAGTTGCCAGAAATCTATATCTAGCTCTCAACTCCTAATTTAGCCCTTTTTCAATTCATCATATTGGGTGAAATATCTTTTAAAAATATTTTCTTATCTTTGAAATAAAACATAGTATAATTTGTGAAAA
This sequence comes from Thysanoteuthis rhombus, assembly GCA_963457665.1. NCBI lineage: Eukaryota > Metazoa > Mollusca > Cephalopoda > Oegopsida > Thysanoteuthidae > Thysanoteuthis > Thysanoteuthis major. The sequence goes on along the minus strand of OY735226.1, from coordinate 6,082,176 downwards.
TTGAAATTTTTAAAAAAATTGGCTAGACACTTAGTTAGAACTGTTATATGACCAACGTTCTTTGGGTACATGCTTTGTTGGAGATGATCATTAAAAAAAATTGGAAAAAAGGGTGATCAACGAACGAGTTTACTTCTACCACTTTTTGTTCTTACGATGGTCCCTAAAAAAATCTGATTTTTCAAATAGAACAATTGGGAACAAACGAAGAGATCATTCTAGAATAAACGTATATTGTAAATTGCATCGGACAAACTCACTCAAACCCTATCAATTCGGATGAGGTTTCCTTCTCTACAAAATAAGATGTAAACGTTTAGATTCCCAGTCCACTAGCTTCATTAGGACAGTCTGCACGCTTGGCATATACATACGTATATACACAAATAACCAGTTAGCCGGACCTACTTGGAAACTGAAGAAACCTATGTAGACAGTTTTAGTTGAAGATTTCTAATAACTGGAATAAAACGTATTTTCTAACTAATTCACCAAGTAAGTTTAAAAGTATGAGTGAAATATCATGTAATTATGTGTTAGTTTATTGTAAACTGATACATATATATATATATATATATATATATATATATATATATATATATATATATATATATATATATATATATATATATATATGTATGTATATGTATATATATATGTTTGTGTGTGTATGTGTGTGTGTGTATCACATTAAGTAGGTCCTTTGGTGTAATTCTATTTTTTTATTGGATGAAAGGTGATTATATGTCAGAGAATGTTGGGGTCCACGACCCGACCGCCTCATATTGCGAACCGCGTTATATTGCAAACTGCATAATATTGAGGAACACGTGCATTCATCTCTTTTTTTTTTTTTTCCTTTCAAATCTGGCTCGAAAATCGAGTTGGCAACCCTTAAATCAGACCCACGTTATTATAGCGCCCACATTATTGTAGACGCACTTTGATGACATAAAAAAGTCTCATGACGACATATTGCACACTTTGAATATTCATGTATTTCTTTCCGCTCGAAGCCAGACTGTCGTGGGAGGATTGTTGGGACGGAAGGGGAGGATCTTCGAGTTACGTTATTGGGCGGAGTATAAAGATCGGTCTCTCTGGAGAGGATTAACGGGATTGCTCCTGGAATATGTCTACACGACCCCCAACTGCTTACGACACCTCGTATTCCTTGTTAGTCACCAATCTAGGTACTGACCAAGTTTGACGTTGTTTAATTTCTGTGATCGTACGAGAACTGGTATGACCAACACAATTTAACCGTAAGACACTTTTAACAGAAGTTGGGATTGGGGGCAGAACCCCCTACTCCCTGTTCGGGCAATACACAATTAAAAACGAGGAAAACAAGGAAAATTCCAAGGAAAATTCTAAGGAAAATTATGAATCATCCTCAACCATATATACTGTATTGGGGGTGATCTATTAAAAAGTTGGAAAAATTAATGGTCAATGAATAAGTTACTTCTCCGGGCTTTTAATGGGCTGTAATCACTAAAAAAAAAAGCGGACACAAAGAAAGTGACCAATTTGACATAAACTTACATTGCATGTTGAATTCCAGACTAAAATCCTATTTCGGGAGAGGAATTTTTAAAAAATAACTAAACATAACTGTATTCTCTATTTATGGGTGGGTGTCAAAATTCAGGTTTTTACTATGACTGGGAGAGGCTGGGAAGAGTCCGGATAGATACGTATATAGATAGATAAAAATGCCAGAATATATGAATAATCTAACCCAGCAGCTGTGATTAAACCGGTATGTTGTGGGTAGCAGTGATTGATATCTTTTTCCCAAATATCTAGATATAGAGTAAAATAAAGTGCACCCTTGCTAAAAATCCTAGACCCACCCCTACACACGACAATTAGGAGGATTAGGCAGAGAAAAAAGAAATTATACTGGGTATTTACAAAAGAAATGGACATTTTCAAAAATGAATTAAAGCATAACTAAGAAGAAAGGTACTAACACTAATGGTACAGTTTTGTAGAGAAATACTTGAAGTTTATTACAGCTCAGATATGCCTTATAGCGCAGTTTGAAAGCGTTTTGGAAGATCCCATAAAAAGGTGATGAACATTTCAAAAAATTTAAAATACCGTTTTTAGATGTCTAGTGAAGTACTCGTGCGAATTTCTAAGATTCTAGGTAAAATATTGTGTCCGGTAGCACTAACTCAATGTTTCAGAAGGCGAAAGATAGCGAGAAAAAATGTATTCCCAAAATCTGTTTATAAGATGAAGTACTTGTGCAAATTGTATGTCCGGTAACTCTGACATAGGATTTTCTCAAGAGCGAACATAAGCAAATCAAGAGATTCCAATAGGCAAGTAGAAAATACACGCATCAGGTTACTGTGAGAGACAGAGTTTCTCTCCGAATGTCTCACAACAAAACTGTGCATTGTTAGTGTGAATATAGTAGTTTTTTAGTACGTTTTAAAATATGTTTCTTTTGTAAACACCTTGTAGTTTATATATAAGTGAGTAGGACCACTATGGATTGCGCTTGTAATAGTAGTGGAAGAAAAAGTGGAAGTAATCGTAGGTGCCAGCTACTACCTTTCCAGGGGAGGGTGAGCAAAATGATATAATTTGAATATATCTCAACGACAACTATGTTACGATTAAGATGGGGTTACATAAAACAAATGCACAGCACCATTATCCTTTATTGATTATAAGGTTCCATATTTCAACTACTGTCATCCTAGCTAAGAACGCCTGACGCATGGGGGTAGGTGGCAAATGTTCCATCAGCACCCACACACTCATTGGATGCCCATGGTAACAATACTATATCCGTTAGCTTTGAAAGTTGTGATAGTTGTTGCTATATGTAGCGTAAGCTTAGTAGAAACACAATACTTGGACAAATTGCATTCATGTTTACAATCGTACGAATAGATACGTATCGTTTTATTGGATAAGCAACCACACCTACAGTAGGAAATGATTTTAGTAATGGTAACAGCAGTGATATTGTTAGTTACGGCAGTAGCTGCTCAAGTATTAGTAACAGAAGTAGAAACAGAAGTGTGTGTGTGTCTCTGTGTGTGTGTGTGTGTGTGTGTGTGTGTGTGTGTGTGTGCGTGCACTTGCATGTGTGCATGTGTGTGTGTATGTTTGTGTGTGTGCGCGCGCGTGTCTAGAGTGAGAGAAAAGAAGGGAAGGAGATGGTTAGGCGAAAAATCACAGAGCAGTAATTATTTCTGGTTCTGGCTTTGACCTTTGACTAACATAGCTCACTTATCTATATGTGTGTGTGCATATATATATATATATATATATATATATATTTATGTGTGTGTGTGTGTGTGTGTATGTGTGTGTGTATGTGTGTGTGTATGTGTGTGTGGGTGTACGTGAGCGGGATGTGTGTATAACTTAATTATAACTGCGATTGCCCCTATCACTATACGAAAAAAACGTAATGCAAAAATCTAATAAACCTTATAAAACTAATAACCTCCTCTAAAAAAATATTCCAGAATGAACCAGAAAACATTAATCCAATCCTTATCAATGAAAAATCCCTCACTTAACAGTAAATGAACAAATGAAACTTACCCAACAAAATATCGACGAAAAACAAGAATACTAACAAGCCTCTTCAAAAACAAAATACCAACATCAACTTATTTCACTTTAACCAAATGCACCGTAACTTCCAAAAAGACGAAACAGTTATTCAAAATGTGATCCACCAAAACACATTTACCATTGACCCGAATTAAAATCTATGTCTGGCTATTTAACGAACTCAAAACCTCCCAATAACCAATAAATCCACTTCAAAAAGCCTATTATCAAAAATGATGTTGTAGACAAACTTTAACGTTCTTTTGGAGAATAAACCTCAGACAGTACTAAGCACATAGGATATACAACCATAACGATTTGAAATACAAACCAATGGACCTTCTCCAAAATCTGCAAAATACTCATTGAAAACATGCGAATCCTCGGAAATTCTTATATAAAGACCCTGATATATCGAATCAAAATTTGTATTGTATCATATAGGAACTATTATTTGGGATGATCATCCATCATTACACGGTAATTGTATCACTTGGCCTTGACAATGTCGATAGAATAAACAACTGAAGAAAATGGGACTGATGCTGGAATCGAACAGCAACTCTACGTTGAAGTGGCTACCCGATCGATCACAGATTCGATTCTTGCAACAGTCATATTTTGTTTAGTTGTTTATTTTTCATGTTGTCTTAGCCGAGTGGTATATTAACCGTGTATCATTTCAAATAAGAATTTCTATATAATATAATGCAATGTATATATATATATATATGTATATACATATATATATATATATATATATATATATATATATATATATATATATATATAATTGTGCCATCCACAGACAGCTGTTTCGATGTATTACATCTCTTCAGTGCAAACTTTCCATTATCCCATCCTGAACCGTGAGGCAGGACTGAGACCTTCACTTCAGACCCGGAGGCTGATATCCTACCTCTGGACTACGGAACCGGACGGTCAGCAAGGATGAATTTAAGCAATGTATTTATTTATGCAGAGATTCCTCATCCACCAGAGTGCTCTATTCCCATGGAAGAGCATTATATATATATATATATATACATATCAATAATCAACTTGAAAATACGAATTCTATCACCGAATCAAATAGAAACACAACTTAATACAAACCAAGATGGCTGAACTACCACGAGATGTCAAATCCCGTTGAAAATGAGAATTGAGCCAGCACAGCTCTGTGACATCAAAACTCACCTTGAAAAAGGACCAGTGATCGTTAGGAGTACTCTGAAAATTAATAAATATAAATATAACCTGAACTTTGGGAAACGTATGTACTCCTTCAGACTGGCTATAAAGAGCAATATTCGAAAACTTGAGTAGAAGATGAAACCAGTACTCTTCAACAAAACTTGTATGAAACACACATATGCCAGCACATTGAAACCTCCTGATACTTATGCCTAAATGAGAAATTTGAAATCCTCACCTTTGACAATTGAACAAAAGAAAGAAAAAACATGAAATAGAAAAAATTAATATATCTCGGAATTTTTGAGATGAGGTATTGTTATTATTTCTATTGATATTCGGACCATCTTCATCTTGGTTGTTTTTCGTACAACGTCCACATAGCGCAGTGGTTACAGCATCAGACAAATTACTGTAAAGTAATCTAATGGTTTTAGGTTCGATCCTAGTGCGAGACAGTATAACAATACTACTAATGCTAAGAGGGGAGTACGGTCAATATACCCCCGTCGGATAAATAAAGGGTTCGGTTTGTTACTTCCCCACATCTACCAGATGATACCTGACGAAGGCCGTAGAGTGTAACGGCCGAAACGTTGTATGAAAAACAACCAAGATGAGGATGATCCAAATACCAATAGAAATAGAAAAAATCAAGTATTGTTAGAATGCCGACACCCCTCAAAATATATATCAAAATAAATAATTCAACATGTGCAAGTATACAACAATAAGCCACAATTGCTATTTCATTCCTCTCGTTAAAATTGACAAGAGTAGTAGCAGCAATACTTTTAACATTAACATTATCATAATTTTATACCCCCAGCCACGTTATAAAGAACACAGCAACCTTCTCATAATCATCTCAGATATATAAAAACGTACCAAACCTTGAATGAATATGATAACTAAATTAACAATCAACGTCATGTTACCCCAGTGAACCCCAACACTGGAGAGCAGATTAAACAAAGAAGGGTATAATTCCAGAGAGCAAGTAAATCACAAAATTTTGATTTTTAACAACACACTAAAAACGAAAGTGTCTTCAGTATCCCCAACTAATTTATAACGACCAGACAGTAAATCATCACCACAATGTTGAAAGCAGTGACCAATAACTAAACAAGATAAAAGAAGAAAAAGTTTATAGAAGTAGAATAAGATGAAAGCTCAACACCCAGAAAATTTGACATCCCCCTATATATAGATAAACATGTTTGAGTAGCGAATCCTTTATTTCATCATATTTAAGGCTCTACTATAACTTAGCGTTTAATGCTGAAGGTATCGAGCACTTTATGAAAGGAACCCATCACACATCTGATATTGCATTATATCATATTGTATATTTGACTTGTGATTTGCATACACACACACACACACACACACACACACACACACACATATATATATATATATATTGAGAGAGAGAGAGAGAGAGTAGCAGGTGTTCAAATCCAATAACAGCATAGATTTTAAATGAACATTTTTGAAGGAAACATGTGGCCCCACTTGGAAGAGTTCTGCTTTATAATCTTCCACTCATTACCTGGATCCGTCCTAATTTGTCTTCTGCTTGACTATCATCAGTAAATGTCGAATGTACTGATTGCTATATATACATATTCCCAAACAGTGTGTTTTGGCACAATAGGGTGTTGCAACCATATCCCAAGTTTTTCAAGTACATTTTTTCTAGATAAACAAACTTGTATTTCGCATCTTGAACGTGTCCAGTGCAGTTATCACACCTTTTCCACCACAGAATTGCCAATGTTGTGGTTGTATCACGAGATATTGTAAGATCTCAGCCTTTCAACGAAGGATGAAATGAAAGAGGGATGATGAGCATCTATATCAGTATGCTTATATTAAAGTTTTTTTTCAGTGAATACTGGAATGCTTTCACTTAATTTATCCCCCTTTTGCCGTCGGTGTGCCGTGTAATTCTTTGAAAACAGCTGGCTTAGTCTGAAATAAATTTTAGATTAATAGAGCGCTCTTGGGAATCAAACTGACTACTCAAGTGAATTGGTCTGCAAGACGGACTTGATAACCATAGCGTCCCATGAGGAGCCAATGTCCGTAAGCCTATGTAGATACAATGCAACTTGAAAAGGCAAGTGACTCTCTGTAAAAAGCTTATTAGTTACGCCCCTTGAAACTATATACGGATGAATTTCTGATACGCTCAGCTGGAAGTAAAGCGAAGCGTATTACCCTAATCAGCTAACTGCAAATGCAAGAGGCGTAACTCATGAATTTTTATAAAAGATTTATTTACTTTTTTCTGTTGCATTTGTTTGCAAACACCCTGTATGTATCAGAGGGAGCCGCTTATCATGACAGCTTTGGGAAGATTTTTTAGATAACAATAACTTCTTAGTTACATTACGCAATATATATATATATATATATATATATATATATATATATATTGAGAGGGAGACAGGGAGACAGACAGATTTTGATCGCGTAGTTTAGCTTAGTCTGGGGCAAGTCCTAACGTAGAGAATATGCAATCGGGAGATTGGGCTGTGCCAGTCAACCAAATGTAGAGAGCCTCCTTGCTTTGAAAATCTGCACAGTTGGCAGGTACTTGAATATCGTCCAAAATACTGACGTTTGCAAGGAAACCATTTTTGGATCTCAGGCCCACTCCTTCCAGGCTCTACTCCCTTTCAGATACCTAATTTAATTCTACTCACTCAAAAGATTAACTCGCTACAGACTTTCTCCTTTTCCTACAAGCAAGAAGTTCACTTTGAGAAAGAATTAGGAAGACTAACTGAATCCAACGTATCATTCTTTCATTTTCTACATTCTTAATGGCGTAACAGATCCTCAAAATCTGTTTAGCCGCCTTTTTTTTGGCGACGGACACTCTATGTTTTGCTCTCATGTAACAAATCAACTCACCTCTAAATGGGACTGGCTCCTCAATCAGGTCTGCTAGTACCGAAACGTTTTTGTCTCTCTTTCGAGAACCAATTTTGTTATCCAATCATTACAACCCGTCCACATTCAGCTGACATTCTTATAATCACAGATTATCCCCGTCCTTTCAAATAATGTGATTACTGGCACATCTGCCACAAACGCTGGAGGTCAGGGTTCGATTTCTGGTATGAGCAAAAACTGCAAAAAAAAAAAATCTTCATTTTACAGTGCTCACAGTAACTGACTGATTACGCTCAAATCTGAATGATTAAGATGGCGACTACATCTACATAGGACAACGAATCTCTATGAAACCCACAAAGGAAGAAGAAATTAAGAGAAGAATCATTCTAGGATGGTAAACTTTCGGCAGAGCAAGCTCCAGTTTCAAAAACAAGACGATACCAATAATCCTAAAAAAAAGAAGAGTATACAACCAATGCATTCTCCCAATAGTCACTTATGGAGCTGAAACATGGAACCCAACCAAGAGACAGACTCGCAAACTGAAAAGGATGTAATGCACACAAGATAGAATCATGCTCAACTTCACATGGAGAGATCACAAGTCAACACAGTATACAAGGAAGAAAACAGGAGTCTGAGATATCATAGAATCTATAAGAGAACTTAAATGGCCGTAGGAAGACCATGTTGCAGAAATGATAGAGAACCGATGGACATCACAACTCACAACATGGATTCCCAGAGACCACATGCGAAATCGAGGCCGACAAAATACAAGATGGAGAGATGAACTAGACAAATTCAGAAAATTCTGACTCTGAGACGTCCACGAGAGAGAAATGTGACGGACTCTTGCAAAGGTCTTTGTCCAACGATGGATGTTAAGAAGAAGAAGAAGAAGAAGAAGAAGAAGAAGAAGAAGAAGAAGAAGAAGAAGAAGAAGAAGAAGAAGAAGAAGAAGAAGAAGAAGAAGAAGAAGAAGATGATGATGATGATGATGATGATCCTTTTAGAGGTGGTATAAAGTCCTGGCCACGACCAGACTTGAGACATGAAAGGATCAATAATCAGATGCATATTACAGAAGGCGGAACACCGGTGGGAGAGTCTCTTAAGAGCCAAAGGCTCCACCCTAAAGGTCATACCCTAGTTGAAAAAAACTACCAAACAGACCTCTGAACCTTTGAATCACTCTCTGAGAGAAAATTTGTGCAATCTGTTGTGACATGAAGGAACCAGATTTCTAATTCACCAATCAATAAATCGATTATAAGTTATACAACATTGTGCATAGTATTTAAATAACTATCCCTTCTGACACATCACCTACTATGATATAGATAAAGGAGGGTGCAAATGCAGACCCCACACTATTATTCAGTTAGAAATCATCATACCGATATTTTTGTATCGTTCAAATTTTAATAACAGCATTGACATGTTTGCCAGATATATACCTCAGTGAACTCCGCACTCTCGTTTACATCCGAGATTTAGATACGACATAGGTGCAGGAGTTTCAGCCATATAGCACCGAAACTTGAGAATCATTTCTCCTATGATATCAAGAACATTCAAGCCATCATCATCATCATCATCATCATCATCATTTGTCAGTTTTGCAACTGTCGTTGAATAAAGACCTTCCCCAAAATTTGTCTGACGTCTGTATCATGCGCGTCGCGGAGCCTATAGTTTCTGAACTTGTCTATTTCATCATGCCATCTCATTTTCTGGTGGTCAGAGTTGTTGATATGATATCTTTGGATCTATGTTGTGGGTTGTGATGTCCAGTGGTTGTCTGATATTCTTTCAGCATGAACAGCCCATTGCCATTTGTGTTTTCAATAAGTATGCCATTATGCTGTCACCACCCAGTCGAACCGGCATAATAATTCGTTGGCCTATTCCTGTTAATTTACCAGGTTTCACACCTTTACGCCATAGGTGGTATTATGCATCAATCAAATATTTAATGTTTGAAAATTATTGGCAATAAACAAACTGAGAATAGAACAGAGAACAATGGAAAGAGTAATGTTTGGAATAACTCTTAGCAATAGAAAAATATCAACATTCATTTGAGAGTGGACCATGGTGAACGATATTGTACGGGTAATCAAGCAATGAAAATGGACAAGGGCAGCGTACATAGCAAGAAAAAGTGCAACAGATGAAGCAAAAGACCAACACAGTTGGAAAAGACCAGACAAGATGGAGTGATGAGAAAGAAAAGGGTTGAAAGGAGATAGAAAAGGCCTCTGTCTAACAGTGGATTTATTATAAATACGTCAATTCTGTCGGATTAAATAACCATTTCTTCATTATATATACATGCACGCACACACACATACACACACACACACACACACATATATATATATATATATATATATATATATATATATATATATATATATATATATATCCTTTTGATTTCTTTTTTCACCGTGTGTCAAGCACATTTCGATTTATTATATGATTGAGCATTCATCGTATAATATTGGACAGTCGTGTATAATAAAAAAGATATGTTGATTATTCCTTAATGTGGAATACCGATGATTTTATAAAATGGATTGATGCGACTACATGGAGATTAGCGCAATCGTGGTTGTCATGGAAAACAATAAGAAAAAACCTTTGTGCAGCATCATAATGATGATGATGATGATGATGATGATGATGATGATGATGATGATGATGATGATGATTGAGAGGGAGGTTGGAGACGAGGATGATGAAGGGGAGGAGGGGGAGGAGAATGGAAACGGGGATAATGAAGGGGAGGAGGACGGAAGGTGATGAAGGGAGAGGAGGAAGAGGAGGAGAGGGAGTGGAGATGGGGATAACGAAGGGTAGAAGGAGGAGGAGGAGTAGAGGGAGGGTGGAGATGGAGGGGATGATGAGATGAAAATAAGGACGACTACAATGATGATGATGATGATGATGTAAAGATGGTAGAGACGGAGAATAAGATGAAGGTGAGGACGATAATCATGGCAGCGTTGATAAGAATAAAGATGAGGATGATAAAGATGAAGAGTGAATGAAGTGGGGGTTGATGATGAGAATGATGATGATGATGATGATGATAATGGTACCCCGTTAGGCATTTCCCAACGTGTCGGTAACACGGAAATAAATGCTCAGCCGATTCGAACATTGAATAATTAACGGATGAAGCAACAGGTGTATTCCTACTTGTTCCAATCAACTGTCTGCTTGATAACAAATTAGTACGATTAAACTTCAGTTAGAAATATTAATCAGTATAAACAGTGATACAAATTCACCCGAAGCGAAAAAAAAAAAAAAGGTGATTCGACACAAAGTTCAGGTGTTGAAGAAAATATAATTAATACCTGATCAATGAAATTCCTTAATTGATTAATGAAGTTTCCGGGATTTTTTTTCTCCGAGGCGAGGAACGTTGGCGCAGGGAAATGTTTCATTACGACTCAAAGTTCAGGTAATTGAAAAAAATATATGAGGATTGATTAAAAGAAATAAAATTCATACTGGCGTTTACCTGTGAAAATGACGGGGCTATTTATGTATGGATCAGCCAAAAGCTATTTCATTAGGTAACTTATTTCTAATAATTCAAACATCCTAATTTTTTTTCAAACTTTTTTCGACGGTGTTAATGTGTGATGAGACTGTGTTAAGATTTTCCCATGACGTAACTTCGTTGTTATGTCACAACAGATGATTTCATATTTACACAATGCCTTATTCGTTCCGTTATCCATGTTGTTCTATTTCACATGGACCGATCCTTTACAATTTTGAAGTTATTACACGACAGACAGGACATACAATCAAAAAAATCTACAATATGATAAAAATTGAATTTTTTTATCTCACTTGAAACATTTCCCGGAATTTTTCATCGACAATACAAAACATTGATGCCGCTAAATGTTATTGTTGTGAACTGTTCAAAGTAAAGAGGCGATTATCCACCATTATGAAACCACTGCCAGACAAAGGCTTTTTTGATCTATTTCCATGACGATTGTAAATAATCTAAATTTGTCTTATTGGCAAACATTTTTATCTCATCCTTCCACTTTATACCCGGTCTCTTTCTTCTCATCCTAGTTGATCTTTTTCTATCTCGCAGATTTATCCCCTAGCATTGCTCTTTCCATAACTCTTTTTGCGATTCTTGTTTGGTACTGAGTTCGGTTTTGTAAATTCATGCTTTGCACCCGTCAATCTTTAAGGAATATTATCAGGTTGGTGCAAAAATTATTGCAGTTTTTTTTTAAACTTACAAGTTGTTCATCAAAAAAAAAATCTACAGAATCTACAAATTTTTGCCCAACTAGAAACGAGTCCATTTATTCCGGAAGCACAGAAATCTGGGAACCTGGAACCGATGTATTCTTTAAGGGCTTTTTGAGCTGTTGCCTACTCACTGAAGACCTCCCTTGCAGGAAGTGGACTAAAAGCTTGAAAAAAGTGGTAATCGATTGGCCAGGTCTTGAGAGTTGGCTGGGTTAGTGAAAGTTTCAGAAACTAGTTCGCACAATTTCTACAGGGTTATTTGTGCGATGTGCCGAGCTTTTTTCGTTTTTCAAATTGAGTGCAAATATAAAATAACTGTTGGAATCTTAACCTTCAGTTTCTCTGTTACCTCTCGAGCTGTTTTGAGTGGGTTCGCCTCAATAATGGCCTCCAATCGGATGTCGTGATCTTCAAGACTCTCGTCTCCATTTGTTGAGCTTTACATTCGTTGAAAGTCCCTCGGTCGAATACTTGGAGGATATGGCTAGCAGTTTCCGCTTCTCCACGTCACATTTTCAACTCATATTACAACATTTTTCAAATTGTTTTTTTTTAATCGTTGATTTAAAACCTGGATAAACGGTGACAAAAAAAGTCCAGCTCGAATGAATAAAACGAAGATCACAGTTCAAGACAGCATATCACTTGGACACAGTTGAATAGTTTATCTGATAGAAAAATCCAAAATTCAAAATGATAGAAACCGCAATTATTTTTGCACCAACCTCATATATATATATATATATATATATATATATATATATATATATATATATATATATATATATATTATTGTGTCATCCACAGACAGCTGTTTCAATGTATTACATCTCTTCAGTGTGGCTATAGACTTTCCATTATCCAATCCAGTACCGCGAGGCAAAATTGAAACCTTCACTTCATACTTGGAGACTGGTATCCTACTTATTATGCAATTTCTATATTTTCAGTGTTTTTCATGTTTTACTCAGGGTTCGATATCATAGTACTATGTGTGAATTTCTCTTGTTGAGATCATCAGTTAATCACCATGTTTGTATATGTGTGTGTGTGTGTGTGTATTCCAACTATTTTGTTATACGATAAATATATAATCATACTCACTATCAAGATAAAAGTAATAGATTTTTGCTGGTGGTCCCCAGGAATAAAAGTAGTCATGGGAGAGTGGCTTATCAAAGCGGTCACTTCTACAGTTTCATATCTGTCATCTATAACTTAATTCGATAAATTATAAATCGACGATCGAACTGAGTTCAGGGAAAAGTGGGTTCATGACATTTCTAAAGGTAATAGTGTCAAGCGAAAACAGACTACCCCTACCAGAATCGTACCTTAGTTCATTGATTCCATATTTAATATCGCAGAGTGCTAATCTACTCAACACATGTTATGTATATAGTATGACTTGGCTTCGAGATTTGCTAAAAATAATTACATGGATGGCCATGCATATCCCCGACGAACCATTTTCAAAAGGTTGACATTTAAAGTCTTAAACTCTCTATGAATTATAATGTGGAGTGTTCAAAATACCCTGAACATTATAGCTGCAGAAATAGTTCGTTGGGCACTTATCATGAGCGTCCACTCATATGCCAGATGTGTTTAGCCTGGCAAGGAATATTCCTTTACAGAGATTGAATAGTTTTGGGCACCATTTCAATGAAGAGTCATTTGTCTGGAGAGAAATTTATATTCAATCTAAGATGCTCATCTGACTCTAGAGATATTCATTCATTGTTCTTAGTGCTCTTCAAAATATAAGTGTGCGTGTATTTTAATACAGATTGAGATAGCTTTAATCGAATATAACAAGAAAATGCATGAAATAGAAATATAAGCAAGACGTATATTTTTCTATAAAAATATAAGCATTTATTTACAAACAAAAACAAATTAGAAAAGTGCATGTATATTGATTACAATTCTGCAAAACTGAAGTACTCCATACGTATAATAATTACCAATGTTCAGATGTGTCCCTTCTTTACTTTGAGAGACGCTACAACGTGTGTCCATATATTTTATATATGCCGCCATTTTGATAGAAGATGTTGATTAGAACAACATGTTTCAAGCAAATACAAAAGTTTACAAGCTATACCTTGAATATTAGAGCAAGCAAATTGAAATATACAGTAAGCTAATTGAAAACTTTATCATGCGAATTAACTCCTCGAGGCAAATCAAAAAGTAATTCCAGAAAATTGAAAACCAAGTGTTTCAATTAAAAATAGTGCAGCCAGCAAATTAACACAATGATTACAATCAATAAGAGAAACTGCAATTATTTTTGCACCAACCTCATATATATATACATATATATATGTAGTCTAAAAGCTTACAGCTTTGAACACTTGGTGTACACACACACACACACACACACACACACATGCACATATATATATATATATATCTGAATGCAATTTCTATAATTTTCTTCAGTATAGATATATGTCTTACACAGGATTTGACATAATGGTACTATGTGTGAATTTCTTTTGTTGGAATCATCAATTAATCACATTCACTGCTTCAATCGTTGCAAATGTTATTTTTTTAGTCTACTCAGCAGAAACTTGTCTCTTGATAAAATTCATGAGCTTTTTTGGTTAGTCCTCACCCCAAAAGAGGCTGAAACATTATACGACTGGAAGTGCAGTGGCTTATTTAACGTTACAAGAGACGTGATAATCATGTTTTGAGTTAGCTACTACCACAATGTCTAAGTACTGCTAGACGATCTGAATCAAGAGAGCAAAGAAGTTGGTCTTCACTTGAACTTCAACAAAACAAGTGGCGTGTAAAACAGACATGTTGAGGACGAGAACATAAAAATCCAAATCGAAAACGGAGATCTGAAAAAGCAGACCGATATATCTACTTAGGACAACAGATCTCTATCAAACAGAAAAAGAAATCAAGCATAGATCAACTCCAAGACGATAAGCTTTCGGTAGAACAACTTCAAAAACAAGAAAATTCAATTAGAAGGGTCAACAACCAACGTACCTGACTGATAGTCAACTACGGGACTCAAACACGGAACCTAACCAAAAAATTGACCCTCGGTTTGAGAACCATGTAAAGTGCACATAAGAAAATCATGCTCAACATCATATGGACAGATCACAGAAGAGCAAAGTATATTAGAGAATAAAACAGCATCCAGGGATATCATAGAAGCCTTTGAAAAAATTTAAATGGCAATGGACTGGTTATGTTGCAAGAATGTCCGACAACTGACTCAAAACATGGATCCCTAGAAATCATATGCAAAACTAAGGCTAGCAAAGCATTAGATGACGTGACGAAATTGACAAGTTTGGAAAGTACTGGTCCCACGACGACCATGTTAGAGAGCTCTGGCAAATCCTGGGGGAGGTCTATGTCTAACAACGGACGCTAAATGGCACATGATAATGATGATGGTGATGATGATGATGGTGATGTCCCGCTCTCCGATCCGGATTTTCGATCTCCTTCGTAACCTTATAGGATCACAGACGTCCATGATGACATGTTATGCTACGTATGACAACTTAAAGAAATGATGTCAAAGCAATCTACTCTGTTTAATTACATTTAAACCTTTGATTTTATACTGTAATCCAAACTCTTTGATGGTCACAATTGGAAAAAAATCTATGGACTGTTTTAATTTCTATGCAACTTATGGCTTACCACGTATAAACTAAACCAAATTTGAGTGGTCAGATAAGTAAATATGAGTAAATAGACTCTGGAATGTAGAAGGCCCCCAAGAAATAAGTCATGTGATTGTCCAAATGTGGTTGTGATTTGGGGTCCGACAGAATTTTGGTCATGACTGAATATGTTTGCATCGCCAAGCTCAGAAGTAGCCCGGGGGGTTAATTATACATAGGTAGAATCACCATATATAGACCTGATTAAGTGGGTCCTTTGGGAGTTGATCAGAGACTCAAGCTTACTATATACAGACATACCTAGCAGAGATCCAGAAAGATTTGGAAATCTTCTCCTGATGATGTCTTGGGCATCTGAGATCTCTTTAGCTGAGGTGGGCAGAGAGCTTGATTTTACACTGATTAGAAACACAAGTATTCATTTCAAATTAAAAAGTCATTTTCATCAATCAATGACGTACAGTTTGTACAAATTGCACAACATACAACTTAAATGAATTTTCTTTTTTCACATTCTTAGCAGCAAAAATATCAATTACCCGAATACTCCCCTTTGTTTCGCTGGAATATCGCCAGTTGATTTTCTGACCCAATTTCTTCTAGTATGTTTATGATTGACATTTCGAGCAAGGGCGAGTCTGTAAGGCTTTCGAACGTGCAGTTAGAACTCAGAGACGGTGGACGGGTTCTGATTCAACTAGGAACTCAATAAGGGCCGTGGGGCCCTGACACAAGAAATGCAAAGCTGAGTATCTTCAGCTGAGATGCCCTAGGAATAAATAATGACGGTGGTAATGCGAACTGCAAACAGAGAAAAGGTTTTTGGTTCCCTACTCCATATTCAGATTCGAAAAACAAGTCACCTTCAATATCACAAAATTATCACCTCAATTGTTTTTCAAGACGGTCTGGCTGGCTGGCAGGTTATGTATCCATGCATATATGTATGTATGTACCATGTATTACCGATGAAGCGAAAGAGCTAAGGATTTCAACATCCAATCTTTATCATGTCTAGAAAGAGGAACGTTTTATAGAGGGGGAGGGGGCAATTTACAATGTAAGTTTATGCCAAGTTGATCCATTGGTTTGTCCAGCAGCATTACGTTCGTTTTTACTTTTTTAGAGATCATTGCCCAACAAAATGCGAGAGAACCTATTGAAATAACTTGTTCATTGATCAACCTTTTTTTCAATTTTTAATTGATCAACCCCCCCCCCAAAAAAAAAACTCAGCATGCTGTCTATATACGTTGAAAAAAGAAATTAGTTCTCTCGCCTTTTCTTGGACCACAAATGCTGCCGGACGCAAACTGAGGAAGCAGTTTAGCTTACATCGCATATTAAACTGCCCCTCAAACCCTACTTAGGGGGGTTCATAAGAGTGATATTTTTAGACATGATAAGTGAGGCCTGTGAGCGTGCTTTGCCAGCTAGCCAGACCTGAAGAAACCTATGTTGACAATTTTGGTGACAGTTTTGGTTGACGGTTTCTAGCAGTGAGGTAGATATTGCCACAGGAAAAATAGTAAGACTTGGGAAAAGAGAAAAAAAGGAGGAGAGGCAGAGAGTTCAATGAAGAGAAAAGGAAGTTGTCTTCTTCCTTGCTATTGTCTCTGGTTCTGAGAGAGAGAGCCAGACAGAGGATTTCCAACAAATCAATTATCTACCCTGATTTTCACTCTATAGGATTGTATAAACTTAGGTATGAGATTTCTAAATTGGCAACACTGAAATACTGCGAAGCCGTAGTTTGGTGCTATAGACCCTCAATATTACAGAATTGTCACTTTAAATGTCAGACGGACTACAATGAGACGAAGCGCCTTTTTCTATCCGATCGGCCAACTCTGTAACTCTCAACCAGAATATGTTGTCACAGCAAGGACATTGAAGTCATTTAAAAACCGCTTGGATGAATGTTGGGAAAATCAGAAGATTTTGTACGACAATTATAGGCGGAAATTGCAATAACTAACCGAAGTCAAAACCATCTTTGATGGTGATAACTGGTTAAGTTGTGAATTCTATTGAACATTCCAGCATGCAGATGACACACGACTGCGGATCAACCCTACAATCATCGATCAAAGAAAGAAGATCAATGATGGAATCAGATCAAATTTCCGATCAAACAGATCAACAAAAAAATCGACATCGTTCGATAGTTCGATACATCGCAAAGTAACATGTTAACGAGGACCATGAATGTCAACGACTCTTGATGAGATAAATCCATTCCAATATCGGATTTTCCTGACCGTATCTTCTCCGAGATGAAATGGCAGATTTTAAAAACCTGACTGCGGTATATACTTGTGTATAGGTCAAGTTTTGAAGACTAAATCTTAAGGCAAAAAGAGGTGGTTAACCTATACATAAGTGATTATTGAGGTTGGAATTCAAGAAAACGTGGAGGACCATGAGAAATTTAAAAAAACTGATTGGTTACTGCCAGAAAATAATGAACCTATAAAATGAATACAATTTGTATATGGAAAGACGAGAAAAGCCTTAATAAATAAGCTCGTGAACTTAAAATTGTTTTGCTTTTTCTATTCTGTACAAGGTGTTTGCAAGAAAAATGCAAGATATAATATGGAAATAACTCTTTAAAAGAATCTTTCGCGAGAACTTCCTTAAATTTACAGTCAGCTGATTGGTTTATACGCTTAGCTGTATTTTCAGATGACTGAATTTAAGGGAGGCAAAATGTTTTCCGACGACTTATTTCCCTGTTAATTGTTGCGTTTATTTTTTCAGGCACCTTAATATAACAGGACGTACATGCTGTGATTATCTTTGATAAACAGGGTTTACATATATACAAAGTATAGGATAAATCAAGGATTTAGTGACCATAAATCAATGGTGGACACAGAGAATAAATGAGAAATTTCAATAATTTAATACATCGTGTTTCATTATTGTTTGGCTCTGAGTGCAAGACACGATAACATCTGTAGTTCACAATGTTTGTTCTTGTGTTTACTCTTTCTACCTTAGCCAACGTAGGTGAACAGGTATACGTATTACCCTGGGTCTTTCCATCTGTTTTTCGATCTGCCCACACGATGTGTTTGAAAGGTCACAATGAATTTCATCATCGACTTAAGAACAAGTATATATATCTAGTTGGAAATCTTGGATTTTTTTTTCGATTTAGTTAATATACGGTGTCAATAGATGTATTTTTTTTTTTCGGTTTTTCGTTTTTCCGACTGCTTGGGCTGTATGGACTGTCTAGCTAGAACTTAACGTTCTTTTGAAACAAGGTTCAACCATGGGTTGTCCCTGGTAGCCATTTTCAAAATTTGTACTACCTGATACTATTCTTGCAGGAGACATCCTCAGAGCTTGCCTGGGAGTCTTGACTGTCGAGGAGGACTCCTAGTAAGCCCGCCCCTGAAGTTTTTTATCAATATTTCTGTTGGGGACTTTTAGGTGACATATTGAGAATTCATGATGGATCCATTTCCAATTTTTTCGAATGCCTTCAACTATGGTTGTATCAAATAAAATGCTTTTAACGCAAATGCACACTTATTTTGCTAAGCTGCCCCACCATACATGTATGGAGGTTAATCTAGACAGAATAGTATTTGTAATATTCCAGATACGACGATTACTATCTGCAAAAATACATCCAAAATACTCATGTCTACACACCTTTTGCCTAAGACCCTGTCTAACCTGTCTAGGCTGATGAATAATTCACCACTTTGCCTTCAGAAGATTTGCCGGATCCAGAATTTCTTTTCGAATGAAAACTATGTTTTCGTTATTTTCTTTTCATATATTTGGATGTATTCACTTATGTTTATCTACACAACATCACCAAAAATTCTTTGAGGATTCTCATGGCATACTGTAAGAGAACGGACTAAATTGTGTGCTGGAAAATTCTTTGATTGAAATATTCATTTGGGGAATCAACCAAAACTTACACATTCAACTCCCATACGTAATATCTACATATCAACTGATTTTACATCAGCTTTTTGTTAGTATACGGGGTTTAAATAGATATGTACCCCCTTTATCGAAACGATAGTCAACCATTGAGCTGAGCCACGGAACCTAGTCCAAGTATGAACCCTTGTAATTACAAAAACGGAAATAGTTTGAGCTTGGTGGCAGCTAACTAAGCTTTATTCAACAAAAAGCCTAAGCTGCAAAATGGTGTAATGTTTTGCGAACTCTCATGATACAGTCACTCAGATCACATCTGGACGTCTCCCATGGCCCCTGTTTAATGTATGGAAACCCATACATGAGTACTTCTTGTACTTCATATTGACTGTTCATCCTTCCTTGCTAGAAAATGAAAAAACTCTCATAGCATCAACATTTAAATGGTGTATAGGTTTTGTCACCCGACTGGATCTCCTTACTTCCAGAGGGACCATTGTTTCATCATAATACCAATTATGACATGGCATATCTTTATCATCCTGTACTGGCACTACCGGGTTCCTCCTATTTTGCTCCACAATAGGAGACTTGGGCTTTTCCTTAGCAAAGCGACAAGGTAACATGCAGATACATTAGACTCTCGTCCATCAGGGTGTGTGATTTTCGTACAAGTCGGGATACTATTAAGGAGTTCAAAGTGTTTCTCTTGTGTTGCTCCTCAGAAACTTCCTTCGAAATACGGGTCGAGGGGTCATTAGCTAGATGGGCAGTGATTTTCCATGCGATGAACTGCACTGGAAGGCAAAGTTACCTTCATGTGATGTAGTATATGTTGCTGTACACAGCAATGATCTCTAGTAGTCCCTCGGGAAGCAGGGGTTCCCAGTGCTTTTCTCGAAGGTTATGCATTCTAAGGACCCAACTGACCACCTTCCGTATAATGTCATCGTCTATGTACGTATCCGCTTCCAGTTGGGTAATTAAAAATGTATAACTAGTGATAACGTCTTTCTAGAGGAGATAATTTTTCAGCTCCTTAGACATGAAAGATCCGCCTCGATCTCGATGTAAGTAATTTGGCATCCTGCATGGATCTTGGCCTCCGGTCACTGTAGCATATCTTTCATGGAAATGTGAGAAAGGAACGAAAGTATTCATTAACTATAGTGAGTAAATCTGTAATGCAATTCACTAGGCAGAGGACCCTTGAAGTCCATATTATAACGCTCCGTTGATTTTGTTGTTTTGATAAGAGTCCCCTCCAGTGGATGATAGAACTTTGATTTTTCTGCCGTGCAGACCCTGGAAGAAGCATAAATCTTCTTTACATCTTGCGTATAAAACAGGAGATTCTTTGCTCTAACAAAGTGCAGCTGCTGAGTTATCCCCGGGTGACATAGTCCGTTGTGGATGTCAGCGAGTGTTGATGTAATAGTTGAGTGAGAGTATTCTTGAGTAAATTCGCTTGGGCCATATTCTCCTTACCGGTACAATACTTTGTAGCTAAATACTGCAATTTCTAGACCCCATTCCTAGATCTTTGCATGGCTTAAAGTCTGTAATCAACGTAAAGTGGATCTCTGTCAGAAAGTGGCTCTACTTATCTCAGTATTGACAGTTGCCTCCCTAACCGCTGTGTAGTACTTTGTTAGATTGTCTTTTGTTGTTTTTGATATGAACGCCACAGGATGTTCTTGGTTAAGAACGACGGATATTGCAACATCGGATGCATCACATTCTACCCCAATGTGTGCAGGGTAGTTTCCTTCAGGTCTTCTTTCATTGCATTGGAAACTTTCAAGACTTTTGTTTTTATGAGTGGTCGACTTTTGTTAAAAAAACCCCAAGGATCCACTTCATGTAATACGCTAACATTCCAAATGCCCTTTTGGGTTATCCATCATTTTCGGGTGGGTTAAGCTCATTTAAGGACTGACTCAATGGTTTTTGACTCTAACCGATGCACTCAATGGAAATCCTTCACATTTTAATCATGCTCCTGCCCTCCTTGTGTATTTCTAGTTATAGTTACACTGTCAAATTACGGGAAAGTGCCACACAGCCTCTCCTTTATCTATTTTGTCCATAGACCGTTGGAAGGCTGCAGCCCCACAAGTGACTCCCAACAGATTCCTGTGGAACCGATAGAAATATCAATTGGCAGTATACTTTTGATCAGCCTCCTTTAGCGACACCTGGTGGTAAGCACTTTCAAGGATCAAGGGGTACAATCTGTATTTTGGTAATTTTGCTTTGAGAATTGGTGCTCAATTTTCTATATTTGTAGTCGGTCTGTGAGTATATTACACTCTTTTGTTTCTTATGCCGGTGGGTAGGGTCCTTCACTATCACAATTTGGGCTTGCAATCATGATAGTTGTTATGTAATAAATTCATATGAGGCTCAAGGCCAGCAATTTTAGAGCGATATTGTAAGTGTGCACACCGATGATAAAGTGGCCATTTGTTTTGTTGTTGTGCTGTTCCCATCCCTTTCCCGTGAGAGGATGAATGGAGCCATCTTTCCCGAGATAACTAGCCTGTGAAGGGATGATGTAGGGCGTAGTGCTGACAGGGGTGATAAGAGACTAAAAATGTGTGTTAATTTATATGTACGTGTATATGTACGTTATGAGTGACATACAGTTAGATATATATGGAAGTATGTATGTGTATACATCAACTCAAGGATTTAGAGAGATATCTGTACGAATAGAACACATTTCGAAATAGGGAAAGATTTCAGAGCAATAAGTTGGGGTGGATAGCTGTTAGTCGCTTGCCCTAAGGGACCAATAGATGTGTCAGAAAAATTTCATCGAATTCCGCATATTGTTTGGGTTGAACACGACATGGAGAAAATAGCATTTTAGATACAGGAATCCGTCGGCTCTGTTTCATCTGATCACACCATCGAAGGACAGACATAAAATGGAACATGGATCATTTCCATAATCAGACTCCTTCTTTCTTATATAGAATCGGTTACATCTCTCCACAGATGCAGTATTTTTTTTTTCCTGTTGTTAGATTTGTTGTTATGTGACCAAATCTGAACACAACGGGCTTTTCGGAAGATTGTGTCGATGGTGTCGCTTCTGATTTAAAACAAACACATTGAAGAAACCAAGCAGCCAAATTAGGGGTCATAACGGTCGGTTCCTGTGAGGAAAGATTCAGACAGGAAATCCCCCCCCCAAGCGTTGTCCTCACCCTAATCCTAAAATGGACAAAATGTCGCACGTCGCTATTATCCTGCATATGTTTGTTTCAATCATGCTTTCCAAAAGTAGATGATTAAGTGCCATTTCAATTAAGACCAGATCCTCTCTACTGGAACGCTTTCATTTGTCAGGATTTGGTTTACAGCTTGATGATAAATTCTGGAACAAGACGGTCTTTCTATTTTTGCAACGACCAATGCACAGAAATGGCCAGCTTTATCAACTCGTACACACGGATATACTGTCCCTTATTGTCAGTAAGGTCGCTGACGAGACAATCACCTTGAGAATGGTTGGAGAAACCAGTGAAGGAACTTTTATGACTCGTGTCATACGTGGCACACACAACTGGTTCCTTAAGAGAGACTTGAGGATTAAAGGAATCATTTTCACAAACCTGAGGTTGTCTTGGGTTCACTGCTGGGGCCTCATGGGCCTCTGAACTTGCGTAGGCATCGCTATTCCACTCAGCTTTGTCTAATGCAGAGGCTTTATTATACGCCATTAGTGGGTCTAGAGTTTTATTCTCTAGGAAGCGCTGTCGTATCACTGGCCAGTCTATGCCAGCAATGATTGCACCACGCATTGCCTCGTTGCCACACCCCTCTGCCCTGTGGCCCAGGAAATTACACTTCCTTTCTAATTTCTCCAACTCCTAAAAAAAAAAGACTCGTCTATGGATCGTTCTGGTTTCTGCTGTCTAGTATCTAGTAAGTTCCTTGCAAATATTTTGTTTAAGGAATAAACAGTCTAATGTCGCTATGGTAGTACAATAGTTTGCACATCCATTTATGTACTAAAAGATACTATAACTCACGCAGCTCAATAGGGCCCGATAGATACTTGGTATCTCATCTTTTTCGAGGTAATTCATCTGTTTTGTACACCAACCTCGCAGACTAGGGTGAATGTCAAGGCATTCTGGTTTCCACACCATCTCCATGTTCAAAACTTGGATAAATTGTTTGAACTTAATGGTTGCTAGTCAAGCTTTTTTTCGACAGAAGAGTGAGCTATAATATAGTGTCGTGTTTTGAGAGCTTTTACATTATGGTCACCCAGACCACTTCCAGCCATATCAAATGGTTCTGGTTGTAGGTATGGTAACCTATGCGTGAATACTACTTGTAATTCATATGGATAGTCCAAACTTCAAACTGAGAACCATGCAACATGCACAGAAAAGAATCATGCCCAACATCATATGGAGAGATCTCGAGAAAGAACAGTATATTAGAGAAGAAAAACCGAAGTCAGAGACACCATAGAAAGTATTAGAAAACTCAAATGGTAATGGACTGAGCATTTTTGGAGAATTCCAGACAGCCACTGGACATCGCAATTTATAACATGGATCACAAGGATCAAATGCGGAACTGTGATCATCAGAAAATAAAAAGGCGTGACGTACTAGACAAGTTCCAAAGGAATTGTCTCCGTGACGCCCATGATAGAGAAATCTGGCTAATCTCTGGGAAGATCTTAGTTCAACGACAGGCAATAAAAGATTGATGATGATGATGAGTGTGGTGATAACTAACAGAAAACACCCTTAATTTATTGCATAGTCGTAATTTTTTTATGCTTTGAATTAAAATTTCATCTCAAGACGACCTGATTGATTCAGTCTCAAACAAAACAAATAGAAGTCGGGACTTCTCTTGTGAAAGATATTCCTACGAGGTAAAGATATGGTTAACAAGCTAGTTTCACCAACCATTCCTACAGTAGTGAGTCCGATCCTCAATGTGGTCTTCACACATGGGCCATTTTGCCCTTCTAAAAACAACCCATTAATTCCGTTTCATTTTTGATAAATGACACTTCTATCTATGAGTCGGGGCTTTTATCTTGCAATTGATAACCATTACTTCTAACCACCCACTGGAGTTAATGAATTGTAAAATTTTGACGAATATTCTTTTTGTGCCTCAGTGTGGAATAGTGGCCATTAATCTAGTCTTGCAGAACATTACCAGTGAGTTCTATCCACACTGTGCGCCCCAGAGTTGAGGCAGGGAGATCACAAGACAGCACAGTATATAAGGAAGAAAACCAGAGTCAGATATATGGTAGAATCTATTAGAAAACTCAAATGGCAGTGGGCTGGCCATGTTGCAAGAGTAACAGACGACCGATGGACATCACAACTCACAACATGGATCCCCAGAGATCACATGCGAAACCGAAGCCGACAGAATACAATATGGAAAGATGAACTGGACAAATTTAGAAAATGCTGGCTTTGCAACGCCCACTGTAGAGGAGAGTGGCGAATCCTAGGGAAGGTCTTTGTCCAACAATGGACGTTTAAAGACTGATGATGATGATGATGATGATGATGATGATGATGATGATGAACTCCAATGAAAGTCGTTCAAACCGAATTTCAATCGATCCGTAGTGTTTGTGAGAAAGGAAGGATAGAGAACATGGGTGAAGAAAGAGAAATACTTTTTTTCTTCTTTCTTATGTGGCACCACGTCGCATCATTCCTTTTCGAAATAAAAAAAATGATATTAAAAGAAATAAAGAAAGAAAGAAGACTACAGAGTGTTTATAACTAATGTATACATTTTCTCATGGCTCAACGAATTATGTTGCTTTCCGTTGCTGTTTTGCTTTCATTCTTGACGCAATGATCATCAATTTTTGTTTTTTCGGACATTTCAACGTTGATTGATTTAAAAAATTAATTGGAAACAAGTAGTTTTATTACAGAAACAAATGTGGCCAAATGCTGTCAAAATCTGTCTCTTGTTCTCTTTTACGGCCACTGCCACCATGTCATACGAACCTGCGCAGGAACATTTAGGTATATCTACGTCTGTCTGTGTTCGTCTGTCTGTGTTCGTCTGTCTGTGTGTGTGTGTGTGTGTGTGTATGAAAGAGATAAAGGAAAAAAGAAGGAAAGAGAATGAGTGGAAGAAAGAAAGCAGATGCGGGTATATGACAAACGGTTTGTGTGAGTGTGTCTCTCTGTGTGTCCGTGTGAGTGTTTACTAATCATAGTTTGGTTCGGCGCAAAAACCTAATAAGAAAAATAAGAGGTCGGTAGGAGAGTCCTACAAGTATGTGGAACATTGGTTCTCTGTGAGCCATATCACAATAGTGTGCCGTCAACTGTCTCCAAATTGTGTCACTTTTTTTTTCCTAGTACACGAACAAACATATTTGGAGCCCCCAACGTGTCCAGTGCCGTTATCACATCTGTTTTGCTTCAGCCACAGAGGTACTAAGTAGTTTTATCTCTAGATTATGTGAGACTCGTGTATTTTTAGCGCCAAAAAAAGGTGGCATGCACATGTATATCAGTATAGAGATATATGAGTTTCGATCGTTGACGAGAGAAACGTTTTCGTCGACTTCATTTCATTTTCAAATATATTTGTTTGTGTGCCGTCATGTAATAAAATTTGACAACCACCGGGCTAGGGCCTAACAATATCAGAATAAAGCATTCAAAAATTTCGGCTTCCTCACCTAGATTTGAATAGTATCACTTGTGCTGGATATATATATATATATATATATACGCACACACATACGCACACACGTACACACACACACACACACACATATATATATATATATATATATATATATATATAGAGAGAGAGAGAGAGAGAGAGAGAGAGAGAGAGAGAGAAAAGCAAATATATGAAAATATAGACACGTTCCCATAGTTGATAATGTGACGTACGGAGTAGACAATGATGTTCGATGAATTTGATCGAAGGTAACCAGGATCGATCCTGAATAAAATGCTCCAGTGACAGAATTCGAATGAAGATCGGCTTGTCACTTGGCAAGAGGAGGCAGCAACAGATGGAGCGATAGAATAACCGATTGGTGTCCATGGGACAGTAAACGCAGTATGAAAATACCAGATACGTGACGGAGGGATGTACTTATGTGTGTGTGTGAATGTGTGTATGAGCGAAGTCTCTCATATCTTGATGAAGTCTCCGTTGGAGGCACAGCTGTTGCTTTTTGAGATTTGATTTACGATGTAAATTTATGCTTTATCGATCTTTTAGTTAGCGCCTGCTTGTTTTTTTGAAATTTCAAACTTTTCAGTGATCCAAGTAAAGGCGACGAGAGTCACTAATTAATTTATTGATCATCCCTTATTTGAATTTTCGTACCATTCTTTCCCAACATGGCATGCTGTCAAAGCATTTTAGTCATGTGACAGCTTCTATTGCTTGACTAATATAGTATATAAGTAATTACAACTAGATATTTTAGATACGGCTTTTTCAACGTCTTACGCATGTGCCAACACATGCGTGCACGTGACAGGCACGCCGACACACACACACACACATACAAACGAACGCATACACAAACACAAAGACACTGACATACACACACGCACACACATACAAACGAACACATACACAAACACTGAGAAACTGACACACACAAACATAGAAACTCTCTCACTTAAGTACACGCCCACTTGCTCTCTCTCTCTCTCTCTCTCTCTCTCTCTCTCTCTCTCTCTCTCTCTCTCTCTCTCTCTCTCATACACACTCAAATGCGCTCATAAATGTACTGATAAGTTTTTGCACAGGTTTCTAAAACCTGGTGGTTGTGACTTAAAGGATAATACTATACTTATATAATTGACGGAGTCTTTTTCTGTTTCTCCGTTAAAACAGTACACTTGTCCACTTGGAAGTAAAAATTTTGCACGCAGAAACACGTGTATACACTCCCATGCACGGAGACACACATACGCATGTATGTATATATATATATATATATAAATTTTTGATAAAGGTTTTTATTGTGTTTAGTGTTTTAAGCTGTAAAACTTTCTAGACTATCTATCTATCTGTCTGTCTATCTATCTATCTATCTATCTCTATCTCTCTATCTATCTCTCTCTCTCTCTCTCTCTATATATATATATATATATATATATATATATATATATATATATATATATATATATATATGTATATATATATATATATATATATAATTTCGTTTTCATATATATATATATATATATATATATATATATATATATGAAAACGAAATTCAAATATATGAAAGCGAAATACTTTGCATACACATGTTGAATCTTTTCAAAAATATATCCATGTACGTGAAATAAGATAGATTATCTTTTCCGTGCGAAATGAGCACCTACATGAATTTTCAGAAATGTACATCGATATCTATAAGATAGATAGATAGATGTACAGATGGGGAGTGTGGTCCAGGGTTCCAGACCCCCAGTTCGTGAAAAGCGCAATTAATGAAAATATTTTTTGAATATCCACATAAAGACATTTTATTCTTTTTTTTTTTTTTTTTTTTTTTTTTTAAAGCCATGTAATTGTGAAATAATCTTAAGAACTAAAAAATTACATCGATTATCTAATTAGACAGACGGAGTAAAGTGTGAATCCCTGTAGCTCAAGATCCTGGATCAGTCTCTGAATGTGTGAATGCATGTATGGAAAAAAAAAGAAAGAAAGAAAGAAAGAAAGAAAGAAGGAAAGAAAGAAAGAATGAAAGAAAGAACGAAAGAAAGGAAAGAGAAAAGGAATGAAAGTATGACGGGAAGAAAAAAAGAAAGAAGGAAATGATCAAATTCTTAATCATAAAGAAAGAAAAAGAACGAAAAGAGAAGGGATGAATGGAATAAAAAGGAAGACAAAAGAAAGAAAAATAGAAAGGAAGACAAAGGAAAGAAAGAAAAAGAATGAAGAAGATAAAGATTGAAAGTAAGAAAGAAAGAAAAAAGAAGAAAATGACCAATTTTTTCACAAGAAAAAAGAGAGAGAGAGCAAAAGAAAGGAATAATGAAAGGAAAGGATGGAAAGAAAAAAAGAAAGAAAGAAAGAAAGAAAGAAGAAAGATAGAAGGAAGGGAAAAAGAAAACTTTTACCATCTTCAAAAAAGCATGGGGTAAAATGATGATGTACTTTCCCTCCAGTTCCGTTGGTCTGTCACATACTTGTAAAATCACGACACCTACGTGCAGTATGAAGAAATAGATAAATAACTAAAAAAAAGGCAATATATCGCAAAAAAGAAAAGAAAAGATGACATCCAAAAAAAAACTTATACGACCTACGTCCACCATTTCTTACGAGCGGAGTTTTCTTTCCCGCCTCGGTCCACAGTTCCTGCTACTCCTCCTGCTCCTCCTACACTAAGTACTTCAACTGCAATTCATTTACTACTCCTCCTACACCTCCCATTCTCTTTTTTTCTTCCGTCTTCTCATCGTTCTGTTCCTCCTTCAACCAGCGTTGCCAATTTAGATATTTTTCAGCTAAATCTAGATGTTTTTTTTATAATGTCCCTGTGTCAGAAATTGCCGTTTAGGTTATGTTTTAATAAAAAAAAATAAGTAATTTAAACCTTCATATCAATCAAAACAGTCTGAATAGGTTTCTTCAGTTTTAAAGTTGGTCTCGCTGGCTGGCTATCTACAAGTGTATAAATCACGCACACAGGCCTCACCGTGGGCTGAAATTTTAAATATTTACTCCTGTCGAGAAAAAACCTTTTTCGTTGTTTTTTTCTTCAAAATTCCCCTTCCTAATGAGAGTTCCAGTGAGGGATCGATTCTCTTTGTAAGTTTAGGTGCTAAATTGGCCCTTTAATCGTCTTTGACAGCCCTGACACTTTTTTTTTCTTAATTCTGACAATTTTTTAATTAATCACTGCCTGACAAAAGCCGTAACAAGTAACTTATCCATTGATCATCCCCTTCCGATTTTTTTTTTTTAATTCAGCACAGCATTCTGCCAACAGATAGTAATTGCCTATCGGTTTCTATTGAGGGACTAACAAGACCTGTTTTTATTCATATTGAAATAAGTAATGTTTCTAAAAAAAAAACAAATTGAGTAAAATTCTAGAAAGAATAAATGTCCAAGATTGAAGTCAAATTCAAATCAGTAACAATATGAAATATATTTCGTAGATTTTAGATATATACAGCAATACCTTTAATAGTACGGGTTTTGATACAGTACGGTTGAGATAATGTTATACCGACAAGTCTAACCAAACATAAGCTCAAACAAAAAGATATTAAATCATAAGACATTAAACAGTGCGATTTTTAACATTTCCGAAAATTTGGGAACGTATCATCGTCCGAAATATTCAAGGTTTACCTGTATCTTGAGAATCTAGATGTTTCTAGATATGTTTAGATGATTTTGGCTATATTTTAGATGTAAATTTGAAAATAAAGTTGGCTGCACTGCTTGTCAACGACGTTCTATACGCTTTTATAACCGAGCGCGCCAGCGACTATCATCATACCTGATCTTTGCTGCACAGGTTTATCTATCTATCTAGCTATTGATTCATTCATTTTTTCATTCATTCGTTCACTCATTCATTTGTATATATTCATTCATCCAGTCTAGGAGCCTGTCTTCTTCCGTCAACGAGTAAAAACGAAAGCTGCGCTCTTTTCTTCTCTCTTCTTTTTATCCAAGTTTACCAACGGTTTTCCCCACTAGGATCTCTTCCAGACACGTTTTTTTTTAAAACTCTATCTCTATCTCACTCTTACACTCTTTCTCTCTCTCTCTCCCACTATTTTACTTTTTGTCTTCCACTCTCTCTCTCTCTCTCTCCCTCTCTCTCTTTCTTTCTCTAGCATTCTCACTCTTATCCCCCTCTCTCTCTTTCTGTCTGTATATCCGTTCTACTCTCTCTCTCTCTCCCGTTGTCCTACTGCCTCACTGTCTTTGCATCTTTCTCTGTTCTTTTCTGTCCTCCTGTCTCTCTCCCGTGCCTCTGTCCTGTCCCCCCTCTCTATCTCCAGCCCCCCTCTCTCTCTCTCTCATCACTATCCTATTGTCCTTCTGTCTCACTGTCTGTGCCTCTTTCTCTGTTCCTTTCTGTCCTTCTCTCTCTCTCTCTCTCCCTTGCCTCTCTCCTGTCTCTCTCTCCTATCCCCCCTCTCTCTCTCCTGCCTCTCTCCCTTTCGCTCTCTCTTTCTTTCTCTCTCTCTCTCTCCCTCTCTCTCTCTCTCTTCTGCAGCCGCCCCATTATTCAGGAACACACTAATCGAAACAGCCAGACACAAACACCTCGTTTTTTTTTCTTCTTACGAACTGGCCTAACAACAGCCTTTCAAACTGTAGTTACTTCTGAGACCACAGAACCACCTCATCTTCTCTGAGACCCCCTTATCCGTCCGTCTGAGGCCGGGTATATCCCAGGCGATAACAGGGGTACTAGTTTTCTTTCTCTCTTTCCTTTTTTTTCTTTATTCCCGTGCCAGATGCTCTGCTGATTAGCCACACACCGTCCGAACAATTTTATCCTGACCGTATTGGAACCATCCGTTCTTGCCTCGGTCCAGGCATAGATCTTCCTTCGATTCTTTTAATTCATTCTTTAATTTTTATCAAACATTTCAACAGGAGGTGGCTATATGTATATATATATGTATATATACATATATATATAACATTATGTGTCTTATGAATTCCGTAACATGGTTATTTTAGTGCAAGGCCGAGCACAGTATTACCAACGACTGCTATCGTACATTCCCCCCGAAATCTACCAGAAAGGCCGTAGAGACAATTTGGATCTCTTCACTTCCTTGCTGAAAAAAACATCTTTTTTTTCAAAAATATATATGTGATATTTTACTTTGTATGATTTCACACCTGTAGTGGGCCTCACTCGCGATCAAGTGTCAGCAAGTTTCCTCAGAATTCCATTCGCTAGTTTTACCGGGAAGAGCGTAGTGTTGATTTGAATACTTCAATACCATCGCTAAGGAAGCGCCCGATCTCTAATTTTTTTTTATACATATGTAACAATTATTCTACTTATTGAGTTTTTATACCTGTATAAAATACTGGTAGTTCTCACTGGAGATCAATTGACAGCAAATTTCTTGTCAATACTATATCTACTTATATCGTTACTTTACACTAAAAGAATTTCGTGGTTGTTGAGAAACGAGTGACAACAAATCTTCTCGAAAATCCTGCAATCCAGTCAGGGTTATGGGTGACTTTCACTCTGCTTTGGTCTTATGGGTCGCAATTTTTTCTCTGGTGTCTATTATTATTAATGTTGGGCGATAAGATTTGAAAAAAATATCTTGAAATTTCTCTAATAAAACCAGAATAAGAGACTAAATTCTCATAGAAATCATACACCTTGATAGATACGTATATATTCTCAAAGTTGATATTTCATGAATCTTATATAAGCTTCTATTCGACCGGTTTTTCGAATGATACGTACACGTACCTATATGAAGAATTACGTTCACAGTAACATTTACGTACTAAATATCTTGAAATCAGCTCACAACTGAGACTGAGAAGGACAAATATCCACCGGGGACCAAGTGATAGCAAGTTTCCTCATTACTCGAAGACTCTCATCAGCATTCAAGCTGAATAGTTTGAACTCTACCCCGGATGTCTAGTTTCCTCCCGGATATCTAATTTCTCCAACCTTTTTGCCCTGCTCCCAGGGCTCTGGCATCCATTGGGACTACCGTTGCGTCCATATTCCACAACTTCTCTATCTCCTTAGCAAGATCCTAACACGCATAAGAAAAAATTAATTCGCCATTGCGACCACGAGAGAAAAGAAGCTGTTTCTTTTGAATACCTGCATGTATGGGCTGTCGTATTTTTCATGTGATTAGCTTACCTGTGTTGTTTTGAGTCGAAATCACTGTTGAGCACTCAGGGATCATATACATATTTATATATATATATACATATAGAGAGACAGATAGAGAGACGGAGAGGGAGAGGGAGATATATGTCCAAAATAATTTGAAGGAGTGTGGGCTCTCACTTTACTGACCTTGAGTCACATTCGGCCCTCGTGGAGAGGTGAAAACTGCCCTTAAAACGAATACAGAAAAAAAATATTCGTGTGTGTGTGTGTCCATTTTCTTTGTGTGTGTGTGTCCATAATAAAGAAACATGTTGAATGACGAAATTGCTTAAAAAATAAATAAAAAATATTGAAAGAAGAAGGGAGACCATTGACATTTAAATGGAATTGTACACTTTTGCTCGAGAAAAAAAACATATTCACGTCCAAGTCGAGAAGCATTAAGGAAAACATACCTTCGATTTACGGAATGGAAAATTAGAAGCGGTGTTTATACACGTGATACTGAAAAGTGAGTAAAAAAACTTTTATTACGATTTCTTTCGTTCTTTTGTTCATTCGTTTTTCGTCACGCAACCCCCAACATCTGTACTTCAGTAAGGGGTCAGGGGTCAGGGGGCAGTTGCCCTTTGATTCGTTCTTTCTTTCTTTCTCTTCTCGCAACTTTTTTTTTTTTCGTTACCATCGTCATTGTCGTCGCCCTCACTTTTTGTACTTTCGTGTCCAGGAACATTGGTCCATCGTTCAGGATCAAGTGACAGCAAGTCTTTTCAAGAATCTGACGTTCCATTTGTTGATCTCAGCAAAATTATTATTATTATTATTATTATTATTATTATTATTATTATTATTATTACTACAAGTGTCGATCCTGGGAGACTCCGGCCGGGAGGTCCAGAGACCCCAACAGCTCGGGCAAAGCAAAAATAATCTCTCTTTTTTTTTTTATAATTTGTTATAGAAATTATGTAATTAAAAGAGAAAAAGAATAAAATCTATTCAAAAAACCTGCAATGTTGTGTATACGATTTTTGATAGCAATTGGCAACGTTTATTCCTGTAATGAAAATATTGATGATATTAAAGAAGATATTTTTTTCTATTGATTTTTCAAGTTAATCCCCGTTGAAACGTTCAATCAAATCATTGTATCAAAAATTAAAAGGGAAAATACCTCCCGAAATGCCGTACGATTCATTGGCACAAGAAAAAGTTATATATATATATATATATATATATATATATATATATATATGTGTGTGTGTGTGTGTGTGTGTGTGTGTGTGTGTGCGTGTGTGTGTGTGTGAGTACATCAGTTATAATCCCTGTTTAATCTGCTTTTTGTTTTTCTTATTGGTATTCTATCTTTTTTCAATCGGAGAATCGATCTTTTAAAAAGAAATAACATGACGTAGTGTGACGCGTAAAAGAAATAATTTCCTTTTCTTTCTTTCTCTCTCTCTCTCTCTCTCTCTCTCTCTCTCATTATCCCTTCCTCTCTAACAGCTTTCTTTCTTTCTTATGATTCCTTTCTATCCCTCTTTAACCGCTCTTTTTTCGGGTCATTCAATTCTTTTCAAACGCAGTTAACCTATTTAAATCTGGTCTTGACATAAAATGTTCTCCGTTCTCAGAACCGTCGACTCAAATCGAGCTTAAAAACCAAATAAAAGGACGTAATCATAAATTTAGAGAAAAAAAAGTTGCAACCCCCCACCCTGCTTAAAATCCTAGATCCGTCCACATTTTCATTATTATTATTATTATTATTATTATTATTATTATTGTTGTTGTTGTTGTTGTTGTTGTTGTTGCTATTGTTGGTTGTGGTGTTCATGCATTTGTATGTTCTCACCATATGTCTGGTGGTTATTGCAGGAGTATGAGTGACAACAAGTCTTTTCCAAACCCAACCTCCAGCACCTTCCTTAGTATCATCACATACCCTAGCAAGGCTGTGGTTCGGAGAATCTTTATTTGTCCCCTTCAGTTCGATTAATCTAATACTAATTGTAATGTTTCGAGCATGGTCACCAAGTGCTCCATCAACTATGGACACGACCGTAACTCTGAATCTATCGTATTTTCCTCAATTCTCGGGCTAGGTCCTTGTATTTCCCAAACTTTCGCTTACTTTCGTCATCTATTATTAGAAAATGTCCACAAAAACTGTCAACATATGTTTTTTTTCGCTTTTCATATTGGCCCGTCTGGCTGGGTGGTTGCGTATGTATCATGCATATGAACCCCACCAATGGAGCTAGGAGGCTGAAATGTCCTGTATATAGTCCTTAATATGCCTGAAAATAACAGGTTCTCTTGCTTTTGTAAATTTCTCTCCCCCAAAAGATTTTTAGCAGATGGTTCACTTTGCAATGTAAATCTATGCTAAATTAATCCTTAGTCTTAGTTGGCATTTTTAAATTTAGACTTTTTAGAGATCACTGTTCTGCGAAAGGAGAGATAAGTAACTTATTCATTGATCACCCTTTCTTCCAATGTTTCATATGCATATTTAACCAAATGTCTGTCAGTTATCACTGAGGATTGAGTGACAACAAGTGTCCTAAATGACCATCACACTCCTTGCAGTGACCTTGCAGAGCCCAGCATCGCTATGCCGGGACGTCCTCAATATTGTTACTATCATATGGATTTTCGCACCATTTGTACATGGCAGCTCTCGGTGGGGATGAAGTGGCAGTAAATCACCTCAATGTTCTAGGACTCTTCTCGATTATCTTGCTGATTTTAGAAATACTGTCGTCTGGATAGTTCTGATTTTTCCTCGGATTTCAGGCCAGAGAAATCTTGGTTGATGGTGGGGGGGGGGGGCATTCTTGGAATCAAGCAAATCCTCGTCTCAAACTCTTCGGTGTATGATGGTTAATCATCTCAAACCTTCTACACCCCCAGCAGTCTCCCCGCCGTCGGAAAAGTCTTGATAATTATTTATTGTAATCGTTGAGTTTTTACACCAGCAGTGACTGGTAGCTTACACTGGAGATCAAATGACAGCAAATCCTATGATACACCGGGACTCT
Source organism: Thysanoteuthis rhombus (assembly GCA_963457665.1). Taxonomy (NCBI): domain Eukaryota; kingdom Metazoa; phylum Mollusca; class Cephalopoda; order Oegopsida; family Thysanoteuthidae; genus Thysanoteuthis; species Thysanoteuthis major. Next base: position 6,046,678 of record OY735226.1, on the reverse strand, counting down.
CAACAGTATTCTAGCGGATATCAGTAGTGCTGTCGTCTGGATAGTCCCTGCTCTTCCCCAGATTTCGATTGTATCTAGTGGTTATTGGTGTGGATAAAGTGACAACATTTCTTCTTAACTCTCCAGGAATTGCCCTAGTATTTTCGCTGACTTCAATAATCATTTTCACTGGAAGTCAAGTGACAGCAAGTTTTCTCAGTACTCCAGGAAAATTCCCAAATTTCTGTCCAATTTCAAAGTTGCTGTCATCTGGATAGTATGAGATCTACTCCAGGTTCTTAGTTCTACAAGCTCTTTAGCTAGGCTCTTGAAGGGGTTACTCAGGGCCCTGGACACTACTAGTTCTACCGACACCTTCATTATTATAATTATTATTATTATTATTTGCAATCTCACATCAGTTGCCTGGGGGTTACCGCTGGAGTTTGAGTGACAGCAAGTCTCCTCAAGTCTTCAGCCCTTCTCTCCTAGTTCTCATAGGCCACAGTAATACTGCAGTTTACAGTTTCACACCGGTTGCCCAGTGGTCATTGCTGAAGGCTGAGTGACAATAAGTCTCCTCAGGTCTTCAGACAACATCTCTTCTCTCTTTCGCCCATCATGCCAGTGCTGTGGTTTACATTTCCACTTTTATTTCCCTTCCTCTGTTAGGTTAATAATTAGTGTTGCAGTCTTGATATTTCCAGCACTTTCCTCAGTATCTGCACAGTTCCCAGCAGTGCTGTAGTCTGTTCAGTCTCTATCCTTCCCCTTATCCCGACCTCTTCCAGTCTTGCCCTCAGTGTCTTTGGGACAGTTCCCAGTGCGCCCACTATGACTGGCACTACCCTGGCTTTCATGTTCCACATCCTCTTCAGTTCTCTCGCTAGGTCCTGGTATTTTTCCCGTTTTTCACTCTCCTTCCTCTTTACTCTATGATTTGCAGGTACAGCCACGTCTATTATTTGCTGTGGTTTGCATTTTCTCGCTAGATGCCTGATGGTTATCGTTGGAGGCTGAGTGACAGTAAATCCCCCCCCCAAACTTTTCCAACACTCATTCCATGTTCATTCTCGCTGTTACAGCATAGCTGGTGATTTGAGGTCGTTAGTCTCATATTTCCAGTGCCCTCTAGTATTCTTGCAGACCCCAGTAGTGCTGTGGTCTGCATAGTCTACTTTCTCTAATTTCCAACTCCTCGAATCTTGACTTCAATGTCTCTGGCAATGATCCAAGTGCACCGACTATTACTGGCACTACTCTATCTGTATCTTTTTTTTTAGTATCACCATGAGCTTCGAAATTGTAATGCGATCTTTACTATTTCATTCATTCCCTAAATCTCTTAGCTATATCCTAATCTTTTTGAGGGAGTATTTGGGAAGTTTACTTGTGCTCTAATGATTATTGGTATGACTGTCACCTCCTCAACCTATTCCCACATTCCTTGGCCATGATTTATCTAGTTCATCTTTTTTGTTCAGTTTATTGGTGATTCTTTAAATCTTGCACCTCTTGCTAGAGATCAAGTGACGGTAAGTCTTTATAATACTCAAGTACACTCATCAGTTATTTTCCCTCTCACCAGGATTCGTCCTGTGGCCACAAAAGAGATTCTGGCGAACGGGAAGCACCTCCCCATTGCACTTGAAGCGGAGGAGTGAAAGGACATTTTTGACGCCTTCGTAACATAGGTCGCTGGAATTGGGCAATTCTCATACTTGTTCCCACGTAGGTGTGTGGGCTGGAACCTTACACTCGATGTTGTGTCCCAGGCCCCCCTTGTTGATTTCAATATATTGGCTGTATGGAGAATCTCAATTATTGTTTGAATGTCAAATTCTTTCAATCTCCCCCCTCACCCTCTCTCTCTCTCTCTCTCTCTCTCTATATATATATATATATATATATATATATACCAATCCCTGTCTCAATCTATCCACCCATCTCTATATATATATCTATCCATCTATCGACTTCCATCTCCTTATCCATCCTCCCTTTCTCTCTCTATCTCTCTCTCTCTCTCTGTCTCTCTCTCCATCCTCCTCTTCATCTATCTCTCTTTCTGTCTCACTCTCGATCTATCTATCCATCTATGCATTTTTCTCTAAATATATCGATCCATCTCTCTTTCTTCCCCTTTTCATCCCCCCTTCTCTCTCTCTCTCTCTCTCTGTCTCTCTCTCTCTGTCTCTCTCTCTGTCTCTCTCTCTACATATATATATATATACATATATATATATATATATATATATATATATATATATATATATATATATAATCAAAAATGACGGTCATCTTTTTATTTTTTCATTAATCTTTTCGTATAAGTGACTGAATCTCTCGCATTGTGTAAATCATTACTTTCCAAAGGATAGAGCGCTTTCGGCTGCATCCATCATACACAGAACAAATACCCAAAATAAAAACAGATCTGAACATCAACTAACTAACATATGCTATAAAATAGAACGATGAAAGAAAATAACCCAGCATAGTGAGAAAAAATATCCCATACAAAACAACACATCCGTTGATCGCAATGGTGCGAAACTGATTTGTAACACGAAAAATTGAAAATCTCTCTCTCTCTCTCTCTCACTTTCCCTCTCTCTCTCTTCCTTGCTCTCTGTCTTTCTGTCTTCTTGGCACTCTGTCTCTCTCTCTCTCTCTCTCTCTCTCTGTCTCTCTCTCTCTCTCTCTATATATATATATATATATATATATATATATATATATATATATATATTCATCAATACATGTCTATCTACATATATTCACTGTTACTCGATACGGGAGAGGACCAGGTGCACGATGTTCTATTAATCGGTGGCAGATTATGACGCTGAGATATCACAGAAAAATGTTGTTGCTCCATATGGCACCTTGAATTTTGGGGGTGGATCTACGAATATTCACAGTTACCTCCTCTGCGTCATATTTTCATGTCTGTCCATACAATATCTCCAAAAGTTCTCAATGGATTTCAATGTAATTTCTCTAGAAATGAATATCATGGGGGCTCTTCTGTTTATGATAATGAACAGACATAAATGCTGGAACTATTCAATATATTTACGTATACATATATCTGAATGAAGAATATATATACATATATATATATATATATATATATATATATATATATATATATATATATATATATATATATTGAAATGTATAGACATTTTAAAAATGTTTTCCAGTTGATACTCTTCAAGGACAGGTGACAACCAATGTCTCCAATTACTTTTTGTAGTACGCTTGCAGTATGTACTAGTGGGGTTAATCGGCTCTTCTCTAGGACTATTTGCCACTGGGGTTTTTCAAAAGATTTTAGATTTCTATTACTGTTATAACTAGAGAGCTCTCAGAGAGAACCTACTTCTATACTTTTTTGTTATCAAAATTGAATAGGCATCAGTCCATACATAGCTACGGCGAGGGAAGGTAGAGGTAGAATATTAATGTCCCGCCAAAAGTCGTTATTATCCAATAGCTCACCTATGTACAAAATTCCATCTAAATTCATTGTAAGCTTATGGAGATATTATGCACGCAAACATGAATAAATACTTACATGGATGGAAAAATGTATAGCATATTGCTGATCCAGCACAAAATTCGACCAAAGACCAATGCCCCATGAAATTAATTCTGTTAAATTTCATTGATATCCATTGAAGACTTTTGAAAATATTGTAGAGACAGACGTACAGATATACTGCAGGGGAGTAACTGTGACTCTTCCTAAATCCACCCTAAAATTTAATTAATTCTCCCTTGGCTTATGACCAACCATTACACAAACTGTCATTGAAATTCATTGAGAACTTTTGGAGATATTGTGTGGGCAAACATGAATAAATATATAAATATGGAGAAAAAATGGAAAAATATCTCTCAATCAAGAACAAATTCCAGATCAGCCCCAAAATTTAACTAATTCTTTTGTATTCTATAGCGAACCCTACCCTGAATTTCCATTGGAATTCAAAACTTTCAGAGATATAGTTCTGGAGATATTGGACGGACATATAGCTCCATTTAAGGGGTGGTAGCTGTGAAACATTCCAGGACCCATCTCAAAATTTGCTCAACACTTCCTTAATAACCCATTGCCTATCCACCCATGCAATCTCACTGAACTCCATGGAGTAATTTTGGAGATACTATGTGGACAGACAGATAGACAGACAGACAGACAAACAGACAGACGGATAGATTGAAAGAATACATACATCCCTTTCAAATTCGTTGACAGAGGCAAAATAAAATAATACTAGCTATTGCCCATCACAAATCACGGATATATCTGAATTTCTATACGACTATTTTCTAAGAAAATCTAAGAGCTAATTTGTTTCAATGGAAGAGCCCATAGTTTCAAATGTTGGGAAGGGGGTACTCCTATCAGCAAGTGTTTTAACATTGAGTGTGAGAGTCAACTGTTACAGACAGCAAACAAATAAAAATACGCTGTTCATGAGATAAGTATAGTAACTTAGCATGAATAGGTATCACACCATTTATCCTGATCTGTATTTTTTTCTTTATCATATGATCTACTCGTTGGTTCATGTGGAGAAAAATCCAATGATATCTTTGGATGGATCTGTGTTTACAGAGAGCATTGGCTAGTTTGAAACATTGAGCAGGGAATATCCTTTCCAGCAAAATTGTAGCCCACTCCATCTTTCTCGACTGTGGAATAGTCCAGTGTTACGACCGGCGAACCAAGAAAATCACATTGTTTGTTATTAGAGAAGGTTAAAGAAGAAGAAGAAGAAGAAGAAGAAGAAGAAGAAGAAGAAGAAGAAGAAGGCGGAGGAGGAGAAAGAAAAGAGATATGGAAAAGGGAGAGGGAAATATATCTATGCTAGTTATTTCCAATGAAAAAAATTCATGGATATATATATACGAATATCTATGATACATCTTTTTAAGAAAAAAGAATTATAGCAAATTTGTTTCAGTTGAAGAGTCCATATTTTCAAAAGGTTGAGAGGAGACACTTTTATTCTTTGTATCCCAATCAGGACAATGAACGGTCAGTAAGGTCAACTTAAGGAGTCCTACTGTAGTTCATGATCGAGTTTAAAAATTCATACTCAAACATTCGGGGTCCAAAATCTTTTCAGAGATTTTCATAACATAACTGTGTTTGGAGAAGTGACCGTGGCATCTGATAGCTTGTTCCAGGGAAGAGCGGATCTGTCAGAGAAGAAATGCTTTCTAACCCCAGTTTCGATTTTCACTTCCTTGCTGTGACCTCTGGTTGCATTGCTAAGGGTTGTCTGCTGCATGATCTCATCTGGACAGATGATACGCTCACAATCTCCATCGATTTCATGTACACCTAAGATTATTTTGTATATTTCCAGTAGATCAGTACGGGGTCTTCTGTAGAATGGTGTGTCCAGATAAAGCCTTTCTGAATATAGCTGGTGTATGACGCTGGTGATCACCTTTGATTAGTGTTGACGTGACCAGCAATTTGTCTACCCCCGAGTGAGGGAGTCAACATACCAAAGAAATCACACTGTTCATAATTAGAGTAGAAGATTATTTTACTAAAGCGGAATCCGACGCGCGATGGGGAATGGAAACGGCGAATTGAGTTCAAACCCTTGATGAAACAATTTGTGTTTGATCAGCAGTCCATCGTTGGACACAGACAACCCCTAAGATTCACCATACGTTTCTGTCATGGTCATTGTAGATTCAATACTTTTTGAATTGGTTCAGCTCGTCATACCATCACAGTTTTGCATATGATCGCTGGGGAGGATTCACATTGTGTGTCGTAATGTCCAGCGGTTGTCTGCCATTTCCGACCATTTATTGATATTTGAGCTTTCCAATGGTTTTTATGATATATTGAATTTTTTTTTCTTTTATATACTGTGCTGTACTGTGAGCTCTCCATGTGATGTTGAGCATGATTTTCTCATATGCACATTACATTTTTGAGGGTCAATCTTTTGGTCAAGTTCCATGTTTCCGTCCAATGAGTGACTGTCGGGAGGATGTATCCGTTGTAGCCCTTTCTTTTGGGGATTAATGGGATTTTTTTCTTGTTGTTGAAGGTTGGGATAGCTCTTCCGAAAAATTGCGAACCTACAGTGATTCTACACTCGATCTCTTCTCCTTTTGAGGATTTCGAGGAGATTCATTGTCTTATTTAGAAGTAGTGGTATATTTCCCTCAGTCCTGCCTTTTTTTTATTTTGATCGTGGGGTCTTTGTCCACGACGAGTTTGTTGTGAATGACATTTGTTTTGCTGAAGTTCATGTGGTAAACAACTTTCTTCTCAACATAGGTTTCTTTAGTTTTTAAGTGATTCTGGCTGGCTGGCTGGCTAGCCAGCCATTTACATATGTATGTACCATGCGTACAGGCTGCACCTATGGAGCTAGAGGGATTAGAAGCCATCAAGAAAAAACAGTCAATATAGGTTTCTTCACTTTTTAAGTAATTCTTGCTGGCTGGTTATGTATTTATGCATGTGTCACGCGTACAGGTCGCATCAATGGAGCTAGGGGCCGAAAATAACTCCCTAACGTGTCTGGAAGAGAACTTTTTTAACCTCAATCCCAAACAAAAAGTTATTAGAGGGATTCAATTTACAATATAAGTTCAAACTAAAATGGCGCCTCAGTTTGTGTCTGGTATCGTTCACATTCGTTTTGTTCCGTCTTTTTCTTCCTAATTCGGACTTTTATGGAGATCACCATCAAACAAAAGGCGAAAATAGTAAATCATTCATTGATCATCCTTTTTTGTAATTGATCACCTGGTATGCTTCCAAAAGACATGAACAGGGTCCCCTATGTATTAACTTACGCTAACGTTTAATCAATATGTACATATCCGCGGTAATCATGAATATGATATATGGCTTGTAAGCGTTGGTTAATATCCCGGGGGCAATGACTGGTTTACCCTAAGCCCTTTCATTTACAAGACTAGACTGGGGTTGGACCTCATTGTGTGAGGGGCTGCCAGCCATAATTGTTAGGTATAATGTGTAAAATAATTTTCCATTCGCCATACAAAACTACAGTTTCAAATTATTTCGTTTACTTCTTTCAATGTTGCTAATTTGGATATTTAGATACAGTGTCTGTTTAGATATTTTACCTCTAAATTCAGATCTACGATTTTAGATAAAAGTTCTATAATCTGTAGTTTTTATTTATTCATTTTTATTAGATCTCTCAGGAAATGCTACCCAAAAAGACTTCAATAAATTGCCTTGTATGCAGAGTAGTGTAGCTGACGAATTTCGACTTCCTACATTGGCTAGTTGTCTAGTAATGAGCATAAGATTTCTTGGGAATCACTTCGGACTATTCACTTCAGTTTCTGAGGCACTGATTAATACATATTGCAAATATCAACTCTGTACAATGACCAGTTGTTGAGTTATCTTGACGCATATACACGCCAACCCATAGAGATTTCTTCAATAATACCAGTATAGTTCTCAAGGCGTAAAATCTTATATTCTACTGATCTCGTCGCCTTGGCGCATGTTCGAACTCAGATTGTCAGCTTTCTTTGGTAACATTTTTCCGTTGTCCGTATGTACGCCCACGATAAAAGGAAAAATTCCTGTTATTAAGACAGTGCTATTCAAAGTGAAGTAAGCGTGCCTGGGGTGACAGTGCGAGAACCATAGGATGCCGGTACACAGCTCTCCTACTGTGCTGGGCATTGTTTTTCAATTGAGCTTAGATAAAATGAACGAAAAAGAAACAAACTCATCTTTCACATTAGAAAACCGGCCTTTTTTAAAAAAAACTGCTAACCAAAACCGACAACACAGATTTCTTCAGTTATTAGGTCTCTCCGTCTTGCTGGCTAGTTACGTATATATCACACATACGGACTGCACCAATCGAGCTAGACGGCTGGAAATTTTTATATTTACCCCATGATATGTCTAAATGTGCTTGTCTCCACCCGTCCCACAAATAGGTTTTTAGTGGGAATTCAGTTGGTAATGTTAATTTATGACAAATAGAGTCCAGCAGCATTAACGTTTGTTTTGGGGGATTTTAGAATTTTTAGAGATCACAGCCCAACAAAAGGCGATAGAAATAACTCATCCATTCACTCCTCTCCTTAATTTATCAATTGATCACTCCAAAAGTCTTTGAGTGACTGTTTAATATCGTTTTTAATCTATTTTACTCATTTTCATTTGTCATATTATTACTTATTAACATATTATTAACATATCTAATGTTTTTGCCAGAAAGATTTCCATATATGTCCATGCATCTCTATTAGATGCCTTTCAGTCGGTCGGTTGGTTGGCCGGTCTGTTAATCAGTCAGTCAGTCCAAGTTTATTTAAGCAACAGAAATAGGAAGGAAGAGATGTGATGGCATTGAAGGCGTGACTTCATTTTTCCTATGAAGTAATTATAGAATGTTTGAATTTGGCATTTTTGTATCTAAAAAAACATCACACGATTCTTATTGAAGGAAGTACTTGTAAAAAAATTCCCTATCACAATTTTTCACAAGCACAAGAACCTATTGGCTCGAAAAAAAAGTCTATTTACTTGTCTCCCTCCCCATCCTCATCTACATTCTGCTTTAACTACAGCAAACGATGGACATATCGTTTACCTTATGGTTCTTGTCCATTCATGTTGCAGTGTTGTATTACGTGTTTACAAAATGAATATATTTTTTTTTTACTGTCAACTATTGATATATTCTAATAAAGAAATATTCAATAATTATTTCACTGATCATGTACGACTAATTTGGCACATGTATAATACCGATTCCTGGCCATATGGGGAGGGAAACGCTGCACGGGAGGACAGACTTCAAAGAGTGTCGTCGATACCTCGACAGTATTTTTTACCGTATTTAGCTACATCATAATATACTGAAACCATCAACCAGAACTGTCATCAAAACTGTCAAAATTGGTTTCTTCAGTTTTTAAGTTGTTCTGGTTGATTAGTTGGCTAGCTGGCTATGTACGTACGTAATCATGTATTACGAGCTAGAGGGTTGAAAATTACGATATTTACTCTTCATATCCTGTCTACAAGAAACCTTTTTTGTGTTTTTGTTTGGAAAATCCTCTCCTAAATATTTTATGACAGTTCAATCTGCAATGTAAGTTTATGCTAAATGGATCCATTAATTGATGTCCAGCTGCATTCACGTCTGATTTTTTTTTAATTCAGACTTTTTTTAATTGTGAGTACACAAGGAAAGGCAAGAGAAATTATTTTAGCAATTGATCACCCCTAATACAGCATGCTACTTCAAGATGTTCGATATGTGACGGTTTCTATTGAGTGACCTACCCTTATATATTTGGTTTTGCATCCTATTATTCGTTCTTTCTTTCAAACGTTTTTCTTTTCTTTTTTATCTTCTTTCTTTTTTACTCTCTTTCCTTCGGTTTTTTCTTTTTTCTCCTCGTTTTTTTTGTTCTTTTCAGTTTTTTTTTTCATTCATTTTTTTCTTTCTTTCTTTCGGTGGTTTCACCTTTTTTTTCTTTCTTTCTTTTGTTCTTTGTTCGATTTTTTCATTTTTTTCCCTTTTTTCTCCCCTTCCACCCTTTTTGATTTCTTATCCCTCAATTTCTTCCTTTGTCTTTCCTTTAATTCTCTTTCCTTTTTTCTTTCGTTTTCCTTCCTCTTAATTGTTCATCGATTTCGGTTTACAAATGAAAAATCATGATTCTTTCGTCTCCCCCATTTTTCATTCCTACCAACCTTTTTCTTTCGATCGTGTTTTTTCTTTTTTTTCCTCTTCTATTCTCTTTTTTTCCCTCATTATTTGTTTTTTTTTCGTTTGGTCTTCTTACTCCCCCCCACCTCCTTTTCTCTACTACTTTCTTTCTTTTTTTTGCCATTTCTTTATTTTTCTTCAAGCATTTTCCCTCTATCTCTTTGTCTTCCTTTCTCTTTTGTCCTTCCTTTCTTTACAATACTAATTGCTTTTCTGTCTTTCCCTTTTCTTTTCTTTCCATTTCTTTCTCCTCTTTTCTTTCCCACCCTTCATCTTCTCTTGTAAATTTTCCTTTATTATTCTAAATGCAGAGGCAGGCTCTAAGTACGCTAAAATAGTTAAATGTATGATGAAATTTCTTTAAAATATTCCCTTAAAAATGTATCATAAAGAAATGACCTGATTTAGCAGTAGCAGTTATGTGTCCCTGCACTTTATCCCTCCTCCACCGCCTTTTCAATCATTTTTTGTCATTGAGATAAGAGTAGAGGGAGAAACAGCAGATATTTCCACGTGGCAACTTTTACTTATGTTATCAACTGTTTCATTGCTAAAAGAGTGGTATTTGACCAGAAAAAAAACCACCAAAATCTGTTTGAGGATCGATTCTAATGAGAGAAAAAGGTGTGCAATCTGGGATAAGAATGGATGACGAAGTTCCTGGTAAGAATTTCTTTCTGATGTTTAAGATTGACAAGAGAATGACTTCTGGTGACCTCAAAGGTTATCCTATGTGGGACGTCGATTTCGATTAATTCTCTATGTAAAATATCAGATTTATTGGACTATAGTTTTTTGTAGAGGGGGACGAACAAAAAAACTTAAGGCTCATATATACATATATATATATATATATATATATATATATATATATATACATATATATATATATATATATATATATATATATATTCATATATATATTTATATATATATATATATATATATATATATATATATATATATATATATGTATAAACAAGAAGGTTTTACAGCTTTAAGCATTAAACACATTTAGAGATGTTTTCAAAAATATTTTTGGGTCATTTCACTTACATATTTCCTAATATCTGATAATGTAATAGATATAATTTTATTAGATTTATGGTACTATGCATAAATTTTCTCTTGTTCAAATCATCAATTGTTAACTATGTAACTGTCTCGACGATTTTAAAAATAAAAAAGTTGTATTAACATGGCACCCCAGCAGTGTTGATCAAACACCACCCCCCTTTCAGCGATCAACTATGCTTTTAATATATAACTTATGTCATATATGTATGCTTTTTTTTAATAGGACATAATCATATTGTATTATTCATTAATGTTTTTAATACTACACATCACTTGATTCTTTTGAAATTGGGCTTATTTACCTAGGTTACTAAATAAGTATACATACATACATACATACACGCACACACACACACACATATATATATATATATATATATATATATATATATATGTGTGTGTGTGTGTGTGTGTGTGTGTGTGTGTGTGTGTATGTGCAAAGAGGCATACGTCTAAAGCTCACGAATATCAATCTTATATTGAGAGTTTTGTAGCGAAAAAAGTCACATTGAATAAATGTCGTAAGTGAAATGTCTTTTTAGCTCCATTAAAAATACCTGGGGAGAAAGGGTAATTGCTTTGAAATAAATAACCAAACGGAGTCAAAAGCGTGGAAAATATTGTGAAAACCCTGATCTAGAAAAGGCGAATCCTGGGGAAAGTCTACATCTAACGACGGTCACTAAAATGATGATGATGATGATGATGATGATGATGATGTGTCAGATACATCATAGAATCCATTAGAAAATTCAAATGGCAATGGGTAGGTCATGGTGCAAGAATGACAGAAAACCAATGGACATCACGGCTCAAAACATGGATCCCCAGATATTGCATGCGAAACCGAGACCGACAAAATACAAGATGGAGAGATGAACTTGATAAATTCAGAAAATACTGGCTCTGTGACGCCCATGATAAAGAAATGTGGTGGATCCTGGGGAAGGTTTATGTCCAACGACGGACATTAAAAGAATGATGATGATCATCATCATACCCATCATCATCAGCAGCAGCAGCAACCTTTAAGCCTCTGTCACTGGACATAGACTTTCCCTAATATTTGTCAGGCCGTTCTATCGAGTTTGTCACGCCATATCATTTCGTGTCGGCCATAGTTTCCCATATGATATCTGGAGATCCACGATACGTGTCGTATTGTTCAGCAGGTGTATGATATTCATTGAACATAGCTAGCCCACTGCTAATGGATTTTATGATGTCTCTAACTCCAATCGTTGGGCATAGACCACCTCCAAGATTCGTCAGACCTCTCAATCGAGCGCAGTCAATACTTTTTGAACTTGTCGAGTTCGTCATGCCATCTTATTTTTTGCCAGTCACAGTTTCACATATGATCCGTGGTGAGTCATGATGTCCAGCGGATGTCTGCCATTCACTACCAGCCTGTTGCTATTTGAGCTTTCTACTGGTTTTAAGATATCTTTGACTCCTGTTTCTCTCTAATGTACTGTGCTGTCTTGTGATCTCTTCATGAGATGTTGAGCATGATCTTTTTTCTTTGGCGTGTTGTATGATTCTCAGTTTGAAGGTCAATCTTTGGGTCAGATTTTGTGTTGATCTTCACACAAGCTTGTGCAAAACAAACGCGTTGAGGACAAAGACACGGATCAAATCGGAAACGAAAGGCTCGATGAATCAGACCACTCGGCACATCTACGTAGGACAGCATATCTCCATGATATTCTGAGAAGAAAAGATCAAGCAAAGATTCTCTCTAGGTTGGCAAGTGTTCAGAAGAGCAAGGTCAACCTTCAAGAACAACAAAATCATGTTAGCCCAAAACATGAAGATATACAATCAATGAATACCCTCCGATATCCACATATGGAACCGTATACCTTCCTTATCGGTTAATGTGCCATGTGTATTTGAATAAACACACACACATATATATATATATATATATATATATATATATATATATATATATATATATTTATAATCTATCATGCAGCGATTTACAACGAAACGTAAATATATTTCATTGGTCCAGGAATCAACTACCCATCCAGTGAGATAGTCAACACAAATCCATAAAGCCTGCAGAGGCTCAACAAAGACATCATGTATCTTCAAATGATTGCTGGTACAATCTATTCATACTTTGTTATAATAACCCTGTAAATCACAGGGTTTTTTTTTTCAACGCTGCGTTTCCATAATCTGAAAGTCATTTCTATTAATCTTAATATCTAGTATCGGAACAGAGCAAAGATCTACTCACAGAACCCACCTGACAGGGGGTCTGCATCACCTGCAATTCTTTTTTTCCAATGAACTTGCCTTACCGAATGTTGGATTGGGCTAAAATTTGGTGTCCCTTGAACCAAGGTACAACATTTGTATACATTGCACTCCAGCCGTTCCTGCTTAGAAATTCGAAGTCCAGAGACTCTGAAACAGGTCCTATGTATTCTGGAATAAATACAATTAAGGAAATATTCCCTTTAGAATTTATCGTAAGTAACGTTTATCAGTTGACTGTTACTATACAATGAAGTGTTTGGTCTTTTAGTCAATTGTGTCGTTCAAAAGACCATTTCAGACCAGACAGACGCAAATGTAGTGCCATGATTGTTTTTGGTTTTACCTCATGTGTCCAATGGACGCATAATTCGTCCTGACACTTAAAGCCCAGCGCTGTTATGTCCTTCGACATACTTGCTAGGACTAAAGAGAAATTTTCCTGACAGCGTATCCACACGCTCGCTTGTGTGGTATGCCCACATTTAAATGACCTTGTGTCACCTTCTGTTCTCGTGGGGGAATTGGCTTAATGTGTCGTGAATAAAACTTAATTTTCATTGAAGGTTATGGCGTGCCAACTGATTGTGCGAGCTACGATTTGCCACGATACTACGATAACGAGATGGAGCCGAAGATGTGGGAGCCAAGTTTAAATTCACTTAAATTTTCGTTCAGCTCATCTTTTTTATTCCGTGTCAACTCAGACTCACTTCGTCATGAGGAAATAATATATATATATATATATATATATATATATATATATATATATATATATATGTCATAAACAGCAGTCATTATATGTCCACTGCTGAACAAACGTCTGTGTCATTTCTTCCCATGACAACTGCGATTGTGATGATTATTTCTATGTTTCTATTTCATCTCTCCATTCCGGGCCTTTTCCCACTGCGTTTACTGTCACATGGGCAGCAACATTTGTATTACATTGTTCACTCTAGTCCTTCCTAATCTAAGTTGATCTTTTTCTATCACTTAGAGTTATTCCCAGCATTGCTCTTTCCATGGCTCTGAGTTAGGTTCCCAGCTCGTTTTGTTGATTTCCAGTTTTCGAATCTGTAAGTCATAACTGGTCTTAAGCATTCATTGTATACTTCACGCTTCGGACACATTGGCAAAATATAGATAGACACACATATACACAGAGACATACGGATAGTGTGTTATTCCTCCTCTATATATATATATATATATATATATATATATATATATATATATTCGAGTAAGGATAGTATTTCATTGTTTTTATGATATCTTCGGAAACAATAGCTGTAGCATTACAAATTTCTTGAGGAACTTGATAACGACAAGAAAGGTGAAATAAGTTAGTTGTAAGGATTCAACATACATACACAAACAGAGAGATAAAGAGATAGACGGATAGATATATGTGGAGTAACGATTAGTGAGCTGGTCTTTCAGAAAATCACGGCAGTATTGAGTTCGATCCTCGACCAGGTTACCAACTTTTGTGTTGAGCTAAAATTAGTAAATGCTTACATAACTCTGCGTATGTGCGTGTGTGTGTGTGTGTGTGTGTGCGTTTGTGTGAGTGTGAGTTTGTGTCTGCTGGTGGACTCGAGCTCACGGTTCATTGCTTTTGTCTATAACTATAAATAAAGATAAATACCTACCTTGCCAACATTCCATCTGTTACCTCTTATCTTTTTAAACCCAAGTCTGTTTTTATCAACGTAATCTTTTTTTCACATTTCACCGTTCCACTCCCTATCCCTTTCTCCGTCTGTCTGTCTGTCTGTCTGTCTGTCTGTCTGTCTCTCTCTCTCTCTCTCTATATATATATATATATATATATATATATATATATCGGCCTGAGCAAATTATGTCGTATCTATCAAATCAACTCGTAGTCTCGCTGCCTATCAAGCAATGAAAAAAAAAGATATTTTGGCGAAGAGGATGGATAGGACCACATGCATTCTGATAGACCTTATCAATATTCACCTGAATTACTGCGTACTAAATTCAGAAATAAAACTACCAGTAAAATACACCTTGCTCTGCTGAGGATATACTTGTTAATCTAAAGCACTACAAAGTAAAGAATAAACCAAAACTCATAGGGCTTGCTTGAAGCGATCATCTTCGTCACTTACCTGAATCTTCCGCTCACAGATACTCAAAATCTACTTAATTCCCCCGTCGTTCTAGTTTCTCGTTTTTCTACTTTCCTCGAGGGCCGAGTTCAGCCATTCTCTAATATGTAGATCCCTTAACTTTCATCTCATAACCTTTCCCGAAGAACCACTCCTCTCCCCTCTTCCTATCCCTGCCCTCTTCACAGTCTTTGTGTCGTGCTTCCATTCTCAGAACCTCTTTCATACCTCCAACATTTTAATGTAAATTTCTTTTTCATTTTCAATATGTGACATCTTGAAAGCGTTGTTTATTCTGATATAGTTTGTAGCAGTACGGTATTCACTTGTGCTAAGATGCACAAACAAAGATATCAAATATCTTTTCCAAGTTTGCAATACTTATAAGAGCTTTCTTTTGTTATTTCTGCGTGGGTGGTACGATGGTTATTGGAGATTGGTTTGCCAAAGCCAGGCTTCTCCAGGTTGCAATGAGGGTCAGATTCGGGCGTTTCGGGGTTCGAGGCACCGATAAAATCTATGTCTTACAGATGTTTAATAATTTATACGTTTTTATTTGAAACAATCAACCAAAACTGTCACAAAAATTATTAAAATAGCTTTGATTTGTTCAGTTTAAAGCTGGTCTAGTTAAACATATACTCTTTATTATACCAAGAAAAAACGTTTTTTCTGTTGTTTTTTCTTAATTATCCAGCAAAATATCTTTTTAGGGGGGTTGAGATTTTATTTTAAGTGTACATTTATGCCTAATTGGTCACTAGTGTGTGCTTGCTTGCTTTTTAGGGAAATCGGACTTTTTAGTGATACGACAAAAAGGTGGGAGTAAATTGATCATTAATCATTCCTTATTCCAATGTTTGATTGATCATCCCAACAACATGCAGCAAAGAGACGTTGATTGCAGGATGGTTTCTAAGGAGAAATAATAATTCCATGATATTCAAATTTCTTGATTGATTTTAATCAATCTTTTGGTGGGCTGCAAATTTTTCGTTGCCCAATGCATTGTGCCTATTGTGTTGAGCTGATAATAATACCCTATTTGCAAGGTTCTGCTGACTGGGTCACAGGTTCACAATAAATGAATGTGCCCCGAAAACCCGAAAAATTTCAATACACAATAGAAATGGAATGAAACGTTTTTTTAAAAAGACTTTTTCTAGACTCCAAAAACCATGTTTCGTACATAGCTTAATTGATGGAAGATAAATATATGTTAGAAAATCCCAAATTACTCCTCATACATTACAGGCTCCATCCCCAACATATTTCATATATCAAATATTCAGAAATCCGAAAAATTCCAGAATCCGAATCCGGTTCCGGATAAGAATCCATTTCCGGATAATTGGTATTCAATCTACGATTATGATCTGAAATATGAATGTGTTTAATAATCTTATTCTTATTAATAATTTTACCTTTACCGTACATGATTTATTTGTTCAACTAATTGACTCATAGCATTAACAAATCTGATAGATCATTCAATAGAAACTGTCCCGTGCCCATCGTCCTTTGGAAGCCTGCCGTGTTGGGGATCATCATTTGAATCATCTGGAAAAGGGGGGATCAATGACTAAGTTAACTCTTCCGACTTTTGATGGGCAGTTATCTCTAAAAATGCCTGATTTCTTTTTAAAAACAAGCTTGAATGCAGCTGGACGATAACCAGCGATCAATTTACCATAAACTTACTTCGCGAATTGAATACCCAACAAAAATCCTATTTAGCGGTGGGGGAGGGGGATTTAAAAGAAAATGATTCCCTAGACGTAACACGGAATAGATGTTGAAATTTTCAGCACCAAAGTTCTATTACGCCTGACACGTGCTCGTTTAGCAAGTCAGCCAGCCAGACAATATCCAATAAATGATTTATGGATAGATCTCGGAATTGAACTCTCTATGACTAGATATTGTCTGGTTACACACACATACACACACACAGACATATATATATATATATATATATATATATATATATATATATATATATATACACACACACACACACACATATATACATATATATATATATATAAATATATGTATATATGTATATGTATATATATATATATATATATATATATATATATATATATATATATATATATCATCAGCCGTTATATACCCATTGCTGAACAAAAGCATTTCCTATCTCCTTCTATAACAACTGCACAAAACTTCGTTGTGTCTCACTAACAGAAGATTCTATCTCATTCCTCCATCTTATGACTGATCTTTTCTTACTGCGTTTACTGTCTTATAGGCTCCAATTAGTCAGCATTTCGCTCCGTCATCCCTACTTTCCCGCCCATCTCCACTTTTGTTGCTTGATTATACGTATAATATCCCTCCCTTTAATCTTACCCCTCATCCTTCGTTGATCTTTTCCTATCTCCAAGAGCTATCCCTATCATTGCTCTTTCCGTGGTTCTCTATGCAAACCCAAGTTGGTTCGTATTTTTAATTTCCTTTCTCCGCACCCGTTGATTATAACTGATATTATGCATTCATTGGATGCTTTGAGCTTTAAGCACATTGTTGAAATGCTCTTCAATATATTTCAGTTCATACCAAATGTTTTCTAGCTGATTATTGTTTCAATTACTTCCGTGTTTTTTGTCTACCTTTATTACCCGTCCCAAGTAAATGTATTCGTCAACATTTTTTTTTAGATCCCTTGACCTTTATTATGTCCGTTGGCGTGACTTTATCGTTGAACATTACATTTGTCTTTATTCTGTTCATCTGTACTTTTTTATCTTCCCTATTGAGATCAATTGACATCTTCTATAATTCTTCCGACTTCTCTGAAACGTCCTTCGTGGATCTCAATTAGTTTACACATTCTCCCTTAATAGTCATTTCCACTCACTTCCAGGCATATATATATATATATATATATATATATATATATATATATATATATATATATATATAATCATTAGCAAACTACTGTGTGGACGATGATTGTTCCATGAGCAGTTATCTTGTTTCTTATGTAACTCCCCCCCCTTCCGGACCAGTTTTCGCCAGCGTGTGGGTTGATGTCCCTTTATGTTCCTTCTACATGTATCTTTAATCAATCTGTGTCTTCGTTTATTTCTTTTATCATTGCTTCTTTTGGAATCCAGTAATTTCCTAGGCAGCCTATTTGTATCAATCCACTCTAAATGGCCCAACCATCTCAGATTCATTTTTATGAGAAGGCCCTTCATTGATCTTCTTAGGACCTTAATGTCCTTCCATGGAATATTCATGACCTGTCTTTGTTGTCTCATCACGAATGCACGGAGTTTTTTTCACCTGTGAGCTATAAATCGGCCATGTCTCATCTCCATATAACACGGCTGACTGTAAAATTTCTTGATATACTTTGCGTTTGACAGGCCTTGGTACATGTTGGTCTTCCAGGGTCTCTCTTGAAACTTACCAAGAATGCATTAACCTTTGTAATTCTGTTGGTGATCTCGTGGTCTGATATATCAGTATCTGAAATTGTGCTTCTGAGGAAGGAAAAAAATGTTCACCGTTCAAGATAGTCATTGTAATTTTTGATTGGAGTACGAGGGGTATTTGTGCAGGAATATTTCACTGGTTGATAGAGACATTCTGTATTCTATAAGGGTTTTTTTTTTTTTTTCAAGTTAAATTGTTAGGCTCATTAGAAAATCTATCCATAAATGCTTGTTTATCAAAGCACCGTGAGTCATCAGATTGCAATCATTTGCAAAGAGAATATCTCTGACTATACCTGTGTTTTTTGTTCTGGCATTAAAATGAGATATATTGAATAGCTCAGTGTATTGGCTGGTTTGTATGTAGACCCCCTTGTCATAAAAGTATTATTGACTGAAATTCTTTTTTGCTAAAAACAAAATTGATTAGCAATTGGTAAATATACGTTATCAGCAGTCAACGATCAACCACACACAGAGCAAACCAATGTGTTCGAGAGTTCTCAATAACACCATCACCTCTTTCTGTTTGTTATGGCATGGAAAGACTTAGAGATTTTCTTTTGATGTTATTCCTTATTGTCTTCAAATTGGATTCTTGATAAGGATTCTGTTTGTCATGGAATCTATATCCTCAGGATAAGTTCGGAAGCAAATGTTCATTAAATTATAATCGGAAGTATTTGAAAATGGCTTGGAGCTTCCATTTCTGATTAAATTTTTTTTCTGTTTTTTGTTTTCAATTTTTCTAAAAATCTTTTATTTCGGTGAAGGTAATTACTAGTCTCTGCTTACATACTAAAAGAAGTATCTGAAATAATTCAAAGCTGTAGTTTCGTACGATGCAATGAAAATTATTTTGGATAACAATTATGGCAGGCTTCTCAAAATATTATAAGTTTTGGGCCCCTCAAGCACGCATCTATGAAATTCCTTTAATTAGAAAAAAAGGGCACGCACATACAGGAATTTTGGATGGAGAAGATGTTAATGATAACTGGCCTACGACAAAAATAAAATGTCTTATAGAAAACAAGTCTTTCGCCTTACTGACGGCTATCATAAGGGTATAACATCAAGTTCGGCTGATGACTGCAACTGATAGTACATATAAGAGTGACAGATACTATAAAGAGGAGGTGCTAGTAAATTTAGACCGTTAGATAAGAATATATAGGGGAGAAAGTAAAGATGGCTGATTTTATAAAAAGGCAGGAAAGGAGGGAAAGCTAGGTGCCTGCTGCCGGATATATCCATCAAATGTCTACGTCGGTCAAAGGCCATCTGTCGAGTAATTGCAGTGCATTAAATTTCGCGAGAACTGCTGATCCAAACAACTTCAAATTCGACACTGCAATGCCTGGTGTGATGACCAATATAAATGGTGAATAGCAACTTTTTACAATTGTCAGTTGTCGTGTAAACTCAGTGCATTAGATCTCTTGAGAACCACTGATCCAAACAACTTCAAACTCGAGAATGCAATGCCTAGTCTGATGACTAATAAATGTGCATCGTAGAACGACCAGTCGAGTTATACCACACACCAAGGACACACATACACACAGAGACACACACTGACTTCTTAGGATATGGTAAAATGGTTTTTGTTCGGATGAGCATCTTTGGCACTAATCCAATATTAGTGAATGGGACTTAGTAGAAAACAGAGAATTGCTAGTTGGATATTATAGAATCTGTTTCAACATGCTACGTCTGGGTACTTGAAACTTAAAGACGTGTTAAATGGTCCAGCTGAGATCAAAGAGAACGACTTAGAAGGAATGGAGCTAAAAATCCACAGTTCATGAGATAAGTGGGCCACATCAAAGCATATTTCTGACCGTAACAGTGATACATAGTTACCCACAGCCTATGGTTAAGTCTAATTGCTGAAAAGGAGAAATTTACCGTGGTGAGTCGAGACGGAACCCCTGAAAGATAAGAAAGAATAACGATGGGTGTCTAATTTTGTGTTGTGGGATGAATACAATGAATGCAAAAAACAACTGATGTTTCCGAATTTTTCATTTAACATCTTTGTACAGCTTTGTGTTTGACAGAATTCAGATCCCAAAGATTCAAAGAATATTGAAACAACAAGATTGAGCATATTTTATAGTTCTTTTTCAAATCCATTCATTTTATTTAATTGGAGTATTGTTACACGATATTTTCACAATTCTTATTATTATAATAATAATGATAATAATAATAATAATAATAATAATGATAATAATAATAATAATGATAATAATAATAATAATGATAATAATAATAATAATAATAATAATAATAATTACTACTACGCCAACTGTCAATAGTGGCCCAACAGAGGAAGGGAAATGAAAGCGGAAACTCAAATTGTAGCACTGACATGATAGGCGAAAGAGAGAGGAGACGTTGGCTGATGACCTGAGGAGACTTACAGTCACTCAGCCTTCAGCGATAACCTCTGGGCAACCGGTGTGGAACTGTAAATCGCAGTATTACTGCGACCTACGAGTACTAGGAAAGGAGGGCTGGAGACTTGAGGAGACTTGCTGTCACTCAAACTCCAGCGGTAACCACCAGGCAACTGGTGTGAGATTGCAAATAATAATAATAATAATATGTCAATGGATAGAAGGGGGCTACTACCAGAAGAACAGAAAGGGTGTAGGATAGGAACCAAAGGGGCAAACGATTTACTCTACATAGACCAGATGATCTTAAAAGAAGTAAGGAAAAGGAGAAAGAATATCGCAATGGGATGGATAGATTACAAAAAGGCATACGATATGATTCCACATAGTTGGATACTCGAATGCCTTAGAATGTTCAAAATTAGCGAACCGGTGGTTAAATTCATTGGTAATTCAATGAAAGACTGGAAAGTAGATTTGACAGCCGCAGGGGACAAACTAGCCGAGGTAGGGATAAAAAGGGGGATCTTCCAAGGAGACTCGTTGTCCCCACTATTATTTGTTCTAACAATGATACCGCTTAACAGAATCCTGAAAAACAGCAAAGGATACCACTTCTCTAAAACAAAAGGAAAGGTCAACCACTTAATGTACATGGACGATATTAAATTGTTTGCGAAAAACAGGGGAGAGCTTGAGACTCTGTTCAACGAAGTAAGGGAATATAGTGAGGACATAGGAATGGAGTTTGGGATAGAAAAATGTGCAATCATGGTGATGCACAAAGGAAGGCTTTCAATGACTGAGGGAATTGAACTTCCGGACAACAACAAGATTAGGGCATTGACTGCACAAGACCGATACAAGTACCTAGGTGTCCTTGAATGTGACACGATAAAACGGGAAGAGATGAAAGAGAAGATTAAGAGGGAATACCTTAGAAGGATAAGGAAAATATTAGAAACCAAATTAAATAGCAGAAATCTAATAAAAGGAATGAACACCTGGGCTGTGTCAGTAGTTAGGTATACAGGACCATTCCTAGGATGGACAAAGGAAGAGCTCCAATCAATGGATAGGCGAACAAGGAAACTTATGACGATGCATAAAGCATTACACCCTAGGGATGATACAGATAGACTATACGTTAAGAGAAAAGAAGGTGGTAGGGGGCTCATCAGCATAGAAGATTGTGTCCAGAGAGCTAAAGTAGTCCTAGATAGATATGTGCAAACAAATAGTGAAGAAATCATAAAGAGCGCGAGGGATAGTGCAACAAACAAAGTAGAAAGCAATGGAACGGTACAGCAAACTAGAAAAGAAAAGTGGGAAGGGAAAAAATTGTACGGCGAGTTTAAAAGACAGATAAAAGATATAGCAGACGAGAAATCATGGACGTGGTTACGAAAGGGAAACCTTAAGAGAGAAACAGAATCGCTCATCATGGCAGCCCAAAACAAAAGCATAAGGACAAACTACATAAAAGCAAAAATCGACAGAACTCAAACAGCAAATGCCGCATGTGCGGTGAAAGAGATGAGACAGTAAACCACATAACTAGTGAATGTAGTCAACTCGCCCAGAAGGAGTATAAGCATAGACACGATAGAGTAGCAACGATGATACACTGGGAACTAAGTAAACAAATGGGATTCAACCATGGGGAAAAGTGGTATCAGCACAAGCCAGAGGCAGTTTTGGAGAATGACAACCACAAACTACTGTGGGACTTTGACATCCAAACTGACCACCTCATCCAGGCAAGAAGGCCGGACTTAGTAATAGTAGACAAAAAAAGGAAGGCCTGCCAAATAATAGACGTTGCTGTGCCTGCAGACCATAGAGTAAAAAAGAAGGAGGGTGAAAAAAGGGAAAAATACCAGGACCTAGCAAGGGAGTTGAAGAAAATGTGTAACATGAAAACCAGGGTAGTACCGGTCATAGTGGGAGCACTAGGAACTGTCCCCAAAACGCTGAGGGAGAGACTGGAGGAGATCGGGATTAGGGGGAGGATAGAGACCGTACAGACCACAGCACTACTTGGAACTGCACGGGTACTGAGGAAGGTGCTAGAGATATAAGTACTGCAACGAATCGTAGCTCTGTCATGATATGCGAAAGAGAGAGGAGACGTTAGCTGAAGACCTGAGGAGACTTATTGTCACTCAGCCTTCAGCGATAACCACTGGGCAACCGGTGTGAAACTGTAAATCGCAGAATTACTGCGACCTATGAGTACTAGGAGAGGAGGGCTGGAGACTTGAGGAGACTTGCTGTCACTCAAACTCCAGCGGTTACCACCAGGCAACTGGTGTGAGATTCCAAATAATAATAATAATAATAATAATAATAACAACAACAACATCAAACTTGAAAACTTAAGAATGTACTAAACGACTACTTGAACATGAAACATGAAAAAAGGAATAAGGGTTAAGGTGTAAAATCAGCTTCTGTTTGACTATCAAGTCCTGAATGGTTGAGACAGCCAGGAGCATACTGTACTTCCTTTAGAGGGTATCAGTTCGATTATAACCCTGGGTGTACTCTTAATTTCCGATTACGCAGTCTAATCGTTAATCCGATTCAATGTTGTGTTAAAAAAAAGCTACTGGATGGTAGGATGAGGTTAAAGCCAGTCACAATTAATAATAAGATTGGACATTGAAATATCATGCACAAATATAAAAAATCCTAGGTCAAAATTGTATCAATCTTCAAGGTGATTCAGCCGCAGCAGTCTTTTGATCGTTCTTGGATATGAATCTTCTTCCAAGATTTGCCCAACCTCTCTATCATGGGCGTTGCAGAGTCAGTATTTCCTGAATTTGTCTCGTTCGTCACGACATCCGATTTCCTGTTGGCCACAGTTTTGTATATGATCTCTGAGGATCCATGTTGCAAATCTTGATGTCCATCAGGTGTCTAACTTTCTTGCAACATGTCCAGCCCATCAGCATTTGCTTTTTCTAATGGATCTTATGTTATCTATGACTCCTGTTCTTCCTTTGATATATTGTGTTGTCTTCTGATCTCCCCATGCGATGTTAAGCATGATTCTCTCGTGTGCACGTTGCATGGATTTCAGTTTTTGGGTCAATCTTTTGGTTAAATTTCGTGTTTCAGCTCCATAGATGCCTATCAGGAGTACGCATTGGTTGTCCTTTCTTTTGAGATTAAAGGAATAAAACCGTTTTGAATGAACTTTCCATAGTTTTGAGAAGGGCCCTTTATATTCAAAGATTGATATCCCTCTCATACTTCGTGTTGTTAAGATGACGTTTTAGGCTGATCCATTCTTCGACCATTTTCAGATGTACTTTTTGAATGTGATTGCGGTAAACAGTTCAACCGTCCAAAAAATGGGAAATGGATTAAAATCAATTTTCACAGTATATTACCACATCACAGTATTGTACGACAACGATTATCAATTGACAACAAGAAAGACTATATGCTCTCCTCCCTCCTCCTCTTCCTACAACTACTACTACCATGGACGGTGAACGCATCGTTGACCTTATGGTTCTCGTTTGTTTTGTTTTTTACACTCCCACAATGTAAATATTGTGTATTATCATTTTTTTTTTCATTAAATTCAAATCGATGCATTTTTGCAATGTGTTTCATAATGAAGCACTGTTCTATAAAGTCCATTGCAGGGAAGCCTCACAAGAGTCCTTGAAAGCATTAATCATCTTTTGCACAGAATGTTACAATGAATGGGATACAAAAGGTGCTGAGTGTCCCCCTCACCATTCTTGGGCTTGAAATCCGTTAATGGGAAACTCCTTCTTCTGATAATGGGTCTTTCATCTTTATTAGAAACAGTCAAAAAATATTCATACCAAAACTGTCCACATAAGTTTTTTTTCGGTTTTCGAGTTGGTCTAGCTGGCTATGATGCATGTATCATGTGTTCAGGCCGAACCAATGCATCTAGAGGGCTGAGCATTTAAATATTCACTCTTTACGACAAGAAAAAAATTTCTTTTTTTTTTTTAAATATCTCTCCACCCAGTTAGGATTTTGGTGGGGTCGTCAATTTTCAACGTAACTCTATGCTAGATTGATCAGTTATATTGTGTCAGATATTGTGTTAGAAAGCTAAAACATTTACTCCTGATTATCTTTACAAAAAAAGATTTTTTTTTTTAAATACCCCAATGGGTTATTACAGGGTCAATTTATGATGTGAGTTCCTGATAAATTAACCTCTTAGTTTGTGCCCACGAGTATTCAGGTTTGTTTGATTTTAAAAAGATTGCCTCTTCTAGAGATCACTGTGCAACAAAACGCGAAATAAGTTACTGATTCACTGATTACTCTCTTTTCATTTTTTTCTATCGATCATTCCCAACACGAAGAATTCGGTTTCTTTCGAATGACTAAGCAGACCTGTTTTAGGAGCCATTAATGGGCATTTGCAGGGTTAAATCCATCAAAACCAATCTGTTTCTCAATATGTGTTGATTTCCTCCAATAATTTGAGAAGGAAATACTTCGAAATTATACACGCATTGCGTTAAGAAAACATTCCTGGCTGCATGGATACCGCTCGGAGTTACTTCCTGTCAGGCAATTGTCAACTGCATTTTCGATGTAATATTTCTGCTATAAATCAACTGGAAAAGATTGTATTGTCCCCAATTGTCAGAGAAATTGCCTGTTAAAACGTTCTCCGTAAATCATCATCATCATCATCATCAGTGTCCGTTATTTTACAAGGACCTTTCCAAAAAATTGCCAAACTTCGTAATTGCGGGGCCGGTTCTTTTTTAACTTCTCCAGTTTGTCATGCAATCTTTTCTTTTTGCCGGTCACAGTTTTGCATATGATCTCTGGGGATCCACATTTTGAGTCTTGATGCCCAGCAGTTGACTAACATTCTTGTAACATGATGAGCCCGGCTCTCAAACAAAGAGGGTCAATCTTTTGGTTATTATCCATGCTTCAGTTCCATAGGTGACTAACAAGAGGATAGATAGGTTTATATAATCTTCTCTTTAGAACTAATTCGATTATTTTTCGAAAATTGGGCTCAACGTTGCTTAACATCGGTAATCACGCTAGAATCTGTGTACCCAACGTGATTTGGCCGACATCTTGATTCTATTCTTGAATTATGCAAACCAGTCAACCCTTGCATTATGTTTCTCCTCACTGTTGTTTCTGATTACTATTATTCATCAGGATTGAAGGATGCGTTTTTGATTACGGTCCCAAATCCATACAAGAAGATATTTCAATTTCTGACATGGCATTGCTTCTAGTAGAAACCTCTAACAAAAGCTGTCACCAAGAACTGTCTCTATACACTCCTGGGCCAGAGAAATGAGCACTTCACATCATATAAAAGAGTTTAATACCTTTAAGAACATATGGGCGCTTATTGTAGCCAAACTGCTTGGGAATAAATTCGGATTCACTGGTCAGTTGTGGAACGAAGTCAGGGATGACTAGAATATTTTTTTTTTTTTTCACACCGTAAACAATTATGGGAGAATTCTAAAGGATAAAAAAGAGTAGAAAAGATATCCAATACCAAAACATACCCTGCATTCACATATTGCATTGTTGTATAACAATGTCGATTATTTCACTTACAATTGTTAGAATTAAACACTAATTGCTCAACATTTGATTGAAAAATAATTTAGTTTTGCCCTGGAGTGGAGGTTTATTGAGTTTTCTAATTGATCTGGCTTGCTAGCTTTGTGTGCATGAATCACGCCAATGGGCCACACTAATGAAAACTGAAAATTTAAACATTTACTCATTATTAGATAAAAAAGAACTTTTTTTTTTGTTTATTTATTTTTTCAGATTCCTCCTACAAAATTATTTTAAGTTGGGGGTTCGATTTGCAATCAGTGTTTATGTTAAATTGATCACTCAGTTTGTGCCCAGTATCATCATCATCATCATCATCATCATCATCTCTGAAGATCCATGAGGTGAAATGTGATGTCCATCAGTTGTCTTTCATTCTTGCAACATGGCCTGCCCATTGCTATTTGAGTTTTCAATAGTTTCTATGATGTCACAGACACCTGTTTTCTCCCTTATATAATGTGCTGTCCTGTGATCTTCAATTTTTCAGTTATCACTGAACAACAGAAGGTGAAAAGAAACATATTCATTGATCACGCTTTCAAGTAACGTTTGAAATGATCATCCCATCTTAGCATGCTACAAAAGGTCGTTGGTCATGTAATGGTTTCTTTTGAGTGACTAACCAGACTTATTACCCTTTTTCTTCATTCATTTCAGCTGCATGTTTTATCATTTGTCAGAGTGACGACTCATGCCTGCCAAGGTCTGTGCCAATTTACGAATTTCTGTCGCCACTTGTATGGCTTTCCATTACATTAAATTTCTGCTCCAATGTAATTTTAAGTCTCTTCTTTTTTGGAGTAGAACTATTTACGGTACAAGCATTAATTTTTTGTTTTCTTTTACCAACATTTATTAAAGATGGTTTTATATGAAACAACAACCGCATTGAAAAAAAACATGAGACGCCTGGTTTTTGAGTTTTATGCTTGAAAACAACTTTTAGTGAATTGAATTGAATTTTGTAAAACACCAACGATACAAATTTGCGTGAAAGCAAGCGGAAAGATAAACTACGATCTTCTATTAATATCACTCAAATGGTATTGCCGGGGGGAAATTGAAGATTTGAAGATGCTGAACTTCTCCTTCTTCTTCTTCTTCTTCTTCTTCTTCTTCTTCTTCTTCTTCTTCTTCTTCTTCTTCGTTTTCTTCTTCTTCGTTTTCTTCTTCTTCGTTTTCTTCTTCTTCTTTTTCTTCTTCTTTTTCTTCTTCTTCTTCTTTTTCTTCTTCTTCTTTTTCATCATTTTCTTCTTCTTCTTCTTTTTCTTCTTCTTCTTCATTTTCTTTTTCTTTTTCTTCTTCTCCTTCTTCATCATTTTCTTCTTATTATTATTTTTCTTATTATTATTATTATTATTATTTTTCTTCTTCTTTTTCTTCTTCTTCTTCTTCTTCTTCATCTTCTTCTCATTATTATTATTATTATTATTATTATTATTATTATTATTATTGTTGTTGTTGTTGTTGTTGTTGTTGTTGTTTTTATTAGCATTTTCACACCAGATGTCTGGTGGTTACTGCCGGAGGCTGTGTGACAGGGAGTCTCCTCAAGTCTCCAGCCCTCCTCTCCACATTCACTTAGTCCACAGCAGTACTATTTCAGTTTCAGTTTACGGTTTCCCGTTGGTTATTGCTGGAGGCTGAGTGACAGCAAGTCCCCTCGAGTCTCCCACCCTCCTCACCAAACTTTCAGAGTCCATAACAGTGCTGTGATCTTGCAGTTCCACACCTCTTGCCTGGTGGTTATCGCTGAAGGCTGAGTGACTGTAAGTCTCCTCAGGTCTTCAGCCTTCTTTTTTATCTCACCCCTCCTCCAACTATCTCGGCTGTGTTATGGTCTGTACCTCCACCACCATTTTCCCTCCTCCTCTGTTAGTCCACTGCTAACAGCTCGGGGCGTAGATCTCATATTTCGAGCACTTTCCTCATTATTAACATTAATATCATTATTAATACTATTATCATTATTATTAGTAGTAGTAGCAGTAGTAGTAGTAGTAGTCATTTTCAAACCAGTTACCTGATAATCATTGCTGGAGACTGAGCGACAGCAAGTCTCCTCGAGTCTCCCCAAGTCTCCAGCTCTTCTCGCCAATCTCTCATTGCCCACAGCAGTGTGTGGATTATTGATTTGCACCAGTTGCCAGGTGGTTATCGCTGAAGGGTGAGTGACAATAAGGTTCTGCAGGTCTCCAGACCTCTTCTCATATAGTCCTCACCAAACGCAACAGAGCCGTAGTTTGTACAGCCACGGCCATGACCTTTTCTTTGTGGTTAGGCAATTGCTACCAGCTGAGGGTCGTAGGTCCTACAATCTCGTTTTCAGTGTCTTTGAAACGGTTCCAAGTGTACCTACCATTACTGTATTACGCTGACTTTCATGTTCTACATCTTCTTCAGTTCCTTTGCCAAGTTCTGGAATTTACTCGGTGATCGGCAAGCACGGCCAATTTATTATTTGTCAGATTCTCTCTCTCTCCCTCTCTCTTGTCTGCAATTACCGGGTCTGGTCTTTTCGCTTGAATAAGATGGTCTGTTTGGATGTGGAAGTCCCCAGTGTAATTAATGGCTTCCATTTCCCAGGGCTGTCTCCAATTTGTGTTGATACCAATTGTTTGCATGGTTAGATACCATTCATTTACTGAGTTCCCGGTGTATCACTGCCGAGTCTGTTTTCGTACTCTTCCTAGACTAGTTGACTACATTCCCTTTCTCCACATCGTTGGCATTTGCTGTTTGTTTGGATTCTGTCACCCTAATATAATTTGTCTTAATGCATTTGTTTTGAGCTGCCATAGTGCGTGATTCTGTTTGTCTTCAGGTTCCATTTGCGTAGCTATGTGTCTGATCCTTCGTTTACGACATTCTGTGTTTGTCTTTCGAATTACCCGTATAGTTTTTTTCTGTTGCCATTTTTCTTTCCTTGTTTGCTGAACTGCTCCTCTGTCGGCTATTTTTCGTTGTTCGTTGCACTGCTTCAGACATTTTTTCATGATGTTTTCACTATTGCACATATTTGTTTAATCTTGATTAGGCCCAAATTATTATCATTATTATTAGTAGGAATCTCACACCAGTTGCCTGGTGGTAACCGCTGGAGTTTGAGTGACAGCAAGTCTCCTCAAGTCTCCAGCCCTCCTCTCCTCGTACTCATAGATCGCAGTAATTTTGCGACTTACAGTTTCACACCGGTTGCCCAGTGGTTATCGCTGAAGGCTGAGTGACAATAAGTCTCCTCAGGTCTTCAGCTAACGTCTCCTCTCTCTTTCGCATATCATGACAGAGCTACGATTCGTTGCAGTCCTTATATCTCTAGCACCTTCCTCAGTATCCGTCCAGTGCCCAGCAGTGCTGTGGTCTGTACGGTCTCTATCCTCCCCCTAATCCCGATCTCCTCCAGTCTCTCCCTCAGCGTTTTGGGGACAGTTCCTAGTGCTCCCACTATGACCGGTACTACCCTGGTTTTCATGTTCCACATTTTCTTTAACTCCCTTGCTAGGTCCTGGTATTTTTCCCTTTTCTCACCCTCCTTCTTTTTTACTCTATGGTCTGCAGGTACAGCAACGTCTACTATTTGGCAGGCCCTCCTTTTTTTGTCTACTATTACTAAGTCCGGCCTTCTTGCCTGGATGAGGTGGTCAGTTTGGATGTCGAAGTCCCACAGTAGTTTGTGGTTGTCATTCTCCAAAACTGCCTCTGGCTTGTGCTGATACCACTTTTCCCCATGGTTGAATCCCATTTGTTTACTTAGTTCCCAGTGTATCATCGTTGCTACTCTATCGTGTCTATGCTTATACTCCTTCTGGGCGAGTTGGCTACATTCACTAGTTATGTGGTTTACTGTCTCATCTCTTTCACCGCACATGCGGCATTTGCTGTTTGTCTGTGTTCTATCGATTTTTGCTTTTATGTAGTTTGTCCTTATGCTTTTGTTTTGGGCTGCCATGATGAGCGATTCTGTTTCTCTCTTAAGGTTTCCCTTTCGTAACCACGTCCATGATTTCTCGTCTGCTATATCTTTTATCTGTCTTTTAAACTCGCCGTACAATTTTTTTTTTTTTTTTTTATTATTATTATTATTATTATTATTATTATTATTATTATTATTATTATTATTATTATTATTATTATTATACAAAATAAAATGCCTCTGTGGGCATCTTCGTAGACAAATTACATTAAAAATGTATATATATATATATATATATATATATATATATATATATATATATATATATATGTGTGTGTGTCTGCACATTGCATAAATGAATAACAGTAATCTACAAGTGTGCTAGAACTAATTATCTAAAAACATTATCTGAGATTATCTGAAAACATTGATATTTTATCAAAAATAATCAAAAGGAAATTCATCTTTTATGTAAAGCCATCTGAAAAATTCTAACACAAGATGTGACCATTGTCGGGCCAAAAACACGAAAGAATCTTAAACAGCGCTTTGTTTTCTAAAAAGAAAAAGAAAAGTCTCTAGATGGTTCCTAGCCTCAAAAATGTAGCGTTGGGTGCACACACACACACGAGCTAAGAGAAGAATCTGTAACCCACTTGAGCGGTGGTTCGGGCAGGCCATTTGTGGGACTACAGTCGTTCGATTGCAACTTGATCTATGCAGAAAAACATTTACCAGGCTCATTTCATTTTCTCCCTCAGATTTTCCCATTTATCCATAACTCCCCAAATTATCTAATGGGGAGGCTCGTGAGTCACCCCGACGTCTTTTTTTACTTCGTTCACAAGGGAGTGGATGATTTTCTTTCATGTCCACATTAGATGAATCCCACTTTAAAATAGCCTTACATCACATCCTGTTCACGTGAAGAGCCTCGATGAATCAATACATAGCCAAAGGTTCGTTTTGTGGCCTCAAAAAAAAAAGTAAAGTGCACTTCACCGATCAGTTGCACGGGGACAGCAACTCCCCATTGCACATGAAAAGAAAAGGCTTGTGAAAAGGTGAGTCACCCTGACATTTTCATGATATTGTTCATGGGGAGTGAGAATTGTTCTTCCCTACATTTACGTGTCATCGTCTGCATCAAACTTGACCTTGTCTCACAATCTGACTTGTCTGGAGGCGAATAAAATATCTATTACTGTTGCCAACGTCAGAAATTCACCAATAAAGCAAAATCAGAGACAAGAGAAACCTAGCAATAAAACTTGTTTTTCTAATTGAATCCAAAAGTTGATACCTGGATCAAATTACATGTCCGTTCTTTATTCAACTGAACTCCTTCCTGTTATATAAGTGATCGAGTATCTGTAATCTATATTACGACTCGAGTGCGTGTCCAAAGTTGGTCTTCCGTTGTTAGAATGTCCAGAATATAATTGATCCAGTTTCGATCCAAACAATGTTTTTCAAAGAATTTCTGTCAAGGTTTGTGCACACACAGTGAGCAGTCCAGTTTGCCATTATGAAAATGATACACGTCTAGTCGGCCACTCAATAGAAATTGACACGTCTTTTTCCAGCATACTGCGTTGGGGGTTTTCCATTACAAATTAGATAAGGGTGATCAATGAATGTTCATTCTGTCACTATTGTACAGAATTCATTTTTCGTCAAATGTTGAGGTTAATGTTCGTTGACGGTTCTCCGGGATAAATACTTGGTTGATATTGTGAGCAGTTCCCAAAACTTTACGTCCCATTCTGAACTTCATACAACAACATTACTTGAATTTGTTGGGCAGTGATCATTAAAAAAGTTTGAATTTCCAAGAAACAAGCGTTAACACTGCCAGATACAAACTAAGGCCACAATTTATCATAAATGTAAATTGTAAATTTGACTTCCCACTAGAAACTTATTTTTGGAGGAAAATTTCATAAACCAGCAAACACTTTATTTCTTACGCATAATGAGGAGTAATTGCTCAAATTTCCATCCCATCTTGCTGCATGGTACGCCTGACTAATACAAAACATAAATTCATAGCCAGGCAGACCAACTTGAAAACTAAATAAACATGTATTGACAGTTTTGGTTGACTGTTTCTAACATCTGTATATGTATTATGAAATATGAACACACTTGTGTGAATATGTATGTTTGTATTTATCGGGAATATTCAAACATAAGCTGTCAGTTTGAGCAGGAATTAGTTGGATCGGTTAGTCAGTCACAGGATATCTTACGGAGAGTTTTGGTTTGCCTAGCCAATGAGCGTAGGGCTTTTATTAGCTGTCTCTTTTCATCAGTTAACTCTTCAAACAAAAAAAAGCAATCAGTCTAATTGGGAGAGAAGAGAGATTTGGGTCGTTACAATCCGTTCGCAATATAAGCTGGTAGCATTCATATCTTTAGCAGTCGGCTTGTTAGGGGCTGGAAGAGTGAATGAAGAACTTCGAATGTTCAATGATATATAAGTAGCAGGGACTCATGTGCACCATGCTTTGAGGGGGAACCCATGTTCGTATTGTCTGCTTTTCTATTTTAAACCTCCTTTCCCTTTAGAATATCTGTTAAGCTTTTTGTGTGTTACTTTCTCTTTCGGGTGCTGCGCTTGAAATCTTCAACTTGGTTGTTTGAAACACAATTGCCTTTTGATGTCGACGTAAATACGATTGTAACTGATTATGTTACATACACTGCACATTTCTTTCCAATTGCAGCCTCACTTTTCGATATGCAACTGTTTGGTTGGCCGTTTACCTTGCATTTTCTTCAATTTATTTTTTGTTTTGTAATAAATTGAACTTACTCACATACTAAATAAAAATGGTATAACATTTCGATTATTTGGATTCGTGCCAATTAAAACTTGGCTGTATCTCTCTCTTCCTGTTTCTCTCCCCTCTCTCTCTCTCTCTCTATATATATATATATATATATATATATGTATATAACTATCATAGAACCTGTCAGTAATGATAGGTTACACTTCTAGTGTATTATGGCAATAAACCAACAAATATTCAGAATTTGTATCTCAAAATAGTTAAATTCAAACTGAAGGTTACTGAGCAAAAGCAGAAACATGTCAGTTATAATGTTTGTGATTCAGTTACTCTGTATCCTGTGTTTTAAATTCGCAGCGATAAGGGATAAAATGTATTATTGATTTTTAGCTACGAAATCTTAGGCTTACTTTGTGTACGAAGTTGTGTTGTACTGAAGTGAATACGGTAATGTTGGCTTGATGCGGAAATATTCAGAGTTTTCAAACATCAACTCCAGTATTTCAGCTTAGACAAAAAATTTTAATCGAAAGCACTTCGTTCAGAATCCACACATTTTTGTCAAGAAACAAGTCTATGTTCTGGGAGCCTAAATTTCTGGCTTCCTAGAACCAGTGAATTCTTTGAAGGCGTTTTGAGCTGCTGCTTGGTTATTGAAGACCTTCCCTTGCTGGGAGTGGTCAAATACTTGACAAAATGGTGGTCAATCAGAGAAAGGTCTGCTGAGTAAGCTGGTTGATGTAGAGTTTCGTAGCCTAGTATTTTCAATCTCTGCAGGGTCATTCGGACAACATTTCGCCCGGATGTTATCATCTTGAAGAATTGATTCTTTTCGATTGATCAACACTGAACGTAAACGTTGCAGTTCTTTGTGGTTTGACTATTTCCTGGCGATTCTTTTTCTGCTACGATGGTTTCGCCTGGATTCAAGAAGTGATAGTGAATGATTCCATTCGATGACCAGCAGTGACCTCAATCTTCTTTTATGGCAGGTTTGGTTTGGGGTCAGTATTTCATCTCTTTCCAGCCACTGCCAAGAACGACTTCGATTTTTGTACAGGATCAATTTTGTAGCATATTGAGCATAACTTTCTTTGATTCCCCCCCGCCCACCCCCACGGTTGGTATTGCGAGCAGTTTCTACTGTTTTACGTCTCAGTTCCAACTCCATACAACACAATTGCTTTGATTGGCTTTTTTCCCATCATTAAATAGCCAGCTTCAAACAAACGAAAAGTGAAAAATAAACATTCAGTTCAAATAAACAGAGTAACGCTCACGCTCAAAAATGTTATATTCCATACACAGTAAATAATAGTTTATTCCAGAATAAGTATCAAAGTTTGAAATGGCAACAACTGCCATTATTTTTGCATTGACCTAAAGAGTAATAAGTATTGAGTCAATGGAATTGAAGATCAAATCAAGAAATATTTTGCGATTGTACGCTCGTGTGTTTTGTCAATGCATTCGTAATTTGCTTGACTGTTGAAATTTTCGGTTGTTTTCTAAAGCCAGGTGAGAAAATTAATGTAGCTAAAAGGTAGTTGATTTGTGCACATGGGGCAGGGAAGACTGATAAATAAAAACCCACGAGGTATGAGATGAAGGATGGAATAGAATGTTTCACCCGTAAGACGTGGTAAAGTTTTGGAGAGAGATGGGAAATGCCTTTATCCACCAGTGGACGTTTAATGGCTTACGATATATATATATATATATATATATATATATATATATATATGTATATATCAGTGTGTCATCCACAGACAGCTGTTGTGTTGTATTACAACTCTTCAGTGTGGCTATAGACTATCCATTATTCCATCCAGTACCACGAGGTAGGATGAAAACCTTAGTTTTCAGACCCAGAGGCTGGTATCCTCCCTCTGCTCCACGGAACTGGACGGTCAATACGGCTGAGCATTGCATAAGCCAACAATGAACGAGTTACCTCACTTTAAGAGTGCTCAACCCTGAATAGGGGAGCGTTAATAATTGTGTCATCCACAAATGTGTGTTTGTGTGTGCGTGTGTGTGCGTGTGCGTATGCTCATAGAAAATTCAGTTCTCTAATGATTTGGTTCCAAACAAGTGGCGCAAGAGCTCTCTTTCTCTCTCTTTCTCTCTCTCTCTCTCTCTCTCTCAGTCTTTCTCTCTCAATATATATATATATATATATATAGAGAGAGAGAGAGAGGGTGGGGGCACTAGTATCCCACAAGCAGGGTCCAGTGAAAGTAAGAGGTAAGTGAAAAATGAGGAAAAAAAGGTGATTATCAGATAATTAATAACTTTGATATTTTGAGAAAAAAGATTTGTGTTTTTAC
Source organism: Thysanoteuthis rhombus (assembly GCA_963457665.1). Lineage (NCBI taxonomy): Eukaryota > Metazoa > Mollusca > Cephalopoda > Oegopsida > Thysanoteuthidae > Thysanoteuthis > Thysanoteuthis major. The sequence goes on along the minus strand of OY735226.1, from coordinate 6,010,914 downwards.
TTGCATTATTTTGGCTAACGGAAAAGATTCTTCTACTTCTTTATTTCTCGCATTCACGCGTGTGGGGGGGGAATAAGGAAAGAAGAGAAAGAAATAGATTCATTGATATAGAGAGAATCACACACAAACACACACACACACACACTCATACACACACATCCATAGACATTCATTTACAAATTGTGTAAGAAGTGTTATCGAGAATTTTCAGGCATGTGTAGAGGGAAAAGATATTGATAGCGTTGATGGCGTTGAAGACAAGTTTTTTCGCTTATCTTAAAACCAGGGGAAAATCCAAAATTCTTTCAACACGAATCTATCGTGAAACATTTCGCACTTTTAGTAAAACATCCTCCCTCAACTACTCGTAGATGACCTAACACCTCTCTGATATCTGCGATTAGTACCGTCGCACTCGAGGTAAATCCTCTCTTCGAATGTGCCAACGTTGATAAGCCTGCATTCCTTGTCACGATGTGATGCGAATAGATTTTAACACTTTTGAAAGTACAATTTCCTAGACGAAATATTCAAAAAAAAAATCAGGTCTGATTACTCATACAAAAGATGCAGACATGTAACTGAATTCCTTTGAACAGCATTCCGTGTTGGGGTGATCAATTGAAGAAAAAAAATGGAAACAGATGTGATCAATGAATAGGTTACTTCTCTTACTTTTCTTGTTGAATCACTAAAAAGTCCAAATTATCAAAAATTACCGAACAATAAAACTAAAGGACCAATTTCGTATAACATACATTGTAAATTGACACAATTTTTTTTGGTTTAAAAGCATTCAGAAAAAATCTAGACATAATGTGTTAATTTTCAAAATTTGAACCCTCTAACTCTATTGATACGGTCTATAGGCGCAACGCGCATATACGTAGAGGGCCAGCAAGCCAATCAGAATCCTTTGATACTGAAGAAACCTATGTTGACAATTTTGGTTGAAGATATCTTATATTATTGTCTAGAAAGCTCGGAAAGCCATTTCACGATCGGAGCTAGCTATCCAGCCTGGGATTGTAGTGAAGTATCTGTTCTTTTTTGTGTTGTCGCCTGGAATCATAGCATAGACTTAATTGGCCTAGTTTTGACCTTGTTCATAGTTTTTATAAATCTGACTGACTACTAACCTATTTTTTTTTAATAACAAGGTCAAAATGAATTGATTGATTTGTTGGATTGAAGTTGGGAATTGAGAAATAAAAAAGTCGAGAATCTCGTTTTCAGTAATTTGTCGTCTCGTTTTTCGTTTTTTTCCAAGAAAATCTCGTCTTGTTTATCGATTTATACCTCTAGATTTTACGTAAGACTTCAATTCTTTGCTTTAGCATGCAGCTAAATTGTTTAGCCTAGTTTTAACGTAGTTCTCTAAGTAATACCGTCGTAGTTTTCTCTTTCATACCAGAGTTTTAACATCTGGCGATTTATTTTTTTAACTACGTTCCAATTATGCATGGGGCATGGCATAATCTAGGTGATTCTCATCTTTGAGATTCCGACCATACGGCAGCTTCTTCTCATTACGCTATGAGGAGACGGTAGGATGCAGTCTTCTCACCTTCATGAGACTGGTTGCATGGAATGGAAAATTTGAGATCTTGGCCACACGTACGCATTTAGGGCCCTATCGTTCAACGGACCTTATATCCCATACCGTCCACGTGGGAAAGCAGTAGATAATCAGCCTTGGAAGTCATTTGCAGTAAAATCTCGTTCTAATGGCACTTTTATAATCACACTCGTTCTAACAGTATGTTTGCTTTTATATTTTTGCGAGACTATTGCCAAAGATTAGTTTGCAGCGACAGAACATTTTTTAGCAATATTTCAAAATCTTTTTGCTTCTTCCATCTAAATCTAAAACTTCTGACTCGTATATTGGGCTTTCAACGGGGTGATAAAAAGTCATATCATCTTAACTCTTCGGGCTTTCTTTATTGATAAACCTGGCATAGAATCCACCTATTAAGGGTAAATTCGTACTACAGCACTTGCAATCTTTGGTTTCATGTCAATATCAGAATACAATCATTTTGTCTTCTCTCTCTTAATCTCCTTCTCTTCCTTTTATTCCCTCGGCATTCATTTTATTTGTCTTTATTTCCCTGTAATTCTACCAACTGTGGCCAGCGTAAAGCCAGTCATCGAAAAATATAGACAACTTTAGGCTTTCAAAATGAACGTTCTCTGATGTTAAATCAGTGATTGCCACGGTGCTCTCAAGTCCCAGGGGAGGTACTGTAATAACGGCTAGCTGCTGTATTCTGTCAGGGATTTCAATTAGCTTGAGTTTTGTCCTTTCAATTTTTCCACCATTTTAGCTAAGCTGGAAATTCAGTGCCTGATTACGTGTTTCTGACTCTGACTGACTGCGCATGCGCCAACACCCATTTGTAAGTGTTCTGCCGTATTCGTTTCGCAGAACATGGAATCTGAAAGGGAAAACTAATCTTTGAACCCTAGCTATAATCCTGGCAATAAGGGGCTTCCGTAAATCCTATCAAAATTCATGTGGTCTTTCATCTTTGTGCCTTCAAAGCTCCATCTCTTTACTCCCCCTCTCTTCTCTTATTATTCGTCCATCTACTCATGATTAAATTCATGTATTACAACCCTTTCCCTTTCTCTCTCTAATTTTCTCTGTCTCTCCCTCCTTCTCTGTCTCTGTCTATCTCTCTCTCTCTCTCACTCACTTACACGCACACACACGCTGCTTATTTTTTCACCTCCTATTCATTCATTTTTCTCTCTCTCTCTCTCTCTCTCTCACTATTTCTATACTTATTCTCTTTTTTTCCCTTTACCCCTCTCTGTACACGTCTTTTTTTTCTGCTTATTGTCATCACTCTTACCCTCTCTCCACATATCTCCTACCTTTCTCTCTCTATCTCATCATTTCTCATTCTCAGAGTTTTCCCATTTATTTTATTCCGTCTATTCATACCC
>OY735226.1:5990459-6002959 GCA_963457665.1 Thysanoteuthis rhombus | reverse complement strand
AGATAAGCATATGAGTTGAGTTTCTTTTTGTCTTGTAATATGTAAAAATTCCCATGGTCATGAAGGCTATCGCTCTCCAAGGTTTAGAACCTATGTGCGTCAGAGCACTGCACATATATACAATCACTGCAACTTCTATATCAGGCTACATAAAGACTGAACCATTTCGACACCAAAAAGGATTAAGATAAGGCGATACCAGCTCACCCAAACTTTTCACAGCCTACCTCGAGATGATTTTTCCGTAATCTGGACTCGGAAAATAGAGGAATCAAAATTGATAGCAAATATCTGAACGATCTCAGATTTGCAAACGACATCATCTTTTTTTACAAAGAACCTATACGACTTTCAACTAATACTTGATGAACTAAACAAAGAAAGCAAATGAGTTGGTCTACACATGAACTTCAGTAAAATAAAAGTCATGTGCAACAATCACATTAAGAATAAGGACATAACTATCAAAATCGAAGATGCGAAACGGGGGAAAGTAGACCACTAATCTACGTAGGAAAGCAAATCTCTATGAAATCCACAAAAGAAGAAATCAAGCAAAGAATCACCCTAGGATGGCAAGCTTTTGGCAAAGCAAGATAAATCTTCAAAAACAAGACAATCCTAATTATCCTAAAAAGAAGAGTATACAACAAATGCAATCTCCCGATAGTCACTTATGGAGCTGAAACACGGAACATAACCAAGAGACAAACCTTCAAATTCAGAAACATGCAACGTGCGCATGAGAGAATCATGCTCAACCTCACATGGAGAGATCACAAGATAGCACAATATATCAGAAAGAAAACGGGGGTCAAAAACATCATAGAATCCATTCGAAAACTCAAATGGCAATGGGCTGGTCATGTTGCAAAAATGAGGGACAACCCATGGGCATCACGACTCACAACATGGATCCCCAAAGGCCGACAAAAAACAAGATGAAGAGATGAACTAGACAAATTCAGGAAATATTGGTTCTGCAACGCCCATGATAAAGGAATGTGGCGGATCCTGGGGAAGGTCTATGTGCAACGGCAGACGTTAAGAGACTGATGATGATGATTATGATACATGAAACTTTTGGGGCTCTCGAGGTGAGGCATAGATCAACGAAGTTCAGAATCGCAGATTAAAAGAATTTGACAATATAATGCCCGTATGATTTTATGAATAAGTATCTGTTCTTAAATCTAATATAAACAAACATTTTTCTGATTAAAGAAAAGATTTAACCCTTTCACTGCATGGAATTTGGATCGAACATTCTTTTTTTAGACATGTTATTTATTTTCAGTTGTGAATCAATTTACATACAATAGACCTCTGCCAGTGACATTTAGCTACTTTACTAGGTCGGTAAAATATTCTTGGATCCACCCCTAAATCTAATTGATCCTTCTTCAATTAATGGTCTGCCCTTTCATGAAATGTCATTGGAATTTATAGGGAACTTTTGGAGATATCGTGTTGGCAGATATAAGTGAATATATAAAGCTATGAAAAATTGAAAAACAGTGTCTCTCAATCGAAATAAATTCCTCCTTCCACCCCAAAATCTGAGCAATTCTTTTTAATCTTACCCTCACAGAAAACATGAGCAAAATTCATTGCTGAAGGTTGTGTGTGGACATAAAACTACGATGCAGGGAAGGTAACTCTAAACATTTCCAAATTTAGTTTTGTCTTCCTTAGTCCATAGCCAACGCCTCCATAAAATGTTTTTGAAATTTATCCAGACCTTTAGAAGATATCGTATAGGCAAAGAAAGAGACTGACAAATGAATACGTTTACTGCTTCTGAATTCTTTTGCAGAGGTAGATAAAAATGAATTACAAAATCTACTTTTTTCCTTCAGTAACTTTTTGAGTATGTGAGACAGCACTGTTCTTCCTATTATCGTACCCTAATGTAAAGTTTCTCGTCTAGACTCTCCGATACATTCAGGTCTATCAAAACATTCCATTATTTTCATATCCAAACCGGAACACACTCGACTGTTCATGAGATGAAAAAAAAGCGCAAGACAAACATGGAAAGGTAATCTATCTATCTATCCATCTATGTATCTATCTGAACATACAATAAGCATATGTGCGAATTTTTTCTCTGTTGGCATTCACGCGTCTAATTGGTTAATTCACCTTCTTATAATGACATGACTATGGAGATTACATCACAGAAACTCTCAAAACTTTACGCCTGATCACACATTGAACTGAAAATTCTAGAAATAGTTTGTTTTTATGACAAAAGCTTATTTTTTTAAATTCTAGTGACTGAAAATAAACTTTGACATTTGAGAAGAATAAAGGATCGTTCCTTAAAAATTGAATTGACTCACTGAAAAAATTGAGATTTACTTGAATCATTAAAAGATAAATGACCCAATAAAATAGGCTCCATAGTGCCGATCCATACATTAACAATCCTGTCCCTTTTCTACGGATATATACATGTTTATCTTAGAATTAGCATTGTGACCGTCAATCAAGCCTTCTGTCAGTCTGTCTATTTGTCACACCTCAAGAAAAAAGGTTTTTACGTGGAAAGGGTTTGGGATTACAGGATTCTGAGAATAGAGTTACAACACAAAAACTACCAAGAGGGCATGGAGACAGAGGAGAGAAACCAGTTGAGACATAAAGATAATCTCTAAAGGAGAACAACTGAACTCGGCGTTCGGGAAAAAAAGAAAGTCTAAAAGTGAAATGAGATGGGGTTGAACTCGCTTTCAAGTGGATGGTTTGGTTTGGTTGGGAAGAAAACTGTTATGATAGACGCTTTTGTTTTTGTTTTTTGATTTTTTTCTGTTTTCTCTGCTTTATTTGTGGTCTTTAATCTAAGGTATAATATTGATATATATATATACACAGTGGAAAATCGAAAGAGCAATTGTAATAATAACTCCAAGCAATAAAAAGAAAGCAACATGGATTCGAAAGAGGGCAGGGCTGGAGGATATCGTCCAAGTAGTTAAGCATCAAAAATGGTGATGGGCAAGGCATATAGTCAGAAGAAGAGAAAATATTTAAAAAAGGTATAACCAATTGGTGTCGTGTAACTGTGAACATAGTAGGAGAAGACCAGACGGAAGATGGAGAGATGAGATAAAAAAGTTAGCCGGTAATACATGACAACGCTTGCACAATCACACTCGTCATGGAAGAGGATGGGAAAGGCAATGGACCTTCAACGACTGATGATGATAATAATAAATATACATAATAACCACTATTTAATATTCCCATACGTAACTGAAATATGTTTTGGAGGTGTTTTTGTGTTTGTTTTGTTGTGATTTGGTGAAACTGACCAATGGCGGGAGGTAATGATTTGGTTATCTTTCATAACTTTGACTGGAGTCATTAACATACATCTCATGGTTAAGTATCCATACTTATCGCTTGGTGTTCTTTCATTAATGACCATAATTTTCTTCTCTGCTAAATGAAGACACGAGACAGAATTCTGTGTTTGACAATGAATGAAAATGAGAAGGCTCCACGTTGAAAACTACGAAGCAAGTTGTACTGAAAGCATTGTTAAAATAGAGTACAATATTATAATAATTACAAGCGTTGTGGGTTATGTTAAAATTTTCTATTGTTTGCTTTGAACTCCAGAAGAAGAGACTAATAAGGGAGACACACTTTCTTCATGGATATTATAATTACCACCTGCGAAGCACCGAAAAAATGAATCGTCCAAAATGTTGTGGCTACTTTGTAGTTGAAAAGAAGAGCACAAATCGTCCGAAATAAAATTTGGTATCTAAAAACCGTTCTAAAATACTTGACGCTCTTAGCAATGAGCGAGCCGAAGTGCCGAAAGAGCTTACAATTCAAAATGATATTTCTGACTCGGAAAAGAATGCTGTGGAAATCGCTGTGTATGATGAAGCCATCACTGTATGTACAGTGATGACTGAATCATACACACATGGGCCTAAAGATGATAAAACAACCATACCCCAATGACAAACAAAACCTTATCTGACCATCCGAGTAGCAGTAAAAACGTTAGTGTAAATATCGTCTAGTAATCAGCGCTCGTTTGGGAAAAGAGAAGCGTAGTTGAATTAGGTTTTCGAAAAGTCATTTGAAGCCAAGATGAATTTGTCACTCATTGGAGCGGAAGAAAAAAATCTTTATTGAAGGTTGCTTTGGAGATATCAATGTAAAGCAATGGTTTCTGTAATTAGTTGGCAAGAATTCAAAAAAGAAACTTTTAACCCTTCCATGCCAACGTGTTATCAACCTTTTCGGTACACTGAATTTTCAATCTCAAAAGACCAAAAATATGGGTGAATGTTCTTATAATGACATCACACGTTTTAATGAAATCACACAACTTCTTTCCTACCTCTTTCTGTCGTTTAACATGGTAGGAACTGATCGATAAGCGTCTTATTGAGACGTTGATACATCTAAGAAGAGCGAGTTCATCATGTAGATAGAATACGAAAGTAATTGATTAACTTTCAAATGAATATATATATATATATATACAAATATATATATATATATATATATGTGTGTGCGTGTGTGTGTGCGTGTGTGTGTGTGTCTGTGTGAGTGTGTAGTCAAGAAAGCTTTATAGCTTTGAACGCTAAACATTGAGAGACTTTTTTCAGAAAATTTCTGTCACAATGTTGATAACACGTAGGCGTCAAAAGGTTAATAGTGTCTTTATTTGAAGCCTTGCCAACTAATCACAGAACCATAACAATACAATGACTATCCCTAATGCTACTGTCATACATGTATATATATATATACACACACATGTGTGTGTGTGTTTGTTTGTGTGTTTTCCCTAAAATTTAACTCAATCACTTCATCTACTTTTTGTACCTCTGTTACTCTCACCTTTTTCTCTCTCTCTCTCTTTCTCTCTCTCTCTCTCTTTCTCTCTCTCTTTCTCTCTCTCTTTCTCTCTCTCTCTGCCCCTCTTTCTCTCTCTTCCCTTATTTCTCTCTTCATTTTTCTTTCACTTTTTTCTTCTCAATTCCCTCTCTTACACATTTTCCTTTTTTCTTTTTCTTGTATTTTCCCCTCCTCGTCTTTCTTTCGTCACACACACATACATACACATACATACACTCACATAGATTTTTCATTGCAGTTAGATGATATGGCTGTCGTATCCATGTCTCTGTCTCTCTCCCTCTCACTGACTCACATCCTTTATTTTCGTTTCTCCTACAAGTTTATTCTCCTTTTTCTTTCATATTCTCTCTCCCTCACACACACACACACACACACACACACACACACACACACACTCACACATCCTTCCTTGCCATTCTTCAATTAACTCTCTAATCTTTAATCCCCACTGATCCCTGTCAACTCAGATTAACCCATTACCGTTGATTATAAATCCCCATCAATCCATTTAGTCTATTCACATCTGCTGGAGTGCCGTTCCATTCTCACAAGGCAAACCCGATGATTGATCGATGATCAGATCGAAAAAATATATTGATTGATTCGAGAAATAATTACATCCTGGCTTGGATTTAGCACCGACTGGAACGAGATAACGCTGCAGGGTGCTATTTTGGTTACTGGGTAGTTGGTGTTATTTTTTCTTGGAAGCTTAAGTGTAAAAGCAAAAAGTATAGAAAATGTCAATGATTCCCTTCAAACTCCGCTTTTTGACCAGGACAATTATATTGATATTTTGTTGTTTGTTCCTTTCCTACACGATTAAAAATGTGCAAATTTGCCCGTTGTCCAATTGGAAATTAGTGCACCAACTTTGTTCCGGACATTTTGACCCCTTCTTTTTATATTCTATGTAGTCGAGACATTTTGGCTGATTCATTTCTACGACTTTCTTCTGGTGCAAATTGCAGAATAAGTATATTTCGATAATAATCATTGACGCTATCAAAACTTCTAAGACATGATCAATTACAAAAAATGATAAGTACAAGAAAGTAAAGATATGATGCCAAATTGATTTAAGTTACGGAACTGCACGGATATGAACAAATGTTTTATTTCCAATACATGAACGAAACTACTTGCAAAAGATGTATTGTTTTCCTCCTCATACAAAACTAAACAGGAAACAAAACTCTTCATGTTTACTCACTCAAACAGAACCCGTCGGAAAAGAGAGGTTGGTTCCGAAAAATAAGTCTCTAAATTTTTCTATCATGGCTTTCCAGTCTTTATCTTAATGGTCTCCAACCGAGGGGAAATTTAAGTAATCCAGGTCGAGAATATAGCTATCACATAAAAATAAAAGCTATTTTTAGCTTTCAGGTAGTGAGGATGTTTTTCTCACTAATGAACTTACAAATCAAACAACCAGAAGCAAAAATGACGAAACAGAAATCACACCGATGTGCGTATCAATTATTATAACAGATTTCTTTTTCTTATAAATTTGAATTTCAAATGATGTGTTCTTAATTATTTTTACTTGCTTTCTTTGAGTAACAAATACACAGCAGCAGCTGTAAAATTATCATATTAAATTAATTCTTATTACAAAGCTGTCTAAATGCAAAAAAAAAATATTTATTTGAAATTATTCTTTGCTTCAACGAACTTGAATGGAAAGTGCAGAACAATCAATAGTTTTAGCAAAAGTTAAGATTGGCTTTGAAAAGGCTGTGGGTCACAGAATCATATTATTGAAAACCTTCCATGGAATTTAATGTATAGTGAGAATGATGCCTTACACGTCTTTCTTACAAATGCCTTGCTGATGTTCACATGATCGTTTGCAAAAATATACTCGCTATATCAGTGTATAAAATGCATGTTTGTATAAGATGCACCACTTTATTCAGCGCTTTTGAGCAAATAGTGAGCAACCTAACGAGATATATCTTTGTCTTGGGGTCTTCTTACACTGGCAGTGGACTAGATAGAAATCTCAGGCAATTAGTAAGAGGTAATGCAGACAGGGAAAGCAATGATTGTCTCTGGGCTACTATCGAGATATCTTGAGAGAGATCCCTTTCTTCAGGGTCTTCTTACTCTTGCAGTGAAAAAGACAATGATCCAAAAAAACCCATTGTGGTCGATGCAGGCAGTGAAAGGAAATGTTTGCCCAAGAACAGTCGACGAGATATTCCGCCGATACGTTGTCACCGAATTATCCTGGTTCCGAGCGAATGAGAAAACTATTTGATTGAAGATTTTTTTTCCAAGTTATACAACATTGAAACGATGTAAATAGAAAAAGATTGATGTGTCACTATTTCATAATCTCCTTTTAATAGTACACGGAGGGGTGCTCTAATTTCCGCTTGACGCAAAGCATTCCTGTCATCAACCACTCTGTTTGATAAGAAGTTCTTTTCTAAAGGTTGTTGTTCTCGAATATTCATTCTGAAGCTTCTTGTTGTTTCGTATGTATGGTTAACAGGTCAGTCTTGTTGACCCGTTACTTATGTAGCGAGTTCGATCCTTACAGGTTGCACCAGAATTGTGTCCTTCTGTTATGTTAAGCAATCTCGCCTTGGAGCAGTGTTTAGCAAGGTAGTCTTACAGGCTGTTCCTGTTTTTAGTGAGGGATTAAATTTACAATGTAAGTTAACACTAGATTTGCTTTTTAGTTTATCCACGCTTGTTTTTTTTCTTTTCTTTTTGAAGATTGCTCTTTTCTAGTGAATCACACGTTGTTCGTCGGTTTTTTCCAATCTTTTTTAGTTCATCACCCTAACACTACAAGCTACAAAAAGACATTGGTCATCAAATAGTTTCTATTGAGCGAGTAACCTGACTTCAACTTCTCACTGGAAATGGATTAAAGTTGTTAGAATCCAGAAAAAAATATTATGCGGATCGAAACTGGATCAATAATTAATCCATGGTTAATTGGTGACTCAGTTTCTGTCCGGCTGTGTTAACGCTTGTTTCTTTGAAATTCACACTTTCTTCTCTAAGTGATCACCAACCGACAGATTCAAGCGATTTCGTTTTATGAAGTTCAAATTGGGACATAAAGTAACGGAAACTGCTCGCAATATCAACCAAGTATTTGTCCAGAGGATTGTCATCGGATGTGAAGCTCAGCAAGTGACGAAAAATGAACAAAAGTAACAGAAGTAACATTTATTCATCACCCTTTTCCAATTTGTAATGGATCATCCCCAACACAGTATGCTGCCAAAAGACGTGTTGATTATCGTTGAGTGGCTCACCAGAAGTGTATCGATTCTATAATAGCGAACTGGACTGCTTCTTCGGTGTAAACAAAGCCTGTCAGAATTCATTAAAAGATATTGTGCGCATCGAAACCGGATTAATTCTATTCTGGACACGATAACAACAAAAGACCTACCCTGGACGCTCTCAGGAGTAATGATACAGATTTTATATACACGATTACTTACATGACAGGAAAAGATTCAGTTGAATCAACAACGAGTGTGCAAAAAGATCCAGATATCAATTTTGGGATTTAATTAGAAAAACATGTTTTATTGTTAGGTTTTTCTCGTCACTGATTTGCTTTATTGGTGAATTTCTGATGTTGACAAAAATTATAAATATTCACTTGCTTCCATAAGAATCCAGTTGTGAGACAAGGTCAATTTAAATGTGGTCACTGACACGTAAATATTGGAAAGAACGATTTCCAACTCTGGATGAAAAACGTCATGAAAGTGTCAGGGTGACTTTATGTGCAACGGAAAGTTGCAATGCCACTGACCTCCCAGAGACGGGGCGTACTTCACTTTTTTAAGGCCAAATGACAAATCCTGAACTTCTTCAAGACGACTGGGTCTGACATAAGGTCGTCTCAATGCAGTATCTCACCGGCTCATACATAGGTAGCACCAAAAAGTCTCCCTTGTCACCGCAGCTAGAGTCGTTAAGACATTGAAGCAAGCTTTACTTAGTCATAGGATGATTACTGAATCGATTTTTCTTAGGGGAGTAACCCCGATCCAGTTTGATTTGACTCTGCAGAACGATATTTCGCCTCACTGAACCCTCCTTGTCAATGACATCGCGTCTGCGACCATTTGGTTTACAAATGGTTATAACTTACAGGCGCCAGAACGCCAGATAAGTTGAGAATAGTTATATGACCAATAATTATATCAGTGACCGGAAGTTATATCAGCTTCGAGATTTGAGCATTCGAGGGTCAATTTTGTGCAGGTTCGAAAAGAAAGGCAATTTTACGGTTCAGCTTTCGCCAACGCATAACACTTCTTTACAGAGTAAATGGAGATATTGCAAACATTCAGATCTTTACACTTCCCAAATTTGCATCGTACATCTTATTTTCCGAGCCATAAACTTCTGGTCGGACGTGTACACGTGTTTAATGTCAAAGAAACGTGTTCAGTACAAAAGCACTGTGTTGATTGGAATCAGAAAGCAATCAGCTTTCAAACAAAGTTATTTACACAAAGTGAATTTCACACATAGATTTAAACGAGGTCATTTACCGAAAGTCATTTACAGAAAGCCATTTAAACAAATTAAAGAGAGACACTCAAGACAGGAATATCCATCCACACGTATGATAATTTTCAATATGTTTTGTATTTGGTTACGCTAATAGAATCTTGTGTTCCGATGACGTTGAAAAATTGCTCAATAAAAAGGAAAACAAAATTATAGAAATGTGAAAAAAATATAATTAAGAATCCGTTTGTGATTAACAAAACGCTGTTCTCCCAATTAACTGTAACTGAATTCTCAGGAATGTAGGCTCTGATAGCGTAATAAAAAAGCTGAATTTAAAGAATAATAAGAATATAAAAAGTAATGAGGACAAAACCGAAATTTTTAAAGAGTTAGTTGGGGATCAAGTTAGTTGGGGACAGCGATGTCCAAACTCACTGCAGTCATCCATGAATATAAAATGCAATGTATATAGAAAGCCCTTTATCGAGCTCACTGTAATGCAAATCTCTATTATCCACGTCTATAAAATGCAATGTGAATAGAAAGCCATTCTCCAATCTTATTACAATGCAAATGCATATCATCCATGCATGTAAAATGCAATGTGTATAGAAGGCTACCCTTCAAGCTCACTGCAATATAAATCTCTATCAACGTATGTAAAATGAAATGTGTATAGAAGGCTATTTTCCAAGCTCACTGCAAAGCAAATTTCTATCATTCTCATGTATAAAATGCAATGTGAATAGAAGCCTATTTTCCAAGCTCACTGCAATACAAATCTTGATTCTGCATGTATATAAGATGCAATGTGTATAGAAGACTATTCTCCGATCTGACTGCAATACAGATCTCGATTATCCATGTATATAAAATGCAATGTGTACAGAAGGATATTATCCTAGCTTAGTGCAATCTTAATCTCTATTATCTACGTATGCAAAATATAACGTGTATCCATGTATTTCTCATATGTAGCTTATTTTGACGGCACGGGTGGACTAGTTTTCTTATAATAAGTTATCTGTGATTTCGTTGGTCCAAAAGAGAGACACGTGCGTGGATTGTTGATTTTCGAGGGAGACATGTGAGTAATTTGGTAACGGTTTTCTTTCCAGTTGAGAAAAAATTCGTTTTGGTGTTCAGGTCATTACATGGCCCTGATATATATATATATATATATATATATATATATATATATATATATATATATTGTAGAATGTGGTTTTGCTACACAAACCAGCTCATATTTCTGCTCTCTCCAGGCCTCGCCTCGATGAAGCCCGGAGAGAGCAGAAACATGAGCTAGTTTGTGTAGCAAATCCACGTTCTACTATTTATTTCTTGCTCCACTCTAAAACAACTTAACTTCAATTATAAAAAGTTGTATAATCGAGCACTCTATATCAGAAGTGGCTTTATATTATTAACATAGCATCAAATTATTTTATACTGCTAGCCTGATCTGCACCATATGTACTATATATAAACATATGTATATAATATGAAATGTTGTGAAACAGACTCGGGAGTAATGTGTATTGGCAATGGATCTAAATTTAGATATAAAATACCTGAATTTGTAAAACTGAAGAGAAGTGACTAAAATACTTCGGAGCCGTTGTTTCGTAAGACGACCAGGAAATTATTTGACATGATGATCACGATAAGCATATCATCAAACCATGAAGTTAGGCCTCTTCCGAACATCCATCGTATGGATGGGTACTATCCTAGTTCAGATAATTTTGCAATGTATTGCTCTTGAAAATATCGAAAACGTTCTAAAATTCTTTTGTTCATGTTAGACCAGAATGAAACCGCATTTTATGTATACTTGCAAGATATAGATGAGTGAGACCACTCAGCAATTAAGATTTAATTGTTATCTCTCTTGGGAAAAGTTACACATAGACATGAAAATCATGTAACCTCCTAAAAAGTATCAGTTGGGCCTCTAAAATTCATAGTCAGTTGATACGCTTACCTGCATTTTCAGCTAAGCGTATCAGCCAATCATTTGACTGTTGATGTAAGGGACGCAACTGATAAGTTTCTTTTGAAGATTTATTTGATTTTTTAAAGTTGCGTATTCTTGCACACGCCATGTGGTGTCTTGCATAAATAAAAGTAATAAAATGATAATATTGAAAATGCCTCAATTGGAAAAAAAACAAAATACAAGTCTGCTTAGTCACTCAATGGAAACTCTGATCAATGTCTTTTAGCTGCATGTCATGTTGGGGATAATCAATTAAATAAATAGGAAGAGGTTGGTTGATGAATAGGTTATTTTTCTCGCCTTGTGTTGGGCTGATATCACTAGAAAAAGCATTCATTTCCAAGCAGACTAAAGGATTTTACAAGCAGACACAAACTAAGTGATCAATTTAGCCTGAACGTACAATGCAAAATTAACCCCTACTGTAAAAAAAAAAAAATATTCAGGAAGGATTTTTTGTAAAAGTTTTTTTGGGGGGGAGGGTGTAATAAGGAGTAAACGTTTAAAGTTTTATCCCTCCTGCTCCATTGGTTCGCCCTGTATGATGTATACATATATATAGCCGTCCAAACAGCCAGGCCAGCTTGAAAACTGAAGAAACCTATAGTGATAATTTCAGTTGATGTTTTTTAAGAGACAGACGGACAGAAAGAGAAAGTTAGGAAAAGTCATCTGTGGCATAGCTCTTAGACTGTGTGTTTGAAAAAATATTTTGACGGTCTTTAGTGACAGAGGGAAAACAGACAAAAATGAGAGAATACAGGGCTGCCTTGACCAGCGGATGTGTGGATCTGTTCAGCAAAGCAAGCCGCTACAGCAGATCTTTTATGCATTTGAGCAAGCTGTTGAATTTTAGGTGTTGTCTGATTTAATATCCTCATTATCGTCGTTACTATCATCCTTATAGCATCCGTCGATGGACACAGACCTTTCCAGAGATTCGTCTGATCTCTCTATCATAGATGTAACAGAGCCAATACTTCCTGAACTTGTCTACTTTCTATTCGCATATGATCCCAAGGGATCCCTGTTGTGAGTCACGATGTCCAGTGGTTGTCCAACATTCTTGCAGTATGACCAGCCCATCGCTAATTTATTCTTATGG
>OY735226.1:5977959-5985459 GCA_963457665.1 Thysanoteuthis rhombus | reverse complement strand
AGTTTGTATGTACGTGCGTGCACGAATTAATGTTCATTTTTTGTAGGACTCTTAAGTTAGTATGGGTCCCTGTCACATCTTCCTCTGCTGTGTAGAAATATACTTTAGTCCATCGGAGCAATAACCTAGCCAATTTAGTTTACTTATATTAAAAATAAATAGCAGCTACTTCTGTTGGTCCCAATCCAATGTCAGTTCTCTTATAAAAAGGATCGAGACGCCTAAACGACAGCTTCTACTCGGCTCAAGAGACAGCAAGTAAATCAATTTCTCATAAACGACTGCCCACAGCATCTAGCCGGTGAATGGATTTTTCTGGTTACAACCCGTTCGTCTACGATCAACGGGTTTCCACGACTTTTGTTGACGAAACATTTGTCTCATGAAAAGACACACACACAGAAAAACACACGAAACAATGATGGTCCAAAAGAGTGACAATGGTCAACTCATTCTGCTCCAGCACCTACAGAGATCACATGCGCAACCGAGGCAGACAGAATACAACATTGGAAGATAAACTAAACAAATTCAGAAAATACTGGTTCTGCGACGCCCATGATAGAGAATCGTGGCAAATCCTGAGGAAGGTCTATGTCCAACGACAAACCTCAAAAGAATGATGATGATGATGATGATGATGATAATGATGATGATGATGATGATGATATGATTCAGGAATACAAGTTAAAACAAGGGTGGAGGTTAGACCAAAGGTGCGCTAATTTGATACTTAGTGCCTTTACCTTCCTTTTGAAGCCCATTTTTTCAAATCTCCCTCCTTTGAAAGCCCTTCATCCAGGAATTTAATACTAATACCATGGTAAAATAGGTTTTTATCCATGCAATTGACGCGTGGTTGTCTACTGATGAAGTAAAATAGAATTCCATTCTATGACAATGACGACGTCATGATTAAATGTCATTTTAGCAATATATGATTCATAGGAGGAGTGGGTGAGAATGCTTCTTTGGAATGATGTGAGGTGTTTGACGTGTCAATCTGCCAGTCAATCAGTCAGTGACAGCGATTGCTGCAAAGGATAATAGGGCATCTGAATACAGGCCTGAAAGTTTGTCTCTCGGATTTCCAAACATATATAAAGGAGATAGAGGAGACGGGTAATGTTGGGAGTTCCTTCGTATGTCAGCCAGCCAGTCAGTAAGTCACGGCGTACGCAAAAGGAATCAATTACCCCGTTCTGCAACGTATAGATTTGGGAAAGAAACAGCGCAAACTTATATAAAACCAATAAACTAGAAAGTACCCTAAGAGCGCATTCCACTGCCAACGTCATTGCCGGAGGGCGGGTAATTGTGCATGGAATTTCCCCATGTATTCAATCAGGTCTTTCATACCCATTTGTCCACCCTCCCACAAAAATATTAAAATTCATCGAAACATCTTGACAGAACTTCATATATATTATGTAGTTTGGGCATATAACTACGACGTAGGAGTGGTAATTGTTTTCGGATCTGCTCGAAAATGTAATCAATTTCTCCAATGCCTATTTCTATCACTCCACAGGATTTCATGGAAATTCATTCAGGAATTTCGGAAATATCGTGTGGACACTCATGAGCATGTACAGGGATACATTGAGGAAAAAAAAAAACAAAAAAAAACGGGAAGATATCTCTGAATCAATAAGAAAAAAATCCTGAACGTCCCCTGGACTCGGAAGATCGCCTCTCTCCTACCCCATCGCTAACCCTTCCTCAAAATTTCATTGAAATCCACCGAGTACTTTCGGATGTATCTTGTGGACAGACCAACAGACGAACAAATTTCTTTCCAACATCGTTTACATAGGTGGATAATTGAATATATCTTGTGGATTTTTTTATCCTGCTGTGAAACCTGCAACAAAACCCAACCTTGGGCAAATTTCCAAATGTTATATTAGGAAAGAAAATAAATTGAAGGAAGGCATTGTTACAAGTCAAAGAAATACAGTAAGCTCATGTTTGCATGCCTTTCTGCTTGCGTCAGTGAAAGATTTGGGAATCTTTTTCTTACGGAGAAGAAGGCCACAGCGGACTCGGGCGTCAAATCTCTCCCATAAAAAAAAGGGGGCAATGAAGAGATAGATAAAGTTTTGCACGGAAGGAATGCTTTTTTCTAGTGGAAAAGAAATGTTATTTATACAACCAGCTTTTAGTTGATTTTTATTCAGGCGAAAAATGATCTTTTACGATTCGTGGTTATTTAGCACGTACAGAAAAAAAACAAGGAGAGAGAGAGAGAGAGAGAGAGAGAGAGAGAGAATGTGTGTGTGAGAGAGAGAGAGAGAGGAGTGGGCGGTGAGAAAAAGAAAAGAATAGTTCTATATTTGCAAGATCTTGATAAGACTATGGGTCACATTTTTAGTCTTTAACCGAAAGAAATAATGAAAGGCAAAATTGCCTGTTTGGCAAACTTTTGATTTTTTTTCCTCACAAGAAGCAAATGAATACGTAGATTTGATTCGATCCAGAATTCTTCTGTTTTTTTTGGGGGTGGGGGTTGTCAAAATAATGATGAAAAACAAGTTTTCTATTTTACGATCAAAAATTTATGCATTTACAGTGGAGTCAATTTTTTTTTCAAGATATCAGTAAATTTCGCTGTGTAGGCAATTTCTCCAATTTAGAATAACATAACCAAGAGACAGACCCGTAAATTGAAAACTATGCAAAGTGCACATGAAAGAATAATGCTGGGCCTAACATGGAGAGACCAAAAGACAGCACAGTACATCCGGGAAAAGACAAGAGTCAGGGACATCATAGAATCCATTAAAAATCTCAAATGGCGGTGGGCCGGCCATGTTGCAAGAATGGCAGACAATCGATGGACATCACGACTCACAACATGGATCCCCCGAGACCACATGCGCAACCGAGGCCGGCAAAATGTTAGATTGAGAGACGAGCTAGACAAGTTCAGGAAGTACTGGCTCCGTGACGCCCATGATAGGGAAATCCTGGGGAAGGTCTATGTCCAACGACGGACGCTAAAAGACTGATGATGATGATGATATACAATGGGTGCAAAAAATAACCAACGCCCTCCAAAAAGTTTATCCTAACATGCCTATACACGCAGACAGAAATCTGACCAAAGATTTCTGATTTTAGGGCAATATTCAATCTTGTTTCAATATTTTCATTTAATATTATATTTCTATCAAGCTTTATAAGGATGCTGGAATACGTTTTCTGAAATTCATTGGATATTTTTTGCACTCACCGTTAAACTGAAAATCTGATTCTATTTATCTATATGTGACATCAACGTAACCAAAGTGAAGCATTGCGATCAGATTTACATAATTGAATAACTTAAGGGATGCAGAGAGATGTGAGTGATTTACAACTCAATAATGATATTGTGGGCTCTGCAATCGCGTTCTCCCTTATCTATACAATAATGACAGATTTATCAAGGGGAATAGCTATTAAATGCTGATTATTGAGAAGTTATCTTACTTGGAGGATGGATTTGCTGTGAACAGATTAGCAATGCTGCACGAAATTGACAACACCGACGATCAAGTAGTTGATCTACATGTAGTGTTTACCCATTTCCAGAGATCATGTGCCTTAAATGATAAACACACACCCTGCTCCCTCGTAGAACATTGTTTTACAGTGCCTAGTTTTATCCAAGACCGACTACAGAGTGGAATTTGCTGCCCCACGAGTTGGTTGATGTAACCGTCAACAGGCTAATCAATTTCTTGATTTGTTGCTATGTCTTCAATCACATAGAGTAATAACATTTCAACTTCAAAATCAGAGTCTGTACCTGTACGGACAAACAGGAAACCGTGGGCGCAAAAAAGAATATTATTAGAAGTGAATCTTCTGGTTGCAGACCTATAGTCAACACGAAATAATTTATCTAAATATATTAGAAATTGTCAACAAAACAGTTAACCAATGTCTCAACATAAGTTTTGTTCAGTTTCCAGGTTGGTTCGGCTGGCTGGCTAGCTGGCTGGCTGGTATGTATGGGGGAGAGGATGCAGACACAAATTTGATTACAAGTGATAATCAATTTTGAAAATTTTCTCAATAATCGTTCTTGTTTCCCGACAGGTGAGCATTGACTGTTGGATAGTGTATACAAGGACTGTCCATTATTTTTTGACACGAAGATTCAAGCTATTCGTACAGCCACCGTTATGATCCAAGGTTTTGTGATAGAAGTACAAACGTTGATAGTTCAAAATAAAAACTGCAATTAATAATGTAAAATTCTTAAAGTGATTTTTTAAATTTTGATATCATGGCGTTTATGTTTTTAGATGATATAATGAACAAGAAGATATGCTAATAAAATTTTTCTCAAGCGGTCAAAAATCAATATTAAACCATTATGTTATCTACGAATTCTTTAGTCCTCCTCCATGTTAGACTTAATTGGCCTTTGTCAGATCAAAGTGCAATATGCACTCATATAGACGAATTTAGACTACTAATTACTAGTGTTTCTCTTTTCAGTGAACACAATTTTTAGGCATTAGCCTCAAGTGAAAATAGTTATTGCTTTTAATGCAAAAAAAGATAGGGAGCCCCAGATTCCACTTAAATACTGAATTACCTCCCATCTCAACAAATTGTTGTCCTCATCAGTTACGTCACTATCGCTTAGTGATACACACTTTTGTGGCAAGGACCGTTGGTGAATAACCCATTGACTGTGGATAGCGGAAATTTCTGCCATTGAACTTCAACTTTTAACTTAATGAAGCTTTCGCTCTAATGTGACTGAATACTACCCAGATCTATCTGAGAGTCAGGGCTTTTATCTTATGACGGAAAACTTGCAGTGTATGGGAACAGGCTTTTTCTTGCAATGGATTACTATTACTCTTCATCACTTACTTTATTCTATTATCATCATCCTTTTAAGGTCCGTCGTTGGACATAAACCTCCCGTAACATTCGCCTGACCTTTCAATCATGGACGTCACGGAGTCAATAATTTCTGAACTTGTCTTATTTGTCACGTCAATTTTAATTTTTACCGGCCAGTTTCGCATGTTGTCTCCGGGGATCCATGATGCGAGTCGTGGTGTCAAACAGTTATTTGACAATCTTGCAACATGACCAGCTCATTGCCATTCTTGTTTTCTAAGGGATACTTTCATATCTTTGTTTCCTAATTCTCTCATATACTGAGCTGCCTTGTGATCTCTCCTTATTGAGCTTGATTCTTTCCTGTATTAGTTACATGGTTCTAAATTTATTTAAAAGTTTGATAAATTCATTTTCAAAGTGGGTAATTATTCGGAATAGGTAATATCTAAGGAAATATCGATATTTGCCGATGGAGTGAATCTATAGAGATGCTACAGCTGCTACTCGCTACTCGTTATTAATTTTTTTGTCAACTGGCCATTTTCGAAAGACAAAATAGGTTTGATTTTTGAAAAATATTACAGGTGAGATGACTGAAAGTTGCTAGATTTTCAAGAAATATTGCCAAAAGAAAGCAAAGAACTATGAACTATTTGAAACCGTAGCCTAAACCAAACCTTCCTACGAACCGTAATTTCCGAACTACCAACCCTAATTCCAAACCTGCCCTCTGACCCTGTAAAAAATAACGTTGTTTGAAGATCGGAAAAATGTAGCCACTCTCAGCAATTCAAAAATGCCAAATTGAAAATTTTCTCCCATTAATAGCTCGATAATTGTCGCCGTTTAAACGTCTACGTCAATTATCTCCCTTGCCAAATATCGAAATTTTATTGAATTCTAACTATTCCAGATAATTACTTCCAAACTATCACTAATTAACAAGAATTTATTTTTGGAAAAATATTTTCTTTGCTCAGATTTCTCTGATATTTCCCTTTCTTTCTTGCAAATGACCCTAAATGAAAAGCGAAAAAGCTTGCAAGATACAATTACTGGAAGCTTCTTGTTGAATAGAGAAATATCATCGATTTTGTCAATGCGCAGTAGACGATGTGAGATTTATCTTAATTAGCGTCTAACACTGAACAATAGATATAGACATAAACAATTCTCCGTTGACAGCGGAAGTAAACAAAGAATTGTGTTGTAATTAGGAAAATATTTCTGTAACACCTGCGCCCCGCCAATACAAACACATGTATAGTCTAGAAAGCTTCCCAGCTTTAAACATTAAATATTAAGAACTTTTTTAATTTTTTTTTTTTTGTCACTTCAGACACCTATTCCCTAATAGCTATCAATTCAATCTATGTTATTTTCCTCGGTGGTTTCACATCAACTTTGTTATTATGGTACAATGTATAAACTGTCTCTCGCCGGGATCACCAGTTCTTTACCATCGAACTGGGGATTTTAAAAACAAAACAGTTATACTAACATGACACCTCTACACTGTTGAACAAACATTCCCCACTTTTCTTATTATATAGCTTACGTCGTACACATGGTCTGCCATTTTATATAAGGTTTTATGTGTATTGTGCATTGATATTATTTTTTTACTTCATATCATTAATTTTTTTTGAAACAGTTCTTACTTACGTAGGTAACCCCCAAAACGTTTTAACGATGAAGGATTAGTAAGTATAACAACAGACATGACACGCTGTTCGTGTCATTTCTATTGAATGTTCACCCATGTGAATAATAAATCTGTTGTGTCGGTTTCAATTTCAGACTGTATGCAAATCAACTTATGATATCATCTCCAAGAATACTAATTACACAGAAAAAAACTTCTTCAAGACGATTCTCTACCAGCATATTCAATTGGAGACTTTGACATTTTTTTCCTCTAACCTTAAAATCAATTTTTTCTCGTCTCATAGCATCAACCTTCCATTAAATGATTTTTCAACACTTTTAAATATAAAATAAAGTATCCTTATATACATGGTCGAGAGGAAACCACTTTCTAGTGGGTAAGAATGTCCCAACGGGCGATTCCATCAATATACTTTGACAATTGGTTACATGGTATTCCATTTTTGATTTCCCATTCTGCCCAAATACCTATTAGACACATGGACCAGAGCCAAATTTTTTTCCCTTTTGTTGCGTGTGTGTATATATATATATATATATATACATACATATATATATATATATATATATACATATATATATATATATATATATATATACATATGTATATGTATATGTATATATATATATATATATATATATATACATATACATATATATATATATATATATATATATATATATGTATATTTATATACTGAGGTGATTTGTATAAGCAGCGTGCTCACTATCTTGATAGGGCTATTATAATGGTACCAACACAAGATGATAAGTAACATTAGATTTATTTTGCGTCTGTTGGTTCCTTGCCAGTGTCTTACAGCAATCTAAATTGATCAAGTGAAATTCGATTCTAGAAAGAAACATGAACATATTTTCATACAGTAATTTGAATAGACCATTAAAAAACGGGCAGCTACGAGGAGCAAAGTTGAAGTGGATACCCTTCCTGTCGTAGGTACAATTCTTGCTTCAGCTGCA
>OY735226.1:5970459-5975459 GCA_963457665.1 Thysanoteuthis rhombus | reverse complement strand
TCTTTCTTTCTTTCTTTCTTTCTTTCTTTCTTTTTCTTTTTCTTCCCACTTTCTCCTAATACAAGTTCTTCTTTTTCTTTAGTTTCTCTTTCCTCTTTTACTTCCTGTTCTTTTTCTACCTTTCCCTCTCACAAACTGGTCAATTCCCGTAGAAAAAATGAAAGAATATTTGAATATCAATAATCATCGTCTTCATCATCATCTTTCCTTATTTAAACAACTTGGATCTATTGTATGCTTTTGCCTGTGCTGATAGCAAAACATAAACTTTTTCTATTCCTCAGTTACCTTTGTATCTCCATGGTTGATAAACCTTAAACTTGTCTCAATCTTTAACCATGAATTTCTGAAGAATTACTCTTCTTTCATTGACAAATACTAATTTCAGGATAGGAAAGTCTGGTAGTCTTGTAACATAGGCCTTTATATATTAAGTATTGTGCTTTGCAATAATCAGACACAACCATTGTTTTTGTTATTGTTTGTAGGTCTTCGTTTAAATATTCAAATGACCAGTCTGATGTACCAACTATATTGGAAACAGCCTTCGTTCTTTTCTTTTTCTATTTGGAGGCGTTTTTTTTTCCCTCACAGCTGTTTGAAAACATCTTTTGAATGAGATTAAGCTTTTTTCTTAGAAAAGAAACTATTGAATTCTTTTCAGTGAGAAAACTCATTTTTCAAAACGATGAGGATGGTATATTATCTTCAAAATTGTTACCTTTAAGTGGTAGGGTCCATTGTTACGGAAAGAAAAAAATACTCTCCATTACATACCAACAAGTTCTCTTTTCTTTTTGGGTGCTATTACAAACCATCAACCGTAACTTTCAACTTAGGTTTTATCCACATTTAGGCTGGTCTTGCAGTCTATTTCTGATCATTTTTGGACGTTTTGAAGCGTTTCTATCTCTTTTACGGTTCAAAAACCCTAAATTAGAAGATTCCTGCACGAGTCAAAGGTGTTATGTCATTTGCTATCTTAGATCGCACTTGCTGGCGAATTCTACGTCAGAATTAATGACGAAAAAGCTCATTTTTGGAGAAATTGGAACACATTTTTCTTCTCAATCGGTAAGCACTGGCCATTCACAAAAACACGTGAGTTTGCTTGTAATAGAGTTTCACACAAGGCCATTTATTTTTATCAACATTAGGAAGCTGATTTCATCTATCAGCAGTAAATCAGAGGACACAGCCATAAATCACAAATTCAAAACTCTACTGGTATTAAAAAAACTTCATCTCGGCATGCGCATTGAACAGTCTGCGTGGGAGGCGATCACATCTTGAAATATCAATGTTAATATTTTTTCAATCCAAAATTTAGATACCAGTTTTCTTATATGTTTAATCCTACCCTAAACTAAACTAAAGCTGGCGTAATAACGCAATTGCCGTGAACATAAAACTTTTCCAAGTACATTCAGGTACATTATGTCTTGCAATTCAATTATCTCGGGGAATCTTTTATTTACTAACGATTCTGAATGCAGGAAATTCACGTCCCTACGGCATCCTCTGGGATCAAAAAGTGTCTTCATAACAAATTTACCATTTTAACGGTTAGATTTTATAGGATGTGTATAAATAATGAAAAACCAAAGTGTACCAAAAAAAAAAAGATCTTTTATTACTCGTCCAGACTCTCATGTTCCATTAGAACGGGTGCCGTTAGAAAAAAAAAGTTTACTGTGTCAGCCTTTGATGACGCAAAACTGGACAAGTGTCTCTTCAAAGTTCTCAAGGCGTTCTCTGTCTTCTTGCTTCCAATAATCGTTTCGAGATAAATGCATGGATAATCATTAGATTTTTGCCGGGCTGTTTGAATTTGGAGATAATCTTACTTTCTCGGTGCCGTCGGTAATGTATATATATATATATATATATATAGATAGATAGATATAGATATAGATATAGATAGATAGATAGATAGATTGATAAATAGATGGATAGATAGATATTGTGTCATCCACAGACAGCTGTTTGGATGTACATCTCTTCAGTGTTGCTAAAGACTTCCCATTATTATATCTATTTACACAGAAATTCCTCATCCACCAGAATGCTCTATTCCTACGGAAAAGCATTGCATAAGCTTACACACACACACACACATATATATATATATATATATATATATATATATATATATATATATATTCCCTCCAAATTATTATTATTTAGAGCATTCACTCACTATGATTCTGCTTGTGGTGATCAATGGAAAAATTGGAAAAAGGAATGATCAATGAATAAGTGACTACCATCACTTCTGTTGGGCAGTGATCACTAAGGGGGTCAGAATTTCCAAAAGGTAAGTATGAATACACAACCAAAGGATCGATTCAGCATGAAGTTTCATGGTAAATCCAACCCTTCCTATATGATTAACCTATTTACAGGAGGTTTTCAAAGAGAAATAAACGGTTCTTCTCGATGCAAGGAATAAATGTTCAAATTTTCAGCTTTTTACCTCCATTGGTGCAACCTGTATACGTGCAACATGCATGTGTATTTATATTGAATTTCCAGGATTAAAGATTGAAGAAACCTGTATTGACAGTTTTTGTTGACTGTTCCTAATACTACACCCACACTTTTATATATCTATAGATTGATGAGACATTAATAGTATACAAAAGATCTGAATAAGACAAAGTTACAAGATATCTAATTGAAAACGACAAAAAAGAACGTTGAATTTTCCCTTTGAGCTCTTCTTGTTTCCACACAAAGAAACGCAGTTAATTTGATTTAATGAGTGTAAGGATTGTTGAAAGGCCTTTTGAGACTCAAAGCTTTCGGCTGAACAACAAGCAATTTCCAAAGTCGATAAAAAGAAAAGATGTTGGTGTTGTTACGCAATCATATTTTAACGACACTTTATTCACGTTGATGCGTGCATGTCATGTGGTGAATGGTGGGCAAAGTAAATTCTGAGAGAGTTTTTAATTGTAGGATACATTATAACACTCTTGTCCTGGCCCAGACTTGAGGAGATTTCATTGTGTTCGGTCTTTTTTCTTTTAGATGATTTCTCATATATATATATATATATATATATATATATATATATATATATATATATATATATAAGATTCCTCACACTCAGAAAGTAAACGACACAAGAAAGACGAAAGAAAGAATTTCATTCTGCACCAAGAGATAACTAGACAGGTATGAACTGACATATATATATATATATATATATATATATAGATAGATAGATAGATAGATAGATAGATAGATAGATAGATATAGATATAGATAGATAGATGGATGGATAGATATGAACAGAAAGAAATAGATAGAAAATATGTACTTACATAGATTGTTAGATTGATAGATATAAATAGGTAGGAAAATCGATGGATATGAACTGGCAGGGAGAGATACATAGATACGAACAGAGGAACAGATAGATAAACATGAGAAAATATAGGGAGATAGATGTAGACAGACTGGGATATTAAGTAAGTAAACAATATAAACCTCGTTATAATCAGGTTTGAAAACTTCTTTTCATTCACGAATTGGTTAGTCAAGCGGTTTTTAGACATTGACGTTTTCTAGTTCATCGGACAATAGTTTTATGAAATCTATGGTTTCTGTTAATAACCTGTATATTTTGTATTGTATGAATTCATTTATTCATTTGTACTTTTCCGGTTTAGTAATGGTAGAGTGTTTGTTTATCAAAAGAGTTGTGGTACAATATTTTTGGTTTAGGGAGACCCAAACAATAATTTGTGGATTTCGTGGGAATTGTCCCCTTCCTTCCTGGTACGGCAACAGCAGGGTCAGCTGTGTGACCTTTATGAAAGTAGGAAAGAGTATCTCAGCATCTATCACGCACTATTTGAACACACTTTTAAAATGCATAGCAAAAATCAAATTTCTTCTTTGAAAGTTCAATTATCTTCCATTGTCAATTTTAAACGTTATTATGGTTGTAATACCTTTATGAGCCCTCAGGTGTCCGTGGCCCCAAGGTTGTGAAACGCTTCACGCTCTCTAACTGCAGCTTCATAATAAAATGCACGTTGTAAAATTCCCTTCCGGAAAAGGTGCCCCCATTCCTCTGCAAAAATTGCTTCCGGTGTTGCAGGATGTGCGAAACTTCTATCTTTTTTCCCTTCTTGTCTTGATTGGTTTTATTAGCGATATCTTGACATACAGATTTCTAATTTTTATATCTGACGAATTTTGATATTTTATTATCTACATTACGATATAGACTTAATCAATTTTGACTTTTTTTGAATTTGATCTTTTAACTTCAAGATTTGGGGGTGTGAGAAAGATTACGAAATCTTGCAAAGGTCAAAAACTACTGCTTAGAAAGGGTTATTTTTCATATTTTTCGACGTTTTTATTGATAGATTGCACATAGCCAGACATCCGGTATTGCCACAGATGGTGCAAACAGATGGCTCAATATCCTCTCAGGGTATCATACAGGATGTTTACAAAAGAATTAAACACTTTCCAGAATGTATTAAAACAAAATTATTCAAGCTATCGATACCCACGTTGCACAGTTTTGTATAGAAACACTTGCACTTGATCACAGCTACTTACGCTTGTTCAATTTGTGCAGTTTCTATTTGGGTTTTCTTAATCTTTCAAAATTTTATGTCAGCGCTACCGGACTCACCATTTGGCCTAAAATTCTCGACTACATATTTTCTAAAAAGGTTTTCTTTTAATCTTAAAAAATGTTTACCTCCTGAAACCTTCTAAACGAAACAATTTAGCTTTTATCAAAATCATTCAAATCAGTCTTCTTTCCCCGTGGTATTCAACACATTAAAATAAAATCTTCGAGCCTGGTTAAGCTAATCAGATAACTTTGACTGCGATGATCACAGAAAGTACCTGTCTTTCTCGCAACATGTCTCTGGTGCTAATATATAGTCTCGTCAGTGTAATTATCGTAATTAATTTCTAATAAGCATTAACAACAATAGTTTTGAATCTTGAAAGTGACTAGTCCA
>OY735226.1:5545459-5965459 GCA_963457665.1 Thysanoteuthis rhombus | reverse complement strand
AATGTGACCAATGCGTTGTTATGATTGAGAAATACAAAATTTCAAACCAGTCAGGAAAATCATTTGAGTAAGAACAGAGGAGTTTAGATCGATGGTGACAAAAAGTTAGAACGAGTGGACTCAAAGGTGATTGGACCTCAATGATGCATTGTAATAAGGTTGAAGATGGGAAATTAGAACAATGACAAAAGAATGAATAAACGAAAGACCTGCTTGAAGTTTATTTTGTACTTTTGTAGGCTTTTGGTTTCTCTTTTATATCTGTCCAGAGGCCTCTGCCTTGTTCCAATTGATTTGATAGAGCTTGCAATTTCTGAGTCGCTGTAGTTGGGGAGCAAGGAATTCCTTTTCTTTTTCCTGTTTTCCTAGATTGGAAGCAACCATATTGATGCTTCCGATACGTCCGAAAGAGAAATGACAAAGTTTGTGCATGCTTGATAACATTACGATACATTATCTTGCTAATGTTGTGTTTCCATATATATATATATATATATATATATATATATATATATATATATATATAGCAGCTGCTGTATATCCACTGCTACACAAAGACATCTCCCATCTTTTCCCATGATGAACGTGATTGTGCTAATTTTTGTCATGTCTCATCGGCAAACGTTTCCATCTCATGTCTCCGTCTTGCAACTGATCTTTTCCTAGCGCGTTTGCTGTCCATGGGGCACTAATTGGTTAATACTCTGCCCTTTCGTGTAGGTATGTGCTCTGTCCATCTTTCTTTTAGTACTATGTTCTTCACTACAGTCCTTTATCGGAACTATGATTTTCTTTCTATCACGAATATCAATTTATGAAATTACTCTCTCTCTCTCTCTCTCTCTCTCTCTCTCTCTCTCTCTCTCTCTCTCTCTCTCTCTCTCTCTCTCTCTCGTGCAATTCTGAGTTTTCTGTTCTCGAGCGGTTTTGTAAGTTCCCAGGCTGAGGACTAGTACTTACCAGGTATCATGAACTTATTTTATACATCAAGTATTAAGCATGCTCGCAATTCACTTTTTATGTCTCCATTCGTACTAAATGCTTTCCAGCCAATCGTTATAAATTCATCATCATTGCAATATCTCAAATTGTTCATTAATATATCTTGTTCTATTGAGTTATAGGCTGTAGTTTGTTCTGTTGGATCAAAAGCTCTCTCAAAGTCCACGTAAGCCAAAGAAGATGGTTTGTTGTTTTCTGATGTGTAGGCTCGTTCAATGTGTGTAGGTGGTCTATTGTTGAATACTCACTTCTTTAGCCTGTCTGGTTACACGGTTGGTTTTCATCTGAAGTATTTGTTAATCTGAAGTGTTTGTTAATCTATTTGCAAAAGTTTCGAGAATAGTTTGTAAATGTTGAGTTGTAGAGTTATTGCCAAGGCCTTTCATGTCTACTTTATCGGTTAGACTAGGCTTACCTCGTTCAATTCGAATCTGTCAATCTCTGTTCGTTATGTTTATTATCTTAATTATTTTAAACCTATTTTCATTCAAATAGAATCTCGCTTCAGAAGATTAAGCTGTTCAATATATATATATATATATATATATATATATATATATATATATATATATATATACATATGTATATATATATATGTATATATATATGTGAGTGTGTGTGTGTGTGTTCATTTATAGTAGAAACTAGATTTTTTACACAAATACGTTCATGTTTCTGCCCTCTTTGGGCTTCTTAGGGTAAATGATTAAATGTGTTTTAGATTCCTGTTTTGGGGATTTGGTGAGCGTCTTGTTGGTGGGAGGAGTTTTTAATTTCGTATTTTAAAGTTGACTGTATCGAGCACTCCACGAAATAAATCCATCGCATTTCAGACATCGCTTTTTTCATATTTTTCGACATTGCAAACCTGATTTGTGATATATATATATATATATATATATATATATATATATATATATATATATATATCACAAAGAGGTTGAAATCTCATAAAATCTAGTAACATAACCACCAGGCTGCCAACTCGGTGGCGAAAACAGGACAGGCGTATTTCCCGTTCTGGACTCATTCAAGGCTCGAAATACATGTTAGCGTACATGGAAAATTTCACGCAGCTGACTTGAGAGTTAGTTGCGGGATCGAATCGTGCCTCGTCACACAGGTTGAGAACCAGTGCGTTAAACATCTACAAAATTCATTGAAATGAAAATATCCATAGATCAACGAAGCGAACAAGTATAGTTTTTTTTAGATATGCTCACACATCTCAAAGAGACAATTTTCGATCGGTCGGTCCCAGTTATGCTAAATAACAGAAATAGAAAGGATAAGAAGTCATGTCATTGGAGGAGTGGTGTCATTAGGAAACTAACTTCTATGATGTCATGACAGAATTTACGATTCCGGCATCTTTGCAATATAAAATGTCAACAATGGCCATTTACGATTTTTACCGAAAATAGTACTCCTTGAAAATTTCCATATCACAATATTTTACAAGTATAAGGATCGATTGACTCGAAAAAAGACAGTTAATTTTTCCCGACTCCCCTTTTCGTCCCACTTTTCATCTCCGTGCTACTGTTACTTCCGATATTACACGCATTGTTTTTAGAGCAATTGGTTTACAATTGAATTTCTGAAATAGGTATCCATCTCGACAATCATAAAAAATGAAACGAATTCAAGACAAAAATGTTGAATCTTTTATTCAAAGTAAAATTCGAAAGCTTCAAGGCTTAAATTACCCAAGAATCAACTCGATACTTACTAACCCTAACTTCGTCTGAAACCTTCGCGTCAATTGGTGGCATGAAATGATAGTTTGTTTTTTTTTTGTTTTGTTTTTCCAATTCCTCCATGGCGAAGTGACCAAGTTAGTTACTAAGCTTAACTTTGTTTGATACAAAGCTTCTAGTATAAGGCTTCAATGAGAAAAGAAAGGACTTATTCTAGGTGTGGTTGTTTCCAACACAGGGATCGGCTGGTCTAGTTCATGGCTACTAGTGTTCATCATCATCATCATCATTATCATCATCAGTCTGCTGTTGGACATACACCTTCCCCAAGATTCGCAACACTCCTTTATCATGCGCATCACGGAGCCAATACTTTCTGAATTTGTCTAGTTCATCTCTACATCTTGTGTTTTGTCGGCTTTGGTTTCTTATGTAATCTCTGAGGATCTATGTTGTGAGTCATGATGTCCATCGGTTGTCTTACATTCTTGCAACATGGCCTACCCATTGCCATTTGAGTTTTTTAATAGTCTCTATGATGTCACAGACATCCGTTTTCATCCTTATATACTGTGCTGTCCTTTGTAAGGTTGAGCATGATTCTCGCACGTTGCATACCTCTCAGTTTGTAGGTCTGTCTCTTGGTTAGGTTCCATGTTTCAGCTCCATAAGTGACTATCGGGAGAATGCATTAGTTGTATACTCTTCTTTTTAGGATTATTGGGATCATCTGGTTTTTTAAAGTTTGATTTCCTCCTCAAAAAAAGAGGAAATTAAGCGAAGAATCACTTTAGGATGGCAAGCTTTCGGCAGAGCAAGCACAAATACTAGTGCTAGATACCAATAAAAGAGGTAATAACTTATTCCAATGAAATAGTTCTCGAATCTTAGGTCAGATTAGTCTGGCATGAGGCTACCAGTATTGAGTATTCGGTTATGAACGAAATCCCTCAGTAAGAGTGATGGTATTCGAGACCACTTTAGTCCCTATTGATGAACCTGTCTGGCCTTTTATTTTATCTACAACGATGTTTTGCTTCATTTTTCGAATGGCTAGGAACACAATCAAACCAGACAGATGAATAAAATATGTAGAGTTTAATAGAGTTATTGCTAGAAGTTCTGAGACTTCCTAAATAAACAGAAATGTTCAGATTTGCTTTCCTGACATTGAGTGGCTGGGAATTTCAATTCATCGGAAGTTTGTTTTGCCTCGTTGGATATGTGTCCATTACGGACAATAACGACATTTTCGTCATCTTATATTTGTCGTGGCTCCTGTTTGACAACGGTCGCTACAGTAACAGACGACTGGCTAAGAAAACCAGAAAAAAAAACATATTTTCAAATTAGATATAAAAAAAATCTCAAGAAACAGTTTTATCTTAAAAGCACTCAGAGAGCTCAGACTTCAGCTGCTGCCATTCTTGCAAGAAACTGACTGAAAAACATTTCATAAATGAATACGATTCAAGAGTGATACTTGTAAAAGTCGGTGGGGCTGCCCAAAAAATTAATTGATTATTCCCGCCATAGACCATCGCCCACCCCTCGACAAAATTTCATTGAAATTAATTGAGAATTCTTCATGTGATCAACCAGACGGTCAGAAATGAATAGATATACGTCATCTAACAAATATACGTAGAAAGGTGAAAATAGAATTGATAATAAATTAATTTCTTATTATTCATATTGTTCTTTCGATACAAACAGTCTTCATTTTCAACATTAGAATGTTCTGGACGCTCTACATTTTAGCCTTCGTTCCAGGGGTCAATGAACCATGCGGGCTGGTGCCCCCGCCATCTTGGTAAGGTAGCAGCTGGGGTAACGCGGGCAGCTGTGAGTGCTTTATGAAAAGGGAAAAGTTTATGACATATTGTATCAAATATTTATTTCTGACAAACAACTGAATAAAAATTCACTCATTACTGCAAAATTATTTTCACTATAAAATGAAATCTTCTATGAATCAAATGTCTTTTTTATTCTGCTTAAGCGTCTGCAAGCTCTCCTGTATAAGTAGTTTTTGCATTCATTGCTTTCAACAGAAATTCAAATTTTTTTCTCAGTGAATAAAAGTTTTCACTGGTTCTCCAAGTGTGACCAAGTATATTTTTTTTTCCTTTATTTATAGCAGAAAAAATGTTCAATACTTCATACGTAACTGCCCACCTCCCAAAACTTTATTACTTAAATCTGTAGATGGGCAAACGTTTTCAGGGTTGTAGTACCTTTGTGGACTCTCAGAGGTATGTGCATATGAGGTTTTGAACCACTCCCTGATCTTTTGGCATAAACTTGTAACCTGCCAATAAAAATATATGAGGTAAAATTCTTTCTG
Organism: Thysanoteuthis rhombus; assembly: GCA_963457665.1. Taxonomy (NCBI): domain Eukaryota; kingdom Metazoa; phylum Mollusca; class Cephalopoda; order Oegopsida; family Thysanoteuthidae; genus Thysanoteuthis; species Thysanoteuthis major. The sequence goes on along the minus strand of OY735226.1, from coordinate 5,960,410 downwards.
AAAATTGCATCCGGTACCCCAGATTCTTTCTGCTTGAATTTCAGAAACGAGGTGTGGTTACTATTAGACATTGATTATTCTAGACCAGTTTCCTCGTCTTCGTTGTTTTTATTGCCACTTCTCGATTGCTTTACTCTCTGGCCTTTTGCAGGTTTCCGTCGTACTGGATAAGAGAATATCGACAGAGAATTTCGAATATTGCTGCCATAAAAAATATTCACAACGATGCATTTGAGAGCAACTTGACGTTTTTTTTTTTTTTGTTTTGTTTTTTGGTTTTGGTTTTGGAGTTTTTTTGCATAAGATTTTGAGATGAAGTAGCTCGATTGGTCAAAGCGTCATGCTAGTGAGAAGGGACACCCAGATTTTCCTTTTCAATTTTTTCACTTATTAATATTCTTTAAAAAATGCAATAAAAAATTCTGTGTGTCCCTTTTCACAAACCAAATTAGCTACAAATCTAATTTTTTTTACCTATTGATTTTCTATTTCCTAACTATGGCTGAAATAGTTAGGCAGATTCAGCTCTTTAGCTTGGGGAGGCAGCCAGTCTAGAAAAAGATCATTGTTTTCGGACGAGGGAATGTAGCTTCCTTAAGGCGATTTGATAACTAATTTGACGTAATTTGGCAGCTCTTGAAGTAAGTTGATGCCAAACAGACCACTCTTTCTTCCCTTAACTACATTAGCAAGGCTTCGATTCTGACTACTAGACATCTCAGGATCTCCATACGCTTCGCCCACGCATGTGCCCTGGTGGAGAGGTCTCATTTTCTGTAAAGATAGAACGAGGGAAATTCATTGATTTTTTATATTTTGAATTTCAGCTGAGTTGATGAAAGATAAACAAAATTGCCCAGACCTATTCCGGCAACGGTGACAAGAATAAAATATGTCCTTAGGTTTTTGGAGACTACAATTCAATACACCAATTAAAATTCATCAGGGAAGTGGGTTGAAATGTGAGTAGACACTTACGCATTGATGATACAAAGACCTTACAATAGCAGTAATCACAAAAGATTAGATCTATCAAAGTAATGAATAGCTATCTTCGATTCCCAACTTGAATGATTTTAATTTCAAAACATCTATGTAGGAATCTAATTACATTTCGAATCCCGGCAACCTTTTCCCATCAATAGATTTGAATAAATGAAAATGATTAACAACCCTCAATAGAAACCGTCACATGAGAATTGTCCATTGGCAGCATGACACGTTGCAAGTGATCGATCAAAAATATGAAATCATCATCATCATCATCATCATCATCATCATCATCATCATCATCATCATCATCATCATCATCATCGGTCTTTAAACGTCCGTCGTTGAACATAGACTTACCCCAGTATTCACCACAGTTCTCTATCCTGCGCGTCGCGGAGCCAGTATTTCCTGAATTTGTCTAGTTCATCTCTCCATCTTGTGTTCTGACGGCTTCAGTTTCTTATATGATCTCTAGGGATCCATGTTGTGAGACGTGATGTCCATCGGTTGTCTTTAATTCTTGCAACATAGTCAGCCCATTACCATTTGAGTTTTTCAATAGTTTCTATGATGTCACGGACTCCCGTTTTCTTCCTTATATACTGTACTGTCTTGTGATTTATCCATGTAAAGTTGATCATGATTCTCTCATACGCACGTTGCATACCTCTCAGTTTGCAGGTCTGTCTCTTGGTTAGGCTTTATGTTTCAGCTCTATGAGTGACCATCGGGAGAATGCATTGGTTGCATCGTTGGATCGTTTGGATTTTGAAAGTTGAGCTTGCTCTGCCGACGGCTTGCTATTCTAAAGTGATTTTTCGCTTGATTTCCTCCTCATTTGAGGCTCTTTCGTTGGGATTTCATTGTCCTAAATGTGAAGTAATAATCAATAAATCATTTTTCTCACCTTTTGTTTGATCACTGAACAGTTTGAATTTTCAAAATGCAAGCGGGCACCAGCTAGCGGCCAATTCAGCATAACCAACATTGTAAATTGGACCACTATGAAAAATCGATTCGGGAGGGGGATTTTTATAAATCGTTTTTTTAGACCTACGAAGGAATAAAGGCTGGAATTTTCAGCCATTCAACTCCATCAATGCAGTCTGTATGTATGATACATACATAGATAGCCAGCCAGTCAGACCAAATACAAAACTGAAGAAACCTATTTAGACAATTTTCATTCACAGTTCTGATTGACAGTTTTCAATCATCGACATCACCAGTAGCAGCAGCAGTCGTGGAACAAACATTGGTTATCTGTTGTTCATCTAAAGCTGATTCATTCGGTTTCTTAGACGAGTCATTTCATCTAAGATATGCTTTTGCTAACCATTGATCATCAGAGCAGAACTTATCAAGCCTCTTATTTTATCCAGCACCTGCAGCAGCCTTTCGTTGTCCTTCATTGGTTTTAGACCTTCCCAGATTTTCGCTAGAACTCTCAATCATGGGCGTTGCATAGGCTGTACACTCACAAATTGTCAAATTTGAGACGCAATCTTATACTTCATCGGTCGTAGTTTTGCATATGATCTCTGAGTTATGATTTTCAGTAGTTATCTGATTTTTGCAACGTGATCAGCCCATAGTTTTCTTATGGAATCCATTATATCTCCTGTTTTTCTCGAGTATAGCGCCGTGTTGTGATCACTCCATGTGATATGTACCATGAATTTCTCTTGTGCATGTTGCATGGTTCTCAGATTGGCAGGTTCCCTGTTTCAGCACCACGCATAATTATCGGGGAGGATGTATCAGTTGTAAGCACTTTTTTTGAGGACAAAATCATGACTAAAACGGGTCTGGTCAGTTAGGCAATATAAACCGCGACTTATTTTGGTAGAATATCCTGTTGGGGATGATTAATTCAGATCGATGACTAAATCACTTGTATCACCCTCCGTTGTGCCATGATCACTAAAATTCAAATGATAAAAAACAAGTATTGACATAAACTAGAGGACCAATTTAGCGTTAACTTGCATTGTAAATTGAACTCTCACTACCACCACCAAAAGCTATTTCGGAAGAATCTCTAAACACCAAAAATGTTTTATAGATACAATAAGAGGTAAATTTTTGAATTTTCAGCCCTCAAGCTCCAACGATGAGGCTATTTGCGTGACGTATCACTGAATAGCCCAGTCAGTCAATCAGCAAGCTGACCAGACCCATTTCAAAACTGGAGAAATCTATGTTCACAGTTTTAATGGCAGTTTTGGTAGACTGTTTCTGATAGTTTTAAGAGCTCATTATTAGATTTTTGAAATTGTCAGTTTTGATTCCCTGACATTGAGTGGAAAGAAATTTTAATTAGCCGGAAGTTCGTTTTATTTTGCCTCGTTAAATTTCCCAATCGCAGGCAATAATAACATTTTTGCCATCTTTATTTGTAGAGACTTCCTGTTGAAAATGATTGCTTAAGTAACAGACGACAAGCTGAAATAAAATAGAATATAAAACTTCTTCAAGTTTGACTTTAAAAAATTCCAGGAAACAGATGTAAGTAGAAAGCACTCAGTGAGTGCATACATCAGCCATTGCCATTATTCCTAAAAACTGAATGCAAATCAGTTCTCAAATAGTCAAGATTCTAAAGAAGTAATTGAAAAAAATCACTGGATCCATCCCTAGGTAGGAACAGTTCTTCTTTGCCCACGGTGCACTTCAACAAAATTTCATTGCAATGCGTTAACTTTTAAGGATAAGCGATTGGCTTCCATTCGTTGAATTTTGAAAATCGAAACAGAGGCGAAGCTCTGAGTTGACACAGGATTTAACTTTTTTAAAGCTATAAAGTTTCAATTGACAAAAATATCAACCTGCTTAAAGCGCATTTACACGACAGTGCATATCGAAACAAGTTATGATGTCATAAAATGAATTTATTCTGATTATATTGATACTTCGATGGAATTTAATTTCATGACTTCAAAATTCTACGCTGTTCAAATATTGTCAGTTATGACAAGTATATTACTTAAATCCTTCATTAGATATAGTAGATATATTCTGGCCAGAGTTATTCATTCTGACATCCAGATTGGGGGGGGGGTCTTTTTTCTTCCTTTAGTACCTGAGAAGAAACGAGGGCTTATTAGAAAATTTGGGCAAATTCATGAGGAAGAAATATCCGACCTTCCCAATTTGTTTTTAGATCACTCCAGGTCCGTACTGATCTATCAAATTATTTTTGATATACCGCAAAGAGTCATAATCGTCATTTTGTGTGTTAGTTTTTGGAAAAGAGAAAAAATAAGACTCGCCATCACAGGCAATAATTGATCAACCGTAGCGTCAAAAATTGAATCCATGCAAAAATATGCCATCGTAGAAGATATATATATATATATATATATATATATATATATATATATATATATATATATATATATATATATATATATATATATATATATATATATATATATATATAACATTTCCACTGGAAAACATCTAAATAAGGGTTAAATGAGACATAGAAACGTCTAGATTTTGGAGATTCTAGATGTTATTAATAAACTGTACCCGTCAAAAGGAAGCCTCAAAAAGTTTGTTTTTTTTTACAAAAATAAAAAAAAGTATTTTTAAAAGAAGTCTATTGATGCCAATTTGAAATTCTGTGGACAGAACGGTATGGCCAGGAGTGCTAGAACACACAAGCACATGAATACACGAACACATAAACACACAAACTTATTAAAAGAAAAGATTCAAAATGGAAAGATGAAACCTTTTCGTCACCTTTGGGTAAATTCACGAGAAAAAATAAATAGTGATTTAATGAATGTCGTCCGAAATTCTACAAAAAGATTTTTAATGTCCGTCGTTGGACACAGACATTCCCCTGGGATTTGCTAGACCTCTCTATCGTGGGCGTCGTGGAGCCAATACTTCCATACTTTTACAAATTAGTTTCTGAGAAGAAAAAATGAGATTGAATTATGTTTCCATTTTTATCGCTGTTCAATGATTCAGTTCATGGTGTTAGTTTGAGGTCAAATTTCAACAGCAATTTAAACTTTGAGAAAATCCAAACAGAACATTCTTGCTGTGCCGCTAGTAAAGTAAACGATATTTACTTGTCCGATATGAAAACAATCTGAGAAAGATTCACTTGTGAAAAAATTTAGGTCCACTTGTTTTTGGATGAAATTTGGGTGATAAAAGTTATAAATGCTTATCAAATAAAAACACTGTTCATACGCTGGAAAAAAAAAACGTCACTGGAAACATTCAAGGAGAATAAATAACTGACGAGTGGTGATTTTCATTTCTGATATACTCTAATATCACCCCAGAAAAATTAAACAAAAAAAAGTTTTATAGTTCTGCTTAGTCACTGGATAGAAACCGTCTTTTGGTCTGGGATGATCAATCAGAATTTTTTTTTTTAAAGGGTTAATCGATCGCTAAGCTACATCTCTAGCCTTTTGTAACGGTGATCATAAAAAAGTCTGAATAAGAAGAAAAGAAAAGAAGGGTTTCAAACTGAGGGGTTAATTCAGTAGGAAGATACTTTGCAAATTGAACCAACACTAAAGTCCTATTTCGGAGAAGGGTCTCCTAAAACAAAAACAAAAAAAAGGAAAAAACGTTTTTTATAAAGAATAAGGGATACGTTTTTAGATTTTTAATCCTCTAGCTATAATGATTCGGCCAGTTGGCATGATATATATATACATATATGCATATCAAGCCAAACCAACTTGAAAACTCTTTGCGTTAATAATCTTTGTGACAGTTTTGGTTGACGGTTTCTAATGGAGAGAAAGCTGAAAGAGATATGAAAGAGAATTATGGAAGAAGAAATGAAGGAAAATATAAAGAAAAAAGAGAAGGAAGAATGAAAGAAAGTGAAGAATGAAAGAAGAAGAACAAAAACAAGGCAGCAACAACAAGAATAGCAAGAATAACAATAAGAAGAATAAGACAAAGGAAAAAGGGATTGAAGAAGAAAGATTGAAAAAGGAGAAGAATGGAAGAAAAAAAGAAGAACTAAAACAACAACAACAACTACAACTACAAGAATGGATGAAGGAAGGAAGAAGAAGAAGAATGACGGAAGGGAGGAAGAAGAAGAATGAAGGAAGGAAGAAGGAGAATGAAGGAAGGAAGAAGGAGAATGAAGGGGGGAAGAAGAAAAAGAATGAAGGAAGGAAGAAGAAGGAGAATGGAAGAAGAATGAATGAATGAGAGTAAAATATGAAAGAAAGAAAGAATGATAACACAAAAGAAGAATGAAAGCAAACAAGAATCATACGAAGAGGGAAAAGAACAACGTAAGATGAAGGAAAGAGAAAAGAAAGAGTGGGTGGAAATGCCGGGCCTGTCCCTGGGGTCACTTCCACAACGAATGATAACAATAACAGTAAATCGTTCCAAAATGTACCGTTCTCTCTGGAACAAATCCTCAGGGCATGAATTCAATTATGACATTAGTGAATTCAAGTTATAAATTAAAGAAACTTTCTGAACTAAATATCTACTAACGTTCTTGTTTTTCGGGGTTTTTTTGTTGTTTTTTTTTTTTCCTTTATATATTTTCACTGCACACAGAATACAAGCAGGATACCTGCAATGACCAGCCACCCAACCAATTAGTCCATCATGATCGGTTTTAAGAATGGCAGAATCTACCACTGAAAATTATATTAGAAGAATAGCATAAAACTAATTAAATACAAAAAGAAGAATGAAAATCCTCCTGGGACCATCATACTGGATGTAACGCTATATATGCAAATCTCAACATCCTTCAACTTGAAAAATCTACTGGTATTGCGTTGATGTTTCCTGATACATAACTCAAATGGCAATGGACTGGTCATGTTGCAAGAATGTAAGAAAACCACTGGACGTCGTGACTCACAACATGGATCCTAAGAAATCATATACAAAATTGTGTCCGACAAATTATGAGATGACGTGATAAACTAGACAAATTCAGAAAGTACTGGCACTGCGACACCCACAATAGAGAGGTCTAGCGCATCCTGGCGATTGTCTGTGTCCAACAACGGACGCTAAGAAGCTGATGATGATTTTAGAGAAACAAAAGAAATTCATTCACTCGGTGCAAATATCTTCAATTTGGGATGCTTCCATGTTCAGCCTTGTTCGCATAACAATTACACATGGATTAAATTGAATTACTGAAAAATGCATTTATGATTGGAATAATTATACAAAAAGAAAATTCAGATTAATCTACCTAACCTATCACGATTTGAGCTTAAATCTAATATCATATTCAATTTTTATTTGATTCCATGTTTAGATTTTAATCCAACAAGGCATCTGCATTCAATTCTTTTTATGATTTTTCCTTACATATTCTCATTCAACATACTGTACACTTCTGTTTCATAATCCATTTCCTTTCCTTGATGCAACTTTGGAGAAAGTTTTAACAAATAATTCTTAATTAAGTTAAAAGAACAAAAAATATATCAAATGTTTCTGGTTCAGAATATTGAGAAATGGCTTATTCGGGTAATCTGAAAATTAACATCAATGAAATTCAAGTAATTTGACATTTAACATCTATGACATCTAGGTATTGTAAAAATTAACATCAATGAAATCTAAGTAATCTGAAAATCAACATCTATGAAATCTAAGTAATATGAAAATTACCATCCATGAAATCTAAGTAATCTGAAAATCAACATCTATGAAATCTAAATAATCTGAAATTCAACATCTATGAAATCTAAGTAATCTGAAAATTAATATCTATGAAATCCAAGTGATTTGAAAAGTAACATTTTGAAATCCAAGTAATCTTCAAATTAACAATTATGAAATCAAAATAATCTGAAAATCAATATCTATAAAATCTAAGTAAACAGAAACTTAAAATCTATGAAATATCAAGTGTCAGATTCTGCTTATCTGTTTATGACATCTAAATGATGAAACTGCGCATCCTTGCAAGAGGTAATGAATAAAAGTCCCCCTAAAATGAGCAAACTTGAAAATGAAAATAAATCCGACTGATTTGCCATTGATTATTAATCGACGGAGGTTCGCACACATCCCTGTCCGTATCATAATCACCGATTAATTAAGGAAGACAACTATTATATAATCAATTATACAGCAATCTCCTTTATTCTTTTATTTGCAAATTTACAAGTTATCACAAAAGCGACTCAACAGGCCATGGGGTCGTCTACTGTAACTAAATGTATCACAGCGTTAATATGTATGTAACTCTGTAATAACTATCTCCCTGACTTCTTATATATCTATATATGCCGAGGGAAATTCTCTTCCTGTCCCATACCCAACTTAACGATGAAAAGCAAAAGAAAATTGGCTAAAGATCAAAGTAGACAAACCCGCTTGACATACAATATTAGTCATACACAATCTTCTTATCTCTATATAAACAGTATCTTCATGTGCTAATTTGGGTCATCTACGTTATCAATGCATTATCTATCTATCCATCTATCTATCTATCTATCTATCTATCTATCTATCAATCTATCTATCTGTATGTCTGTCTGTCTATCTAGGTGTCCGTCTATCTCAGTCACCTCAGATATACCTAACTTGGTCACTTCAGCTACATCTATCTAATTATCTCGGATCTATTTATCTATCTATCTATCTATCTATCTGTTTGTCTGTCTGTCTGTCTGTCTGTCCATCTATTTCAATAACCGCATATATACCTAACTTGGCCACTTCAACTACATCTATCTGATTACCTCGGATCTATCTATCTATCTATCTATCTATCTGTTTGTCCGTCTGTCCGTCAGTCTATCCGTCTGTCTGTCCATCTATTTCAATAACCGTATATATACCTAACTTGGTCACTCCAGCTACATCTATCTAATTATCTCGGATCTATCTATCTATCTATCTATCTATCTATCTGTTTGTCTGTCTGTCTGTCTGTCTGTCCATCTATTTCAATAACCGCATATATACCTAACTTGGCCACTTCAACTACATCTATCTGATTACCTCGGATCTATCTATCTATCTATCTATCTATCTATCTATCTATCTATCTATCTGTTTGTCCGTCTGTCCGTCTGTCTATCCGTCTGTCTGTCCATCTATTTCAATAACCGTATATATACCTAACTTGGTCACTTCAGCTACATCTATCTAATTATCTCGGATCTATCTATCTATCTATCTATCTATCTATCTATCTGTTTGTCCGTCTGTCCGTCTGTCTGTCTGTCTGTCCATCTATTTCAATAACCGCACATATACCTAACTTGGCCACTTCAACTACATCTATCTGATTACCACGGATCTATCTATCTATCTATCTATCTATCTATCTATCTATCTATCTATCTGTATGTCTGCCTGTCCGTCTGTCTATCAAGCTGTTCGTCTATCTCAGTCACCTCAGATATACCTAACTTGGTCATTTCAGCTACATCTATCTAATCACCTCGGATCTATCTGTCTGTCCGTCTATTTATCTCAGTCTTTTCATATCAATCTCAGCCTGTTTATATATATATGTATGAATCTCAATCTGATCATATCTATCTAACTATCAATCTAATCTTATCATATATCATATCTTCGTGGGTTTTTGCGTATCTATCGATCCATCTGTTTATCTATTCCCCCTTGTATAGATAGATACGAGCAGACTAAAATATGTGCAGACAAGAATAGATAAATACAGACAGGAAGACAGACAGACAAATATGCAGAGATAGATGGATTAATTGATGGATATGAGCAGACTGTGAGGGATAAATGCAAACAGATAGATAGATAGATAGATAGATAGATAGATAGATGTGAATAAACAAGGATAGATAGGTATATAGACAGATTGATTGATATATGTGAATACACAAGGATAGATAGATAGATAGATAGATAGATAGATAGATAGATAGATAGATAGATGTGAATAAACAAGGATGGATAGATATATATATAAGTAGATATATGTGAATATATGTGAATACACAAGGATAGATAGATAGATAGATAGATAGATAGATAGATAGATAGATAGATAGATAGATAGATAGATAGATAGATAGATGGATAGATGTGAATAAACAAGGATGGATAGATAGATATATAAGTAGGTATATCTGAATATATGTGAATAGACAAAGATAGATAGATGGGTTGATGGATATATGTGAATAAACAAGGATAGAAGATAGATAGATAGATAGATAGATAGATAGATAGATAGATAGATAGATAGATAGATAGATAGATAGATGTGAATAAACAAGGATAGATAGATGGATGGATAGATATATGTGTGAATATATGTGAATAGACAATGATTGGTTGATAGACAGATTGATAGATATATGTGAATTTACAAGGATAGATAGATAGATCGATAAATAAAATAATGGATAGAAAAATAGATAGAAACAGACTGAAATTGACAGCCACGTTCTATTCAGTGTACAACTATTATTCCAAGTGAAATGTGACAAGGATAGATGACTCATTGGTCGTTCCCAAAATGCAAAGTTCTTGACCTCTCGATGAGACCAAGAGAATTATTGAGCCTGCTGACAACGAATTATATGAAATACGTCAATCAATCATATTTCAAAGACTCTTTGCTTAACACTGGCCCAACCAAACATGGCGTCACTCCAGAGGCCGTTCAGCAGCAAATAAGGCACGCTGTCTTTAACCCATTATCTCCGACAGGAGAAGTTCAGTGATGGTATTCTAAGTGCGATGGTATCTTTGATTATACGTGGTGGCACAGTTTATTTCATCTAAACAATGGATCCCAACGTGAACATAGAAACATGAAAAAAACAATCTGAGAACTTTGGGAACGCTAAAAGGCTTTTACCATATAATTTTTTTTCAAATTTCACACCATTGTCACAATTTTCCGTTAAGCTAAACTCAATTAATATTCAAACTAAACTGAAGATTTTTTTTTAAATTATGGAAAGAAAAAGAGGGAAAAATCAATTAGGAATGGAAGTTTCAAGCTATTTTTTTTCCAATATTTCCGTTGTCAATTTAATGGAAATTCTCTTCTAAATTTGTCTTGAGGACACATACTCCCACTATCAGAATCTTTATCAATTATCCAATATTATTACACTTCGAAATATCTTAATACATGATTAATCCCTTAATTGCAGGAGTAACATTCCAAATACAGGGGTCTCTCCGATTATAGGGTGATGATAATAAGCTGGACACTTTGTTTTCTCAGCAAACTATTGGCATTTCCATTCAGAGTCAAGGACACAGAAAAATGGAAAGAAACTGAAAAAAAGTGTCCATATTCTAAATCAGAGGGTCCAGGGTGTGACTGATGGAATTTTGCTCATTTGCGGTCGGACTGTATAGCCACAATGACAGGAACTTCAGTCATCTGCAGTCGATTAGTTGGGGTCAAATATTTTTCGATTGGTCACAACTTCCAGTTTACTCTACCCATACAAAGCAATGTTTGTTCCAACTTTGATGAGGAGAAGGCAAAATAAAACGTCACGTCTTCTGAAAAACAACAGCCATTGGAATATATACGTCCTGCGATCAAGTCCCAACTTGGTGATGCTTGCAAGTTTCAAATCTGGTCAAGACCAGGACTTTGGAAAGATTCAATCACACAGCTCATGTTGTTTCTAGGAGTGCGTGCAAATTTACCCATCGAAGAGTTTTCAACACTCTTCGCTTATACTGGCGATCAAACGAGGGACCGTCAGCGTGAAAGACAGATAATGATAACCATTACACTATGAGCGCAAACTTTTCCTATGAAACTTGAGGTCAATGGAATTTTGTAGAAGGCAGCGATTCTCTGCGATTTTTATGATCGTGCTTAGCAGGTATCGTTGTAAATCTTGGGTGTAGCTCTTCCACTATTGTTTTCGAATTAAGATGCTTCAAAGGTTGAAAGTCTCCTATATTCTTAGGACCTAATCAGTTGAAAGATACAATAGGCCCCACCCAGAATTTTGCTTGGATGATAACACTATAACAGAGAGATGGCAAATGCTGAACGCTGTATTTGAAAATAAAACCGAATAACATCCATACAGTTTTTCTTCGGTCTTTATAATGACGAGGAGAATGTTTGAACCGACCACAAATATGTGGACTATATTTATACTCACTGGATTCATTCATACTTTCCCATGTATGTATACAAGGAAAATTTCATATAAATGTATTAAGGAATGTATGTATATAGTCTGACAGGGTGATTATTGTATTACATAGAAACATTTATTTGGAATGATCTTCCGTCGTTACGCGTTCAATGTATCATTTAGCCTCGACAGCGTAAATGAAATAAGCAATTGAAGAATTACAATTCCTGCAGCAGCCTGATTTTCATATTTATGTGTTTCGCACAATTCGGCCTCATCAAGAAATGAAAAAAAGTTAGACAAACGTCATTGTGATTTCTCTCTAATATTGGCTGATTAACCATAATATACACCAATACACTGATCATACATGTGTTTTCGCACACGTGTGTGTATGTGTGTGTATTTGTCTGCTTGTCTGTCCGTGAAAGTGTAAGTGTCTGCGTCTGTTTGTTTCAACCATTTATTTTTAATTATCTTTGCAACCAGGGAAATGATAATTTGAAATCTACTGATTTGAAATCGAACAATACGAACGTTTGAACATTTTTTAATCACATAAAGTGAGATGAATATTAAAGATTTATATCCCTGTCCTGGATGCAAAAGCAAAATTCGAAGGGAATAAACAACATTTTATATACTTTTTACACATTAGCGATTTGATTTACTACCCTGGGACAAAAATAGCGTTGAAAGGTATCATGATAACTTATAACCTAGAAAATTATAACTATATCCAAATGAAACAGCCATAATCTACTGTGATGGGCGTGGACGATGTGAGAGTAGGGATGGTAGCCTGGGGAGAGTTACTGTCACAGCCTTCAGCGATAACCATCGGGCAAATGGCGTGAAACCATAATCCACAGCACTGTTGTGCGAGTGTTGAGAGAAGGGCTGAAGACTTGAGGAGAATAATAATGATAACGTGTCAGAAGGGGGCGCATTTTATTGATCCGGGTTGTTGCAACATGAACTTACGTGTCAAAACCGAAAGAAAATAAATAAGACAAATACATCATCGGTAAACAATAAATGATGTCTCTGGTATGCTTAATTCGTAAATGGAGAGCAGCTGAATAGCGAGAGATTTTCTTAATGGTTTTATTCCTATGGATACAGTTGTGGGAACGAACGGATGTGGGGGGAATACTTGTCAAAAGAAAAATGGGTGAGTTTTCAAAAATGACAATCGCTGACCCAAAAGGGCACGTCACTCTAACCTGCTGACGTGTCACAGGCCAATGGTCATTTCCTTTGTCTCAAGCCTCCATATAAGCGAATAGGCTTTGTGTTTCTAACAGTAGTTATTGCTGATCAAAGTAATCCAAGTCATTTGTAACGATCAAATGAACTAAATCGACATAATATTCGTCTTTCCTAATCGATGGCTTAACAAAGGAGGTAATATATTTATCTATTCGTAGAACAAAACCACATTCATTTCCCATTTCTCGTGAACTCAAGCAGACCGTAGCAAAGTCAATTGTGATCTGTAGGAAGAAAACTACGGTAATAATCAGTTGGGTACATCTTTCTCAATCCTGTGATGGTGTGAAGCTGTCAGCACAGAAGAGTTACAATTAGAAGACAGTGGGTACAACTGTGACGATGAGTACTTCGTGAGGGATAAACTGTCCTCGAGAAAAGGAGAGACTCAATATCATAAAAATTAGAAGGCTAGTCAAACACAACGTGGGACTGGGTTCAGTGGGGCTCGGGGAATCAAACATGATAACAAACATGGTATTAGTTATTGTTATTAGCAGTATTGTTATCTATAGATATAACCAATGCATCCTCCCAATAGTAGCATATCGAGCTGAAACATGGAACCTAGCCTGACCCTCAGACTGAGAATCATGCACCATGCACATGATATGATCATTCTAAACCTCAGATGGAAAGATAAAAAGACAGAACAATATATCAGGGAAAAACAGGAGTTCGAGATATCATAGACTCAATTTGGAAACTCGAATGGCAATGGGCAGGACATGTTGCAAGAATGACAAACAACTGCTTGACATCACAACTCACGACATAAATCCCCAGAGATCGAATGCAAAACCGAGTTTAGCGGAATATATGCGATCCGCTGGCACATACCCATTCATTTTTTTCCATTTGATCATATCTACCAGGTCTCCTTGCTGGGATAGAGTTGCTGATCTCGATCTCGAAGTCTCAGAATATTTACCTTTTTACTAATATTATTAATAGTAATATACATGCTCACACCAGATGTCTGATGACTGTCTGGAAACTAAGTGACAGCAAGTCTCCTCAAGTCTCCATCCCTCTTCCGAGCATTCCCGTACTTTACAGCAGTGCTGTGTTTTGTACTCTCTCACCATATGTCTGTTGGTCACCATTAAAGGCTAAGTGACAGCAAGTTTCCTCAGTACTCCAGCCACCATCTCATCGTCCTAGCACTATTTTCAAAATCTCCGAGAGAAGAGAAGAAGGGTCGCCGGGGATTAGCTGATATTTGTAAAAATTTTACCTGTCCTACTATCGGGATGTATCTGTGAAAATAAGTCCAAAAGAATTAATTCTGTTTCATCGATTTTGCAATTTTCTTTCTAATTTCATTTTATGGCAGTACAAAAGGGAATATTTTCAAACGTATGAAAACAAGGAAGAATTGCCATCATAGTCAATAATTGAACAATCGTAGCGTCAAAATCTGATGTCATGAAAAACAAATTCCGTGGAAGACTGAATATGGTTTGAATAAATCATACTAATGACCCAACTGGTGTTTTTCACTGGGAAAAATCTAAAATAGGAGAAAAACATATCGAAACTTGTCCTGGGGAATCTTCATGTTATCAATAAACCTGTCTGAATAAGACCCTCAAAATGTCAGAAAATCTGTTCTCTATTTTCATTTTCATTTGGAGTACTGATGCTAATTTTCAAGTTCGTAGGTAGACAAAACGGTATGACCAAGAGTGCTTGAACATATAAACAAATACATCTACAAACACTCACACGTATTAAAAGATTTTTTTTTTTAATAACCGTTCTCGACTTTTTGTGGTTACGGTTATTCAATGTTGGGTTTATTTAAAGATTACGATTGCAAACGGAATCTCACCCCGTTTTCTATTGGGAAAAGCATATTATTTCATTTCAGATGTACGTACATAGTTACTCCAGTAAGTCCATAGCCTAATGATGGAAAAGACATAATACAAGTTATGACTTACTAATGCATAAAATGGAGACTAACAGAACAAAGTGAAAACTATCTAAGAATAGCACAATAGCCTTGGAAAGAGCAATGCTAGGAATAACTCCGAGAGATAGAACAAAATCAACATGAACCAGGGGAAAGACTAGAGTAAAGGATATACAAATGATTAGGCAACAAAAATGGAAATGGACGGGTAACTTGGCAAGAAGAATGACAACAGATGGACCTAAAAGCTAATTGATTACCACTCAAATCCAGTGAACGCAGTAGGAAATGACCAGACACAAGATAGAGGGATGTGGTAGAGAGGTTTACCAGTGAGACATGGCAGAGATTTGTGCAATCGCCGTCGTCTTGGAAGGAAATAAAAGCTTTTGTTAATTAGTGGACTCATAATGGCTGATAATGGCGATGATGATGATGATGAAATATATATATGTGTGTGTGCGTGTGTGTATATATCAGTTACCCATCAGTTACCCATATGTTAAGAAATGAAATAGATATCAACTCACACATGCGATTGACAGCTGTGATGATCCTAAAGAAACGGACACGGGTCTCTGTCCCCAAGGGATGCCCGAGCAGTCTCACCAAATTAGCCATCGACCCAATCTTGCCAGACACATTATAAGGCTTCCAGACATACTCAACTTACTCACATATTATGAGCACCAAGACCATCAACATCCCCGCCTGGCCAACAGCAATCACGATAGAAGCCCAGTTTACAAAGATAAGACTTGATCTTTATATTGAATCTCCGTTCTTCAGGAGTTGCTGAATAAAAATCGAAAGAAGAAGAATCGAAATCACTACGTACTGTATCGATTACTGTACTTAACAACCCCCTTAACCGGTGTTTGTCTCAATACCCTTACCAATCTATCAACGGTGACCATTCAAGAAAGTATCTTTCCTTTGAAGCCATTATGGCTTTCGTTTAAATTGGCAAATTTCTTTTGTGATTTAAGGCATTATCCTCCCCATAGTCATGTACAAAACCGTTGCATGGAATCACGGTACCATGTACCATCGAACCAAACCAAAGGATTTGCCTTCAAACTGACAACAATACAACCTGTGCTAGAGAAGCATGTCTAACATTACGTGAAGAGATCACAAGACAGCACAGTATATTAGGAAGAACAGGAGTCAGAGAAAACATTTGAAAACTCAAATGGCAATAAGCTGATCATGTTGCGAAAGTGTCAGACAAGAATGGGACATGGTGATCCGCTATTTGGATTCTCAAAAATCATATTCAAAATTGTGGCCAATAAAAATAAGATGGGCATGACAAACCAGACGAAGTTCAGAAAGTATTGGCTCAATCCCGCTAATGGAGAGGTCTGATGAATCTTAGGGAAGATCTACGTTCCACGGCATTTATGATTTGAAAAAATGTCTGAACAAGTATTTCTATCAATAATACCAAATATCCTTCTTCAATCATTGTTAAATTGCTTTTTATTTGGTGTTTGAATTTCAATAGTTTTCATAACAATATTGAAATTATAAATCATATTTTTTCATGATAATACAAATACACAATGATACAAGCTTGGCTGGGCTAGGGTCAATCTCCCTTGCTTCGTTAAAATCTAAAAAGTAAATAAAACAGAATTTATAACTCCATACAATATAGTTCCAAAACTACGTATCCCATTCCAATCCAATATTAGTTAGAAATTCAACGTCAACAAAAATCAATCAAATTTAGATTTCGAAAAAAAAAAGTTCTACAAGAAACACAGTTTCAGCATTAGTCATCTTTTTTCTCAAATCTGTCAGTTTTTTTTTCATCTAGGAATAAAAATGAGTAAACCAATTTGTTTTTATTTGAAATAAAACATACTGTATTCTACTTTGTTTTATTTCAATCCATCGTAATGAAGAAACCTGAAACTGCCATTTTCCTCATTTTTTGATTCGTCATCAGTTTCCGTGTTCTTCATGGTTTTGCAGGTATGACTCATCGAATGATGAGATCATATTGTCACTGTACGAAAACAAAGTCAACCGTGGTATTTGGCAATGTAATACAAAAATAGGGCCGGACTGAATGAACAGTCAGTCATTGTGATATAATTTGATGACTTATAGAATAAGACAACAAACTGAGGCTCTCCTAAGAAATTAGAACGTTTTATGAGCATAATCTATTTGGATGTGTGAATCATAGGTGTAACTTTTTTTCTGTTTATCACATTCCGATTGTTTAAGAAATATGTTTTCTAATTCATTGTACGATTGCATATTGATATCAATCAGAACTGTATTCCCTTTAGCGTATTTCTATAGACAAAGAATATACATTTGTTCTTCTTACTGAAGAGAACTCATATACATATATATATATATATATATATATATATATATATATATATATATATATATATATACATTACAATGCTACCAAAGATAACATTAAAAGAGTTAAACAACGAATATATTACAGTCGACAGATGCGTACAGAATTTATGAATCGATAAGAAATTGTTTCAAAAACCACGATGACGATACACGCCAGTCTTAGAACATTAACAACGACCAAAGTCGTAGTGATCGGGAACAAAGATGTTATCTTCAGCACACAAAATTCCATTACCTCTAGTAGTATCATTCAAGCTATATTAATTGAGGACCCCTGCTTAACTTTCCAGTGGTTTTCACGCATGTTTAGATCCTTTGCGTCCCTTTCCTCAAAGAATGTGATCCCGAATGCTTGTTGGAACTTCGAAGTTCGTATGAGTGTACTTGAGTGTTTATAAAAATCGTGTTCCAGTGGCACTAGACTGATTCAGATTTCTGATTTGTATATATCATGCTTCATTGGCCCCCATACATCTCTTATTCAGAGCTGGAATAAAGCAACCAAAGGCCATGGTCTTAGGTGGGGCTTCTAAAAGTAAGGGTTTGGTCCTTTCCGGTGGGTTGAATAAAGACTACTAACACTGCAGAAATCTTCATGGAATAAAAAAAAAACTATGTAGCTATTTATCATCCTGAAACAATAATTCAATCATCATTATCAGCAGCAGCAGCAGCAACTGCACTTCAGCGTTCGTTATATGACGTAAACATTCCCCCTGATTCGCCTGACCTCTCTATCGAGGGCATCACGGAGCCAGTATTCTCTGAACTTGTCTAGTTAGTCTCGTGATATTTTTTCCGCCGGCCACAGTTGTGACGTATGATGTCAAGTAGTTTTCTGACTCTGTTGCAATATGATCAGCCTATTATGTTTTGAGTTTTCATATGGATTTTATATCTCTAATTCAGTTTTATGCTGGTTGCATTGTTCTCAGGGCGAATCTTTTTGTTATGTTCCATGTTTCAGCTCCATAGGTGACTATTGTGAAGATAAATTTCTTGTATATCCTTCTCTTTGGGACTAATTGGACTTGGATGTTCTCAAAGCCTAGCTTGCTGTAGCAGATGTTTGACAACGTAGAATGAAATATTGGCTTGATCTTTTCTTCTGTTGAGCATTTCATGGACTTTCGTTGTTGTAGGTGGATGTCATGGTCGTCTTTCTTCAACTCAGCGTTTTCAATTGTTGTGTCTTTGAATTTATTCTGGTTCAATTCAATATTGAATGCAATGATAAGCCGTTTTGTAGGGTCAATTATGCAGGAGCGAAATCAAATATGATTAAGGTTATTTTCGTTTTTATTTTCTGCAAGAGACCGAGGCTCGCTCAGATTACGAGACCCTGGACTGCAACTTGCTTTGCCCTTTGTACATTGTCCTTAAATCCTGCAGCATTTACTTTTGTCTGTTTTTGTTTGTTTCTTTATTTGTTTTTTGAATCGTTATTTTTTAAATTCGTACTTTTAAAATAATCGCTTGCCAGCAAAAGGTTACGGGAGTAACTTATTCCTGGATCACCCTTTTTTAAATTTTTGATTGATCATCCCGAACAGCGGTATGCTTTATGTCAATTATAATGTCTTGGGATTCGTAATATGAAATGGCAAAATAGCTAAGTAAACGAGATTTCTGATCGAATATGAAGTTCACTGATGTACTTATGATGATCATCTGAACCCATGGAAACTAAACAGATATTTGTAACAAGGATTATTGATTGTTTCATGTATCTTCTCTTTACCTACCATTTCCTTATATTCTCTCCCTTATCCCTTCCAATTTCTGTTGTTCACCCATGTTTTTACAAACATTGATCTGTTTTATACGTGGAAATCTTCCCTCTCCAACGTAAACTAACTATTTTTCTCCCCTCTTCCTTCGTATCCTCTAATCAAACTACCTTAGCTTTGTTGTGTTATTACAGAAAGCATATCAATCGAATACACGTAAGAACAAGCAGAATGATATTAGAAATATCCGTACCTGTAATAAATGGATCACAATAATCAGTACCCACTACTAACTATCTAAAAAAACATTTAAAAAAATCTTAAATTTAAAATTATCTTGAAAAAACTGATCTTTTGTCGAAAGTCAAAAAAAATACCATTACAAGATTTGGGCATTGTCGGTCCAAAATAAGTATGAAAAACCTAAAAATCGCTTTTAGATGGTGCTTAGTGGTGTACCCATGCAATTTTCAAGGTTGTAGCCTCCAAAATTGGACACACCCACACACAGAGACGAGCAAAGAGATAATAATTTGCAGCCCATTCGGCTTGTTGGTCTGGTGGTCTATTTGCACGGGTATGGTGATTCAATTATCGACGTAAATCTTAACATAGAATCATAGGATTGATTGCATTGTGAATCCTTCCCAATTTTGTGTTAAATATAGTTAGGGTAGAGATATACCCTGGATCGGGTAGGTAATGCAAGAGGATGCAACTGTTTTTTGTCTTTCTCACAAACTTCCTTTGAAAAAAAAATATGCTTGAGTTTGCATTTCGTATATAACACTGTTTTATTCTATTTTACTTTTATCGACCTTTGGTAATAAGTGGTACTTTCTGAATGATTATGTCTCAAAAGTATGGAAAATTATTCCATTCAAACTTTACTTTTGAGACCAGCACAGTGATAATTTGATTTCTACTTATTCACAATGGACAACAGGCAAATTTGCACATTTCTAATCATATAAATTGAAAGAAATAATTACATATCATTATCAAAGCCAAGTTTGAAGCTAATAATAGTAATTTTCTATGCTTTTACATCATTATAATCACTTAACGAACGTTGTTAGAGTTTCCAAAATTGCCAGACTTTTCTATGGAAGGCCTTGGTTGTATACTCTTCCTTTTAAGACGATCGGGATTTTCTTTTTCTTGAAGGTCGAGCTTGCACTATCAGAAGCTTACCAACCTCGAGTGAATCTTCATCTGACATCTTCTTTTGAGGATTTCATTGTCCTTGGTAGATGCACTGGTGACTCTCACTACCTAGGGACAAAAATCACGTACCACGGTATGATGAAAATGAATTTGCTTTATAGTAATCAACCATGCAGACAAAGATAAGATTTTAGTATAAGTTACTTTTTTTGTTATGTCTTTACTTCTCTATTAGACGCTTTTTGGTCGGTCGGTCGGTCGGTCAGTTGGTCGGTTGGTCAGTCTGTTGGTTGGTTCCTCTTAAGTTGAACTAGATAAATAGGAAGGAAGAGGTGTGATGTCATCAAAAGGTTTGACGTCATTAAATGGTGTGGTGCCATTAAAAGGCATGGCGTCGTTGAAATAAATCCAAATCGATGAACCTTTTCATCACCTGCTAAATGATATCTTATAGAATATCGATGTCCACAGTTCAGTATTTAAAAAGATGGCCATTTACTACATTCATTGAAAATATATCTCGAAATATATTCCCATATCGCAATATTTTACATGTATGAGAATCAATTGACTCAAAGGAAGACTACTTGCTCTTCTTCATTCTCTTCTGTTACTTCTACCACTGATGATGGTCATATCCTTGAACTTGAGGTTCTTGTTAGCATGTAAATAAGGATCTCGTGAACTGGTGTGAATAAAATCATATACATCCAACCTGTGAATCATAGAGATTTCAATTAGGGAGATAACTAATTAGCTTAGTTTTGTCTGATTCAGGTCATAACCGAACTCACTTGAGTAACCGTAGTCCGGCAGACTAATTCCAAATCTATCCTATATATATCGTGTTTATGGGCTGGGATGCATTTATTTTTATCACTGCCAATATGTCATCTACCCCTAAACTTCTTCGTTAATAGCTTAATATCCTCCGTCTTTCTCTACGCTAGAGACAATTAGAAGAGGATGGTCAACTTCCTTTTTTCCTGCTCAAACTTTCTGTTTCTCTCCGTCTATGTTCATCCTATTAGTTTTTCTCTTCTTCAACTACAAGAATAAGTAAGTGCCACTGGCCGATCTGTTAACAACATGGAAAATGGACAGGACGGGCCGAATTCAAACCCCGACTCCAACTGAGATTGAGATTGGCACTAACGCCTTTAGGAAAGGCATGAAGCAGACTTCTCTCCTAGTTATGGATGAAGGAATGTATGAATGGTGAAATGAGTGACGTCACCCAAGATGCTTGTCATCTTTTAAAAAAAAAAAAGACTCAACGAACTTCGAGACGAGGAGAAACTTATGAAATGTAAAGACTGGGTAGGGATGGCTGTTGCCGTACCCAGAAGGCCGTAAGGCACCACAACCGAAATGCTGTGCTAAAAAAAATTAATCAAGATGAAGTTACCAATTCGAAAAAAATCGATGTCTTTGGCAGCATACCTTGTTGGGGTTGATCAAGTAATTCTATTCTAGAAAAAAGGGTGGGGGTGATCAAATCATTTTTCTTCTCGTAACGTGTGCTGGGCGCTGATCCCAAAAAAACGAACGTGAGCACTGCTGGATGCAAACAAAGGGGCCAATTTAGCATAAACTTGCATTCTAAATTGGATCCCTACTAGAAAGATATTTTGGAGGAGAGTGTTTTTCTTTTGTTTTTTTGAGCACTTCTTTTTTAAAGAAATCCCTATGGGAAGAGTAAGTGCCCAAATTTCCAGTCCTCTGCCTCAATTAGTACGGACTGTACGTGCGACATATCTGTAGCCAGCCAGCCAGAACAACTTTGAAGTTTTGGAAACTTGTACTCATGTTCGTAGTTTTGACTGATGGTTCCTCTTCATTTATGTCTACCTAGTTCCGTATATGTATACCTCATGGACAGCCTAATCACGTCTATATTTAGTGACCTCACCAATGCCTAATTAATCCCTGGGGGTCACTCCCAAATTCAGCTGTGGATGCATAATTAATCTTGCCCAAATTGTTTGTCAAATCAAATCCACGACTATATTTCATTTATACCAACAGAGTTAGAGCAGGTACGTTATATCTCCATAAGCAATCAATGAATTTCGACGAAATTTCATGGAAGATTGGATGAAAAGTTACAATAAAATTGATTGCATTTTGGAGTGGATCCAGGAATCATTTTTCTCCCCTACACCATATCTACATATCTGCACCACATTACATCTACAAAAGATCTGAATGGATTTGGAATTCATCGGTATCACTCGTCTTTTAGCGTCTGTCGTTAGAGGCCTTCCTCAAGTTTCGCCAGACCTGTCAATCATGGTCACCGCTGAGCCGATACTTTCTGAACTTGTCTTGGTCATAATGCCATCTTATATTTTACTGGTAACAGTTTCACAAATGATCTCTGGGGATTTACTACGTAAGTCGAGATGTTTTGCAGTTGTTTGACATATTTGCAATGTAAACTGCCCATTGACATTTGAGTTTTCAAATAGATTCTATGATATCTCTGACTGTCTTCCTTAAATATGCTGCCTTCTGATGTCTTCATATTACACCTAGCCAGGTCTTCTCCGGTGCATTTTACATTGTTCTCAGTTTGGGGATTAATCTTTTGCTTAGGTTTCATATTCCAGCTCCATTGGTGACTATTGGGAGGTGACATTGGCCGTGGACCCTTCTTTTTATTTTTATAAAATAAATAAAGCAAACGTATTTCACAGTGACTGTTTTCCATGATGATTTATGTTGCTGATAATGTTGGCTACGTGATTAATAGAAAACCATCCTCTCAAGGGTAATTCAGGAAAGATGAGTCGTTTATCTTCCTCTTAAAGGCAAGTCTATTAGAAGCTGTCATCCAACTCTTTCAACATTGGTTTCTTCAGTTTTCAAGTCTGGCTGATTTTGTATGTGTTCGCGTACAGGCCATACCACTGGAGCAAAGGAGCTGAAATTTTGGATATTTACTTGTTATATCTTGAAAACAATTTTTGTTTTTCTTTAAATACCCCTATTAGTTTGTTTTTTTTTTTCAAGATTGGGCGTTCAATGTTTATTGTTACCTAAGTTTGCGTCCGGTAGCATTCACGCTAGCCTCTTCATTATTTAAACTTTTTTGTGATCATGCCCCCCCCCCCAAGGTGAGAGAAGTAATTGACTCATTGATCAGTCCTTATTTTACATTTTTTCGTTGATCACCTCTGACATACCATGCTGCCAAAAGACATTGATCACGTGACAGTTTCTATTATACAACCAACCAGATCTTTTTTTTTCTTCGTTTTACATCTTTTAGAGACCAGTTCTTTTAAAAAAAGCTCGTCTGTTTTCTAGATTCCCTTTTTAAGGCCCATCCCTTCGCTGATTGATTTCTTTTTTCAAAACAATTTTATTGCCATTTGCAAAATCTCTGGCACTCCTTAAAATCTAACTTTATTTTAAGAATTCTCTGTGGATGGATGTGCATGCATGTATGCAGCGAAATAACTCTATAACTGGCCATTATACGAAATTGAGATTTACCTATATATTAGTCAAAACACCATGCATTGCAGTGTCGGGATTTATCTTGTTTGGATCAGTGATTCTCGAAAAATCAATATATAAATGATTTAAAATAAACTAAAGATTATAGATCTCTTATCTAAAATTATGTATTCAAACTTGGATTTAAAATATCTAAATTGATAATAGATGGAAAGAGAAAGACATAAAGTATATATTGGCAATTCTAAAAAAGAGTAACTGAAACACGTATCTTCCTTGGACGGACAGAAATCTATTTTCTATGATCATGATCGAAAGCTGTTCCACACACTTTTAGAAAGAGCACATCCCTAGTATGATAAACTTGTGAACTTTCCCCACGGGCAATTTCATTATTTTTAAATCCCCCTACGGACACATATTCCATACATCCATTATAAATGTTATCTAAATGTAAATGAAATAAAATTCATTCTAGATACAACATACTTCGAATCTACCACAGCCCCATGTCCCTAGCACACAAAGGTCTTTTTTGAATTCTCATTGCAATGGCACTTGGTCCAGTGGCACTATTTGAAGACATACGCGTTTTAACGGCATGTGTGTTTCCGTATTCTCGCAAGAATGTTAAAAATTTCTATGCTGTACTTTGTAATCTGCATACTGTATTTATTTTCAATCCAACTTTTATAGCAACAAATTCAATATAGCAGCACTCCCCTAAGGTGCCGTAATAATGGGTGTCTACAGTGATTGAATCACCATCTCCTAATGCCTCTCTCCTGATTTTTATTCATTAGATTTTGTTCTTTAGGGAGCATGTTAAGACATTTGCTTACCTGCAAAAATTCAATGATCTGAAAAATGTCCATAATAAAAGGAAGTGCATACCGTGTTTAGGGGAACTAAGGAACGTATCAACCCAATAACTTCGGCAGGTGGTTAAAATCGATAATTATTCAATGCAGGATTAAAGCCCACGTAAATCGTAAAACGATTTTCACGTTTCATTTATCCAACCAGTAATTACACCTTGATTGAGTATTGAGACCACCTCACGTTGGCTCGAATTCCCTTCCAGCCATTTGTGAGATACCAAACGTACTATTTTTTCTTGTTTGTGAGTTACCAAACTTACTATTTTTCAATCTTTTTAAGAAGATAAAAGCCCTGACTCACAGATACCATTATCACAATTAGTTAGCCATAGAACTGCAATAGTGTAAATTCCCGTCATTCGCAGTTCAAATGGTGGCATATGCATCCCCAAATTCATAGAGATATAGGGTTACCTTGTCAAAGTACCTAAAATACAGAACGTACAATTAATGCATAATGCCACTCATGACGTATGGATGCAGAAAATTAAAATTAATTAATCGAACTGAGAATCAACATGGAAAAAGCCATACTAGAGATAATTCTAGAGATAGAAAAACTGATCAGAGGGAGAACTAGAATAAAGAATATTATACAAATAATTAAAGGAAAAAATGGAGATGGGTGGGACACTCGGTAAGAAGGGACAAAAGCAGAGTGCAAGAAGCTAACCGATTGGTACCCATGGGACAGTAAACAGAATTTGAAAAGACCAGACACAAGATGGAGGGTAAAGATAGAAAGGTTTGCCGGTGACTGCGCTCGTCATGAGAGGAAATGAGAAAGGCTTTTGTCCAGCAGTGGACCTATAATTGCAGCTGCCTGTGTTGAATAGCGGAAGCAAAGGTGAAAGGAAAGATCTTATATCTGGTGCCCACTGATTAAGATAAGGAGGATGTGCAGATGCAGAAAAGCATCATCTGGACACTTCGATGACAGATGTTGACGAGGGACATCCTGCCGAGTGTGTTGTCAAAAAGTGTAGCTAGATTTGGGCGGGGATACCGTAATACGTAAGTAGGTGGCTCTGCCAAACGCGTAGATCCCTTAGAAGAAAGTAACTATCGCCGTCGTGGAGGGAACAGATTCCTGGCAAGTGCAAATCACAAGATACTAAGACGGCTCCTGTGTGCCCCTCCGTCGTCCTGAACACTACTCTCTATATCTATTCTACGTGACGCCACTTGGAACCGTACCAATACAATATGTGTCTATATTTTATTTTATTAGTCTGCATCTTGTCTCTGTTCTTGAATGCTTCAAAGTCCTATGACTATTTAACATCTATGCTGCTGGTTGATGATGATGATAACGATGATGATGATGGTGGTGGTGGTGGTGATGATGGTGATGATGATGATGATGATGATGTTTACCTCAGAAATCTAACTGACTCTGTCTTCAGTCCAATTTGTAACCAATTTTTTCTCCTAGTATTCAAACTGCTGTGATGAACATCGTTCTCATGATAGTAATCTTTGATATTAGCATCATTGCTGGTATAGTCATCATCGTTGTATTAGTGCCATGGTAATTCTTGGTGTCAGCCCTCATCCCTCTTTATCTTCCTGTTCCTCCTGCTTTCCTCCTACTTTCCTCCTAATTTTTTTCTTGTTTCCTCTCTGCTTTTCTCCCTTCTTTCCAACAAGTAAAATATTTTACTCTTACCCTTTCCTCCTCTTCTTCCAATTACGTTGTTTTTTCTGGACGTTGTTCTTTTCCCTCCTTTCCTTCAATTCATATTCTATCACTTCTCCCAGGTATATGCTTCATCGCCTTCGTCTTCCTTCTTCCTCTTCCTCTATTTCGTCGTTAGGTATTATTATTATTATTATTATTATTATTATTAGCCATTTTACACCAGTTGCCTGTTGGTTACCCCTAGAGGTTGATAGACAGAGAGTCTCCCCAAGTCTTCAGCCTTCCTCTCCACACTCTCATAGTCCACAGCAATACTTTGGTTTACAGTTTCACTCCATTTGCCCGATGGTCATTGCTGAAGGCTGAGAGACAGTAAGTCTCTTCGGGTTTGCATTTGCATATCCACACCAGTTGCCTGGTGGTCAATGCTGAAGACTGAGTGGCAACATCTTGTCAAGTCTCCAGCCCTTCACTTCGCACTGTCAAAGCCCAAAGCAATGCTATGGATTACAAATCGACGCCAGTTGCCTCGTGGTTATTACTGAAGGCTGTGACAATTAGTCTCTTCAGGTCTTCAGCCCTTCTCTCATATCGTTCTTACCAATCATACCGTCTCTACCGTGCCGTTTTTAGGCTGTTAGGCCCTAGCTAACGACTGGGATCGTGAATCTCATATTTCCTGTACACTCTGCTATGGCTGTGCAGTCCCTAGTAGTGCTGTGGTCTGTATAATATCTGTCATTGCTCTTACCTCCAATTCTTCCAATCTCATTTTCAGTATCTTTGGTACGGCTCCGAGAGCACCTGCTAGTACTGGCAATACATTGACTTTCATGTTACAAATCTTCCCTAGATTTTCACTATTTCGTATTTACTCTGTGATCTGCAGGGACATCCTCGTCTATATGTTTATAGCGGGCATTTGCTATTTGTTTGGGTTCTGTTAATTTTTTCTTGAACGTTTGTCTGTGATGCATTTGGTTTGAACTGCCATGATGCGTGATTCCGTTTCTCTCTTCAGGTTTTCTCTGCGTAGCCATGTCCATGATCTTGTCAACGACATTTTGGATGTGGCTTTTGAATTGAATTTTCTGTTTCCATTTTACTTTCTTTCCTTGTTATTCACTGTGCCTGGTAATTGCCGCTGGGGGCTGAGTGACAGCAAGTCCCAAGTCTCAAACTGTCCTCTTTGCACTACCATAACCCAGAGCAGTGCCGTAGATTACGGTTTTGTACCAATTATGGTGGTTATAGCTGGAAGCTGAGTGACCGTAAGTCTCAAGCTTCTATTCTCCCTCTCATATCATCCTCATCTGTCACAGTAGTGCTGTGATTTGTGCCGCCTTCACCATGCTCTTTTTTTTTTATTTGGCTGTTAGATCATTGCTAACCGCTGGGAGTCGTAGGTTTCATATCTCCAGTACTCTCCTCAATATTCGTGTGCTCCCCAGTGGTGCAGTGGTCTATATTGACCAACCCTCCCTCTTATCCCCAGTTCCTCCAATTTCGTTTTCAGTGTCTTTGGTGCGTTTCCTAGTGCACCTAGTATTACTGGTCCCACCCTGAATTTCATGTCCTACACCTCTTCCAGTTTCCTTGCCCGGTCTTGGTATTTTCCCAGTTTTTCACTCTCATTCCTAATCACTCAGTGATCAACAGACACGATTACATTTAATATTTGGTAGATTCTCCTTTTTCTTGTCCACGGTTACCATGTCTGGTCTTCTCATTTGGTGGTCAGTTTAGATGTCAAAGTCCCAGAGTAATTTACGGTTTCCATTCTCCAGGGCTGTCTCCGGTTTGTGCTGATACCACTTTTTCTTTTACTACTATTACTATTATTATCATCATCATCATCATCATTATTATCATTATTCATATTTTCCCATGTTCACTCCATGCCCGTTGGTTATTGATTGGGACTTAGTAACAGCAATTCTTCCCAACTCCCCGACACCTTCTTTGGTGTATCTTTGCTAATTCCCACACTGCTGTGGTCAGGTCAATCTCAACTCTTTTGCGAATCTCCGATTCATTCGGCCTCGTCCCCAACACTTTTGGTACGATTCCATGCGCGTCAATCATTATGCACACTATCCTGACGCTCATGTTTTATGGGTTACTCAGTTCTCAGTCGAGGTCCTGGAAATTTTCCATTCCTTGCTTCCTTTAGTCTGCTGGTACAACCATATTCAATTGCTGGCAAATTTTTCTTTTGTCTTCATAATCACATCTAGACTTACATGGAATGGTTGGTGTAGATCTCAAAGTCTCGGGATATCTTTTTCGCAAATGCCATTGAAGCAGTTTGAACACATCTTAAAATAAAAGCAAACAAGAAAGACACCCGTATAATTTTACAACAGTCAGCCAGACAAGGAGAAAGGTTTACGTATTTGAACTGCTGTTTGTGAAAAACCACGCCGTAACAAAGAACCTCTTCCCCTTAAACAAAACTTGTGGAAGCATAACACATTGCATTTAATTTTACAACTTTAACTGAAGAAGTAACTGTATACTTCAAAACTGCATGAATGGTGGAAAGTTAGAATCTATTTTAGTACATTGTAAATAGAACCGCCACTAACACCTTTGAATACAATACACAGCATTGATACGTGCTGATTTAACTGGCGTTGATATCTTTAAAAATAAATAGATTTTCAAAAATACGTAAGAGAATAATGATGTAATTGTGACGCATGCGCAATGGCGTTGACGGAGGCAAGAGAGAAAAAGGCAGACATATTCCCTACTATGATCAGATAAACCATGACAAAAGTTTCCGTATTCAAATCAAGTAAGTAGAGTCTCTACGCTGGCGTCTGCTTCAGTCGACCCTGCTTGGACTCCACAAACTACATTCCTACTTAGTTGGTCGATGGCTATAGATGAATTCATGCTTTTCCCGAGGGCATTGTGTGCAGTGTTTGAATTCGGCTCTGAAAGTCCATTCTCCACGCTGCCGACGGTTTGATTACTTGGTACTTCCAAATGACGTCAGGACTCTGAGAAGCTGTCGATAACTCTAGTCTATCCCGAAGATATGCTGAGCCGTGATTAGATTCACATCGATCAATACAACCACGCACACAATGAAATAAAAGGAAAGGAGAACAGGTCTGGTTATTCGCTCAATAGAAACAATCGCATGAGCAACATATTTTGGTAGCGTGCTGTGTTTCGGGTGATCAATTAGGAAAACAATTGAAAAAGAGCTGATCAATATATAATCAACTTATGTCCCTTTCTGAAGGACCAGGAATTAGTCCGAATTTAAAAAAAAAAATAGCATAAATACGACCGGGTACACACTAAGGACCCCTTTTAACATAAACTTAAATTGTGAATTGAACCTATTCCCTCCCTAAAAACCTAAGGGGAGGGGGTCCTAACAAAAAAATTGTTGTTTTTTTTGTACACATAGTAAGAAGTGAATGCCTAATTTTCAGCCCTCTAGTTCTTTCGGCACAGCCTGTACGTAGAAGATACATATCCAGCTAACAAACTTAAAAACTGAAGAAATCTGTATTGCCAATTTGAGTGCCTGTTTTGACGATTTCTTAAAGGGCTTAAAGTTTTTTTCTATCACTAGTAGAGGAGGGAAGCAAGTCAAAAGTTCACACATCTATTCATAGATGGAATGACAGATAAGTTAAGATGACTATTGCCATCATCATCGGCCATTATAAACTTACTGCTCAACAAACATCTTTCTCATCACCTTCCAAGACGACTGTGAGTGTGCTACCCTTTGCCATGTCTTGTCAGCCATGTCTTGTAATATTTTTTATTTCATCTTGACACTGTATGTGTGGTCCTTTCCCACTATGTTTACTATCTAATGGACACCAATCGGTCAGTCTTTATTATTCCTTCGTGCTAAGTGTCAAGCCCATCTCAATTTTTGTTGTTCAATTATTTGTATATTCTTCACCCTAGTCAGTATGTAAGTTCAATTCTATTAGACGTACTGATTACCTTATTAAGTGGTCAGATTTTCGGCTATCGTAGATTTTTCATCGACTAAACTGGGCGGGGAGGAAAATTAGCCAGATGTTGCTGAAATTGGCTTAATTTGGCAACCCCTGTTGGGATGGAAACGAAGTTGATGGATGCGGTGTGGTGGAGCGGAAAGGGAGCGAGAAATGTGGATAGGCGAAAAAGAATCGCTTGTTCGATTGCCTGGGTTTAAATATAAATCACGAGGAGTATTGGAGTAAACATCTTTAAGTGTGTGCAAGACAAGATGCACTGGAGCATACGTTCATCTAATTATTAGTAACCGTCAACCGAAACTGTCACTGACACTGTCACTTCGGTTTCTATCAGTTTTTACGCTGGTCTAGCTAACTGGCTACGTATGTATTACATTAGTAAGGAATGATGATTGAAACATTTAACCCTTATTATGTGAAGAGAACCGTTGTTTTGTTTTTTAATCCTTCCAAAATATGTTTTTAGTTGGGGTTCAATTTGCTATTTTGATCAATACTAAATTGATCCCTTTTTCGAGCCCACCTATTGTAGTTTTTGTTTTTTTTGTTTTTTGTTGTCTTTGTTTTTTGGAAAATTCAGATGTTTTTATTGATCACAAAAGGCGAGAGAAGTAACTGATTCATTGATTTCCAACTTTTCCAACGTTTTAATTGATCATCCCAACACGGCATGAAACCAAAAAACATTGGTCGCATGACGGTCTCTACTGAGTTGGTGTAATATTTAAAAGCTATTCAGCGTAAGTTCCTCTTGAATATATCTCAAGTGAATGGTAGGCGACCGCTTTAGTAGCAACAGTTGAGAGGTGGGGGTGAATCCTGGGTTTCTAGAGAACTGGGCGTTGGCGAGACGATGAGATGGGAAGGATTTTACATGAGCCAGGCAAGATATATTCTGTGAATCTTGGCGTCGAAATAAAAGTACAAAATAAGTGTAAGAGCAACACACACACACACACACACACACATACATATATATGTATAATGAATAATCGTGTCATAATTTTGGATATGATATATTCAGATTAATTTACTAATGTCTCCGAAGTCTTTGTCTGTCTCATACATATATATATCACCCACAAACAGCTGTTTCGTTGTATTACAACACCTCGGCTATAGACTATCCATTATCCCATCTAATACCACGAGGTAGGATTGAAACCTTTGCTTCTAACCCGGATGCCGGTATCCTACCTCTGCTCCACAGAACTGGACGGTCAGTGAGGTTGAATCAAAGTGATATATTTTTATTTAGCATGTATTCCCCATCCAGAGAAAGAAGGGGTAAATGGGTATGTAATCTGACTGAATATTTATGAATGCATTGTAACATTTGAAACTCTATTTGAAATGACCTCTTGTTACACGGAGAATGGTTCACTTGGTCTAGACAGCATAAATAGAAATAAATAATTAGAAAAAAGTCGGTCCGCTGCAAGGAATCGAACCTGGGAAGTAGTCCATTTAACGTATTGACTTACCTTGATTTGGTAAAATACGTCACACATTCATTGAGGATATTTAATCGTCTCCTCACAAAAGCAAAATATGGCAGATAGCGCGATCCTGCTATAACGCACTGGGAGAACGGTCATTTTTTAATCGGTCATTTAGAATTGTAAAAAATGGCTAGATCGTTCGAAAAATGCTAAAATTGGGTACAATATTGTTACTGTTAGTAGTAGCAGTAGTAATAATAATAATAATAATAAAATAAATAAATAAATCATATATATATATATATATATATATATATATATATATATATATATATATAAGACTAAAAAAATTTTTTTTAATATAGCATTCAAGTGAGTTCTTTGACCGTATATAGTTACCTGGGGATGGAATCCTCCCAATTTAGCCATTCTATGAGAAATCCAACCAGATTCGGTCTTTCAAAATGAACGATTGAGAAGTGGCTATTTTCCCCAATGCGTTATACCAAAGATTGTGGACGGATGATCTCTAGGTCATTTTCTGAGCTCAGCATAGTTTTGTCAACAGGCCACATGTACGGGGGCACACGGGAAGGATCGAACTCAATACTTAGGAGTAATGATCTACGACACTTCCCGATCATCCACCAAGAATTGAATATTTGCTTTGATAAGTTTGTCACAAGGACACGGTTGATGGGCGCTCAATGAGGACCGAAAATACTGCACGAGCAAATGGATACGCGAGGTGAGGTTGCAAACCTTCACGCTATGGAAGGCGACCTACCTCAGTGGATTATAATGTTTGTTGTGGGCAGGGGGGGGGCAGAAAATAATACAAAAAATAGGAAAACACCCAGTAACCTCACACCTGTGATAATGCATTGTAACAAAATCAGTTTATATGCAGATACGATGCAGGGGATATCTTAAAGAAAATAATGATCCTCCCCAAGAATTTAATGAATTCTTCCTTAACCCATAACTTATCCAAAAGAAATTGGAATCTATTGTGATCTTTTGGAGATATTGTGTGGATGAATATGAGTGAATGCACAGATATTATCGGAAAAAAAATAAAGAAAAAATCTTTCAGTCCAAAAGAAATTAATCTGAACATTTACTCAATTTTTGTATAGCCTTTTGCCAACCCACCCCAAAAAATGCAATCGGAATTCATTAGGAACTTTTGAAAAGAAATGTGTAGACAAACAGAAACGAAGAAAGGGGTTAACAGTTAGGGAATTCTGGATCCACCCTAAAATTTATTCAATACTTCCTTTGCCCCCCCCCACCTTTCCACAAAATGTCGTCGAAATTCGATGAGAGCTATTGGAGGTATTGTGTAGACAGAAAGACAGACGAAAGTAAATCCATATACTTCTTGAAACTCCGTCGCCAGAGAAAAAAAACAAAAGAATTATAAACTGCAATTGATGTATCGATCGGAGTCATTGAGTACACCTGTGACCCCTAATTGCCTCCCTCACAGAGCATCAATCGGGTTACCCTATGCCCTGAAAGAGACAGTTCCTGCTTTTTTTTTCTCTTTCGATTTTTTTTTACATCTTAAGAGAGGATGCTTTCAACTTTAACATACTTCTGTTGCTATGCTTCAACGTACCGTGATAGGTTGGTCAGAGCTGTTGTACGCTGCTGTAATATATATTGGCTATGATACTAATACGGGTGTTGACAAGTCCGACGAAAGACAGAGTGTTAACTGTTCGACTCAAAAAGGCGTTTTCACAAGAGTAAGATGCGGCCAACTCTCAGTAATTGACATATAGTCGATTGTGTTCACCAGTTTCGCACCACAGGGGAACTGAATCTGCATCGCTAGATGTTCAAATAAAACCTTCCCCCACACTGTTTTCCGCTGGTTATTTATAGCTGCCGATATGCGACTTCTTGGGCTGACCCATTCTGAGCGTCGGGGATTACACCCAACAGAATATTCGGTCTTACAAAATTAGGTCTTGGAAAGGTTTTAGGATTCCAATGTTAAAATTTGATCCAGTGATTGGTTCTGCTCACTGTTAAACAAGCTAACGTTTTTTATTTCCACACTCAACATATTTACACGACAGTGCGATCTTGAATACGATTAATATAGCTAAAATTCAATAATGTATTATGCTATGATATGTTCTTCTGAACACAAGAATATCACTTTAAAATTTAGGCCCTGTTATCTTATATTATATTTTTCGCATTGTAGATATTTTTTGTTTAAAAAATGGACTTTTTTAAATTTAGATAGAACAGGTCTATTTAGTCTCTCAATTATAAACTATCATTGTAGCTGGGCTGACCAATTTTGAGCATCAGGGATGATACCCAACAGAAAATTCGGTCTTACAAAATTAGATCTTAGAAAAAGGTTTAACGATTTCAATGTTAAAAATTGATCCAATGATTGGTACTATTCACTGTTAAATAGGCGAACATTTTTTATTTCCACACTCAATTTATTTAGCTAAAATTCAATAATATATTATGCTATAGCATTTTCTTCTAAATCACTTCAAAATTTTGGACCTGTCATCTTAAATTAGATTTTTCGCATTGTAGATATTTTTTGGTTTAAAAATTAACTTTTTTGAATTTAGAAAGAATAGGTCTATTTAGTCACTCAATCAAAAACTGTCACTGTACTTGGGCTGACCTATTCTGAGCGTTGAGGATGATACCCCACAGAATATTTGGTCTCCCAAAATTAGGTCTTGGAAAAGGTTTAACGATTTCAATGTAAAAAAAAATTGATCCAATGATTGATACTGTTCACTGTTGAACAAGCTAACATTTTTTATTTCCACACTCAACATATTTACACGACAGTGCTATCTCGAATACAATTTAATTAGCTAAAATGCAATAATGTATTATGCTTAATATCTTCAGAACACAAGAATATAACTTTACCTACCAATTTTGGCCCCGTTTTTCTTTACTGAATTTTTCTCATTTTAAATATTTTTTGGTTAAAAAAAGGACATTTTTAATTTAGATAGAATAGGTCTATTTAGTAAATTAAAAACTGTCACTGTACCATCGTCTTTTGGCAGCATGCCATGTTGGGGTGATCTACAAAACAATTGGAAAAGAGGCTGATAAATTAATTCTCTTGTCTTTGCTGGATTGAAAGAAGTGTGAATAATGAAAAGAAACGAACTGGAACATTGCCAGGCACAAACCAAGGGATCGATTTAGCATAGAATTACATTATAAATGACCAACATGCACATGAACCTATTAAGGTGCGATTTGAAAAAGAAACTGTTTAGGAAAGAATGTTCAAATAACAACAAAGAAACGTTTCAAAGAGTAAATGTTCAAATTTTCAAGCCTCTAGCTTATTGATTCGTCCTGTGCATGTCTTAAATAAATAGCCAGCCAGGCAGACCAACTCAAAAACTGTAGAATCCTGCTTTGACAGTTTTGGTTGAGAGTTTCTAACACCTAAATAGATAGTGAATGAGGGAGTGAAACGAAAATTATACACAGATGAAGAGGAAGATTATTACCGTAAGTAACAACCACCCTTTATATACTGAAATGGGTAGCTCGACAGTCCTTTATAAAGGGTGCATTCGCTCTCGCCGTTGCATTACGAATCCGTCGAACCGGGGATTTGTTTTTTTTAACGGGAGAAAAAAACTCTCCAAGTCGTGACAAATCTTGCTCTAACTGATATCCGTCCAGAATGGCGCCAAATTTTCTTCGCCATTTGACCTAAATGTCTGCCTCAACGCATGCGCCAGACACTGATCAATGTCCTTTATTGGCTTCACGTACTGAATGTTTTCTCTCTGCATAAAAGGTCAGACCTTAAGGTCGACAGTTGATTAAATCTCTTGTAATGTATACGCATGTATGAAATCCTAAATACATACATGTGTCTGTCTGAAAGAATATGTGCATTGTTAGTGAGAAATATATATATATATATATATATATATATATATATATATATATATATATATATATATATATAATTGTGTCATCCACAGACAGCTGTTTCAATGTATCACATCTCTTCATTGTGGCTATAAACTTTCAATTAACCCATCCAGTACCGTGAGGTAGGATTGGAACCTTCGCTTCAGATCCGGAGACCGATATCCTACCTCTGAGCTACGGAACTGGACAGTCACTAAGGTTGTGGCAAATCCTGGGGGAGGTCTATGTCCAACGACGGACGTTAAAAGAATGATGATGATGATGATGATGATGATGATGATATTCATTGATACATAAATCCCCCATCCACCAGAGTGCTCTCTTCCTATGGAATATATATATATATATATTCAGATCAGGCGATATAAGTTCACTACCGGACAAAGGCCTTTCCCATCTTCATCCATGACGAGCCATCTTGCTGTAAGTTCTGCCATGTCTTACTGGCAAATTCTTCTATCTCGTCCCTACACCTTTTGTTTGGTCTTTTCAAACTGCTTTTGCTGTCCCATCGGAAACAATCATTAGATTATGATTTCTTGTACGATTTTTTTCGCCCCGATATTCTCTTGCATTCCTTAGATCTTATTCTATCTCTTAAAGTTATTCCTAACATTGCTCTTTCCATTTCCGTCTTGGCTATTCTCAGTTGGCTTTTGAGCGGTTCAGTAAGTTTCCGATGACGAATCCACACACCAAAACTGGTATTATGCATTGATGATATGCTTCATTTTTTAAGCATATTGCAATTTGATTTTTTTCAATATGTCTATATTTATATCATACATATATGGCTTTTTAAAATCACTCCCCACTCCCACCCTAGCCTCTGCCTTCACTTTGGGCCGTTTATTTTGGTCCCTTAAAAGAAAAGAAAAGTCTTTTTTTTTCTCTTAAGGTGAGCAAAGTCACCCATTACGATTGACCTCTCAAAGGAGGAAAAGTTTCCCACCACTTTTGACCCTGGAAAGTATGGACGGAGAATATTTTACTCTCTTGGATTGCATATTATCCACGAGATTTTTTTTTCGAGCAATAAGGTAAAACAAAATGTATATTTGATAAATACTCATGCGACTGTGATAAAAATAAATTTGCTGTTATATGTGACCCTAAACTAAACTTTAAGATGCAAAAACTCTTTTGAAAATATGATAAATTCTACCAACTTTTTCTAATTAAATTGTCCATTGATTTGTCAAAGAAATCACTACAAAAGTCTGGTTTGAATTCAAAAGAATTTTTTATCCAAATAATAATTACTCTATGAAAGGCAATTTGCTACTTGTATTCAGAAGTCTTTACAATATTTTTGATTCCCCATCAAAATCTTTCAAATAGTCTGATAAAAATAGCCTATGAAATGCCAATCACTTCCATTCCAATACCTTTTCATTGTCTCTTCAACAACACTGTCACAGTGAGCGAGATTTGGCTCATTAACATATATATATATATATATATATATATATATATATATATATATATATATATATCAGCCTAATATATATATATATATATATATATATATATATAAATATATATATATATATATATATATACATTAGGTTGATGCAAATGTTCAAGCGTTATTTAGCGAAATCTTCAAATGGGTGATTCTCAACTTTTCTACTCCCTGCCCTATCCCAACGCCAGGTCTTCATCTTCTGTGGTATCATATTTGCAGTAAGATGGTCGACATTGTGATGCAGCCAAATCACCATTTTATTTCCAAGCCCATTGAAGAGTTTTTGCCTTTTGATGTCCTTCAAACAAGCCAATCACTCACTGTAACTTGCACAGTAACAGTTCATTCACCGATATTCAGGATGGGTATTACACATGAACAGCGTGGTACCAAATGAATCTTTATTAATTACATACCATTTAGGACATTGGTGATACCCATGTCGAATATCGGTAAAAATGCTTCTTATTTAAAAAAAAGTATATTTTAAGTATTTTGAAATTGCAAAGAAACAGCAATGCTCGAATGGATCCATATATTAAAAAATGTCAGCTTATTACATATCCTGATTTGCAGTGTATTTTTAAACTAATCGTGCATTGATCTATAAACTAATCGACTAATGAATGATTTCTCTCAGTTTTGTCTACTCATGGTGGAAATAGATATCATCAGATATCATTTATGACCAAACACTACAACATTGAAAGCCAACAGTGAAAAAAGATAGTTCTTAGAAAAGAAAAGGTCTCGTTGGTCATTCAATAGAAAACATCATGTGACTGATGTTTTTTGTTTGAGGGATCAATTAAAAAAAAAAAGAGAAAAAGTTAATTTTCCTCTCATTTTGTTGGGCAGAAAATTTGCTAGAAAAAGTCTGAATTTTCAAAATTGGAGTCAGCACAAAACGTGAATCACTTTATCACCAACGTATCGGGAAAGGTGGGGTTTTTTTTGTAGACTTGATAAACAAACACATATCTAAATTTCCAGCCTTCTAGCTCCAGTGGTCCGGTTCTCTATACATACATACATACATACATACATAAATACATAGATAACCGGTCCAGCTTGGAAACTGAAAAAAATATGGAGACAGTTTTGGTTGATAGGATTTTAATAAAAGGGTTGTACTCATTCTTGGGTGATACTGTAAGAGTTTTTGAGCAACAAATCGACCTTAATGCTATCAACATGAAACTAAATCCCATTTTCGGATCAGTAATCTGTAAATATTGAGAGGCTTCGTTGTCATTACGGAGCAGGCAACTGTCTACTTTGTCGACTAAACTTAGCGCAAAGGACTGAGGAGGCTAATTAATCGAATCTTGGAGTCCAAGCTGAACCAGGATGATTCTAAATATATCAATAAAGTCCATGCTGAAATATCCATGGCTAACTTCAAAGAGGGATGATATTTGAACTTTTTTTCATCTTAGTGGACAACTGACTACCAAAAAAAGATTTGTTGGTTGGTTGGTTGGTTTTCTGGTTGTCTATCTTAGTAAATATCAATAAATTGTTGTAATATTAACAGGTGTGGTTAGTCACTCAGTAGAAATTGTCACATGACGAATGCATTTTTGCAGCATGTCATGTTTGGGTGATCAATTAAAAAATACAAAAAGTGGTACTTCTCACACATTTTGTTGGGCAGGGATCATTTGGAAAGTTTGAATTTCCAAAGTTGAAATTGACACGTATTGTGAATAAATTCAGCATAAACCTATTTATGGGGAGGGGTTAATTTCCAAAGTGTTTTTTGTAAACAGGATTAGATATAATGTCTATATTTTCAGCCTTCTAGCGCGAGTGGACCAGCCTCTACGTGAGATACATACATGCAAACGTACATACATATATACATACATACATACATACATAGCCAGCTAGACCAACTTGAAAACCGAGAAAACCCCTATGTTGACAATTTTGGTGACAGTTTTAGTTGACGGTTTCTGATAATACGGTTGCACTCATTTTTGGTGGACACTGTAAAAGTTTTTGAGCATAAAACTAAATCTCATTTTCAGATCAGTAACCTGTATATATTGAAAGGCTTCGTTGTCATTACGATGCGGGTAACTGTCGACTAAACTTAGCACAGAGAACGGAGGAGGCCAATTAATTGAACTTTGGAGTCCAAGATGAGCTAGGATGATCCTAAATATATCAATAAAGTCCATGCTGAAATCTCCATGGCTAACTTCAAAGAGGAAACGAAGTGGAAAGAAACCTGTGCTGACAATTTGGGTTGAAGGCTTCTAATAACATGGATGTACACATTATTGGCTGAAACTGATGAAGTTTTTGATCATGTCTAATTATAAAATCGACCTTAATGCTATCAAAATGAAACTATATCCCATTTTCAGATCAGTAATCTATAAACATTGAGAGGCTTCGTTGTCTTTACGATACGGGCAACTATCTGTTTTGTCGACTATACTTAGCACAAAGAACTGAGGAGGCCAATTAATCGAACCTTGGAGTCCAAAACTGAACCAGGATGATTCTAAATATATCAAAAAGGACCATGCTGAAATCTTCATGACTGACTCCGAAGAGGGAAAAAATCTTCGAACTTTCTTTCCATCTTAGTAGACGACTGACTGCCAAAGATCGATTTATTGGGTGGTCGGTTGGTTGTCTGTTTGTCTGAGCTTAGTAAATGTTCACAGTAATAGAAATCGTCACGTGACTAATGTTTTTTGGCAGAATGCTGTGTTGGGATGATCAATAAGTACATTTGGGAAATGGGTGATCAGTGAGTGAGTAATTTTTCTCACTTTTTGCCGGGCGGTGATCACTAAGGAGTCTGGATTTTCAAGAATCAACCATGAACACTGACAGACACTAACAAGACAGCTAATTTAGCATAAAGTTATGTGACAAATTGAACCCCCGCTAAAAAGTATTTGGGGGAAGGAATTTCCACCGAACAAAAATGAGTTTATTTTTGTCTTAAGAGGAGTGAATGCTTGAATCCTCAACTCTCTATCCCCGTTGTTAGGGTCCAATACTTAGGTAATCAGCCTGCTAGATTCGCTTAATAACTGAAGAAACCTATGTAGAGGTTACCAATGTTGAGTGATGATATTTGTCATTGTCAACAGATCTGTTTCCGAGTTCTCCGATTCATTACTATTGATACATCATGAGTATTGCAGATTTTACAAGTAAAAAAAATGACCGACTGCTGTGGTGTGATAGAGTAATCTAGTTGCGCCATTATTCGTATTTGGGAGAGCGCGTCTGCCAAGAAAACTGTCATTTTATATCATGGCTTTTACTTGGGTTCAAAGATTTGGGGAAAAAACATGAAAAAGATATGCAACTGTCTCAGCCACCAGACAGGTCACTGGGTGAATTTACATGGATCGGCTTGAGTGATATGAATAGACGAGAGAACTCGGATATTTAGGAGAATGATTGAATGAAGAAAATTCTTTAGGTGTATTTTAGTTAACATAGATAGATAGAGAGAAAGGTTTTAGCAGAATTAGATAGATAGATAAATAGATAGATAAATAGATAGATAGAGAAGACTGGGATGAATAGATATAGATAGATAAGACTGAAATAGATAAATATAAAGACCTGATTGAAATAGATTTGTAGATTGCTCTGAGTACACTGAGGACTGACAGACGGATTTGAGCCAACAGATAGATTTGAGCAGACATAGATAGATAGATAGATAGACAGATAGATAGATAGATAGATAGATAGACAGACGAGTAAATAAATAGATAGATAGGTAGGTAAATAGATAAATAGATAGATAGATACAAATAGACTGAGATCAAACAGCTTTGTACTTTTTTTCTCTATATCTGTGAATGACTGCCTGTCCAGATGGAGTTGTTTGTCGGTCGGACGATTTCTACTTGTCTCCGACCCAAATTGGCTGAATCGTTTCCGGCTAATTCACTTGATCAGTCGGTTCGTTTCACTCAACCTTTGATTTGATGGTCGCAAAGATTTTTTTTTTCGTAGGGTATTGCAGCCTGTACATCAACGCAAACAAGCTTTGCTTGAAGAGAAATGAACGTGACTGAAAAGTTCATGCCGGATAATTCTACTTCTAAATCTATAACATTATCTTCCTAGTTCTTACTTCTGCTCGGATATCACTATTTGAACTCGATTACAGTTACTTATATTGCTAGATCATTTTAAAACCGTTCTTCTTGAGCTATTTCACTGTTTTATTGAGAACGGTAAGCCAAGTCAGGTTTCTCCTGGCTTTTTCGTTGGTATGGCTAGCTGACTGGCTATATATGTATCAAACGTATGGACCTGACCAATGTAGCTAGTGAGATAAAAAATTAATGTGTATGAAATTTTGAAAAAATAGGATAACCAACCAATGCATCCTCTCGATAGTCACCTATCGGGCTGAAATATGTAACCTAAGCAAATGACTGATCCTTAACCCTAAATCACTGAAAAACATGCTCAACCTCACATGGAGAGATCACAAGACAACACAGTATATTAGAGGAAAGACAGGAGTCAGAGATATAATAGAACCCATACAAACACTTAAATAAAGATGGGCTGGTCATGTGGTGAGAATGTCAGACAACAGCTGGACATCATAACTCACAACATGGATCCCCAGATAGAGAGGCCTGACAAATCTTTGGGATGGTCTATATCATTCTAGACGCTAAAAAGCTAACAATGATGATGATGTTTTTAGTTTGTTTGGAGTATTGGGGGGATTTGCAATGTAACTTTATGATAAATTAATCTCTTGGTTTGTCCGTTTTTTATCATCTTTTTTATCAATGACAAAAAGTCAAACAAAGTAACTTATTCTTGATTCCTTTTTCCAATTTTTTTAATTGATCACCTCAAACACAACACCAAAAGACTTCAGCCACTTGACAGTTTCTATCGAGTGATTAAGCAGACCTACAACTATTCATGTTCACCTCAATTTCTGTAGCTTTTTATTGCAATGAAACTTAGGCCAGTTCCTATGAATTAACAGAGCGAAACAGAATTTAAAAAAAAAAAACAATTTCCCGGTGAGAATCGAACTCACAACCCTCTATGCAAATATCAGTTAAAACCTAAACGCTCTTACAACTCAACTAAAGAAACTAAACGACAGTACAATTTGAAATGATAGTAAATAGTTGCAAAAATGTTAATAAGAATTTACAATACTAATAAAATAAGTAAGTTGGATTATTTCACTTATATTCACCCTCGTGTCTTGATAACGAATTTCCATCCAATTGTAACAAGACTTCCTTGCGTTTTTTCATCTTATTCTTCCTTGTGTTCAGTATTATATATAATTCATTATGTATCCGGAGCAAAAAGCATAAATTGAGTCATATCTAAAGGGTTCATCTCATTCCGGTTTTTAAACGTCTTAAAGATATTTTAAGTAAAACTAGGGACGGGAATTTAACGCCAAAACAGGTCTGGTTTGTCTTGCAATGGAAACCATCAAACAACCAATGTTTTCTAGCAACATGCTGTGTTGAGGGTAACCAATTAGAATAATATTAGAAAAGGGGCTGAAAGATAGCAGTGATCACTAAAAAAGTGTGAATAAACAAGGGACCAATTTAGCACAAATGCACACTGTAAATTGAACATCTGCATCCATGAGAAACCTACCTCGGAGGTATATTTTTTAAAAGAAACATTCTATGTTTTGATAATAAGGAGTAAATGTTGATATTTTCAACCCTCTAGCTCCATTGGAGCGGCCTGTAAGTGTGATACATGCATAACCAGCAAACATGTGAGAAACCTGAATGGAAAATTTTGGCAATAGTTTTCATTAGCAGTTTCTAGTTATTGAGACTTTTTTCCACTTTACATAAAATTACGAAATAACAATCTTAGAACTCAGAATTGGATTTTTTGAAGTAACGTTTTTTTTTGTATTTGTTTACCGCAGTAATTAGTTTTTAAAGTATAAGAAAATATGCAGTTCAGAGTGAATCAATCTTTCATGTTTGATTCGCCGCCTTTTCCCTCTTGAATTTCATACAAAACATAGTCTCATTTATTTCTCAATTTGTCTTGTTGCTGGCTCTCGACACTTTCCATCTCATCATGCATTCATCTTCAAATTATGATTGCATGGACTTATATACCCAAAACGAGGATCTGGTTAACCCCAAATTCCCAATCAAAGGCGTCATAATTTAACACGCTGTCGTGACTTGATTTCAAATCTTTTAAATGATATCTTTTTTAGATCTGGAATACTTACTGACATTTCTGAAGGGTGACCGATGAAAAAAGCATTTCAAGAAATATTCAATATGGTGTCATAATATATATATATATATATATATATATATATATATATATATATATATATATATATATATATATATATGTATA
This sequence comes from Thysanoteuthis rhombus, assembly GCA_963457665.1. Classification (NCBI taxonomy): domain Eukaryota; kingdom Metazoa; phylum Mollusca; class Cephalopoda; order Oegopsida; family Thysanoteuthidae; genus Thysanoteuthis; species Thysanoteuthis major. The sequence goes on along the minus strand of OY735226.1, from coordinate 5,916,603 downwards.
TATATATTTGCATATATATATATACATATATATGCATATATATACATATATATATATATATATATATGTATACATATATATATATATATATATATATATATGTGTGTGTGTGTGTGTGTGTGTGTGTGTGTATTCAACTAAACGTTACAGCTTTAAACACTAAACATTAAGAAACTTTTTCAATAGATTTTTTGTACCAATTCAGTCACTTTTTTTCCAATAGCTGTCAATGAAATTTATTTAATTTCCAAAAGTGTTTCTTTTTTTCTTAGTTTCCCTCATACTCTTCTATTTAAGGAAAACGTATAATTTCTCTCTCGTTGGGACGATCAGTTGTTCATCCAGTAACCGTTTTGGGGATTTTAAAAACAAAGCAGTTACATTAATATGGCACCCAAGTAGTGTAAATCAAACACTACCTTCCTTCATTACATAGTTTTTGCCATACATGTAGATTGTCATTTTGTATAATGTTTTATGTGTATTGTACATTGATATTATTTTATACTACATGATTATTTTTCGGAACGAGACTTACTTACGTAGGTTACCCTAAAATCGTTTTTAACGACGTGAAAGCAGTAAGTATAACAACAAACATGACTCACTTTTCGTGTCATTTCTATTGATGTTCACCCATGTGAATATCAAGTCCATTGTGTCAGTTTTAATTTCAGACTACATGCAAACCAACTTATGATATCATCTTTAAAAATACTAATTAAGCAGAAAAAACTTCTTCGAGTTGATTATCTACCAACATATTCAACCGAAGAATTTGATTGTTATTTACTACTAAACTTAAATTCAATTTCCCCGCGTCTATATATGTTTTCCACGTATAAATATATGTGCATATATATATAAATATATATATATATATATATATATATATATAGTGTCATCCACAGACAGCTATTTCGTTGTATTACATCTCTATAGTGTGGCTATAGACTATCCATCATCCCATCCAGTATTAGGAAGTAGGATCGGAATCGTAGCTTCAGACGCGGAGGCTAGTATCCTCCCTCTACCCCACGGAACCTGACGGTCAGTAAGGTTGAATTTAAGTGATATATTCATTTCTTGTATGTATTCCTCATCAACCAGAGGGCTCCATTCCATGTTGGAATATATATATATATATATATATATATATATATATATATGTGTGTGTGTGTGTGTGTGTGTGTGTGTGTTGTCAATATGTAGTTGTTTCTATTCGATATGTATCTGTTAAACACAGAGATATTTTAATTACGCTTATTACTCCATGTAACACCTTCCAAATATATTTTCTTTTCTTCCACAGGATAGCAACACTATTGGATTTGCTTTTTTACCCGAAAAGGAACGAAGAAAAGTATTTTGCAGGTAGGTGTATTTGAAGATATAAACTTACGAGACCCTGTATCTCCTCTCAGTATTCTCCACAATATCATCATGAGGAATTATAAGCCTGCTGCTGGATAGAGGTATTTTAATTTCTTTCCATGACGACCACGATTATACTGACCTCTAACTTGTCTCACTGGTGAACTCTCCTATCTAATTCCTCGTATCAGGCCTTTTCCAATTGCGCTTACGGTCCCATAGTCATCAATCCAAAAGCTTTCTGCTCCATCTGTTGTCATCCTTTCTTACAAAGTGTCCAGCTTCTCTCCATTTTTTGCTGCTTAGTTATTCGTATAGTAACCCTCACTGTTGTCCTCTTTTGGATCCATGATGATCTTTTCTTATCGCTTAGATTTACCGTAATCATTACTCTTTCCGTGACAATTCTAAATAGGTTCTAAGTTCGTCTCATTAATTTCCATGCTTCAAATCCTTAAGTCTTAGCATTTATTGTATAATATTCACTTTAAGTACATTGGCAGGGTGCTTTTCGATCTGTTTCTATTCATACCAAATTCTTTCCAATCGATCGTTATGCATTTTTGCATTTCGATTTCATAGTCACTCTAAACTTATTATCTGACCTGGGTGAACGTATTTGTCTGGAGCCTCTCTGTCTATTATATAAATATAATATTTCCTGGTCCAAGATCAGTCCCGTGACCACGAGAAGTATTCAATGCTTAGTTTCGGGGAAGGGGGTCAGTTGCCCTAAGGTAAGAGTTCCCCGTCGTATTCCCTCGTGACACTGCTTACGGGGGATTTGGTGATTTTCATCATTGCCTATGCGTGCTAATGTTGGCCTCGTTGTGGAAAGAAAAATAAGACCTACTTGATAATTCGATGAAAGTTATCTGCCCTTGGATAAGCATTTTTTCATCGTTTTTTTTTGTTTTTGTTTATTTTTTTTTCACACACAGAATGAAGATTAATGTTCAGTGGCTCCCTTAAACCTCGTTTTCGCTTTCTCCATTTTCTGTTGCCTGCGGTTAACCCAGAAATAAACAATTCATAAGTTTTGTCCATGGTCCCAAAGCGGAACAGAATTGATGCTTGCAATTCTGACATGTCAAATAGAAGCTGTAAAGCGCTTCGTTTAAGTGGAAAGATAAAAGTTCTCGACTTACACGGACAGAGAAAAAATGTGTGCTAGTTTTGATAAGATCTATAACAAATTTTCTCTCCGTCACATTTTTATCACTATATCCATACGTATAATGAGCATATAGTCAAATTTCCTCTCTGTCTGTGTGGGCTCAAATAGGATTCTCTGATTGATTAATTAACCTTCTTATTATGACGTAACGAAACGAATTACGTCATGGAAATACTTAAGACTCCATGTCTGATCAAAGTTTGAATCAGAAACAAAAAAAATCTTAAAATTAAGATACTTGAATTATTAAAAATAAAATACCAGGTAAAATAAGATCAGGCTCTTTCGAACTGATCCAAACATTAACATCCCTGTCGTTCTTACGGGTATCCCTGCTAGTGTCGTTTTAATTTATCTATCAGAAACTGTCAACCAAAACTGTCACCCAAACTGTTAACGTAGGTTTATCTTTATTTCCATGCTGGTTGACTATGTATGTAACACACGTACAGGCCAATGGAGCTAGAGGGCTGTCAATTTAAATATTTACTTCTTATTATATCAAGAATTATTCTTTTAAATCCCCCTAAATAGGTGTTTGTGGGTATTCAGTTTTCGGTGTAGTTTGATGCTAAATTGGTCCTTAGTTTGTGCCTGCTTGTCCTTTTTTTAATTATGACTTTTTAGTGATTACTGCCCAACAAAAAGCAAGAGAAGTTACTTTATTCATTGATCACCGATTCTTCCAATTTCTTAATTGATCATCCTTAACATGACGTGTTGCCGAAAAGTCTTTTGTTACACCAGGGTTTTTATTGACTAACTAACCAGACTTCTTTATCATTAGTCATATTTGTTAATCTATTGTCATGGATAAAAATAGCGTAGATGGAGTTTGCTACTATCCGCGGTTTCAGGCATCTGCTGGGGCTCTTGAAACATACTGTGCAGATTAGTCAACTATCATTGTGTGTTCTTGTTTGTTGGTTTGCTTGTCTGTTCGGATCTTATTTACCTTTTCAACGTCAGGAATTGATTATATTTATTCTTTTCTTTTTTCTGGTGGAAAACTAAAAATGGGCTTTGAGAGTGGCTGTAGAGTCAGTTAGAAAGAATTAGAAAATGTCGGACGGAGTCATGAGTGAAGATGATAAAACTAAGAAATAGAAACAAGTGAAAGGAACTTTTTGGCAATGTTTAAATATGAAGACAGAAAAAAAAAGAAATGAATACTAAAAAAAGCAAAAGTACTTGAAACAATCGCTTGAAAGAAAGAAAGAAAGAAAGAAAGAAAGGCAGTGCAAATAAGAAAAAGAAAGAAGAAAAGAAATGCTAAAATTAATCAATTGAGAGAAAGGGATATAGTGCAAAAAAAAGAAAGAAAGAAAGAAAGAAAGAAAGAAAGAAAGGAAAAAAGACAGTAAGAATAAGAAAAAAGGAAAGAAAGAAATGCTAAAATTAATCACTTGAGAGAAAGAAATAGTGAAAAGAAAGAAAGAAAGACAATGCAAAAAAGGAAGAAAATAGAAAAAAGAAAGAGAGAGAGAAACAAAGAAAGAAATACTAAGAATAGAAAACAAATACTTGAAAGAATCAATTGATTGGAAAGCAGAAAGCAGAAAGAGAGAACGAAGAAAGACAGAGTAGAGAAAGGGAGAAATATTTGGAAAATACTTGAAAGAAAGAAAAGAATAATTGGGAAAGAGAGAAAAAAAGTTCGTTAGGAAGAAAGAAAGAAGAAAATGAGGATGAATGGAAAGAGAATTTAATCAAGTGAGAGTTAAAAGTTATATTAAAAATAATATTAGTGAAGGTAAAAAGAAATAGAAGAAAAAAGGGTAAAAGAAAGAAAGAAAAGAAAGGGAATGATAAATTCAAACTTTATACAAAAGTAGAGATGAAGGATTCCTTCATGTCAAGGCTTGTCAACAATGTTAATCATATTTCCTCTGCCCATTGCTTCGATGTAAAACGCTTGACCTGAGTTTCTTGCCGAGAAATCCACTCAGCGCTCAGGTGAGCAGTGAACGTTAAATCTCTTGGAAACTTACCAGGATTTCAATCGTGAATTTTCGCTGGATGCACACGCGACGCAATACAGATTGGACTTTTGGAACTAGCACTAAGAATTCAGAACAACAAATCTTTCCTAAAATGGAAGGCATGTATTTAAGCAGGAAGCACACTGAGAGCGCATACCTCCGTCTAAAACATAGTCTAAAATCTTTATGAAAATAAACTCTGCCACAATGGATAACTCTTTCAATGTACCAACATTGAGTTTAGATGTAACGCTAGCCTTTTTATTAACTTCGTTTTTTACCTCTTTTCCTGCAGAATGATAAAAATATCTCTCAATAGTATACAAATTCCTGGGCCTAAGTCGAAATTTAATCATTTTTCATCAGCTCTTGGTCTATCCTTCCACGAAATTTCAGTTTCACTCTAGAGATAATGTGCAAATGAACCGATAGACACAAGTGAATGCGTAAATATATCTACAAACTTCGTTTGCAGAGGTAAATAAACACACAGAAAGAGCCAATTCATTTAGTGCCAAGTTATTCAAAACGTTATCGTAAACGTGACGAGAAGGCAGTCAATGTCGACCTGGGAGGTTGGGAGGTTGCAGCCGCAGACCACAGCAGATGTAGATCTATTATCAATGTATTTATTCAGAAGAGCGGACCGGAGAGAGAGAGAGAGATACCCAGTGAGAAGTGTAGAGAGAGCACTAACAGCAGAGGGCAGTGGTAGCACGTAGTGAGTTGGGCACACCACAACAGCTGCAATACAAGCAAAAGGGTTGAAGCCCGAGAATCGAGTTATTCATCCACAGCAGTTACCAAAAGGTCAACCAAAGGCGCACGCTCTATTGTCTTCCGAGACAGAAAGGGTTAAAAAATGGAAAAGTTATTCAAACACAGTGGCCCGTATACAAGCTTGGAAAGGATAAAGTTTACGAGAAAAGTAATAGGTTTGTACCGCTAGGTGAAAGTAAATAGCTCTCATGAAAGATCTCCAAACACAAAATGGCGTGAAGTGAAGGAGCAGTTACCATTACAACTGATTCAAAACAACAGCACCTTGAAACATCCACCGTCTCACGCTATGAACAGCCACAAGCAGAACCCCATCATCATCATCGATCTCGTTTCTCTGTTTTTACAACTTCCTCTTCCTCTATCGACGTGCAAAAAAAAGTGGGCATGTGTATTTCGATCTTGCTGCAGGGTCCCAACTTCCTGCTGTTTTCTTGGGCCCTTAATCAAGGTCGGAATATGCTTGTTACAAAATCGGACAAGAAGGAAAATTAAAGAAGAATAAGGAAAGGGAAAATGTAACGTATTTGTGGTCTTAAATGGAAAAAGAATTTGTTGGGAACCGATTTTACAGTGTCAAATGTTTTGAGAAATTTCATCTGCCCTCAACGAGGTTTTTTTCCAGATGATCATGTGAAGAGTTCCATTTGATTTGGGGTCTGCTTCTCAACAGGGATCAGGAACGGAAACGCAGCCTTGACAAGGGAAGGAAAGGAAAAGAGCCGAATCCTACGGAGTGAGCGTTGCTACCATTGGAGATAAATTTCTGATGACTACCATTACATTCTGATATTATAGAATCCTGTAGAATAAATTTGTCAAACGTCTTGTTAATTACACAAACGATAAAAAAAAGTCATTTAGATCGAACAGTGTTGCCAATTTAGCACTTTTTCGTGCTAAATGTAGTGCATTTCTTGCAAAAAAGCACTATAGAAAGGTAGACGTCATAAAACTTTCTGGCGATTTGAGGCGTGTTATTAACCATTTCTAACGTTTTGTGTGTGTTTTTCTGCCATTTTTTTTTCATTTCTTTGGCTATTTTTCTCGCTGTACAGCTTTTTAACGCTTTCTGATCGTCAAAATTGGGTCCATCTACAACTACGTCACTTTTTCAAATCAAAACTTACCCGAAGGCTAACCTAAGAGACTTAACTTGATTTTAACATCATTCTATTAAAATATATATATATATACATATACATACATATATATATATATATATATATATATATATATATATATATATATATATAGAGAGAGAGAGAGAGAGAGAGAGAGAGAGAGAAAGATGTGTGTGTGTGTGTGTGTGTGTGTGTGTGTGTGTGTGTGTGTGTGTGTGTGAGTGCACATTTTGTTTTCTAGATGTGCCAAATGTGATTAAGTGCTGAGTCCATAGGTAGTCATAGAAAAAGACTTGTGTGGTACATGCTAATAATAATTTTCGTAGAACTATCCTAATATGAGTTAAAAACATCAACGGAATCGAAAAACAATCAACAAAGGTATATATATATATATATATATATATATATATATATATATATATATATGTGTGTGTGTGTGTGTATATATTGGAAACACTTGAAGAAATGTAAGTTGCATTGACTGATATTTGGGAATAAGTGACTGAAGTAAATATGCACATGCACACACACATCTCTCTCTGTCTCTCTCTCTCTCTCTTTATATATATATATGTGTGTGTGTGTGTGTGTGCGTCTGTGTGTGCGTCTGTGTGTGCTTTGTAGCTTTAAGCTCTAAAAATGTTGCGGGAAAAACTTTTTTTTATAAGTATAGAAAGTTCACTGTAAACAGAAACAAGTCCTGTAAGATCTTGTAATCTCTGAGTTCAAATGTCAGTAGTAAGATCTTAAATGTTCCAAGATTGAAAAACCTTGTATACTCATAAAAGAAAAAACTCAGTAGTTCATGTGCTCGGAAAGCTATTTCTTCTTTTATTTGTATAGAATATTTTCCGGTCCGAAAGCATTTGAGGTGTTACCACGGAAATCTGAAGAAAAGACGATACAGATGATCATTTCATTTATGCTTCACAAATCAATTAGCCACTCAATCAAAAGATGTTCAAGCCATATATTTTTTACACGAAATTAGACCCTATTCTACTATAAGTGAACTTTTTTTGTAGTGATCATCACTCGGTTACCATGGAACTGTTCCAGGGATTTAAAATGAAACAGTTTTTTTTCCATGACTCCCCAGCAGTGTTAATGGAGTTCTATCTCTGTTCAAGTTATGTTTCTTATATTTATCTAGTTATTTTGTTTTAGGGTAGTCTTGATATCCATAATTTGTTATTCTATCCGTCACTGTCATAGAGTATAATAAATGGATACTATAGATGGTACTCTTGTATTTGTCACCCCAACTCCGGTCAAGATTGTTGCCAGTACGACAATTTAATCCGATATCCTCATTTTCAATCCCCGACCAATACTAAACTACTGCTAACATCATTTGTCTAAATACTAATCAAAATTAAAACATTTTCTCTTAGTTGATATATGTATACAGTGGATTACTCTTTGTAGGACTTTCTGCACAAGATATCTAATTCAAACGTATGTAATTGTCGCTTATCTGCTTCTTTTATTCGGACCAAGCAACAGCACAATGGTTTTTTAGATAAAATCTGATAGAATTCCCTAAATATATATTTTTTTGTTCTCAAGAAGATTATCTTTCAGATATTTTTAGTTCGTGACTCAAGCTGAATGTGGAATAACCGAGATTTCTGAAATATACCATGTTATACAGTGGTTAACTCCCTTGCAACAATTACTGTTTCAACCTTGGGTTTTCTATACTTATCTTATCATGAAAAAATATTTGCTCTATTCGGTGAATCGGACTAGCTATTTATTTGGCCCCAATATGGCCCCCTTAATTTGAACCCACCGTATAGTTAAATTTATACCCTCAACTTCAAACAATTGATCAATTACTTTTTTTATCCAATTGACACAAAATTTGAAAACATGCAATATTTATGATCTGGGCTTATTGTCTTAAAAGTACCAAGTCAGTTGCAAGATTTTAATTTTCAAAGTTGTCAAGCTTTTCATTTGATCAGCTAATTAATGAATAAAACTTAAATTTTCAGGAGTTTCCTAACCAAAATCTCACGGACCACCAGAAGTCCGCGAACCACAGTTTGAGAAACGCTGTCCTAAACTAATAAGTGCCTCCGGACAGGTATTCGTTGATCCGAAAGATCAAAACTAATAATAAGCCTCTACTCGACACTCTCCTATCTCCAACTGACTAAACTGACTGACTTCGGAATAACTCCTTTTCCTCCGATAATTATGTGCCTTTCCGGTTCTTTAGCTGCCCCTGATCCTATTCACGTGTTATTGCCGGCTTTCTCGTGCCTTCCCAATTCTACTCGTTGCCTTTACATCACATATTGATTTCAATTACTTTTTTATTGCATCTTCTTATCCTGCGGTTGTTAGAGGGTAGCATGCATTGGAGACAAAGAATAAGCCACCTGCAGGACACAGACAGTTATTTTGACGATGCTGAGGTCTGAAAGAATACTAAGAAAGGTACTGGAGAGTTGAAGACTTGCAATCCCTCAATCTTCAGTAATAACCATCAGATATTTATCATGCATAGAAGAAGAAGAAGAAGAAGAAGAAGAAGAAGAAGAAGAAGAAGAAGAAGAAGAAGAAGAAGAAGAAGAAGAAGAAGAAGAAGAAGAAAAAATACAAGAAATACAAGAAATACAATTTGACAGCCTGTTATCTTTTCCAAAATCGCTGTCGGCACTTATGATCGACTTCTTCCTCGTCCAGTAAATGTACTTTTACAAATTTCATAAAAATCTTGCGTTACCAGGAAGTTACTCTATTACCAATCACTAGCTTGGTTTTCTCTTTTGTCAAAAGGAGATCTGTAAACAAAAGCCATCTGCTTAGCTGGAAGAACAAAGAAAAGTAGATGTGACCTGCCTCGGAGTAATTAATCAACGATGGTTTTTTGACACTTTCTATCTTCGTCAACATCAGCAGCATCTTCAGCTTTTCAACGTCCGTCGTTGGACATAGATCAGTGGTTTGAAAACTGGGTTTTGCGAACTCGGTCCTGGGGGTTCGTTGAATAACACTTACGGGTCCGTGGCGGTTTTCCTTCTAAACCTGACATTGCAGGTATGGTGACCGGGAACCAACATCATCCATCGCATCGCTATTAAAAATCGTAAGTATTGTACAATGACCTGTACCATTTACATCAGAATTCGAATACAACTAATCTATTTTGAATGAATATGATTTTAAAAGTCAAAAATTGCTTTTTATTGTAGTTCAGTAATCAGTCTAAAAACCACATGCTGAAAATAAAAGGCAAAATATTTCATATATAAAAAGGATCCCTTTGTTTTCAGGGTTTCGATACTATTTAGGACCTATCCAAAGATTTGACTCCTCGACCGTGGATACTGCGAAGCCGATACTCTCCAAACTTATTTAGTTCGTCCCGCCACCTTTTTTCCGCTGGCCCCAATTTTGCATATGATCTCTGGAGACCCACGTTGTGGTTAGTGATGCCCATCAGTTGTCTGATATTCTTGCGACATGACCAGCCCACTGCCATTTGAATTCTTTTAATTATTTCTCTTTTTCCCTCAATACACTGTGTTGTCTTGTGATCTTCTCATGTGATTCTATCTTGTGCTAGTTGCATGGTTCTTCGTTTTAGGGTCTACCTTTTAGATAAGTTCCATATTTCAGCTCCATATGTGACTGTTGGAAGTATGCATCACTTCATAATCATCATTATATTCCAATTGTCCTCCCTTTCCCGAAAAACGAAATGTAGTTGAGAGTGATGGGGCTTACTCTGCCATGCTGGTTCATGACGTATTAGGAGGCAGGGGAGATGGATTTATGTCCCCCCAGAGGTATTTGTGTGAGGTTGGCGTAAACTACCTCAACCAAAGTCTGAACACAGATCACTAATACTATTTTCAAAGCCTTCAACCGATCGAGAACATGAGTACACGCATCAAAATCTATGCTGTGTCTGAAAATATCACCAAAACTGTCAACACAGGCTTCTTCAGTTTTCAAGTGAGTCTCTATCATGTCTTTCAAATCTCTCCCCTGAATTAGGTCTTTACAGGAGGTCAATTTATAATGTAAGCTTATGCTAGATCGGTGTCTTGTACCCTGTTGCGATCTTGCTTATCTATTTTTTGTTTTTGAAAATTCGAATTTTTTCAGTAATCGCTGCTCAACAAAAGTAGAAGTATCTTGTTCATTGATCAGCCATTTTTACAATTCTAATTGATCACCCCACACAGAATGCAGCCGAAAGAAGTGGATCACATGACAGTTTCTATTGAGTTGATAACCAAACCTGTTATGTCTATTAGTAACCAAGAGGAACGAACGTCTCTGGGAGAAAAGACCTTATTCTTTGAATAAACACTTGAAATTAATTATTTGGTTGACTTAGTTTGCAAATTGTTGGATCGAAAAGCAATGCGTGGAAGCCAACCAGATCGGATTCTACTCGTTATTTATTTCATGAGAGATTAATATCCCTCAGACAAATTGGACAAACGTCAATATGTGTACACAAGGCAGGAATCAACTTGTTATTCATAGAACAATAGCTAGTACACAAAGATACTTGCAAATACTTAAAGGCGTGTTCAATACTTAGGGAATAAAAACGACTGAAGCCTGGAATGAAATGTATCATGAAATTGTCACATAAAATTTTGTTTTTCATTTTTATTGAAAGCTGCAATATGTTCGCCAAAATTCATGTAAAACCTTTCTAAAGGTCCATTGGATATGCATGCCGTATTTGGATTGACTCTTCCAAAGTTTAGGTGGTTCCTAGAGCATTACAGACAAAACACAAACAAGTGCACAGCATTAAAGACAAATAGACGAACAAACACAAAAAATAGCATATATATATATGTGTGTGTGTGTGCGTGTGCGTGTGTGTGTCACATTTCACCTTAAGACTCCATTTCTCAGGCTGGAGTGTTATTCTGCAAACAGGCCTGTCGCTGTCTATGGTCTTACTGGTGTGGAAAACTCTTCCAAAATTTTCCATATATATATATATATATATATATATATATATATATAGAGAGAGAGAGAGAGAGAGAGAGAGAAGGAAGGAAAGATCAATAGATATCATACCATTATTCTTTGACTGAGCGCGAACGCAGACCTACACTATTATTCGGCAAATCACCTGGACATTTAGGCATGCTTCAAATCAGCGCATTCTATAAGTACCTTTATTCAATACCTAGGGCCAAAATGCGGTGGCTTGGCCTCCTAAAGGTCACTTACAAATAGACTGACTTAGGCCGTTTCTATAGCGTGACAGCGTAACGTTAGATAGGGTTATAGACAGGAGACGCTGTTGGAAACTGAGAAAAATGTAGGAAGCAGCACACATCAGCATGTCGGCTGAATGCATGTCAGACAAATGCAGAGTTTAACCCGATGAGGCTTCCACTACTTAACAGGGACAGAGTATGGAAATCCAGGCATAGCAAAGAAAGACAAAGATATCACCCGAATCCAACGTTATAACGTCGCTAGCATTGAGAAAATTCTTTTCTGGACCATCACATTGGGATAGCACAACAGAAAAGAGACGTAGAAGAGATCGGCCGAAACGTTGTGTTAACAACTCGGACAACGAGTTCAATCGTCAAAAAAACTCTTTGAATGCTAATGGCCGTCCTCGAAACTATCAAACGAATCTCTATGTATTTGCGAACATCTTACGCATTCCAGAATGTTCTCTGATCGACGCTTTGATTTGATCTCTATTAAACATAAATACATATATTGGACGTTCGCCAGGATTGGCGAAGAAGTATTTATAGCTTATGGAATAAACAACAATGGATCATCAAATCTGGGTGGCATTCACGGGGTTGATCCATCCATTTGCAAAACAAGTCAACCAATTAATTAATTAGGTTGGCTTATTGAATATATGTATATATATATATAGAGAGAGAGAGAGAAAGAGAGGGGGAAGGGAGAGAGAGAGAGCAAAAGAAGGCTGTAAATGTGTTCAAATTGTATAGATAGCAAATGTACAAAATTGTTTCAAGTGAAACTTAGCCTGCGTTCGTATCTACCAAAGAAGAAGGATAGTCATATTCAAATCGCTCTAAATGCTAGCGCAAGAGAGAAACCCGTTAATTGACCATGTGACTGATAGATGGTTATCAATGCTACAACAACATCAGTTACCTGCCCCTGTTTGACTTCCTGTGGCCGTTATTTGGATTGCAATTTCATAAACCAATATTCTCGATCCAAGAGTAGGGATATTTATTTCAATTTGGCGAAATCTCATCGGAAATCATAAAAGCACATCCCGTAGTGAGAACATCAGGTAAGGTTTTGAAATTATTTCGTTCTATATATAACTGACCAGTTTAAGTAATTTTGAATTAGTGGAAAATTATCCTGTTGATATATGAACTGACGAACTCATTCTTGGAAACTGCAAGCCGAAACTGTCACCAAAACTATTAGCATTGGTTTCTTCAGTTTTTAAGTTGGTCTGTATGGTTGTGTATGTGTGCATGTATGTATCTTCGATGGTACAACTTGGCTTAAAGTTTTGATATTTAATTTTCATTATGTCTTGTAGATATACTTTAATTTTTTCCCCTCGATAAGTTTCTTTTAGAGGGGATTCAATTTGCAATAAATACTTATGCTAAATTATTCCCTTAGCAGCTATTCTGCGGCATCTGTGTTTATTTCTTTATGAAGACATTTTTGTGGTCTAATAGAAAAAGAGAGAAATAACATTCATTGATCACCTCTTTTGGCAATTATTTAGTTGATAACCCCCAACACAGCATGCTGCCGAAAGACGTTGGTTAAGTGGCGGTTTCTATCGTATGACTAACCAGACTTGTTTTAGTTAAGATTCTAAGTTATTACCTCTATCAATGACGTTGAAGAGGTATATGTATTTGACCACATCTTTCTGTCCGTTTTTCTGTCTGTCTATCCAACCAATATCTCCAAACGTTCTCAATGAATTTTAATATATTGATGGAAGAGTAGGCTATGGGCTAAGGAAGATGTTATTAAATTTTTGGCGGATCCAGAAATTTAATTCGATCGAATTTTAGTACAGCGATGCCACAGGTATGAACTCTCTCAGTGCGTTGTAGTATGAATTATAGACTTAACCAGCATCCATGGTTTAAAATTATTCAAATATGATCCTGTCAATGTATACATATTTTTTTAATGAAGCATTATTAACTAACGAACCAATTTGTATTCAGTTTCCCAAGGAAAAAAAGAGGTTTCGGGAAATCCTGCTTATCCAACGTGATCATTCATTCATATCTAAATGCCTTCATTTTGCCATAAAATCAAGCTTCATCATGGCAAGAATCACGTAAACTTGATCATGTATGATGACTGTATTGTCATATATGTATAAGATGAAAAAAAAGAAAAAAATATATATGTGTAGGTCTGGTTAATCACTCAATAGATACCGTCAAGTGACTTGCAGATTTTAGCATCATTCCATGTTGAGGATAGTCAATTAAAAATTGGAAAAAGGGGTGATCAATGAATAAGTCATTTTGCCCACCTTTTGTTGGGCAATGATCATTAAAAAAAAAAAAAACAAGCATCGATGCTTCTGGACACAAACTAAGAGATCAATTTAGACTGAACTTACATTAAGAATGCCCCCCCCCAATCCTATTTTGGGGGTGAATTTTCAGGATTCAAATCAGAACTTTATTACTAGACGTAGTACAAAATAAATTTTGGAATTCTAAGCCCACTACCCCCATTGGTGTTCCCTGTACGTGTGATATATACATGCATACATAGCCAGAGAGACATACAGACCAACTTAAAAACTGAAGAAACCCATTTTTGCAGTTTTGATAACAGTTCCGGTTAACGGTTTCCTAATTCAAAAAACCCGCTTGCTCGATGTTGAGTGGCCAATTTAGATGTGATTTCTCAATTATTCGATTTTGAGAGTTACTCTTACAAATTCGAAAATATTGAAGAAAAAGCATTTCGATCGGTGACGCTGGACTTTGGAACATAAAAAAAAATATATCAAAACATCTAAATATTGTCTGTTCTAGACTCACAAATTCTGTTCCCCACCAAAAATAATAAATCGGCTAACCTGGACGTGGATGTGATCCATTTGTATTTGAATCCATTTTACAACAAGATTAAGTCTCGATCATGATTGTATTCTCATACATATGAAAATAAACTATATATATATATATATATATATATATATATATATATATATATATATATATATATATATATATATATATATATATATATATATATATATATATATATAGTCCAGAAAGCTTTATAGCTTTAAACACTATACATTAAAAAACTTTTTCAAGAGACTTTTGCGTCATTTCAGTCACCTCTTTCACATTATCTCGTAATCTAATTGATGTAATTTTCTTCAGTGTTTTCCTCTCCTGCTTCACATATACTTGCGTATTATGGAATGGCATATATATATATATATATATATATATATATATATATATATATATATATATATATATATATATATATGTATATATATATATATATATATATATGTATTTATATATATATATATATATGTATATATATATATATATATGTGTGTGTGTGTGTGTTTTAAGAAATGGATATATATGATCAGATAAAATGATAAAAAATTGAATTATATTTACACGATCGATGTATAATTCGGCTTGAACATCATAAATAGAATAAACAATTAAAGAAAGCTGCAAGAATCGAACCTGCGACCAATAGGGTAGTCCTTTCAACGTTGTGTTGCTCTTACCATTCATTCACCGTTCATAACAGTTGATCATTTCAATTTAAGAGTTTCTGTACAATACGACGCAATTGACAATCATTATGTCGGATTATATATCAATTTCTCAATGACATAAAAGTGTCGCGTTGGAAAATGACAAATAGAGTGGATGTAGACAAGGAATATGTCCGACGAGAATTTGGAGTTGAGACAGTTATTTGGACCTTTGCGGATGATTAGCCCAATGGTAAGAGCAACGCTACGTTGAAGCGACCACCCTATCAGTCACAGGTCTTATTCTTACTGCAGCATCATTTTCTTTGGATGTTTATTCTATTTATGTTGTGTAGGCCTAATGATAGATTCACCATGTAACAACAGTTGATGATTTCAAAAAAGAGTTCCTACATAATGTAATCCAATTTATAATTACATATATATATATATATATATATATATATATATATATATATATATATATATATATATATATATATATATATATATATGGGGCGAAGAATGAAGGAAATCGATTGTAACTGGAATGCCATATTAATATGGTTTAATTATCTGTAAGAATTTGAAATGTCATATTGAACATTTCCTATAAATTGAAACAAAGAAAAATTCACAGATTTTGTTTGCTATCATTAAATAGCTTATTTGAATTATCACGAGTTTGCAGAAGCAAAAGCTTGAATAAGTGTCTTAAGACTTATATTCTAAAGTTTTATTTAGTTTCCAAAGGATATTTCTTTTTTTTTTTTCGTTGCTTGAATTTAAAAAATGCTAAACAAAGACACACTGGTTTGATTTGCTAATACAGTAGACTCGGCACCCTCAGGGATTTGAGCGTCGTTATTACAGTGAATTTTATCCGGAGAGTATCAATAAAGAACAAGAACTGAATTCTAATAATGTTTCAATGTACCACTGAAAGGGATGCCGATAGTTAGAAAGCAATAAATCATATGAATCATACCTGAAAAACAAAACGATTTCAATCTATAATCTTATGCTTGTGGACGCTGATGACGTAACTTTATATCTATCACGAGAATTGATTAATAAAAGAATAAATTATTATTCTGTGATGACAAAAAAGGACCTCACCATTGAAGGAGAAATCGCTGATATAATTTATTTTTCTATCACCATGCGAATGGCGTATGCTGCTTTCTATTCCGGGTGTGCTATGTGCAACGGATTCACAAAAAAAAAAAAACGTAAAAATATATTAGTGGCTTTAAAAAGCAATCGAGTGTAAGAGTCTTTTTGGTATAATGTAGGGAAGTTGGTCCCTATATTGAATTGTAAACTAAAACACTCTCGCTCATTCGATATTACAAACACTAAACAAATGATAAAGAAATAAGAGAATTAATTTTTAAAAAATGAATCTGGATTGGATACACCTTTCTGCAGATAGTACTGCCTTATCCAATTCGTATTTTCCTTCAATTCTTTACTTCTTACTATCAAGATCACCTGTTCTACGTTGTGCCAAAAAGGTTTCACCTGGTCATTGCTCTTCACAAACACTATGATAATATCAGAGAGACACACAATAAACATGTTTCGCTACATTTCAACAGATGAAGTTTCTGCGAGGATATCTCACGAAACACGTCTCCAGTTTGTCGCTTTGATTTTATTATAATTGTGATATTGCTATGTTTGGATTTTTTGTTGGGAGGAATCTTGTCAAATATGTGAACCATTTATTAACAAAAATGATTAAGAATATTAAGATTCAACCACGATAATTCTTGTTCTTGCAGAAAAGATGTTTTCTTCAGAAAAAGCAGTATATATATATATATATATATATATATACACACACACACACACATATATATATATGTGTGTGTGTGTGTAGATATATATATATATATATATATATATATATGTATGTGTGTGTTTGGAATTTGATAGTTTGAAGGAAAGAAGAAATTCAAGAGAAAAATAGGTGTCACATCTCAGAAATGTTCATCATGTGGGTATGTTTTGATGCATTTCGACGGTTGCCAACAACTTTTTCCAAAAAAACCTGCAGCGGTTGCAGATAAAATTATATGCTGTTCACATGTTTGAGATTTGAGGAATGAAATGTGGAGAATTATGTGTTGTGTGTAGTTTAGTAGAAGAGGAAAGAATCAGTGGTTGTATCTGTTCTAGTAACCAACGGAATGCATTGAAAACATTCCCACGTGTCAATGAAATTTCCTTAGATATAACATTTGTGTTTCTCTTAGATTTCTGTCCACCTTCCAATTTGACAAATTATCAACATTCTGTCGGATCAGCTCACATCCATGCAAAAAGTAGAATGATTAACTGTTAAATATGAGAGGTGTTTGTACAGATGGATGAACACTTATATAGCATTTCAATTTTTTCAAAATTATCTGTAAGAGTGCTTGATGACTTTTTATAGTAAAAACTGCGTTTTAAGATATATTTTTCACAATATATATATATGTATACATATATATATATATATATATATATATATATATATATATAGTGTCATCCACAGACAGCTTTCGTTGTATTACGAGGTAGGATTGAAACCTTTGCTCAGACGCAAAGGCCGGAACTGGACGGTCAGTAAGGCTGAATTTAAGCGATATATTCATTTAACTTCTTCAATTCCTCATCCAACAGAGTGCTCTATACCTCACTTAAAGAGTGCTAAACCCTGAATAGAGGAGCATTAATAATTGTGTCATCCACAGATATCTGTTTCGTTGTATGACAACTCTACAGTGTGGCTATAGACAATCAATTATCCCATCCAGTACCACGAGGTAGGATTGAAACCTTCGCTTCAGACCCAATGGCCGGTATCCTACCGATGGGCCACGCAGAACTCCTCTAGATACCATCTAAAAATGTGGGGGTGTTGGGAGGAAGGTATTTTTAACCTCTTTAGGCCTCATTCTGACGGGTTTATCGATAATATCACTTAATTCAAGAATCTAAATGTTTCTTGATGATTTTTCATTCTATTTTCGATGTTTTCCAGTTGAAAACGCCAGTGATATCATAGATAAAATTCATTGTGACCATATTTATTTCTTGATGGTTTCTTCCACATGACTCCAATGTTGTCATTACGGTTGTTTAACTATTGACTGTGGTGACGAGTTTTTCTTATTTTTGTTAAATCGAAAAAAAAAAATCCAAATTTATGTCTAAAAGGAATAAAAACAAATTTTCATCAATCATGACATAGAAGCGAACTATTGCCAAGTCGATATTCACTTTTTATCTGAAAAACATCAATCATTACGTGCCGATGCAATGTTGACAGCTGTCAGACAGTCAAAACATTATTTTGTGCGATTGAAGTTGAAAAGTATCACTTATGTTAACAGCAATAAACTCTTCAGAGATTTTATGAGGACTGTCTCGAGAATTCTGTCGAAAATGACTATTCCAGTTTGTTAAACATTAAACGGCAGAGAATTTGAATTACCTTTTGAGCTCTCATTATTACTAAAGAGCTTCTAATGAAAATAATAAAATCACGAAGGATATATTTTAAAAAATACCCCGGAGTTGTATTTTTAAATGATTTTATTTCATCATTCAGCATCAAACATTATGATGACAAAATCTGAAGTGAAGAAAAATTTTTTTTTCTAAATAAAATCAATCGAAATATCCAAACAACATCTATATTAAAGAGCCCTAAAATATAAGTGAGCAAATGATAAATTTTTGAAATAGCCAAAAAACAATATTTTTTCTTAATTTTTAATTTTTTTAATTTCTTTTTTTTCTATTCCTTTCGAAGCACCGGACCTTTTCCACAAAAGGTAGATAGTCTTTATTCAGCCATCAACCTACTTTTGATGTGTGTAAAACTCATTATCCGACAGGAAACACGGGCAAAAAGTCATTATAAGAATTAAGTGGAGTTCTTATCATATGAGAAAAAATCCAAAATTCGAAATGGAAACTCCTTTTTAACAAATTTCCTTTCATTAGATAAGTACTGGACATTTCACAAAAAATCAAATGATCGATTGTTTTTAATGAAATTTTAAAATGTAGGTGTATTGCAAGTAGAAAGATTTGGGTGGGGAAATCCTAATGGTAATTACAACTATTACTTTTTGTTTTGATTGTAACAACTTTTTGTACGAGATATTTTTCAAAAATATCTCCAATTCTGTAAAGTAAGCAGAAATAATTTTTGTATTAGATTTCTGTTCAATTCCCCCTTCTGCTAACGATGCAATGATTCCGACAATATGATTTCATACCTTTTTTCGTTTTGTTTTGTTCTGTTTCATTTGTTTTCTCGTCAGGTGGAAATTCTCTGCTTGTTCACGCTGAGCGTGGGCATGTTAAAAACGGTCAACCGAAACTGTCGCAAAACTGTCCACATAGGTTTCTTCAGTTTTCAAGTTGGTCCAGCTGACTGGGGGGGGTAGCTGGCTGGCCGGCTGGCTGGCTGGTTATTTAGATGTGTCTCATGCGTTCAGGCATCGTAAATAGAGTTACAGGGCTGAAAATTGCAACATTCACTCATTGTGTACAAAAATGATTTTGTTTGTTTTTTGTTTTTTTTAATATCTCGCCTCTAAATGAGACCTTCAGTGTGAGGTTCAATTTGCAAAGTAAGTCTATGCCTACTTTATCCCTTGCTCTCCGAAATTTCAAAATTATTTCTTGACCACATCCATACAGAAGGCGAAAGAACTAACTTATTCATTAAACACCCGCTTTCCCTTTTTTTTCTATTGATCACCCACAACGCAACATACTACTAAAAGACATTGGTTACATGACGGTTTTTATTGAGTGACTAACCCGACATGTTTATATATTAGGCTTTATTCTTTTATTACGATTGATGAGAATAAAACCATGTTGAACAAAGACCAACAAATTGATCATCTTCCAACGAGATATTAGCCCACTTCTTCCATTTGCATAATAGAAATACTGGTCCACGAAAAACATTGATCCTTATTCCATATTTCATCTTGTGTATCCCACTAGCATAGATAATACGCATTTCCTGATTATGCTTCAATTTAGAATGAAAATGCTCTATTCTGTATATACAATTACGCATGTATCAAGAGATGAATGTAAATGATCCGACAAAATGATTATAAAGTGTTATATTATATGAGAAAAACTCTTATCTAAAATGATCTCCCATCGCTACACAATTAATATATCATGTGTCCTACACAACGTAA
Organism: Thysanoteuthis rhombus; assembly: GCA_963457665.1. NCBI lineage: Eukaryota > Metazoa > Mollusca > Cephalopoda > Oegopsida > Thysanoteuthidae > Thysanoteuthis > Thysanoteuthis major. The sequence goes on along the minus strand of OY735226.1, from coordinate 5,896,207 downwards.
ATAGAATAAACAATTGAAGAAAATAGGGCAGGAATCGACTATTTACGTTGTCTAGTTCGAGTGAGACATTAACCGTGCAACGACGCGAGTTTATTTCAAAAAGTGTTTCTATATAATATAACGCAATTTATAATCATTTTGTCGGATCATATACATCCATTTCTTGATACATAACTTTTGCGTTGGAAAGAAACGAATACACCGAGAATAAAATGAGATGAAAATCTGAGGTAAAAGCATTTATTTTGGTCTTTGCATTACAGGCGGCTGTTTAGCTCAATGGTAAGAGCAACGCTACGTTGAAGCAGCTATCATATTGGTCGCAAGCTCGATTCCTGTCGAAGCCCTATTTTCTTTAATTGTTTGTTCTATTTACGTTGTCTAAGCCAAGTGATACATGAACCATATTATGGCGGGAAATCATTCTAAATGAGAGTATTCATTTAATGTAATGCAATTCATTATTATCATTATGCATACAAAAATATATATAAGAACTACGGTTCCATGTATACTACGCAACGGGAATCTTACCCCAAACTTTTCAGAGAAATGCGTATTATACATAATAGAATACGATATATAGGTGAAGACTGTTTATCTGTCACACTATTGAGCCACCTAAATATGGGTGCGGTCTGAACAAATTTGATATATATACCTAACGGTCCTGTTGAAAGGTTTTTGAGTTGGAGATTTTTTCATTTTTAGGAAGGGGGTATTTTTATCCGATAGATTTCAGAAAACGTCAACCAAAACTGTCACTAACACTGTCAACTTAAATTTTGGGGTCCAGCTGGCTGGCTGGTTGGCTGGTTGGCTGGCTATGTTTTCAAATTAAAAAATCCTGGACTCGTAATCTTCATGATTACATCATAGCAGTTGCTTTCTTGATTACGTCATACCTTCAATTACATCATATCTCACGTCTCTTTCCTATTTCTGATATTTAACAGAACTGAGATCGACTGACCGACCGACCGACCGACTGAAAAGCGTATTACTGAGATGTATGGACACATCTTAAAATTGCCCTTACGTGTGTAACAATCTAATAGAAAATCTTAGTCTACTTTAGTGAAGAAAGTAAAGCATCAAACATACCGCGAAATAATATAAGTTTAGTCAATTGTCTTAGACAGTTTCTGGAAAATAATAGATAACTTCCAAGCATTTCTTTACATGGCACAAGGTCAATGAAAGAAATAGAAGCAGGAAGATTGTTTTGTCACAATCTTCCAAGTTAGGTTTGCCAGCATTGGAAATCAGCACTCAAAATCCTGTTTTTTTCTGCGTAGATAATGTAGATCACTAATGCCGAAAGTAAATACATGATCATCTCACTCACCTAGCATGACTATATCAGTAGAAGGGCCAATCCTTGCACAAATGCATCAGGTACCGTTTTTTGTTCGAATTGAACGAGGTTGCTAGATCTTTACCATTGTTAAAATAACTTTATTCTCAATCTAAAAAATACTGTTTACTCTAGAAACAATACCATGTGTAGTTAGGGTTAGGATTTGAGGTAGGAAGGGTTAGTGGGTTGGATAGGTCAAGGGTTAGTAAGTGAGTTTAATTGGTATGGTCAATGTTAGACTTAACGTAATGGATTGTTGATAGAGTAAGTTACAGTTAGTAGATAGGGTTAGTAGGTAGGTCTAGGGTTAATAATTCCAATTTCACAATCATTTATTGGTGTTATTTCGTTGGTTGGGAATTAAATCTACCTAATAGCCATTTTTCGAAAATGTACCCGCTTTTAGCCTTTCGAAGATTGCTTATTTCGAAAAGGTGATGCCTGATGCGTTAGTTCAAGGTTACCCCTGTAAAAGTAAACTGTAGAAACCCGTAATTATGGAACTCTTGGGGTTTAAAGCGTGGTGTTATGACACATTTGCGATTATAACAGTTGGGTTTTATATCAAGTGTATCAATAATGGGTGACAAAAAGAACAAAAATACTTTTTTATCACGCTTTCACGGCCTAATACTCTATTCCCAGGTTACAGATCTGTAGATAGAATTAATGAACTAATAGACCTGTGGTTCCCGAAATTATTTTATCGCGGAACCCTTATACAATTTTTTCCGTAACTCACAGAACCCACACCAATATTTTACAGACAACCCCCGCCACCTTTACTTTGATAAAATCATTTAATGAAACAGAAATTGTTTCAGGGTTAGATTTTCAGAAATGATTTATTCATAGAAAATATACAATGAATGGAACATTAAAATGAAAACATTTCTGTTTTTAATTGTTGTAAATTTGTAATTGCTTTGGAAAAAAAGAAAAATTGAAAGCTCTTTTATGCGAAGACATTTGCTGCTTCATGGACTCCAATATACTCTGAAATTCTAGTTTGATATTGGATAATTGAATTTACATACGTCGTGCAGTTTCCAGTCTGTTGAAATATTTAGTCTTTCAGCCAACTTATTATTTTGAAAATGGTGAATACCATTCTTTTATTAGAAAAATCTTAAAATCTCGCAGAACCCATTGCAATAGATTATGGTATTGTGCGGATATAAAAACAAACATGCCGTTATAACGCATGTGTGATTCAGTTGTGCCACTGGAACGAATGTCATTACAATGAGTGTTTACTGTAGAATACCACTGTCCAAACCTCGACTGCCCGCTGAGCAAACACTCACTCAAATGGTCTTTGAGGGCCAAGAAAATGTTATGAGATTAATCATCAAGAAATTCATTTGGCACAGGTGATCAGTAGTATTGACAAATAAATACCATGAAAGACCTGCCTCCTGGATTAAATATATATATATATATATATATATATATATATATATATATATATATATATATATATATACCCATCAACCCCAGGAATATTTGCAACGAAAACATTTATCATTATTATCCTCTGTTAGGGGATGATCAATTGAAAAAATTGAGAAAAGGCGTGATCAATGAATGAGTTACTTTTCTTGCATTTTGTTGGATCATTAAAAAGCATTAACCAGGTATAAATTAGGGACAACTCTAGCATGAATTTACATTGCAAATTGCACCTCTTCTTATAACCTGTCATAGGCGGGTGGGAATTTTGTTGTAGACGTAATGAAAAGTAAATGTTGAATAGTTCAGGCTTGTAGCTCCATTGGTACGGCCTGGGTGCGATATACTATATACGTGCATAGCTAGCGAGCCAGCTATCCGGCTAGATCAACTTGAAAACTGTAGAAATCCATATCAACAGTTTGGGTGACAGTCTTGGCAGACAGTTTCTGATAGTGTCTTGCTGTGCCTAAAACCTGAGCCTGGTTTAACGCTTGTTGTCACGGTCAACAGCCTCTGATCAAATACGTTTGTTTTATTTATTTTCCAAAGATTAGAAAATCTGAAATTAATTGAGAACTCTTGCAGATATTGTGATAAAGACTGTTGGCTGAGGTAGAATAAATAAACAATAGCAAATACGAAAAAGAGCCTCCTAATATGACCTCGATTCGAACTAGCTTTCACAATAATGTCCTAATCACCACAGCTAACAGTCACTGCTGGAAAACATCAGATTTATTTCCCTTTTAAAAAGTAATAAATTTTGAATTTAATTAGCTTGGTGAAACTTTTCTGGAATAGGTTTCATGTTAAATCCTCATCTCCAGACTCCTGCAATCATTTGAGATTTTCACATGACTTTGAGACGTTTATTGTGGACTTGTAGTTGTATAGAATTTTCTGTTCATTCCAATATTTATCAAGTCCATTTTTGAAAAAACTCAAATTTTTAGAACACACTGTTTCATTTAGGTAGATTATTCCATATCAGTATTATGTAGACATTTAAACCATATTTCGTACATCCAGCCCGGCTCTTTGTTGGTAAATCTTCTGGTTGTTCTCCTTCTTGCCTGTTCTCCATGTATTTTCTTCACACTTCTCGGGAATTTACTAAGACATTGTGTTGCATAGGTGTAGAGCTACGATACTCGGGAAGTGTCTGCGGCTAGACCCTACTAAAAATTTAATCACTTCTTTCGTATCCCAAAGCCCATCATACCATTCAATGAGAACCTCTGGGGATATTGTATGGACAAACAGGCGGAAATACAGGAAAACAGACAATACAGTGAATACGTATACCTCTCCAAATACTGTCTCCTGTTATGGACGTGGACTTTTCGATTAAAATGTATAAAATTGGCAATTGCTATTGACAGCAGACATTTTAGATTTCCCACTTTACTGATTCAATGGAAACGGTTTATTACCTTCTTTCAGAACACTCGAAGCATGAAACCATGCAAAATGGCGCTGCCGACAAGTATTCTAGCCTGCCTTTCGTGACTTGAATCTACTTTTCATTTAGAAGTCGAGTGGGAAAGACATTTTCTGCCTTCGGTTGTTCTCCACTCGACACAAAAGCTTCAATGGATGCTGTGAAATTATCTATGCGGCATCTCCAATCACACTTTTTTTTCTCAGAACTCTTTTATATTTTGAAAGATATATCTATATAAAAGTCATTTATGTAAATTAGTATGTCTATCTAAATAATTGTCTATTGTGTCCGAGTTCTGTTATTAAAAAAAAAACTGTCATTCTAAAAGTTATTATGAATCGGTCCATATGAGATAGATTAACAGAGCTCTAAATGAATAAAAAGGATGTAAGATGTTATCATCTGTTGTCATATCACGAAGATTACGTTGATACTTTAATGTCAAAGAAGCGTCGCGTGGATGACCAAAAAGAAAAAAGAAAGAATCATTGAGTGAGTGAGTGACTCGAAGAAAAGGTGATTCATTGAGTGAGTCGGTGAATTGCTCTTCCTCTAGACTTGTATTTTTGTCTTCTGTTGGATGAAGCCAATCGAGACAGGAAGACGAACGTCGAGTTTGGTCGTACATTTTTTTCCGAAATCTTTTCAATAAAATAATATTCAACTGTCTGTGAAATGAGTTATATTTTTAATAAAAATAAGTTTCCTACAATGAATTTTTCCATACTGCACGGTATCAGTAGTGATATTTCTTTAATATCATTTTATACTTATTTCATATATATATATATATATATATATTTTTTTTTTTTTTTTTTGATAATTATAAAGAAAATTGATTGGTAGCTAATTCTCGGTACCAATTTCACTCGGTAACCAATAGAACGGTTTTAGATCATGTAAATAAAGAAAGAAATGATCGTCGTACGGGATCGAACTCACGTCCACCTTGCAAGAAACTTCAACGCCAGACTCTGGTTCTAATCCCTTTAAACACCTATCTTTGATTTATATCATCTGAGGCCGTTCTATTCGCTACTAAGTAAAATGAGTGCCGACAATTGATTCCAAATTAATTGTCATATATATATATATATATATATATATATGTATATATATATATATTTATAAAAGATTTGCTGCACAAACTCGTTTGTGTTGCAAATCTTTTATTTCATTATATTTTAAGCTTTACTCTAACTCAATGGTTAATGATGAATGTATCGAGCACTTTTTGAAATAAACCCATCACACTTCGGATTTTGCTTCAAATTATATCGTGTTCCTGATTTGTATTCTATATATATATATATATATATATCGGTAAAATTGACATGTGGAGGATGAAGAGAAAAAATTAAGAGAAAAGTAGGTTTTGCATTATCATGTTGGCATGTTTGATGCATTTCGATAGTTGTCAGCCATCTTTTTCAGAGAACTAGCTGCAGTGCATAGAATTCTGTATGCCATTTACCTGCTTGAGATTTGAGAATGAAATGGATGTACATCTGTGTTGTGGTTTGTTTTGTAGGAGCTGGAGGTGATGTGCTCGTATCTGTGAAGATGAGAATCAGTTTCGCTCTGAGATAGAGCAGGTCATATATATGTATATGCATATGCATATAGATTTGGTTGAAGCCAAGTGATGAATAGAGCAACAGGTCCATTTAGTTGCTCAGGAGAAACTGTCACGCATTTTAGTTGCATGTCCTGTTTGGAGTGATCAATTAAGAATTGGAGAAAGGAGTGATCAGTTACTTTTTTGCCTAGTGATGATCACTAAATAAGTCCTGATTTACAATAACGAAAAATAAACGTGTGAATACTGTCTGGGACAAACTGAGGAACCAATTTGGCATAAAGGCACATAGCGAATTGGACCCCTTAAAACCGATTTCAGAGGAGGCGGATTGAATTCTTTAAAAAAAACGCCTCTTTTTATACCTAATGAGCGAATGTTCAAACTTTCAGTCCACAAAACGTGTTGATGCAACCTGAATACGCATAGTTAAATTGCCAGCCAGCCAGAACTACTTGAAAATTTAAGGAAACCTATGTTGATTATGTTGACAGTTCTGGATGACAGTTTCTTATTTTTGAGCGAATCTCATACAGTTGGTCGTCGCGAATTAAATGGAACCAGTATACGCGCACGTTGCTCTTCAATGCTTTTAAAATCTATTAACTCCGAAGCCAATGAAGAAATACTCCTACCGTAAAGCTCAAGGCGAAAATAGAACGTAGAATCTATTACTTACAAATCGAGCAATCGAACCACTCCGTTCAGACTGGATGTGTTGAAGCTCCTAGAATATGATTGGCATACAGCAGTGTTTTTTCAAAGTGGGTCCTGCCAGAAATATCAGTAAAAGAAATATCTGGGACCCCGCCAGATAATGTGTCTTTTAATATAATTCATTTAAAAATGTTATTCACTATTTTCAAAATAATATGTTGGCATGAAAACTAAATATCCCAGCATCTGGACACTGTACCTGATATGCAAGCTCTATTATACAATTGAAGCAAATTTTCATAGGAGAAGGATGGTGTCAAAAAAGCAGTAAATGCTTTTGTATGAAACTGCTTTTATTTTTTTTTTTTTCTCGCAACAATTTCAAATTCACAACAATTAAAAACAGAGTTGTTTTGATTTTAATGTTTCATCTATAATTTATTTTCCATTTAAAAATTCTGACTTTAAAACAGTTTTGGTTTCATTTAATACCTGCTTTAAATTATCCAGGTGGGCGTTGCCGTAAGATATAAGTATGGGTTCTCTGATTTTTGGAAAATTGTGTAAGGGTTCCGTGACAAAATAAGTTTGAGTGCCCCCCGGTATAGAGAATTAGTTCTAAAGGTTTGATTTGAATTTTCTCGGCCGGTAAGTTCAATTGACTGAATCGATAGAGTGACTGTTCAAATCTCAGTGGGATTCTACTCTTTATCTCTGACCAATGCAGTTTACTTTCTGCCGAAGAGAAGCTGGACTGAGTGGGAAGTGGTGGGCAATTGTTACCTTTCCGGTTTCAAATTGATCGCTGTTTCAGCCGAAGAGTGTAGTGATTTTAGATGACCCTTACCCTAATTCTCACCCTAAACACCTGCCCTAAATAGAAACACTAAAAACACTCAACTTGAAAAACACTTTATTCGACAGCTGGGACGGTGGTCATTTTAAAACAGGAAAGATAACAATTGCCAGGTATCGATTGAAAAGCGATCACGAAATTGAGATTAAGGTAAATTGTAGTTTAAATTAATAATAATGATTTACAATACTTCGTCTATAAATGTGTTAAATAATAATTGCATCAAAATGATGAACTAACATGTGATGTTTAAAATTTTAGTGTGGTTATTTACTAAAAACGATGTTGCCTAACATCGTTGATCAGGGGAGATCAGTGCGGTTGATATGATTTGATCATAAGTTCTGATGGTATTGGTATTAAAAGCAATGGACTGGAAAGACCCCCCCCCGACCAGACAAGCTTCATCACATCAGAGAGAGATGGAGAGAAGGGAGGGGGAGACTGAGATGGAGAACGATAGAGAAAAAATGCTGATAGAGGGAGAGAAAAGTAAAGGAATAGATAGAGATTAGAGAGAGGGGGAGGGGGGAGAAAGTAGACTAAGGAAAGAGAAATGCAGACAGAGGGAAAGAGGGGTAAAAGAAATAGATAGCGATAGGCAGACAGATAGACAGTCTCTGAGAAAGAGAGGGAGAGAGAAAGTAGAATGGAGAAGGACAAAGCAGACTGAGGATAGAGAGACAAACAGACGGATAAACAGAGGCAGAGGGACGAATAGACAGAAGGGAGGTGAACAAAGATGAAGATACAGGTAGAAAAAGATTCAGATGAATTAATGAATGCAAAGTATTTCATAAGAAATCAGATCCACCAAAAACTCGAATCTCAGACGAGATAAGCGGACCGAAATGTTGAAGGTTTATCTGTCGCTGAAATCAGAACGTTGAGAACGAGATAATTCTAAATTCAAAATTTTTCAAGAAACAAAGAAATAGCAATAATAATAAATTTCAAAAGAAATCGTAACTAAAATGAAAAGGTGGAATTCAACCCGCTTCTATTTCAAACAAAAACCAATTCTTATTTGTGAATAAAGCATTGTCAGAGGATATTTTCGTCAATCTTTACTAGTATTTACCTTCAAATTATTAATTGGCAACCCCCTTTTTTCTTTTCTTTTTTAAATTAATCACCCCCAACATGACATGCTGACAAAAGACGTTGGTTGCCTGATGGTTTCTATTGAGTGACTAACCAGACCTCTTTTAATTTAGATTTCTTTACATTACACCACTAAAAGTGCTGGAGGCCGATTGGTCAACAGTGAGGAAAATGGACAGAGCCAAGATCGAACACAGATCCTGAAACTAGCACTAATGCCCTTTGGAAAGACGTGGTTCTACACCCTCCCCCTCTGGGTAATATAATTAGCGACCCCCCTTGGGTGCTTGTTGCCTTTAAAGTCTATTTCACAGGTTGAAAAAAAAAGCTCAAAGAGAAACTCTTGATATGTAAATCCCGAGTAGGGACCTGTTATTGCCTGGGCTAGCAGAGGAGCACTCACTTTCCTTTACGTCGCAACGACAGCAACCGTCAGTTTATGACAGGGAGTGACGATCAGGAAAGGAAGAAAAAGATAATCTTTGGACAAAGATGGATAAAAAGTGCAAAGCAATAGCGCAAACTGAACATAAATTGCCCAACCCTTGCAAAATCGATTCCGTTTGCCAGGTCCAATAATCGTTAGGGTTTCTTCCCCAACCATAAGAGAAACAAGTCCCTCAATCGATCGAGTTCATTTAGGGTTATCTGTTCCATTATACAGCCAGAAATAATCTAAAATAATAGTCGGTTACACGTTTCCCTTAAACAGCTTTGGATACAAAAACATTACTGTACAAAGATGAACCGTCTCTCACGTACTTCTTTTTTCTTGCAGAATATATATATATATGTGTGAGGGGGATGTTTGTGTATGTTTTTGTGTTTGTGTGTGTGTGTCAGTTAAAAAGTTGAACAAACAGCTCTATTCCTTACCATTATCTACATCCATTGCTGAAGAGTGCGTAAGGCTCGAAATGCTGACATTCATCTGGTAACCAACTTCGATATTGACTGTGATTAAATATCATGTACCTCTAAAAAGCGTCTGTTTCCTTCCTGTATTCTTACAAGTCTCCAAAAACATTGTGAACTATATATATATGTATATATGTATATGATTACTGCATTCAATAATAGCAACGATATAAAATATTGTAGTGACAATAATGTTTCATGCTAAGAGAAATTTTGAAACTGATTCCTGAAAATGAATATTTTACTATATTTTAGCGAGCATTGTGAATAAAAATTATCAATAACATATATAAATCTGTGCACTTCTATCAAATTTTGCGAATCAATAAGATTACCCACACACGCATGCACACACAGACACATATATATGGTAGCTGCTTCAACGTAGCGTTGCTCTTACCATTGAGCTAAACAGTTGCTGGTTATGCAAAGGCCCAAATAACTGCCTCAAATCAAAAAATCTCATTTTTGCTTATTCAGGGTCTATATCTGCTCTATTCGTTTCTTTCAACACGACAGTCATATATAAAGGAATGAATCATCATCATCATCATCATCAGTCTTTTAACGTCCATCGTTAAATTGCGTTATATCATCTTGAAACCATTTGAAATGATCTCCCGTTATTAAACGATCAATGTATCATTTTCGATGCGGCTAAATAGACCAAGGATTAAAAAAAAAATGAGGATCCAAAGTTAGAACAGTTATTTGGGCCTTTGCATCACCGGCGACTGTTTGGCTCAGTGCAAAGAGCAACACCATACTGAAACAGCTACCCTTTTCCAAAAATCTTTTAGAGGGGGCCTATTGGGGTACTGATGCACAATTTAAAGTTTTTTAGACGGAGCAGTATAGCACAGAGGGCTGGAAAACACAAAGACACTAACACGAGTATATACCAAAAGGATAGAACTCTACGCTGTGACTACAGTTGTTCAACTCATCGAAGTTTTATTCAGTGGAACAAGTCTGGAGAAAGTAGCTCAGAGTTTAAAATAAAAACTAAATATGTTAGAAAGCAATCGTATTTGTACTACGTTGTATTTGTAATAAAACATTCCGATACAGTTTTATTAATTTTGAGAGATACACTGTGCCAAAATTATCTTGAAACAATTTCAACTTCATACTTGGACAAGCATTCAATGTTCACATACTTTCATTATAGGAGAAAATTGCGCAATGAAGTGAAAGATATTATTCTAAAGTTGTAACCATATTTTAGTATACATTTTATCATTCCTATGCTTATAGTTTATGTAATATTTTCATTTACATTTCCCAAATACGAAAAATGTCTATTATCAAAATTAGAAGTACAATTTTGCATAAACATATCAACACTGTTTGAATTTACATGAAGGACACGCAACATTATTAGAAACTGGCTACCAAAACTGTCACTAAAACCGTCAACATAGCTTTCTTCAGTTTTTTAGTTGGTCTGGCTGGCTAGGTATGTATGCACATACTGCGAATACATGCTGTAACAATACTATATCTAGAAAAAAAACGTTTTGTTCTGATGTTTAAATCCCCCAAGTAGGCTCTTGATTGGTGGTTTCAATTTATATTGTAGATTTTTGCTAAATTGGTCCCTAAGCTCGTGCATGGCGGCATTTACGCCCTTTTTTCTTTTTTTCAAAAAAAAAAACATTCAGATTTTTTCAAGTGACCACTGTACAACAAAATGTGAGAGAAGTGACTCATTCAATAATCACATCTTTTTTTTCCAATTTTTGAATCAAACACCCTTAATGTTCTACGCTGCCAAAAGACGTTGGTGACCTGACAGTTTCTGTCGAATGACTAACCAGACCTGTTTGTTTCCCATTCATCGTAACGTGAGGTGATTAAGAGATATAAAATTAGGCAAATACTTTCTGGGACTCTCAGGAGGCTTCCCTGCGATTGAATTTTAAGAACGATGCTTCATAATGACGCACACATGTCAAAACACGCATCCAAAATTGCTGTTAATTTGTTTCATGTGAAAATGTACTTTTAATTCCAGTAATTAAAAATCTTTGGGCGGTGTGAAATGTAAATAAATTGATTATCTGTACTCACATGAAAGAAACACCGTAGTCTGCATGTGTATCAGAATTAACTAAAAGATTATCTAATTTTCGTCTAAAAGGTGCAAAAAACTATTATCATTATCTCAAAGAATACCAGCACAAGATAAGGGCGTTATTGGTCTATAATGTCCATACAAACTAAAAGGGCGTTCCTTTGACAGCAAAAAAAAAAAATAACGTTTTTAACTTTTTTTTTTTTGCACAGTGGTGTACTCGTGCCAATTGTAAATGTTGTAACTCTCCAAAGAGACTAGAGGGACTTTAACACATGCACACACACACACAAAAACATATACATACACACGCAAACCGAAACAACCACACGTATATGAATATACGAACAAAGTGAGAAAAATCTGCAACCCACTGGTCGATTAGTCGGGCCATTCGTGTGGCACCGTTGATTCGAAAGAATTGCTAGTCTCCTAGTGATGACTTTACAAGCTTTTAAGAGTAATTCGATGGTGAAGTTATCTAGTCAAAAGACCTTTTTTTTTTCTTTCTTTTTTTTTTTTTTTGTTTGAAGGTTTGCTTCTCTCCCCTCGGAGTAACTTCTGAGAATTTTTCGAACTGGCTTCTCGTGATTTGAACATCTTCTCCATTGCTCCATATCCCTAGTTTGGAGTTTTTTTGTAGAATTTGACGACTCAGTTTCCTTCCATTGTTAGGTCTCCTTTTCTCTCTTTTTTTCGAGCACACTCGTTATTGGCATTCTCCCTGTAGAGACATTTTTTTAAAAATAGTTTTGAAAAAAAAGTCTTGTATTATTTTCATAATGGCGGACGAATCTTCCACGTGCAACAACAAGTAAACATGACGTCTCGTAATAGACTCTCTAATGACGCTATCCAGAATCCAATTTCACAGACAATCCAAAAATCCATGCTCAATTATGGCAGCTACATTTATTGCAAGCATAATAATTTTGCCTTGAACAGAAATCACACGTCGGGTATAGCATATTACTTTCAGTAATGCTAGGATCGTGCTCCATGGTGATACGCGAAATGAAGAATTATAAAAACATTGTCAGCATCATCAACATCATCATCAGTCTATCATCGTCCGTTGTTGGACATAGACCTTCCCCAGAATCCACCACAATTATCTATCATGGGCGTCATGGAGCCAGTATTTTCTCAATTTGTCTAGTTCGTTTCTCCATCTTGTATTTTGTCCGCCTCGATTTTGCATGTAATCTCTAGGGATCCATGTTGTGAGTCGTGATGCCCAACGGCTGTCGGCCATTCTTGGAACTTTGCATGCCCATTGCCATTTTAGTTTTCTAATAGGCACTGTGAAGTCCCGGACTCCCGTTTTCTTCCTGATATACTGTGATGTCTTGTATTTTGTCGGCCTCGGTTTCGAATGTGGTCTCTGGGATCCATGTTGTGAGTTTTGATGCCCATCGGTTTCCTTTCATTCTTGCAACATGACCAGCCCATTGCCATTTGAGTTTTTTTATAGATTCTATGATGTCTCAGACTCTTGTTTTCTTCCCAATATATTGTGATGTCTTGTGATCTTTCCATGTGCACATTGCATGCTTCTCAGTTTGTGGATCTGTCTTCAGGTTAGGTTCCATGTTTCAGCACCATTAACAGGTTTGTTTAGTCACACAACCGTAGCTGACATGTAAGCAGCAACTTTCTGCAGCATGCCGTGCTGGGGGTGATCAATTAGGAAAATGGATGAAAGGTTATCAATACGTAACTTCTCGCACCTTTTGTTGGGAAATGATCAATAAAAGGTCTGAATTTAAAAGATAAGCGTGGATGCTGCTGGACACAAATTTAGCATAAACTAACATGGCAAATTGAATCCATCACTAAAAACCTATCTTCAGTATTAAAAAATACACGTCATCATCAACTCATCATCATCAGTCTTTCAACGTCCGTTGTTGGACATAGACCTTCCCCAGGATTCGCCACACTTCTCAATCGTGGGCGTCGCAGAGCCAGTGATGATCGAATATTCGAATTTCCATCCTCGTAGAACCATTGATGTGACCTGTACGTGAGATACATACATAGCTACCCAGCTGGACCGGCTTAAAAACTGAAAGATAGTTCTGTTGACAGTTTTGGTTAACGGTCTCTAATAAACATTGTCCTTATGCTGACTACAACTACGCTGTCTGTGACTTTGCGTTGCATTTCACAAGTTGTCCTCAAACTTTTATGTTTCGGTTATGTAAAAATATTCAAAGAAAAATGTTTAAAAGAGCTCGGCAAATGCATCTCATGCCTTCCAATTATCAATGGTAGAGTGGGCGACGGTTTTATTGAATATCTCAGGAAGCAAAGCGTAGGTGTCGTTACTGTCTTGGTTAACATCTACTTATATGATAAGCCAGGTGATTTACAAAAGTCTCTAACAGTCTAGGGAAATAACTATTAAATGCTGATGGTGAAGTAGTATCTCTTATTCATTCATTCATTCATTTGTCCTGCTATTATTATTATTATTATTATTATTATGAATCTCACACCAGTTGCCTGGTGGTAACCGCTGGAGTTTGAGTGACAGCAAGTCTCCTCAAGTCTCCAGCCCTCCTCTCCTAGTACTCATAGGTCGCAGTAATTCTACGATTTACAGTTTCACACCGGTTGCCCAGTGGTTATCGCTGAAGGCTGAGTGACAATAAGTCTCCTCAGGTCCTCAGCTAACGTCTCCTCCCTCTTTCGCATATCATGACAGAGCTACAATTCGTTGCAGTCCTTATATCTCTAGCACCTTCCTCAGTATCCGTGCAGTTCCAAGTAGCGCTGTGGTCTGTACGGTCTCTATCCTCCCCCTAATCCCGATCTCCTCCAGTCTCTCCCTCAGCGTTTTGGGGACAGTTCCTAGTGCTCCCACTATGACCGGTACGACCCTGGTTTTCATGTTCCACATTTTCTTTAACTCCCTTGCTAGGTCCTGGTATTTTTCCCTTTTTTCACCCTCCTTCTTTTTTACTCTATGGTCTGCAGGTACAGCCACGTCTATAATTCTGCAGGTCTTCCTTTTCTTGTCTTCAATTACCAAGTCCGGTCTTCTTGCCTGGATGAGGTGATCAATTTGGATGTCAAAGTCCCACAGTAGTTCGTGGTTGTCATACTCCAGGGCTGCCTCTGATTTGTGCTGATACCACTTTTCTGTATGGTTGAATCCCATTCGTTTACTTAGTTCCCAGTGTATCATCGTTGCTTCTCTATCGTGTCTATGCTTATACTCCTTCTGGGCGAGTTGACTACATTCACTAGTTATGTGATTTATGGTCTCATCTCTTCCTCTGCACAGGCGGCATTTGCTGTTTGTCTGTGTTCTGTCGATTTTTATTTTTATATAATTTGTCCTGATGTTTTTGTTTTGAGCTGCCATGATGAGCGATTCCGTCTCTCTCTTCAGGTTTCCTTTTCGTAACCACGTCCATGATTTTCCGTCTGCCACATCTTGTATCTGCCTTTTAAACTCTCCGTACAATTTTTTTTTTTCCCATTTTTTTTTCTTTGCTGTGCTGTTCCATTGCTTTCTACTTTATTGTTTGTTGCTCTGTTTCACGCACTCTCTGTGGTTTCTTCTCTATTTGCTTTTTTAGGTCTGCTTTAGCTCTCTGGACACAGTCTTCTATGCTGATGAGCCCCCTGCCACCTTCTTTTCTCTTAACGTATTGTCTATCTGTATCATCTCTAGGGTGTAATGCTTTATGCATTGTCATAAGTTTCCTAGTTCGCCTATCCATTGATGGGAGCTCTTCCTTTGTCCATCCTAGGAATGGTCCTGTGTATCTAACTACTGATACAGCCCAGGTGTTCATTCCTTTTATTAGATTTCTGCTGTTTAATTTGGTCATTATTATTATTATTATTATTATTATTATTATTATTATTATTATTATTATTATTATTATTGTTATTATTATTATTTGTTTTCAAATGCTTAAAAATGCTGGGTCATTCTGGTTGGAAATTAACAAGGAAATGCAGAACAACTTTTTTCCATCTTTTTTAAGTGGATTATAATTGCAGATACGTCCGTCATTTTTCTACTGTATGAGACTATTAATAGTGTAATAAATACGCAGTTTAACAGTCATACAACAAATGTACTGTAAACTGATTTTGCTGTAGCTGGTAATAGTGGTAGCATTAGTAGATAAAAACACAACACAACTCGCTAGTCTGTTTGAGAACTTTCACTTTATTCTCGGATAGAATGAAGGGACAAAGGAGGGAGAGGGTTTTCCTTACTTCAAAAAAAAAATTATCCAAAAATAATTAACACTTTGTTTAAAACTGTTTGCTTGTTCTCTTTTAGGAATCTATTGCTCTGACTAATCAACGAAGGAATTGTAGTCTCTTTATTAGAAGAACTTAGCCTCCGCCCCGATCGGTTTATCTTAGAGAAGCACCCAACTAATAGTGGGAAGTCAATCTTAACCCATTCCCTGACTTTCATTATCAGATGAAGAACAATCCTGCCGGACTAACATATACTTATCACTTCTTGAGATCATATTACAATCAATGACTTCTTGTTGGTGCTAACTTATTTTCTTCCAAGACTACGCATTTGTTTATATACATACACACTTGTTTTGAACCCTCGTTATTCTCTGGTTGAGAACTTTCACTTCCATCATCATCATCATCATCATCATCAGTCTTGTAACGTCCATCGTTGGACATAGACCTTCCCCAGGATTCGCCACATTTCTCTATCATGGGCGTCGTGGAGCCAGTGCTTTCCGAAATTTGTCTAGCTCGTCTCACCATCTAATATTCTGCCGGCCTTGGTCGCGCATGTGATCTCGGGGGATCCATGTTGTGAGTCGTGATATCCATCAGTTGTCTGCCATTCTTGCAACATGGCCAGCCCACCGCCATTTGAGAATTTCAATGGATTCTATGATGTCCCTGACTCTTTTCTGTGACTATTGGGAGGATGCATTGGTTATACACCTTTCTTTTTAGGATTATTGGGATCTTCTTATTTTTGAAGGTTGAGCTTGCTTTGCCAAAGGCCTGCCATCTTAGTGTGATTCTTTGCTTGATTTCTTCTTCTTTTGAGGGTCTCATAGAGATTCGTTGTCCTATGTAGATGTAGTGATCTATTTTCTCCGATATCAAAAATCTAAATGCCGGGACTCAGAATGGACAAGTTTTTTGGGGGGTTTTTTTATCATTACATATTAATGTACCCGATCCAACCTCAAGAAAGAAAGAAAAATATGTCTGAGCAAATGTTCCACTAATGCTTTGGTCATCACCAAATACGCGTCAGCATCTGGCGACGTGTACCAAGTCACATGATCCCATGTGTTGTGTTTTCCTTCAATAATGCCATGATACTGAATAAAGAAAATAAGCGTCGGGAATTTTCTTCTTTCATTTACATAGTCGGTTGTTCGATTCGCTACTTGATTAATTCAAGTGCCAGACGAAATATGTTTCCAAATAAATTGTCTCTACAATCGTCACATTCTGTCGGACATAAACTGTCCAGTCTAATGATATATACACGCACACACACATTCAAACATATATATATATATATATATATATATATATATATATATATATATATATATATATATATATATATATAATGTGTATTGTAATGAGTGAGACAGACTTGGGAGTGAAGTGTTTAGAGGTAAGATTTATTAATCGTTAGGTGTAAATTGTCCAGACATGTTTCGGGATTCTTTCCATCTTGAGTGGCGTGTGCTGTGTGAGTAGGTGTTAAAAGTTCCCATGTGGAACCAGAGTCCACTATCAGGAGCTATGCAATGTGGGTAAAATGTGTTGTAAGGGCTGCTGGAGGCCTCCTGCTGAGTGGGAGAAAGTCCAGTTGGGTATCAGGTCTTTGGTTAAGCAGCAGCAGTTGGTCTTGGGGAGGGCAGAGTATGTCAGGGTAGGGGAGAGTGATGTGGAGTTATATTTTTTGGTATGTTAGGGATAGTGTAAATGGAGGGGTGGTGAGGACAAGGAGCTACATAGGTTTCAACCTTATAAGTTATCAAAAATGTGTTGGCTATGATTTGGACAGGGGTTATAACTAGCTAAGGTGAATTTTTTCTATGCGTCTTGGTGACTTTTAAGCTTCCATTATTGAATGTATCTTAGATGTGGGCGTGAGGATATTATTGGTAAGAGTTTTATGTATTAGGGTTCTGCGTGATGAAGGTTGTTAAGTTTAGTGTTTAATCCATTAGGATACAGGGTTTTGAGTTTGTTGATACACATATCTTTGTGTTTTTCAAGAACTTTAGTTATGTCAATTGGAGTAGTTTTTCCTATTTTTTCTATGATGGTAAAGCTAGCGTCCGTGGCCATATATATATATATATATATATATATATATATATATATATATATATATATATAATTAGTTCGTGGATATGATATATCTAACAACACGTATTAGGTTGACATAAGGAAAACTAATGATATTTAAATTAAATCTATTCCACCAGCAAGTTTCACCTTTCGGCTTTTTTTTTAATCGCCATTTTGTTCGAAAGCCGAAAGGCGAAACACGTTGGTGGAATAAATTTGATTTAAATTGTTATTTTTCCTCATCATTGATTTGCATCACGTCACCATATTTAATGTTATTTTCGTTTTTTAAGCTTGTTAAACACGCAACTCACACAAAAATACAAGAAAATCTGATAATTATCAAATTTTAATTACTTTATTTTATGGTAAAGTCAGTCTGCATCATCAAAATTAATGATCAAACTTTCCTTTTTTTTTTCACGTCGGAAAACTCACATTCTTGATAAATGTTAATATGGGCATTACATTCATTTTTCCCCTTTGAAAAATATAAATATTCCAACCTCACAAAAGCGAATCACCATCGCCAGCCCGTGTAACAGGACTGATCATCAACTTGAAATGATTTGAAATAATATGAAAAAAGATCTTTATCTTAAATATCTGAAAATCAAATAGATCTTTTATCTTGAATTATCTAAAAGCAAACAGCACAAGATTTGGGCGTTGTTGGTCCAAAATGACCCATGGGATCGAAAAAACACTCCCCTGGAAAAAAAAAGAAAGATAATGTTAAGTGGTGTATGTAAATTCCCAAATTATGACCGGAGACACTCATTGACAGACACACAGATGAGCGAAGAGACGAGAATCTGTAGCCCACTTTGCTAGTTGCTCGGGCGGATCATTTATTGGGCTAGGATGATTCGATTAGACGCTGAAGATGTTTGATTTTTATATGTAATGATCGTATCAGCTAGAAATATTTTACCAATTATCCAGCAGATTTCATTCACGAGGAGAATTCGTAAAAATCGTATTATTTCTACTGAAACTGATGCAGGATCTAATTCCATTTTCACTTCTTTTCCGACTGAAGATGATAATTGCAACTTTTGTATCGGATACATAGTGAATAAATTCGTAGATATATGAGACTTGTCCGTTTGGCTCAGTCAGTGGGTGAGTCGTCTATCGATCACTCGATCATGATTCGAGTCACAGTAGAGACCAGACAGTCAGTGAAGATTTTATATTTAAAATATTGTTCTTGTTACGGGAGAACAACAAAACCGTATCTAGCATCTGATTTGGAGAGGGGGTTGGAAAGAAAAAAGAAAAATCTTGCTTTGACTGACTTTTTTATTTCACATACGATCAATCACAATGTATTTAATCAATGCATGGATAAACAAGTACCATAAGTTCAAAGATGCGTCTACCATCCTTATGTCTATAACAATGATTTTCGATTTCAAAGGAATTCTAAACGAAGTGATGGTAACATTGCTAGTAACGGTGGTGGTTCTAGCTGGAGGAAGGGGAAGAGGAGGATGGTTCACCCGAAAATCAGGATATAAAAAAAAAACAATCAAAAAGTTTAGATTGAATTAGGTTTACAATTTCCATCAATAATTCATTCTAGTGTACGGTTATTTCATTCAAAACAACATTTTTAAGCATAAATTTTTAAGCTTAGCCGATTTTAGTAATTTTTTTAGACAATAATAACAAATACTACTCAGCAACGCTTGAAAAAAACACTTGATACGTCATCTATTGATTATAAGAGATGTTCTTTTAATGACGTCACAAACTCTCTTCCTTAAACTCTTTTTTGTTTACATAAACTTAACCGACCTATCGACCGTGAGAAAAGCGTCTAATAGAGATGTGTGGACGCATCTAAAACCCTATTTTTTCTAAATTTTAAGTAGTAAAATACAAATTGAAAGTATAATTAAACATAAGCAACCATGGCGTATGGGACCTATAGATCCTGCGACTCCGGACAGAGCATAGGTCTATCCACCAACGGAAATCAAATGGCTGATTCAGATCATAAACATGAAGGAGACCGTAGAATAGATCGGCTGATAACGTTGCAGAGTCAACGAATACAACAAAAAATTGTCATTTTTGAATGTTAATGACTCATCTTGAAATTAGAAACTGCTATATCCTGGGAAACAACAGATTTACATGAGCAGAAAAGAAATACTGCAGAGTTTACCCTCCTGAAATAGAGAATAATTTTTCTTGTGTTGTTCTTATTCTTTCTGTTACGATAGAGAGAAAATGTCAAATCAAGACTTGTACTGGAGTTTGACACGACAGATTTTGAGTTATACAATTTTATTCTTGGCGGAATATAAATAGAGCCTCTAGGCTATTTAACAAAAAAGATTATTATGACAATGTGATACTAATATGTCTCTGGGACAATACGGTCCCAAATGTTGGAACAAAATATGAAATAAGATTGAGTCTCATTTTTCTTCATATTCTTTTACACAAATTCAACGAGAATCAACCACGAATCTTTTGTATTGAAGAGAAGCGTCTTTCTTTTCCGGAAATG
The DNA here is from genome assembly GCA_963457665.1 of Thysanoteuthis rhombus. Taxonomy (NCBI): domain Eukaryota; kingdom Metazoa; phylum Mollusca; class Cephalopoda; order Oegopsida; family Thysanoteuthidae; genus Thysanoteuthis; species Thysanoteuthis major. Next base: position 5,875,900 of record OY735226.1, on the reverse strand, counting down.
TAAGTTTTAGTTATTTGAGTCCCGCTTCATCAGCGACTGAAGAAAATGCCCTTCCAGCTCTGATGATTTCGTCTCCCAGTGTTTTTGATGTTTCCTCTAAGATTCCAATTACTTGCAGGTATATTATGAATGTGCAGTTCTGGTTTACTCATTAAACAGTAATATTATTTAAACGCTTCGTTATCAACAGAAGACATTGCTCTCCCATCTTTCGTGATACCTTCAACTAGACTCTTTCAATGCTGTCGGTCCTTTGCTAGGATTCGAAATACTTGTATATCATCAGGCGGTGATGGTATTTATGATACTATAGGTAAAGTTTGGTGCTTTTGTAGTACCTATCCAAGTCTTGGTTTAGTATTATTTGTAAGTTAGTTCTATGTTTCTCTCTAAAGCCCTGGTACTTTTCTTCGAAATAGAATTTCATCACCACATTCACAGGTATGGTGGATTCTCTTCCCAAAATACGGTTTCTATCTTGATTTTATGATAGTGACAGATATTGGTTTTTCATTTGGCTTTTTATAGAGCGACTTATTTGATATCTTCGTGGGAGGGTTGAATACCCAAGGACACCTGTTTTCTGTGGATAGCGTCTACCTTCCTTTTAACATCTTTTGTCACCATCCAGGTATCGGTTTCTCATTCGGCTTCCTGTAGACCGACATTTGATACATACCCGAGGAGGCATTTTAGACGCCTGTTTTCTGTGGGAAGCGTCGACCTAACCTTTCTAATCAACTGCCACTTCCCAAGTATCATAGTTTTATGTGATTGCTTTCTTTTATCCTTATTTTGTCTCCCCTTATCCAGATGTCTTGGAGTTTGTTAAGGCTTTTGTGAATAGATGCTATCTCCCGGCGACGTCATGTAATGCCAACAGATTTCTACGTGAGTTTCATATGATGACATGATCAGTTACGACTGACAAAGCCGAGGAAATTTTGTCTACTTGAAATTCCCCGACACGAACGGTTTAGATGATTTTCCAAAAAGATATCCACGAGCCATATATCATCATCATCATCATCATCACCAGTCTTTTAATGTTCATCGTTGGACATAGAGCATCCCCTGGATCTACTACATTTCTCTGTCATGGGCGTCGTGGAGCCAGTGTTTTTGGATTTGACAAGTTGATCTCTCCATCTTGTATTTTGTCGGCCTCGGTTTCGAATGTGGTCTCTGGGATCCATGTTGTGAGTCATGATGTCCACCGGTTGTCTTTCATTCTTGCAACATGACCAACCCATTGCCATTTGAGTTTTCTTATAGATTCTATGATGTCTCAGACTCCTGTTTTCTTCCCAATATATTGTGATGTCTTATGATCTCGCGATGTGAGTTTCAGCATGATTCTCACATGTGCACTCTGCATGCTTCTCAATTTGTAGGTTTGTCTCTTGGTTAGGTTCTATGTTTCAGCTCCATGAGTGATTATCAGAAGAATGCATTGGTTGTATACCCTTCTTTTTAGGATTATTGGGATTGGCTTGTTTTTGAAGGTTGAGCTTGTTCTGCCAATGGCTTACCATCCGAGGGTGATTTTTTGCTTGATTTCTTCTTTTGTGGTTTTCATAGAGATACGTTGTCCCAGGCAGATCTAGTGATCAACTTTCCCCAGTTTTGCAACTTTGACTTTCTCGATGTGATTGTTGCACATGACTTTTGTTTCACTGAAGTTCATGTGTTGGCTAACTCTTTTGCTTTTATTCGTTCATCGAGCATTAGTTGGAGGTCGTGTAGTTTCTCTGCAAAAAATGACGATGTTGAGGTTGCTCAGATATTCACCGTCTATTCTGATTCCCCTATCCTCTCAGTCCAGACTACGAAAGATTATCTCGAGGCTGGCTGTGAAGAGTTTCGGTGAGCTGGTGCCGCCTTGTCTTACTCCTTTTTGGAGTTGGAAGAGGCATACATAAGCCCTAACAATAATAGAAATCCTGAGATATATATGCTTCAATTATCTCGAATAGAGTTGACTCTCTATTTTTATCCGTTACACATTGTTCCCCATTGAATTAAGCTTGGTAGATATTGAGAGATTGTTACTGAAAAAAAATTTGTATTGCCCACTGGTGTTCCAGATTGGTGCTAAAAATCAGAGGCAGGATTTCAAATGATTTTTTTTCTCAGCAGTCAGACCCTTTCCTATTTGGAAGCTTGGCGTGACACACTCCTCCTACCTCCATTCAGTCATCTGTTATACTAAGATAAGCTTAGTAAACATGAAGACACTATGTTTTATCAGTCACTAGTGAATAAGGATATTATCAAACTCAAAAACTTGAGTCGTTTTTCCACCGCAATAAGAACAAGAACGAGAACAACAAAAAATGTTTGAAAGTCACATTCCCTGACCGTTATTTGAAATGTCGATCAACTGATTGCCAGGAGGCTGTCTTATTGAATGAGTTGAATTGACAAGTCTAATGATATATTTTCATTATTTTTAACTAGTGTATACCTGTTAGAATTTCATGTATGGATTGACAGCAAACAGTGTAAAGTCGTTTCATTAGGCAATCTATTTTCAATAATTCAAGTATTCAATGTCTAGCCCTAACCCCCAAGCTCTTTTAATGAGTGATAAGACGTGATATCTTGAGAGTTTCTTTGACGCAATCTTCATTGTTATGTTATATTAAGAAGGGAAGTTAACCAATGAGATCGATACACAAACAGAGAATAGATCTGCTTTCATTCTTATCATACAGATAGATGATATATATATATATATATATATATATATATATATATATATATATATATATATATATAATACAAAAGTTTCATAAATCATCTCCAGCTGGTAGGGAAGTAAGGTTGAGTTTCAACCTGCAATAGCCAGTCTTGTTCAATTATTATTATTATCGTCCTCTCGCTGGATATGGTTGATCAGTCCCTGCTTTTGCAACGGTCTTCTCAAGCTCTTCTCTCTCCAGATAATGTTCGGGGTCGTTTGTCTCTATTTTCATATTGATCAACAGAGTTTCTCATTTAAATATTTCTTTCAATTTAGATTGTGGAAATCACTCCAATTTCCCTTTAACTATCTAAATCGGCAGCACTGGACCACCCAAACCGAAAAAAAATTCAATTTATAACCTTGGATTGAAGTTCAGAAGAATCCTCATTTCCACAGAGTCATTCTCGGCCTTCTTGGTATCTCCACTTATTAGGATCCGTCAACCAAAACTGTCACTTTCAACATAGATTTCTTCAGTTTCCATGTTGGCCTGGATGACTAGCTATGTATTTATCATGCATACAGACTACACCAATGGAGCTATAGGTCTAAAAAGTCTCCTTATTATATGTAGAAAATACCTTTTTGTGTGTTTTTGAAAATTCCCCATCCCAACCCTAGGTTTTGAGTGGGGTGGGGGTGATTTTCATGGAGAATCGATCACCTAGTTAACATTCACACTTTTTTTTTGGATTCAGACCTTTTAGTGATCAACGCCCAACAAAAGGTGTGAGAAGTTGTTTAATCATTTTTTTACCCATTTTCCTTAATTTTTAATTGATCATCCCAAAGATTGTTTGCTGCCAACAGGTGGTTCGTATTCTTGACGGATAGTGTGGCTCTTGTTTTGGGAGAGAATTTAAGTGCTCTTTTGCGAGGATGTTATTATTCGGTCTAAGAATGAATTCAAGAGGATATTCTCTTGCTCTTCTGGTTTGTGATATAAGCTCCTCTTTGCATGCATCATATAGTATCTTAGTTGGATATCTCATTTGGATACCACATGTCGAGGAATATTCTCAAGTGTTTTCTGGGGAGGGAAGCATTAAAAAAAATTGCAAAATGATTTTCTAAACAATAGTGTTTACATTCTGCCTCCACCAAGGCAGACACAAGCGTTTCATGCACTATAAGCGACTACCTAGATTTGCTTAAGGGATACAACGTCCCTGGTCTCCAATGTAGCAGCTGTTCGTTTCATTCCCGCCTCTGCATTTTTCGTTGTCATCATGTTTAATTATTGTTTGCAGTCAGCTCGTTGCTAGGTCTGTTTTGTCTCCAACGCCTTTTTCTTGTTAAATTACATCTGCAGGATCAAGATGTATGTATGTATGTATATATATATATATATATATATATGTGTGTGTGTGTGTGTGTACGTGTGTGTCTTTTTATCTGTTTTTTATCTGTTATCTCCTTATCCACCAGCGATCTGAAAAAGTTTAGAATGAATTTCAATTAAATTTTGTGAGCTGGGCAGGAGCTGATGTGACTCAATTTCGGAGCTGATCCAGAAATATTTCTCAATTGAGAAATGTTTTGCTATCAGTTATTACATTTATTTATTAGCTCATGTCTTTTTACACGATATTCTCAAGAGATCTCCATGAATTTCACTGAGACTACAGAAGGGTGGGCAACAGGTTAAAAAACAAGTGATTGAATCTTTGGTCATATTTTTCAGTTTGTTTCCATTAAGTGTTTAGTTAGTTTACGATGTTTGCAGAGGTGTGCGCTCCCCGAGTGCTCTGTTGGTCATTTGTATGTGTATGTTTTTGTATCCATCTGTCTTTTTGTACATGCAATATCTCCAAAAGTTCTCAATGAATTTAAATGACATTTTGTCGACGGATTGCTCATTTACTAAAGGGTTATGGATTTAATTTCTGAGCAGATCAAAAAAAATTACACATTACCCCCTTTCTCTGCATCGTAATTATGCATGACTGTCTACGCAATATCTCCAAAAGTTCTCGATGAATTTTAATGAGATTTTCTGAAAGGGTGGAGGCATAGGATGAGAGGGCATTTGTCACATTTTTGATTGGATCTAGGAATATTTTTCATAGATTATTAAGTATCTTTTTATTCTTTCAATATATTTATGTAATCGCTGATATTCTCCACTCAGTATATCCAGAGGTTCTCAACGAATTCCAACGAGATCGTGCGGAAGTAAAAGCTATTGACTAGAGAAGAATTGATTAAATTCAGGGGAATCCAAAAACGTTTCACGGGTATCTCCCCAAACCCTGTAACTATACATGAACTGATCTTCATCCAGTTTTCAGTGTCGATGTTGTTGGCTGAAGTATGCGCTTTCTGGGTATTTCCTAGTTGCTTATTTTCACGCTTCTTTCAATCAATTGAAAACAGTCAACCAATTTGTTAACAAAGGTTTCTTTGGTTTTCAAGTTGGTCTAGCTGGCTGGCGGGTTATCTTTGTGTGTAAATATGCATCACACGTACGGGACGAGCCTATGGAGCTAGAGGACTGAAAAATTGAGGATTCGCTGTATGTTATGTCTAAAAAATCATTTGCTTTTGTTTTATGAGAAAAAACTGAATATTTATTTGATGGTGGGTTCATTTTACAATGTAAGTTTATGGCAAATTAGATTTTGTTTGTATTTAGCAGCATTCAAAATTGTTTTCTGAAAATAAGAAAGAATTGATTGATCGACCATTTTTCCAATTTTTCAATTGATCACCCCATCCCTAACATGACATGCTGCCAATTGACACTGACCCTGTGACGGTTTCTTTTGAGTGGCTAACCAGACATGTCGTTTTTTTTGTATTTTTTGGTTTATTCAATGCACCTTTCAGTTTCCAACCCTAATCTTTCTCTTGTTTCATGCCTGTATTAAGAACCACCAACCAAAACTGTTACTAAAACAGTCAACAGAGGTTTCTCCAGTTTTCAAGTCAATCTGGCTGGCTGGCTATCTATCGATCTCTCTTTGTATCGTGTGTACAATCGGCACCATTGGAAAATTCAAACATTGACTCTTTATTACGTCTTTTAAAAAATGGATTTTCTTTTATTTTTGATCTGCCCAAATATGCTTAAAAGGAATGGGGGGAGGGGTTTAATTTACAATGAAAGTTTCTACTTAATCGATAACTCACTTTGTGCTCAACAGCCTTTATGCATGTTTTCTTTTTACATCCGGATATTTTTATTGATCACCACCCAAGAAAAGGCGACGGAAGTAATAAATTCATTGATCAACCTTTTATCCAATTTTTTGCTTTGTGAATGGGGGAAAAAAATCACAAAAACCCAAATCTGCTGGTTGAGTAACTAACGGGAGAGTGTCTGTTCTTCTTTTTCATTTTCTTCGATTTCCCACTTTTCTTTAAGTTTTTTCGGTCTCATTTATCTTTTCTATATTCAACTATTGTTCTTTTATTTGGTCTTCCTTCTTTTCTTCTTTTCCTTCTTCTTCTCTTTCATCATATTTTTTCTTCTTCTCTTTCAGCATCTTTCTTCTTTTCTCCTTATTCTCTTCTGTCATACTTTTTATTATCTCCTTCTTTTTCTCTTTTATCATCTTTTTCTTTTCCTCCTTCTTTTTCTCTTTTATCATCCTTTTTTTTCTCCCTTTCTCCTCTTTCATCATCTTATTCTTTGTTTGGACTATTCTCCCATATTTTTCCTTTTTTTAGATTCAATTTCTTTCCTATGCACTCTGTTTTTCTTCACCCTCTTTTTCTCAAACTCTTGATATTGGTGAGTTTTGACTCTATTTTTCGGTTTGTCACAACAAGGACAATGATCACACCAAAAACCAGTGACATCATACACAAAAACTGATGACTAATTCACTCTCTCAACTCAGGTGGACGTGTTTTATAGCAGGGGATTTAATGGGATACGTAATCTTAGAACAATATTGTCTGGAGAAATGGACTCTGTTTTGTTTATTTTTATAGATTTCGATGAATCAAGGGACTTTGTTCAACTGAGCTTGTCTTTCTCTTCGTCCTCCTCGTTCAAATTCTTTACTTCTTTTCTATAAAAAGCTTTTCTTCTTCCTTTTTACAACTGTATCTTACGACTGTTCTTTCAATCATCATTCTCTCTTAATTTCACTATCTTCTACCTCTTTTTTTATCACTCGACTCCCTCCTTTCTTAAACTTATCACCTTTCTATTTCCCGTTATTCTCCTCTCTTTCCACAATCTGCTCACTCGTCCTGTTTTCACAAACCTTTCGTCTAGCTCACCTTTTCAGAAATTGTAAACTAAAACTGTCACTACAACTGTCATCATATGTTTCCTCAGTTTATAAGATTGGCTGGCTGGCCACACCAATGGAATTGGAGGACTAAGATTAAAACATTTATTCCTCGTTATGTGTGAAAAAAACAACATTTCTCTTTGTTTTCGAAACCCCCAAATGTTTAAGTGAGATTTTGATTTACAATGTATGTTTATGCAAAATTATCCTCCCCGCCTTATTTGTGTCCGGCAATGCTTATACTACTTTATGAAAAAATCAGTCTTTTTAGAGATCACCACCCAACAAAAGGTGAAAAAAAGTAATTAATTAATTGATCATCCTTTCTTTGATTGGCAACCTCCAGCACAGCATGCTGCCAAAAGACGTTGGTCACCTGACAATCTCTATTGGGTGACTAACCAGACCTCCTTTTGTATTTATTCCTGTCTCTTCCTTTTCCAGATTTTCTTTCCTTTGCAGACCAAAACTGAATAATCTCAAACTTTGGTCCGAATAAAGAGCCAAACTCCTGGGAGATGCTGTCTGGCCGTGTCACATATGATGCGGACAGTGAGTGGACTGACCGCCCATGTGGGAGCCAAAGTAATCTGGTACCGGCCTCAACGTGTCGCAAATACTATTGCTTGCCTTCCTGGTATGTCGCCTGATATATCGACAAGACATCAAGGACACAATAGATGCTATCATATCTAGGTTCGCATATTCAATTGGAAAACTGCAGATATTCTTAAACCTGTAGAGATAAAAAAAAATCATTTCACATTTATTCATTCTATTGCATAAAGTATCAATTATTTCATGGAACCTTTAGGAACACGATATTATTGATTCTTGGCTTTTTGGTCTTGCTGGTCAACGCCGTTTTTAGACTGGAAGGAACGTTAAGAATTGTTTTGTCATTCTTGCGATACAATTCTTTTGTCATTCTTTTCATAAACGGAATCCAAGATTGCGTTGTTACCAACTTCCTATCATTTCGATAACATGTGTGTTCAGTTAAAACTTTTACTGATTGTAAAATCTGTCCTACTTTTTTTTGTGTAATTGTGTTGTATGCTTAGAGTCTCAAAGTGGAATCGCTCTTATTGGCCATGACACTCTTTACTGCTCCTGGGTTTGACCAATTTCCCTTCAGTCTATTCTGCTTGTATTTTTATCAGCCTCATCTATGCAAGTAGATTACAATAGCAGGAAAAAATTGATAAACTCCGGTTGCTGATAAGCAAAGCCGATATATCACCATAGAAATAAATAAAGTAGTAAGTTTGCCAAAAAGAAAAAAATATATATATATGTATATATTAAGATGAAAAATGGTTATAATTGTCATGATACCTCATCTATGAAATAGATTAAATGAAAATTGGATTACGTACACCAAACAACCGGGTAATAACAAACTTTGCGCCGAAAAGACTTGGTGGAGAATGAGTTTAATGATTTGATTTTGACTCACACTCGCCACTGAGTTCTTGTAGCTCAGTGGTTAGAGCGGTCGGATGTTAAGTTAAGCGTGCCATACCCGGGAATAGAGGTCAGGGATTTCGGTTCTCAATTGGAACTAATTTTTTTTCAAATTCTAATCCATACTGTTAATTTATTTACTCACTGCCGAGGGGAAAGCGACCAGAATTTAGTTGCTCCGAAAAGCAGCAGCAAATTAGATGAATGTAAATAGTAGAAAATAAATTATATTGATATGCAGATGTACATACATACATTATTGATATAGATGCTCTCATGTATTTATACGTTTTGGATTTGTAGATGATATATTTATGTAATTGTTATGGGCTCAAGTAGTCCATGTTCAAGCACCAGAAATAGCAAAGATTCCAAATGCTGTTTTTCTAGGTAGGTGGACTATACGTATTTGGAAGATCGGATTAATACAATCACCCTGAATCCAATTTAGCATCGTACCAAAAACAGCTATTCGGTACTTTTCAAGATCAAAATTAAGCAAATTTTGTACTGAACAAAGCTTTTTGATTCCGTAAACAAGAGATTTGGTACCAAAGAAAAATCCCAAAAGATAACAATCCTTCACAAACGAATGATCCAATATGACGTGAATACTCATAAAAACCAGATGAAGGATATGTATTTTAATCCATTTCCCTGCAAACTTATTCTGATTATGGATTTTAAGTTGATCATTTTTGCACAGAAGCTACTTAAGATGGCCCCAAGACCTTACAATTCCGGTGTGATAATGGATCTTTAATCATTTGATTATTTTGGTACTGAAGCTACTTAATTTGGTCCCAAGACTATGCAAAAGACATCTGATGTTGGATTTTAAGTTATCCGATTATTTTGGCACGAAAGCATTTTAATTTGGTCTCAAGGCATCCCTGTGCCGCGATAAGCTGGACTTAGTAAATATCATTTTCCATGGAGAATAATGAGTACTTTCCGATTAAATTTAGCATCCGAAAATACCTGCGCGTTATACGCAAATAATTTGAGACATGTCTATTTGTCTGTGACATAAAAAAAACCAGAGAGATAAAGTTGGTTAGTAATTACACGAGCATAAAATTGCTTCTTGTGCTCCGTGTGTACGTGAGTTCGTTGTCTGGTCGTTGATAATATAACTATAAGTACTGCAACAGTTTATAGTATTGTTGTTGTTTTGATTCCATTATTCACCCCAAATGACAAAGAGAATATCAATTAGCCGCACCTTCCTTGAAACTTACAAATTACTGTGTGAACACAGGGACACAGGATACAGCCATAGGTATACTGGTATAACTTTAACTAAACAATTGAATTTTCGATCCTGCATCAGTTTTTAGAAACGGTCAGTCAAAACTGACTAGATAAGTTTCTTTAGTTTTTAAGTGGGCCTGGCTGGCTGACTGGTTATGTATGTATCACGCATCCAGGCCATATCAATGGAGCTAGGGACTGAAAAATAAAATATTTACTCCTTATTATATCTACAAGAACATTTCTTTAATCCCCTCAAAAGGTTTTAGTAGCGATTAAATTTACATTGTAAGTTTATGCTGAATTTGCATATGGCAGCACTCTTGTTTTTTGAAAATTCAGACTTTTTTGTGATCATGGCCGAAAAGAAAGCAAAAAAAAGGTAACTAGTTAATTGATCACCCCTTTTTCTATTCCTTTATTTGATTGTCTACAACACAGCATGCTGCCAAAAGCCGTTCGTCACATAGCAGTTTCGTTTGAGTGACTAACCAGAACTGTTTTCTCTGGGGTCCAAATTTTGGATTTTTTTTTTTTTTTTTTGTTTCTTCCATCATATGGTTTGAATTAGTTTACTTATTTTTCATTTCATCAAATCAGATTTGAAATTGGGTTGAATGTTTCACGCTTGGGGCGGGATATACGAGATGAATACACTGATTACATTGCATTTACATTTTTTCCCTTATTTCTTTGCCCTAGGTTAGATGTGTTATTTTCTAATTCTCCATGTTTGAAAAGCATAGAAAATGACAATTATTCCCTGCAAACATCGCTTTTGTGACAAGGACAATGATAATTTGAAATCTACTTATTTCCTATTGGACAAGAGAAAATTTGCACATTTTCAATCACCTAAAATAAGAAAAAAAAACAACTTCATATGAATACCACTATCCTAGTGCAAAAGCCAAGTTTTGAGGGAATAATCGACATTTTTTATACTTCTTCACTCAGAAGCAATTTGGAATTAAAATTTCACAACACAGGAACAAAAATCGTGTTACACCGTGTCATCAACGTGAAGTAATTGGAAAATGTTTCTATAACTATACAATAACAATAACTTCATTTCTAATTACTAAGTTTTAATACTCAAGTGAATTTAAAAAAATGACCGCTTCAGGCAACTCTGTATGATTCCATTTTAACAATTCTACTTGTGTGATGAACAGATGAAAGAATGTAACTTACAAGACAAACATGGATATCTAAAGGGTGTGAACAATTATTACCTGTGTCAACGAGGTTGGGAGAGGCATATGTATTCACTCGTGTCTGTCTGCCTATCGGTCCATACGATATTTCCGAAAGTTCTCAATAGATTTCGATGACATTTTACGGGGTTTGTGATTGACACAACCCTTAATGGAGGATGACGACCGGTCACCTTTTCGCAGATTCTGTTACACGTGTGAATTCAGTATCAAATCTGCACGAGACGTTCAAGTTCAAAGATGTTTTTTGTTTACTCTTTCTCTCTCTTTCTCTCTCTCTCTCTCTCTCTCTCTCTCTCTCTCTCTCTCTGAGATGTTTTCCAGAGCAAATAACATCTAGATTCTGAAGAAATCTAGATTCGTTTTTTACTCTTTTTAATGATGTCATAATGAAAATTTGTTCTGACCATATTTTTCTTCAATGGGACTTTATGATATGACTTGAAATTTTGAATCTATGGTTGTTCAGTTATCGCAATTTTTAGTACTGTTTGATATGACTCCAATCAAATGTAACTGCGACGAAAAAAACAAACAAAACAAGCAAGACAGATATTCTTGAAAAGATATAAGCATTTATTTGTATACAAAATAGTAACCAATACAGTCATTGGAGTAAGACATTATACTTTGAGCAAATCATAAAATGATGAAACCAGAGTAAGAATTTTAAATCTATGAATATGAGTTTAGCGATGAATAATCAATTATTTATTTTGGGCCATATCAAACAGTACCGAATATTTGGACGTATGCGTGTGAGGACTCCATCTTAAATCGACCTTTTGTCTCAGTCCTCCCTCATCGGGAAGTGGTTAAAAATCACTTTGATACTAAAGCAGTTTTAACGTATTCTAAAATGACGAAAAGACGAACGCGTATTGGGGGAAATATTTTGTTATTGTTTTTCTCTCACATTCGATCGATATTGGATTTTTTTCTCCTTTGAAGCTCTTGTTATCATTCGCTTCTTTCCATCTGTTTGACGGTTCATGCAGATCAGATTTACATTAATTATTCACTACGGTGGATTTTGCTTCCCGCAGGCATTGTCTTAACCTGAAGTGACATTTCCTCAAGGAAAGCAACAGTGCATAAATCTATTCAAACCTACATCTTCTTTTGTCGGGAAAAACATCGACCAAAACTGGCGCCAAAACTATCAGCATAGGTTTCTTCAGTTTTCAAGCTCGTCTGGTTGGCTTGCTGGCAGGTTCAGTATATATCTATGTACAGAACTGGACGTCAAAATCTAAACACATACCCCTCGTTATAATTAGGGAAAACAGATTTTTTGCTTTTTAGAAGTTCTCCCCTAAATAAGTTTTTAGAGGTGTTTCAATTTACCATTAAAGTTTATGCTGAAATAGTCCAGGAGTGTTCGCGCTTATTTTTTTCTTTATTCAGACATTTTAATGCCCTACAAAAGGTTAAAGAAGTAGTTTATTCATCAAGCACCCCATCTTTCTAATTCTAATTCATAATCCTGAACACGGTTTTAGTTCTCTATTTCTTGTCGTCGACAAATTTTCCTTGACATCAAAAACTCTAACACTGTCTTCATAATAATTATCACTAATAATAAACGGTGTGATTTTCTCGGTTTTTCTGTCTGCAACAATGAACTTTACCGATTAAATGTAACAATTTTACTGATAGAAATATATCCTAGACATGATTTGAATCTATGAACTAAGGAAATAATTTCAGTACTCTCTTTCTAAAACAATGTCTCAGAAACTCAAATATATCCGTAATTTTTTTTGCGGCAATTACAAGTTTCTGTACATTCATTACAGGATCATTTGCTCTGTTATCTGGTGTATCTTCAAAGCAATCGTTGGAGTATGAGCTACTGATGCATTATCTAAAATTACCGAGTTTAGCTTAGTTTGGCCACTGGCCAAATGAGAGAAATAGAATCGGAAGATTGTGTTGCGTTAATTTTCATGGTGGTGTTAGCATGTTAGCCTAGATAATCGTCGTTTGAGATTACGTAATTAGGTTTGATGTATATATTTGAAATCTGAAGTTGTTACCTCTTGCACTTGATGAATATGTGCAGATGCATCCGCGAATGAAAAGTCCGTTGTGTTTCAAACGATGTCTGAGTGATAGCTGGGGAGGAAGCTCTGAAAGAAACTGCATATCTGTGAAGAGAAACAGCTGTTTTTATTATTGATATAAAAAAACAAAACATGTTTAAAAGGTAATCAACATGTTTTGTTTTTTCATTGTCTTTCTTTTCCCCAAATCCACAAGTGATTTGATGAGTTCAGAAAGGGACAATTAATTACTGTTCGCGGCAAAATGCAGCTTGGTCATTATTTTCCACAACGAATTACAAACAATGGCGAAATTGATACGTAGGAGTAAACTTTTTGCGCAAAAGTCTTTGTTCCTAACAGGCTTTCACTCACAGCATCAAATCCCCGCAAGAAGAAATCAGACGAAGAATCAGTTTAGGGGGTGGCAAGTTTTCGGAAGAACCCAAACCAAACTTTCCCGAATAAGAGAATCCCATTAGTTCTTTAACTAATGCATCCTCCCAATAGCCATCTATGGAGCTGAAACACGGAACCCAAGCAAAAGATTGCATTCCCCCCAACTGAGAACCATTCAACGTGTGCAAGACAGAACTATGTTCAACATTACGTGAACACATCATGACATCACAGTATAGGGGTCAGTGATTTCTTAAAATATATAAGAAAGCTCTTATGACAATGAGCTGGCTCTGTTAGTCGAACAAGTGCTAGACATTACAACTTACATTGCAGATCCTCAGAGATTTTATACAGAACTGTGTGATAATCTAGACAAGTTCAGAAAGTATTGGCGACCTGGTGCATATGATAAACAGACTGGGAATCTTTTGAGAGTTCGTTGTCCAACGACAGACGCTAAAAGGATTATGAGGAGGATGATGATGGTAAACAACTTAAGGACATAATGATACCTAACCCCAAAGGACACAAAAGGGGGGGTCAAATATCACGAATATGATGACATATTAATTCCTCATCCACATGAGATCATTTTGCGAAACTGAAAATGAAAGGTATTTGCTGTATTTTATATGCCACGGTTATTGGGAAATAAATTCGAAGATCTAAAATAGATATATTTAGTGGGAAAATTTATTTAATTATTTACACGTGCCCACGCATCCCTGTTAGACGCTTTCAAGTCGGTCGGTCGGTTCTGCTTACGTAAACAACAAGGGGAGAGTTAGTAAATGTGTGATGTCATTAAAAAAACATCTACTCTGATCAATAGATGATGTATCAAGTGTTCGTTCTTTGCAGTGTTGCCAAGTCTTGCTTGTTATTGAAAGCTAAGAATGTCTCCAAAAATGGCAAAATCATTCCCATTTCCGGCCAACTTTATTGCTATTAAGGTTATATGTACTCATTTACCACGTGCATTAAATACAATGACCATACACTAAGAATCCTGAATAAGTTATAGATGAAAATGGTCCATTCACTTTAATTTTTACTTACCGGTTGTTTTTTTTTTAATTACCAGATTTTCAGGCAAGTTATCATTACTTTCCTCTTTCTCCCCTTTCTACTGCTACTATCACAATTAGCTATGCTACGACTACTTTGTTTAAATCCCTTTGGAATCGGAAATCTCAGTTATGGATGGTAAGATAGTGGACGTATTGTTGAACTTATGGTTCTTGTTTGATTATCAGAACAAGTTATTTAAGTTTTAGATTTCGGAGTGACTTTCGCGTCACCTTATATGATTTCCCGTCCATCCTAGTGTACAACTAACGACAAAAGCTTTCTTACGAAGTTCCTTTTCAAATCAATTACTTCACACGATTGTTCTTGCTTCGAGCAAACATTCACGGACAATATTATGTGATTATTGTCAAGGCTTACTGCCTCCATGTCATTACAGACGCTCTCAAATCATTTGGACAATGGTGACAAAGTTTGTGAGTCGGTAAGGAACCATCAACTATAACTTTCATCCAAGCCGTCAACATGGATTTCTTCAGTTTTCAAGTGAATTTGGCTGGCTGGCTGACTGGCTGGCTGGCTGGCTGGCTGGTTAGGGGGATATTTAGACACCTGCAAAATTCTATTTAACATACTCGCATTTTCTGTTTTGACATGTGTATTCTTTCTTTGTAATTGTTAATTTTAAATCAAAATACATCATCAGTATGAATTTAGTAAATGTTGAGTTGAGTAATATATGAATACTTATAATTTCGTAAGTGTCTAAATACTTATCAACCAACCCCCATGTGTCACATGCACAGACTGAGTCAATGGAGGTACAGTGTGGAAAAGTCAAATATTTGCCCATAATCATACCCAGAAAAAAAAACCTTTTCTTTTTTTAAAGACCCCCCCTCAAGAAAAAGCTTTTAGAGGGTCTTCAGTTCTGAAAAGTAAGTTCATGTTCGATTGTTATTTAGTTTGTTTTTGACAGCATCCACGTGTTCTTTTTTTATCTATCTATTTATTAATTTTTTAGATTTCAACTTTTTTTAGTGATCACCGCCCAACAAAAGACAAGAGAAGTAACTTATGCATTGATCACCCCCTTCCCCAATTGCTTAATTGATCGCCTCTAAGACGTTCTGTTGTCTTGACGGTTCCTATTGGTTGACTTATCAGACCGGTTCGTTGGAAGTTTTAATGACGGGGGGGGGGATGATCATCTTAGAATAAGGGGAATTTCTGCATCAAGGTTGATTGAAAACTCAGAGGTGCTCCCGTTACTCATCACACTCCTTTACGATAATCTAATAACGTGTGTTCCTTGTTACCACTCAACCGAAGTTAAGCAACGTCGAGTTTCGTCCAACTTAAGATGAGAGACCTTCCGGGAATACCAGGTGCCGTGAGCAGCAAGGGAGTAGACTTGGACCGAAAATTAGGTGAGAGGGATCCGAAAACAGTTGATGGAGAGATTCTGTATCGCATCATCATTTGGCACCCCCTTGTAGCTGTAGCGATCGCCTTTAAAACAAATTCACTCCATGGAATTCAGAAAATGAGACTTTTGACGTTGGCTGTGGAAAATGATCGAGATTTGAAGGTATTCTCTGTGTTTGGTTTCTGGGAATAACGACCAGATTCCTTGCCTCATATTACAGATTTTGTCTACTTGCAATAATTTGACCAGGGATATGATGAAAGTTTACATTTCACGAATCCGTCCAAGTAGGGTTAAAAAAGAGCTGTAAGAGATTGTTCCCTCAAATTACAGTCCATCGATATAATAAAGACCTCTTCAAATTCCGATCTGGACGAATTATGATAAATCGCTTGATGAAACTATAAATATGTCCACTCCAATTCGGAACCCTGAGAAGCTTAGATCAGCTATGAAAAATGTCTCCTAGAATTACAGTCTATCGGTGTGATAAAGGCCTTCTCCAATGAATTCGAGGCAGGATAAATATTTGCTTTAGCTTCGTAAACACCATTATACTTAACCAGTTTAATGTTTCAAAGAGGGATAACTGATAACGCTGAAATTCAATTGCTGCTAACCAATTCCGGACATTTGATTTCAAGTTGTTACGAACAAATTCTATCAAATCTAAGGTTAACTTTGGGGTTAGAATTAGGCTTAGGGTTTTGTCTTTGATTTGTTTTTTCAAAGTTTTCTTCACATTTACAAAACTAGAAAGAAAAAAATATTTGCATCGGATGATGAAAATTCATTACATTTTTCTGGATACTGTTTCTCCGAATAAACACATGCAAATACATCGTTAAAATTTATTTTAAAACGTCGGGTTCGGATTCAAAACTTTTGGATAGTCGGTGTAATATATGCTCCAACAAATATTTATCTCCAGGCTGAACGAATTGTGATAAATCGTCTGATGAAAGTAAAAAATATATACTCTCCGCTTGAGAACCGTCGTGGAACGGAAAACGGCGTTAAAAGATTGTTTCCTCTAATTACAACCATCAACAATCGAGCGTGCTTTGTGCAACGTAAAATATAGAAATACAATCTCATCATCATCATAATCAGTCTTTTAACGTCCGTCGTTGGACATTGACCTTCCCCAGGATCCGCCACATTTTTCTATCATGGGCGTCGCAGAGCCATTATTTTCTGAATTTATCTAGTCCATCTTATATTCTGTCAGCCTCAGTTTCGCATGTGATCTCTGGGGATCCATAATGTGGGTCATGATGTCCGTTGGTTGTCTTTCGCTCTCGCAAAATGACCAGCCCATAGCCATTTAAGTTTTCTAATAGATTCTATGATGTCTCCCATTTTCTCCCTTATATACTGTGCTGTCATGTTATACCTCCATGCAAGATTGAACATGGTTCTCTCATGCACACGTTGCATGCTTCTCAGTTTGTGGGTTTGTCTCTTGGTTAGATTCCATGTTTCAGCTCCATAAGTGACTATCGGGAGAATGCATTGGTTGTATACTCTTCTCAGGATTATTGAGATCGTCTTTTTTTTAAGGTTGAGCGAGCTCTGCCGAGGGCTTGCCATCCTAGGGTGATTATTCGCTCGTTTCTTTTTCTTCTTTTGTGGGTTTCATTGCGATTTGTTATCCTAGGTAGATGTAGTGGTTCACTCCCTGTTTTTTTTTTTTATTCTTGCCACCCTCAGCTGGGAGTCGGACATGGACTATATAGCAAAGGAAATAAAATACCAAGCCAAAAACATACTACATCATCAGCCATCATAAGTTCACTGCTGTGTTTGGATGAGGTTCGCAAAAAAGGGGAGGTGAATAGTATAAACGCTGTATATGACATAAACGTAAATTGCAGTGACAATTTAGAAGGATTAGGAAATTTACTTCTCATTTACACGAGTTCATGTGGAGAAATATTGTTATAATGATTGAGAAAAATTATTTAATTATTTATTTCAATTTCAACAGAATATTCACTTTAGTTTTACAAATATCAAAAAGAAATTTAATCTTTCTTATTGATCGCAGCCCCGACCTTGAACAAACCTAACACCAACCCTAAACACTAACCATAAATGATATAAGTTCTGCTCTTGTTTTATAAAGTTTTGAATGGTCAGGTTTTCTGCGCTCATCTCATCTCGCTTTTATGTCCAGTCTTTTCCTATCTTTAGGGCTATTGTTAATATTATTCCTAACATTGTTCTTTCTATTGCAGGTTAATTATAACATAACTTAAATAGAGATTGTGCCAGCAATTATTTCAAGTTATATTATATCATTGCAGAGCCTCAACAAGGTAGAATGGATTGGTGCTGTGTATTTGATGTGGCATTTACTTTCCGGGGCTGATAAAACATCGTTAGATGTCATTGCATATCAGTACATGATACTTGGCCTTCCAAAAAAATATGTATGATTCGTGGAAGCTGGGGTTTAAAGTCTAAATTCAAGTAGTTCATTCATTTGGCTTATCGACAGTTGAAAGGGAGTAACCCATTTGTCATTGGACGAAATATTGCAAACAATCAGATTTGATTCTTTTCATGTGGATGTTGGACAGGATAAGTCATCGTTGGATGGTGCTTGCTCAGTAACCGGCTCTAGTTCCTTCCCAACAGAAACAAAGCCTTTTCAGATCATTCGTGTGGTCAAGAAACTGAAGCGTAAGAACTCAAATTTTGAGGATAAGTATTACTGCATATATAGTTTATACAATCAAATTCACTGTTCAAAATCTTGATCCAATGAAAAGTTATTCTAAATTTTCTCTCTACATATTTTGGAGGAACGTAGTAAATCGTTGCGTATGTATATTCCAATATACATGTCATATAAACAAAGCATAATTTATATAGATACTTAGGAGACTGTACCTGATGCTGTCTTACAAAATTATTTGTTTAGGAAATTTAACATTACAAAAATTATTACGAAAATTGTTTTAAGAAATACCAAGTGGGCGTATTGCTGTATTTGAAACGGGGACAAGGACAGCAAGTTAAACTGCTTTAAACCAGGATAGCTAAGAGAAAGCCGTCAGCATAGGTTTATTCAATTTTCAAGTGAGTCTGTCTGGCTGACTGTCTGCTTATGTATGTATCACGTGTACAGGTCGTATCAATGGTGTAAGGGGACTGAAAAAATTAGAATTTACTTCTGTAAGAATAAGACAGTTTCTATGCCTTTAGGAATATTCAGTCCTTTAAAAAGGTCATAAGTAGTTCCGGTCTTTTTTCAGAGATCACTGGCCAATAAAACGTGAGAGAAGTGACATGCTGCCAAAATACATTGGATACAGGATGGTTCCGATTCAGTGACCAACGAAACCTGTTCATTTCGGAGGTCAGCAATTTCCCGTTTCAAAATGAACACTGCTGTGAAAAAAAAAAAAAAAAAAAAAAAACACCAATCCTACAGCTGAAGTGGTGGCCATTTTGAAACTGGAAAGGTATTGATAACACTGGAAATTAACATTACTAAATTTATCGCGTGAAATCTTCGCAAAAGAAAAAAATAAGTTGGAGCTAATTGAAAGTATTGCTGTATATCTTTAAAGTTCAAAAATACCTAGGGTTAGACGGCGCCGAACCACAATAGATAATTGAGTCCACAGTCTCTATCTTGGGGTGATACCATGACAGATATCGATGTTTTGAGAAGATCCATTGTTCTGCTGGAACACATGACCATTCTGGTGCTTCCGAAGAGATTTCTGCATTTGTTTTTATAGATCTACTTGAACAATACTATTTCTTTTACTTCATCAGGGTTGCACCTCGAAAGATAGCGTTTCTTTGAAATCCTAAATGTTCTATTTTGTTATCCATTCCAAAAGATGGTTTACAGTCTTTGAAGTCGAAATAAGAATGCCCTCTAGACTTTTCTTATTGCTTAATAATATATATATATATATATATATATGTATATATATATATACATATATATATATATATATATATATATATATATATTAAAAGGAATTGATTTGCTCATACTCATCGGAGATGTTCAAAATGAGCGCTAGACTTAAATTAATTTCCTTTTACGTATATATATATATATATATATATATATATATATATATACATATATATATATATATATATATATATCATTAGAAAAAGAAAATTAAAGAAAGTGCAATGTTCTTCCAACTGAGGAATATAGCACTCTGGTGGATAGAAAATTATGTGTGAATGAATATATCGCTTAAATTCAACTTTACTGACCGTTTCCTTCTGTGTAGGGCAGAGATAAGATGCCTGCCTTTGGATCTGAAGGTTTTGATCCTACATCCTGGTACTGGATTGGATAATAGATAGTCTATAGCTGTCATACACATATATATATATATATAAAGATATATATATATATATATATATATATATATATATATATATATATATATATATATAGAATACGTATGTATAATATGTATATATGTAATTAAAGAATACGTATGTATAATATGAGAGATGTATCGATTCTACACCGAGATATGAACAAAAATATAGTGTAACATATTTTGTATGTTACATAACAACAGACAGTGGGTTTATACGAAAGGATGATTTTAAGACTCTCGACAATTTTTTTTGTAAGAATCTATCTAAGCTTGATAAATACTTATATATGATAAAATGATATATGTATATATATATGGTTGAATAATGGAATAATCGAGGTATTGCAGTGATCTTAATATTTCCATTGAAGTTTTAATTTTGGTTTAAATTGAATGAAAAGAAGCATTACTTTTCCTCACTTGAACGTTTTTAACTTCGATTATTCGATTCTTGACTTCAGCCAACAGAAAATTCTTATCAAAATCTTCAGAAAATAAAGTAATTGTTAGAAAATATGTAATTTAACGGATATTAGACACTTTAGTGATTATTTAACTTGATTTTCAAAAATATTCTTTACTTTTCACTCAGAATGCAATGAAAATTACATTTGGTTGTGAGTGAATTTATCCTTTTTGATTTGGAACCAGATTCTTTTTTATTCTTAGTCAATATTTGATTGCTTTAGACTGATCCTAGAACTCTTATTTCCTAGCAATTAATCTGTGCAAAAGTGTAATTTGTAAATGTCTATGAGCATTTCCGGGCGCACCAGAACAAGTCTGAACGCGCCAGACAAAGTAACCTTTGTCCAAATCTTCTTGTTGAGCTGATCAAATATTGACTAATACTGTCAGATAAATCAATATTTAAGATACACTAGCAGGTTTTCAAACCATCTTGGGCCTATTTATACTTTACTGGCTCATACCCGTAAAAAATGACGGTGTTAATTAATGTATGGATCGGCAGTAAGGAGCCCAAAGGTATTTTACCTTTAATTATTCAAGCATCAAATTTGTTTTGTTTTTTCAAGTCTCAATTCAAGTAAAGCTGTTCTGAAGGGTGATCGGACATAAAGTCTCAAGTTTCCTGTAGAGCATCAAAATGAGATAAAACATTAACCATTTCTTCCTGTCACTCGAACGCACTTTTTTTATTATAGTTTCAAACAATCATGTTTCAGTAACGTATTCTATGTGGTTATGACAACAGACTATCAAATTTTACAACCTTTTTCATAGTTTTATTGGTTCTGTTGATCAAATTTAGTTGAGAGATGAGATTGAGAGCCAATGGAGAAAATGCTGCATTACAAATTAATCTAATGCTCTCATTTACTCGGGTTAGTGAGTTCATCTTGCTCGTTTAAGTGGCACCTTTTCGGCCGTTGTGCACTCCGGCCGACTTCAGTCGTCTACCATAGTTGGCAACATTCTGGGAATTTCGAATTGAACCCTTTATTCCATCAATGGGGGTAGATTGTTCCAGAGTAGATGACTATTCTGAACTACCTGACCCAGGAATTGAACAAGTTACTACACATGCTCAATTCCCACTCTTAACCACTCAGCCGTACCTCAGAGAACAATCATCTGAAGAAAGCAGTAGAGTTGAACAGTCAAAACATTGTGACTATAAGAACCCAGATGTGGACATTAAATCAGTGTATACGTATGTTTTAGACCACTACATCAACCTAGGACAACGGATCACAGTGTAATGCACAAAAAGAGAAGAAATCAAGTGAAAAATCACTCTAGAGCGGCAAGCTTTCGGTAGAACAAGCTCAACCTTTAAGAATAAGAGAAATACCATTAATCTTCAAAAGAATGGTCTATGACCAATGTATCCTCTCTATAGTCACCTACTGAGCTGAAACATAGAACCTAACTTAGAGACAGACCCTCAAATTGAGAATCATGCAACAATGCATTTGAGAAAATCACACTCAACATCATACGGAGAAATCACATAAAATATAATAGAACTCACCAGAAAACTCAAATGGCAATGGGCAGATCATTGCAAGAATGTCAGAAAACCGATGGGCATCACAATTAACAACATGGATCCCCAGACGTCATATGAGACCAGCTAAGTATGAGATGGTGTTATTAAATAGACAAGTTCAGAAAGTATTGACTCCGTGACGCCTAAGAAAAAGAAGTCTGGTGAATCCTTGGGGAGGTCTCTGTCAAACGACAGTCGCTAAAAGGATGATGATGATAAATGCAAAAAGAATTTCAATTTTTGGCAGTGGACAGTTCTAGAGTAATTTCATCGTATACCCACTGACAGACAGATTTCTTCAAATATAGTTATATTATGCATCGATTCACACAAACAAGTGTCTTCATCCTAGTTATTATACTCACATACATTTCGACTGTTGTACCCAACGGTCTTCTTCAGATGTCTGTAATAGTAGATAACATTTCACAAATCCTGAACGGAGCACTTTATTCAATCGACGAGGATGAATTGTCCTCATTCCACGGTCCATGCCAAAGGATATCTTGTAGCACTTACTTATTTCTAGTTGATTCGGCATTGTGATTTCGTTTGCCGGACGCTTCCACTGTGGTAAACTGCCACTGCAAGGTTTAATATTGGTTGGGTTTCAACAAACCCGATGCACTTTAAAGTGTTACAAAGTCACGTCATAGCAAAAGTTTGACACGAAGTTTTCATTAGTTCAAGGGAAATACTGTCCGCTCGCTAGGATTTGGAATAGATCTCTCTGACTGTTTTACACCGGTTATTTATATCATGCGCAGTTACGTGACTCCAAAGGCCAATCAAGAATGAGAATAGGAGATGATACCTAACAACTACCGAGCCAGGGTACATGACTTGTCTGCCCTACCCGACAAGCCCAAGTAAATTAGTACAGAAATTCAGAAAAAAAACATAATTATCTGACAAGTCTAATAAAAAAAAACAGTGTAATAACTCAATTAAAAGTACGTCTGGTTAGTAACTCAATAGAAATCGTCAAGTGACCGATGCCTTTTGGCAGCATGCCCTGCTGGTGTTGATTGATTTCGAACTTTGTGAAAGGGATGATCAATGAACATATTACTTCTTTTTTTTTTGTTGGCCATTGATTAATAAAAAAAAGTCTGAATCTAAAAGGAAAACAACAAAAAACAAAAATGAATGCTGCCGGACGCAAAGCACCGGCCAATTTAGCCTTCACTTACATTGTAAATTGAATACCCAACTGAAAAAATCTATTATCGGGACAGTGTAAAAAAGGGTTTCTTTGAATATAATTAGGGGTACATGTTTAAATTTTCAGCTCCATTGGTGCATCCCCCTACGCACGATACATACGTATACAGTCAGCCAGACTAACTAGAAAACTGAAGCAACATGTGCTGATAGTTTTGGAGGTAGTTTTAGTTGATGGTTTTGAATAAAGTCATTAGAATCGAAGTATAAAGTAAAATCTGACCAAAAAGCAACCAGGAAAAAAGCATAAAATCAATCAATCCAATAACGCCAATCCAATTCAACCGTGAGACCAAATTAATAAAGGCAACAAAAGACAGGCGTAAAAACCAGACTAATTAATTATATTAGACACCCTGCAAATACGGTTCGTGAATTTTAGATATCGGTCAAAGAGCATGACTCATTTCGTTCTATGCAAAACAATGGATCAAGAAATCGATCTTAAAATCAATTTGAGTGATGTGCTCACAGTTATATATTTATATACAAAACTATTCGAAAATCCTTTGGAAGGTCTATGTCCAACGACGGACGATAAAAAACTGACGGTGATGATGATACCGTACAGAGAAAGTTTATCAGCCACCTTAGTACTCGACTGACATCTTGAATGAATGAATCACATTTGAATGTTTCAAATAAACATTCAAATAGGACCATTGCATCTACTTAGGACAACAAATTTCTATGAAACCTACGAAAGAAGAAATCAAATAAAGAATCAGCCAAGGATGGCAAGCCTTAGGCAGAGCAAGCTCAACCTTCAAAAGAAAATTTATCCCAATAATCCTAAAAAGAAGAGTATACAACCAATGCATCCTCCCAACATTCACTTATGGAGATGAAACAGGAAACCTAACCAAGAGACAGATCTACAAACTGAGAAGCATGCAACATGCACATGAGAGAATCATGCTCAACCTCACATGGAGAGATAACAAGACAGCACCGTATATCAGGAAAAAAATGGGGGTCAGAGACATCATGAAATCTATTAGAAAACTTAAATTGCATTGGGCAGCCCATGTTGCAAGAATGACAGACAACTAATGGACATCACAACTCAAAACATGGATCCCCAGAGATCACATACAAAAATGAGGCCGACAAAATACAAGCTGGAGAGTTGAACCAGACAAATTCAGAAAAGACTGGCTCTGCAACGCCCATGGTAGAGAAATGTGGCAGATTCAGGGGAAGGTCTATGTTAGAAGATGGACGGTAAAAAACTTGTTCACGAGCTGCCAAAATTTCAGATGGCCAGAATTGGAAGTAGACAAAAATGATAAAATATTCTGTTTTTCTTTATGTAAGTTTGTCTAGGACAAATAATTTTCAACTTGTATGCCTTTCAATTTGATCTAAACACCAAAAATTGACTGACTGACCAACCACTACAGTGAGCTACATATCTTCCTCTCTTTGAGTGTCCGTGTGTCTTCAAATCAGTGTGGATGTCTCTCTGGATGTTAATTGTCAAATCCTTGGTGCTACAACCATGGAGATGTACATGGTTAAATCCGTTCTCCCCCAAAAGTACTGTTCGTGTCTCTATGGTCTATTTTAAAAAAATTTAGATAAAAGATTCACGTTTTTTAGATGATTATGTTCAGATAATTAGTTCTTGTATATGCCTTATCCATTTATACAAGATACAGATCTTTCAATTGCTTTTAATTACAACCGCTAAGACCGTTAGATCGAGTGGGGTCTTGCACTCGGCCATAGTGTTAATGATGTCTATTTTTGAAGTTCTTACCTAAGAGTAGTGGTTAAGATATGCTGACATTACGTGCAGCAATTTTGGAAAACGTAATTTATGTCCAAATTTTTTTTTTTAGTTTATTCTTGTAAATTAAGTACTATAAACCATCATCATTGATTTTGCCCCTATCTACTTTCATCTTAATTGTTATCGTTTTTGCTTTTTTTTTATCGCAACTAAACTCAGACTGGGTACACTTTGACAGTTATTTAATAAATTAACAGCGCATTAAGTGTTAGGGTCGTTAGTAACTTATTCACTTGTAACTTATTCTTTATTACGATCAGCGCTGTTGATTCATTTATTCACTACTGAAGAGTACCAAGCCTGAGTTTAGCTGCGATAAAAAGCAACAAAAATTAAGATGAAGGTAAAGAGTAGCGAAAATTGATAATAAAAGTCCAAAAATATCCATATACATACTGATGATTCTACATCTCAAAATTTCAGACGTAAATTATCAGATCGGTACGGACCCGACCTATTTTCAACACACACTTGAAGGCATGAATCCGACTCCTCCCCCATCTATGGATAAAATAGCATATGGTGAAGTGAGAGACCCTACTTCACGTGCTTATTACCTGTAATTCTATTTCCTCATGTCGCAAACACTTCAACGAATTCAGGGCAGAAGAGAAACTTTTGATATGTATAGCCTGGTCAGGGATGGCTGTTGCCACGGATGGCCTAAGGGCACTTGTGTACTTACACAATGTTCGATACTCACGAGTCCACTTCCTGCTTAGCTTCTTTTCACAAATAGTCCATCGGTGTCATCCCTCGGTTGTATAGCCTTATGCACAGACATTAACTTCCCGGCCAGTCGATTTATCGACTTAATCCCTCCTTTGCCCAGCCTTGGAAGGTTCAAGTTTATTTTACCATAGACACTCTCCAGATGTCTATCCTTTTTATTGAATTTCCACTGTTTGATCCTCCTGAGGTATTTATTTTGTCAAACTCCAGTCCGATTCGGAAGATGAAATTGATTTTTGTTCTTCCACCGTAACGACAATAAGAACAAGAACAATCTTGACCTAATTTAGAAGAGCCAACTCTTCACTGTTTGTCTGCCCCGTCACATTAAACGAAGGCGATTTATACACGAATTGGAATTTTCGTATCGTGATTTGAAATCATGAACATGTGATCAGTTAGCGGCTTTTTCAGCAGTTGAACCAAGTTGAAAAGTCTTATATATCTACAAAAAAATTCAAATACAATTTTCTTTTTAGATTACAGTAATCATCTTTAGTCGGAATAGAAGTAAGAGTGGTGCTTGACTTGGCTTGTCTACCGTCAAATCACCAACCAACCAACCAGTTAACTGGCCTATTGATTCTTCTCTATATGCCCCTGTATTGGAATGTATCTCCAGGCAATCTAGATCTCCTGTTGGGGCTACAACCTTGAAGATTTACAACTGTAAACCACAAGGACCATCTTTTTTTTTTTCTTATTTTTCCTGAAGCTTTGGGGGTTCTATGGTGATTTTGTACGAACAATGCCTTAATTTTGTGCAGGTATTTTTTAAGAAAATTTCAGATAAAAGTTATATTTTTCAAATAATTTTGGATGATCTGTGATAATTAGCTCTGGTACACGCACCGGCTACGGTGATTCATTTTTTTGAAGTATTGATATTTAGTTTTGTTTCTAACATTCTTATCCCCCCTAAGATATTACCTTTTCCCTCTTACTTTCCCTCCTGTTCATTGATTCGTATTCGCCATCCCCCTCCTGGGCCAGACATTATATTTTGTTTTCCTGGGATTCATCTATTTTCACCTTGATACAAATGCATTTGGTCTGGACATTACTGATAAGGAATTTCATTTCTATTTTCAGGTTGTCTTCTACAATAATTCCTGTCTTTTAAATTTTCCATTGAGAATTTTCTTTTTTGTGAAAGTCGGAGTTGTTTTTTTCTCGTAACAAGAATAACAAAAACAACCCTCACGTAATTTACTGCAGCGAACTCTTCACTATTAGACTATCACGTCTCGTCGAGCCATATATATATTTACCATTTCCATTCTGGGATTTTAAATCATGATAAAGTCTAATGTACCTATGAATTTATTATGTACTAATTACAAAGATTACTGTAATCGTCTCCAGCCGGAATTGAATTGAGTGTGTTTCAACTTGGCCAAGCTCCCCCATTTTCTTTATTTATTCCGTTCTTCACTCTTCAGTGCTGTTTACACTGCGTCAAGCGATTTTCATATTATTTCCACTGCGATTTTTTTCTGCTCTGATTGCTACCACGCGATACGAGTAAGGCGGCTTTTAAGAGAGTACAATGGTATGGATCCTTCAAGGGGCAACGTGTGCTTGAGAATTGGCCGGGTTCACAGTCCGATCCTTGTTCGGCAAGAAGTTCTATTATTCAGCAACAGAGCATAAGCTGAGAGGGCTGCAGAATAATCTCGTTGCTGTATATGGCACCTGGTATTCCTGGACAGTCGCCCATCTAGATAATGACCAAGTGTGACGTCGCTTAACTTCAGTAGTCTCACTTGATACGGTGTATCTGGTCCTATATGCCGCTATGTTGTACGTTATTCGGAAATTCTATTAAGGCCATTAGAGTCTTCGATGCTGATGAGTCTTACTCCCTTGTCATTTCTTTTTTTTTCCATACGAGTCTGTCGATGTCATCCCTGGTGTTTATTTCATATCCAGTCGTTCTAACAACACAGCAAGAGAAGTCAAAAGTTTCTGGGGAGGTTATAGCACCTTTTTGCCTTATGACTTGCGTTAAACATATTCGATTGGTTGGTCATCCTCTTAGAGGATTGACAAAGGTTGCCACAGGAAGATGATCCCAATCTCTGGGGTGTAGAGCTTTGTGCATAGTCACTAACTTTCTGGTGCGTCAGTCCATCGATTTGTGTTCCTCTTTTAAGAAATGTCCTCTGTACTTCTCGATTAATATTACCTAGCTGTCCCAAACTTTTCATTAAATTTCTACTGTTTATTTGGTTTCTAATATTTATTCGTATTTTTCCAAGATGCACCATTCCTATATTTTCATTTACTTTCCGCATTATTGAATGGTGGGGTCTGGCTGGTGAAGGTTGGAACTATCGAACAATGTTGTTTTATTCGATTAGGACTTCGATCTGATCGAATCTGACTTCTCATTCGATGATTTCTTTTAGCTGTGTCTAGAATTCATGATAAGTAGTTCTCTTGGGTATATCACATACTTGCATATATATTCCCCACATTAAAAAGACTTGTTAAATGGATCTTGAATTATTTTGTTTCGTTCACTCAAATGGACACTGTCGCTCGCATCCAGGGCAGTTAGGGTATAGGGGGACGGGCAGAGTAGGGTGCACTCGGGTATGGAGCTTGGTGTAGAGTTCCGTCTCCTCCTTCGTAGGATTTAAAGGGTGGTCAATTTATTGATTCCCATTTAGTATTGCCAGAAAGTCACCCATCTAGGTATTGACCAGGATCAATGTTGCTCAACATCAATGATCGCACGAGAACCAGTGAGTCCAACGCTATTTGGCTGCAACGTTATCTCTTTATGATTGGAGGAGGATACAGAGAGAGAAAGTGAGTGAGAAAGAAAAGGAGGATGAGAGAAAGAGAGGGATGATTGAATTTTTTTGTCTATTTTTTTAATAGAACGAGATTGATATTAATCGTTGTTAGATGACGAAATGGGTTTTAAAAATATGAATAAAGAACAGCATCTTAAAATTTCAAGTTTAAACCTCCAACAGATTTTCGTTAAACCAGATGCAACTTTTGAACGGATATGTCCTTGTAGAGAGTTAGTTAAAAAGTGAAAAATTCACTAAAGTAATTGCTTTCCTTTGCAGATTCAACTTAAATGAAGATATGATTCGTTAATATTGGAGGATTTGGGACCCTCAATGGCAACCATGTCTAACACGTTAGAAAAATTATCAAGTTCAATTTCAAATAAATATACATAATGTTACAGATGGTTTCAAGCAGACTTCTTGTCCTCATCTTGGTTCATTTTTGGACACGTTTCGGTCGTTGTACCCTACGGTGGTATTCAGGCGATGAATGGGTGTATTCTTATCACTACTGGGACGGGGAAACGCTCGTCAGTCATTAGAAAACGTTTACATTCCGTTGTCCAATATCGGTTATGGTTGATTTATTGTTTCAACTGTTGTTGGCTGTAATTGGTGTCAAAAAATATGGATGGCTTGAGTTCATGCCTTGATGAGTTTTTCGTTTTTTTATTTGCTTTGGTTTTCTTTTGTTTTTATAGGGAGGGCAAAAGGTATCTTTCTATTTTGCATCGTGTCAAAGTTCAAAGACAAACGACAAAGAGGAATGACTGCATGAAGGTCAATGTCTTCTTGGACCGATGCAATGTAAGGGAGGCAACTTTCGAATACTCTCACTGGTCGAGCCTTAATTTTTTTGTTTTTGTATTTGATAAAACGTAAAATTGCATTATACACATATATAATGATTAAATCATCCACGGACAGCGGTTTTGTTATATTACAGCTCTTTAGTGCAGCCATAGATTATCCATTATCCCATCCAGTATCACGGGGTAGGATCGAAAACTTCGCTTCAGACCCAGAGGCTGGCATTTTACCTCTGCCCTACGCAGAACCGGAAAGTCAGTAAGGTGGAATTTAAGTGATATATTTATTTATGAACAATTTCCAATCAACCAGAGTGCTCTATTCCAAAGTCGGAAGAGCACTATATATATATATATATATATATATATATAATTCTGTTGTTTTCAATTTATCCAGGATTAAGACCCCATATGTTGTGTTCAAAACGAGGGAGAAAAACGTCGGCTAAAAACTTTTCATAATGATATTCCTTCATCCAAAAAGTTCAGACCAAAATACATCATGTTCTGGCCTCTGAACAGGATTGTATAACGTTTGACAATATTGAATCAACGTACGTAACAGATCGCATAACCAACCAAAAGATTCTTCTGTCTGTGTGTGTCTGTGTGTATGTTTGTATGGGTACTACAACATTGAAAATTTGCATATTATTGAGCACCATCTAAAAAAAATTGTTTTTCTTTCAGAAAATGTACGTTGGAGGTTTCTACGGTCATTTTGAACGAACTATGCTCAACACTCGTGCTGGTATTTTTTAGATAATTTTCAAACGAAGATGTATTCTTTAGATTAATTGGATAATTTGTTCTGGATAATCAGTTCTGGTATATGTGCAAGCTATGGTGATTCATCTCTGTGTGGTACGGATATCACTTCTTCCTTTTGTGTGGGATGTTGTGATTCTATGACATTAGAATATAGAAATGACTGTCAGGCAATAATATTGTGTACGAGCTTGGGCCCCACGCGCTAGACTTGGTAATTGGAATTTAATTTTGAAATTTGAGATAGGACAGGGAAAATTAGTCCGAATGATAAATGACACGAAAGATTTAATTTATGAGGATAGACTAGAAAGGTTAGGCATAGCAACATTGTTTACGGGGAGGGCAAGACGAGATCTAATAGAAACTTATAAATAAAGATAAATGGCTTTACAAATTAATCATCGACATCATTCTTTAAGCGTCCATAATTGGACACAGACCTTCCCCCAAGATTAACCAGATCTCTTTATCATGGGTACGGCGGAGCCAATATTCTATGGACTTGTCTGTTTCGTCATGCCATTTTATTTTCTGTCGGCTACAGTTTCGCATATGATCTCGGAGGATCCACGTTGTGAGTCGTGATATCCAGCAGTTGTCTAACATTTTTGCTACATGACCAACCTGTTACCAATTCGTTTTCTGGTGTATTCTATGATTTACGTGACGCTTTTTTGGGGGGTGGGGAGGTTGTTTTTTTTTTCTTGTGAACTGTGCTGTCTGGTGATATCTCCATATGATTTTTAGCATGGCTCTCTAATCTGCACGTTACATGGTTCTCAGTTTGAGGGTCAGTATTTTTGTAAGGCTCGATAGCACCATGAGTGACTTTCGGGAGAATGTATCTCCGCAGGACTTTTGGGGATTATGGAATTTTAATGTTTAATAAGTCAGAAAGAGCGGGAAATTTACTTGCCAGGTTGAATAATTTTAGAATTACTTGGATAAATTGAGATCATCTCGGATCGAAAAAAAATTCACAGAGCAATTTTGTGAGCTATCAGCTGGAATATATATAAGAATTTAGAAAAAATAAATAAATGAAATGTTTCTCTGACTCATTTCTATTAAATGAATAAATATTTGATCTCTGGGGAAAATTATATTTTCTATAAAAGGATTTCTTTGAAAAAATAGAAGAGTCCATAGTTCCAAATCATGGATGGGTGATGATTCAGTTCAAGCTGGTATTGGACATCTATACTGGGAGATCATTGAACATTGAACCCACTAACAACAGACAGCAAGTTTAGCTTTCTGGTCATTGCTATACGACATGTATCCTGATTCTTTTATCTAACATATTATTTATTAACAGACGTTTGGTATCAGACCATGTATTGCGGGAGATCAAATGAGGATTGAACCTACTATCAACAGCCAGCAAGATTAACTAGCTGTTCATTGCTATATGTATGTGTGTCCTGACGCATTTTTTCTGAAATAGAGAGTAAGTTAATACCCGCAATTCAGCGATTTCTTGACTGAAATATATTGAATAATTCAAAAAAATTAGATAAATGAGAAGTGTCTGGTGAATGTTTCACTGGATGCAAAAGATTGCCATTGACCAGCTGTAGCTACAAGAAAGGGCAAAAGGTTATAAGTGCACATGTTTGTGAGTTTCAATGCTCCTGGCCAACTGTTTTGTCTACAGAAAAATTGACACCGATATCCATTAAACCTCTTTTGAAAATACATTTTTTTCACTTCTGGTAAAAAGTTTTTATTACCTTTAGGGTCTTATTTTGACGGGTCTATCAAATGACATCTATATTATCTATAATCTAGATATTTTTAGATGATTTTACACAATTTTAGATGTTTTCCAATGGAAATAATATCTAGATTCTCCGATCTAACGGATGTTTCTAGATGTATTTTCACCCTATCTTAGATGTTTTCCTGTTGAAGTTTATCAAGTTTCATCCATTTTTATCGCTTGAATTAATGTATATTTCAATGTTGTATTTGTATTCCTAGCGTCAATCGTTTAATATGTTGGAAAAAAGGGATGATCAATGAATAAGTTATCCATCTTACCCTTTGGGGCAGTGACCACTACAAAAGTCTTAAATTCCCCCGAACCAGGCGGACAAAAATTGAGTGAACGATTCAACATAAGACTACATTGCAAATTGAACCCCACTAAAAAACAATTGTGCGGATGGAGTTTTTTTTAAATATATATAGTTCTTTTTAGAAGGAGTGAATGTTTAGATTTTCAACACTCTAGTTACATTGTTGCAGCCTGGTAAACGTGATACGTACATGAGCAGCCAATCGGATAGACAGAGAGATCAGCTTGAAAAATAAGTTAAACCTATCTTGGCATTTTTGTTGACGGTTTAGGTTGACGGTTACTAATGATAATACCACTGACTCTTGCTTAAAATCTAAATAGAGAAAGGATCGTATATTTTGAGTTGCTCTACATAGCTGACCTTTTCTGTCTTGTCGGTAAAGCCGTCGGTAAGTAACCCAGTAAGAATATAGAGACGGGGATTATCTTCTCATCTCTAGGAATAAAAGCAGAGTTCACTCACAAAGATTCTAAATCACACGAGCAGAAATCGAAGGTTATCTCTTCTCAAGACCGTTGGCATAAGCCAAGGCTCACAGCTTACATAGGTTTCTTTTGATATTGTTGTTAATATTATTCTTATTATCATTATTATTATTATTATTATTATTATTATTATTATTATTATTATTATTATTATTATCATTATCATCATAATTATTATCATTATTTGGAATCTTACACCAGTTGCCTGGTGGTAACCGCTGGAGTTTGAGTGACAGCAAGTCTCCTCAAGTCTCCAGCCCTCCTCTCCTAGTACTGATAGGTCGCAGTAATTCTACGATTTACAGTTTCACACCGGTTGCCCAGTGGTTATCGCTGAAGGCTGAGTGACAATAAGTCTCCTCAGGTCCTCAGCTAACGTCTCCTCCCTCTTTCGCATATCATGACAGAGCTACTATTCGTTGCAGTACTTATATCTCTAGCACCTTCCTCAGTATTATTATTATTATTATTATTTGGAATCTCACACCAGTTGCCTGGTGGTAACCGCTGGAGTTTGAGTGACAGCAAGTCTCCTCAAGTCTCCAGCCCTCCTCTCCTAGTACTCATAGGTCGCAGTAATTCTGCGATTTACAGTTTCACACCGGTTGCCCAGTGGTTATCGCTGAAGGCTGAGTGATAATAAGTCTCCTCAGGTCTTCAGCTAACGTCTCCTCTCTCTTTCGCATATCATGACAGAGCTACGATTCGTTGCAGTCCTTATATCTCTAGCACCTTCCTCAGTATCCGTGCAGTTCCCAGTAGTGCTGTGGTCTGTACGGTCTCTATCCTCCCCCTAATCCTGATCTCCTCCAGTCTCTCCCTCAGCGTTTTGGGGACAGTTCCTAGTGCTCCCACTATGACCGGTACTACCCTGGTTTTCATGTTCCACATTTTCCTTAACTCCCTTGCTAGGTCCTGGTATTTTTCCCTTTTTTCACCCTCCTTCTTTTTTACTCTATGGTCTGCAGGCACAGCAACGTCTACTATTTGGCAGGCCTTCCTTTTTTTGTCTACTATTACTAAGTCCGGCCTTCTTGCCTGGATGAGGTGGTTAGTTTGGATGTCAATTGGAATAGGGTTGGAATAGCTAAAATAGGGTCAGAATAGCTGACTATGTATGTATACATGTATGTATGCGTGTATCACACGTACAAGCCACGCTGGTGGAGCTAGAGGGACAGAAATTCTAGCATTTACTCTGTATATGTTTTTTGTAAAATACGTAGTTTTTTGGTTCTTTTTTTTTTAATTCGTCCCCTAAATACATTTTTAGAGGGGTTCAGTTTGCAATGTTAGTTCATGCTAAATAGATCACTCAGTTTGTGTTCGCTCGTGTGTGTGTGTGTGTGTGTGTGTTTCTATTTCGGACATCTTTGGTGATCACTACCCAACAAAAGAATAGAGAGTAACTAATTCATTGATCGACCCTGATTCTAATCGTTAGTTGATGATTCATTACATGACGTGTTGCAAAAGACATTGGTCACACGGAGTTTTTCATTGAGTGACTGAGCAGAACTATTATTATCTTTATTATCATTATTATTATAATTAGAAATTTTACACCAGTTCCCTGGTGCTTACCAGTGGAGATTGAGTGACAGCTAATCTCCTCAAGTCTCATGCCCCTCCAACTCCACACTTTCATAGTCGAGAGCATTACTGTGGTTAACAGTTTCACACTAGTCGCCTAGTGGTTATCGCTGAAGGCTGAGTGATAGTAAGTCTCCTCTTCAGCCCGCTTATCATCTCATCTCTCCCTCACTCATCACAGCAGTGCTGTGGTTCGCACCTCCACCACCATTTGGATGTTTGGTTTTTTTTTTTTGCTTGTTTTTCCGCCTCCTCTGTTAGGCCACTGCTAACAGCTAGGGTCGTAGATTACATATTTCTAGCAATTTCTTCAGTATTCACGTAGTTCCTGGCAGTGCTATCATCTGCACAGTCTCAATCCTTCCTTTTATCCCCAGTTACTCTAATCTCGCCTTCAGTATCTGTGTTCCGGTTTGGAATTCACCTATCGTTACTGGCATTACCCCGACTTCTATGTTCCACATTTTCTCCAGTTCTCTCGCCAGATCTTGGTATTTTTCCAGTTTTCCACTATTTCCTCTTCACTCTATGGTCAGAAGGCACAACCCCGTCTATTATTCATCAGGCTTTCTTCTTGTTGTCAATGATTACAAGGTATGGTCTTCTCGCTTTGATGAGGTGGTCTCTTTGGATGTCAAAGTCCCAAAGTAATTTGTGGTTTCCGTTTTCCAGAGTTGTCTCCAGTTTGTGCTGGTACCACTTTTTCTGCATGGTTAAAAAACATCCGTTAACTCAGTCCCCAGTGTATTTCTGTTGCTATTCTATCGTGTCTGTGTTTATACTCCTTCTGGGCTAGTTGACTACATTCACTATTAATATGGTTTACGGTCTCGTCTCTTTCGTCACACAGGTGGCACTTGTTGCTGGTCTGTTTTCTGTCGATTTTTGTTTTGATATAGTTTGTTCTGAGACATTTGTTTTGGGTTGCTATGATGAGCGATTCTGTTTCTCTCTTCAGCTGTCTTTTGCGTAGCCTCTCGTCAGTCATATCCTGTATCTGTCTTTTAAATTCTCCGTATAGTTTTCTTCTGTTCCCATTTTTTACTTTCTTGTTTGTTGTGCTGCTCGATTGCTTTGTACTTTTTGATGTTGGTTGCACTGATTATGGCACTCTTTATGATGTCTTCACTGTTTATACATAATTTTCTAGTTTTGCTGTGGTCCTCTGGACACAGTCCTCTGTGTGGATGAGCCTTCTGATGCCTTCTTTTTTCTTCATGTACTTTTCATGTTAACTTTTCTCTTTGTTTTGGAGAAAAGGTATCCTTTGCTCTTTTTTTCAGAATTCTATTGAGCGGTATCATAGAACAAATAGTAATGGAGACAGCCGGGCTCCCTGGAAGACTCCCCTTTTTATACTTACTTTCTTTAGTTAGATTTTCTCCTGTTGCTGTCAAGTCTACTTTCCAGGTTTCCCATTGAGTTGGCAATGAATCTCACCACTGGTTCACTGATCTTGAACATTCTGAAGCATTTGAGTATCCAACTGTGTGGAATCATGTCGTCTGCTTTTTTTTATAGTCCATCCATCGTATTGTAATGTTCTCCTTCCTTTTTCTTACTTCATTCAAGATCATCTGGTCGATGCAGAGCAAATCATTTCTCCCCTTGGTATCTCTCCTGCATTCTTTCCGTTCTTTTGGTAATATTCCCTTTCTTTCCATGGATATATACATTCTTTCCGCTATTTGTCTGGTCAGGATTTTCTATTATTATTATTATTATTATTATTATTATTATTTGCTATCTCACACCAGTTTTTTGGTGGTTACTGCTGGATGTTGAGTGACAGCAAGTCTCCTCAAGTCTCCAGCCCTCCTCCCTTCAGTCTCATAGACCACAATAATACTGTGGTTTACAGTTTCACACCAGTAGCCCGGTGGTCACTGCTGAAGGCTGAGTAACAATAAGCCTCCTCAGGTCTCCAGCCAACATGTCTTCTCTCCTTTGCTTATCATGCCAGTGCTGTGGTTGACATTTCTGCTTTTATTTCCCTTCCTCTGTTGGGTCACTACTAACATTCAACGTTGCAGTCTTTATATTTCTAGCACTTTCCTCAGTATCCACGCAGTTCCAAGCAGTGCTGTGGTCTGTACAGTCTCAGTCCTTCCTTTTATCCCTGTCTCCTCCAGTCTCTCCCTCAGTGTCTTTGGGACAGTTCCCAGTGCGCCCACTGTGACTGGCACTACCCTGGCTATCATGTTCCACATCTTCTTCAGTTCTTTCGCTAGGTCCTGGTATTTTTCCAGTTTTTCACTCTCCTTCCTCTTTACTCTATGGTCTGCAGGTACAGTCACGTCTATTATTCTGTAGGTCTTCCTTTTTTGTGTACGATTACCAAGTCCTGTCTTCTTGCCTGGATGAGGTGATCGGTTTGGATGTCAAAGTCCCAGAGTAGTTTGTGGTTGTCATTCTCCAAAACTGCCTCTGGCTTGTGCTGATACCACTTTTCCACACGGTTGAATCCCATTTGTTTGCTAAGTTCCCAGTGTATCACCGTTGCTACTCTATCGTGTCTATGCTTATACTCTTTCTGGGCGGGTTGACTACATTCACTAGTTATGTGGTTTACAGTCTCATCTCTCTCATTGCACAGGCGGCATTTGCTGTTTGTGCGTGTTCTGTCGATTTTTGTTTTCATAAAGTTTGCATTATTATTATTATTATTATTATTATTATTATTATTATCATTATTATTATTATTATTATTATTATTATTATTATCCACACATCTCTAAAAGACTGCATAACAATCTAATTGTATAATCCACGTCATGATTGGCTATTTCTATCTGTAACATTCATCATTTGTCTTCAGAGAGAACTAATGATTGCGAATTTAAAAGTAATCTCCCTTACCTATTTATCAAATTGCATTTCATATATATATATATATATATATATATATATATTAGGAGCACAGCGAAGACCTACTCCCAAAACCCATTTGGTACAGTTCAGACGATCGTTGGACATGGTTCTTGCTTTTTGATTAATATATAATAAATAAATAATAATTCCGCTCACTCAGTTATTGTAAATTTTTACAGCCAAAGATTTCCTGTCATTTTTTGTGATGGGACCTGTTCTCAATGGTGCACTAAAAATCTACCACCGTCTGACCACTGGAATGGTAATATTTTCAAGATAACATATAAAGGCCTTATTACAGGAATACTTCATGAGTTATGGATATACAATACACAATAAACAGAAAAATTCTAGGATCTACTCTAAAATTTGATATCTAGCTCTCTACGAAATTTTCAGTGAAATCCATGGAGAACTTTCGGAGATGAAGACAGAAACGAGTGAATACAGGATTGAGGAAAAAAAACGAAAAAATATCTCTCAATCAAAAGCAAATACCTGGATCCAATCCAAAATTATCACTTCCTTGATCTGTAGCTGTTTTTCATAAAAATCTTCAAAAAGATCCAATGAGAGGTTTTAGAGAAACAATTTGGACAGGAGGGGTAATTACAGAAATGTAGGGGGAAAAAACGAAGAATATTTCTCTCAATCAGAAACGAATTCTTTGATCCATCCAAAAATTTAATCACCACCTCCTTGATATGTGCCTCAACTCATATGAAATTAAATTATAATACATCAGGACTTTTTTGAGATATCGTGTGGACAG
Source organism: Thysanoteuthis rhombus (assembly GCA_963457665.1). Taxonomy (NCBI): domain Eukaryota; kingdom Metazoa; phylum Mollusca; class Cephalopoda; order Oegopsida; family Thysanoteuthidae; genus Thysanoteuthis; species Thysanoteuthis major. The sequence continues at coordinate 5,837,731 of OY735226.1, read as the reverse complement.
ACAGGAGTAAATACAAAAATTTATGAAAGACTAATCCCAAAACAGTCCTCAGTCGGGAACAAATTCCCAGAATTACTTTTCCTTACCCTCCCGCGGAATTAAATTGAAAATAATTGGAGATATCGTATTGATGGACAGGAACGAATAAAGAAACGTATTTTTACAAAACATAGATTCTCAGATCTGCCTCCAATTAAGTCATTCTTTTCTTATTTCGTGGCACACCTTTCCACAAGATCTCATTCGTAGCGAACTTTTGAAGATACTGCGTTGATAGACATGAGCGAAAATAAAAAATGTATAAAATATCCAAACAAAAACATATCACGATCAAAACCAAATTCCCTGATCTGCCGCAAAATTCAATCATTTCTTTATTACAATCCAGTTCATCTTCTTGGAAAGATGAAGCAGATTTCATTGAAGTTCATTTGAGAATACAGGAAGGAGTGAATATAAAGGAAAAATAGAATATTATTTCTTATCGAAAAATAAATCCTGGATCTACCTGAAAATTCGATCACACCTTTTTAATCTGGGAGCCCATCTTTCCACGAAACCTAATTGAAATTAATAGAGAACTTTTGGAGATATGATGAAGACAGATATGAGCTGGGTCCAATTTGTGTTTCATTCGGAGATTTTTAGCTTCTTTATCATATATTTCTGTATTTGCCCCTGTCCGTCTATACGATATCTCAATGGATTTCCATGATATCATGTTGAAAGGCGAGGTACATCATCGGCAAGAAATTGACAAATTTGTGAAGTATACAGCAATTCGTTTTTGATTGAGAGATACATTTCCGCTTTAATATCTCATACATTTCTTCGTAAGCTCCTGTATGTCTACACGATATCTTGGAGAGTTCTCAATGAATTTCAATGAAATATACTGTAAATATGTACCACCATGTCTATAAGGTGTGATGAAATTATTCGTGTTTCATTGGGAGATATTTACAGGCTTATCATGCTTGCTTCTAGGTTTGAAACATTGCCTAGCAACGTTTGCTGGGGGAAGTCCGTTTCTAAATGTCTCTCAACCTGAAATTTTTCAGTACACCCCAAAATATCACTATGCCTATTTCCATGCTTCTATCACAACGTGGGCGATTCTGAACACGTTCTACACTAATTGCCTGGACTAGCAAAGGGGTCTACACTATTTGCAGTTTCTTCCAACGAAGTTGTCGTATAGATTGTGGAATTGACCTTATATTTGATGCAGGAGTCTTTTGGACCAAGACGTATTGAAGTGCACCCTTACACTGTCTAAGGCTTCGGCCGCTCCTGCTTTGAAAACTGATTTCCTAACCATTTTATGTGTGGAGACTCTAAAACAATCTAAATGAGATGTAAGTACGCTAAAATTGTCGAATGTATAGAGATAATTTTTTTTATAAATTCCCTTCAAGATTTATCAAAGATGCTAAAATTGAATTCATGCAAATCAGTCTACCCCATCTCCTTAATATAAATCGAACTGTAACGATACAAGGGAGTGTTTGGTCAACTTAGTTATGTTGTAAATAAAGCCTAATTTTCAGCGAAGATTATGGCTTGCTTACTGCTGATGCAAGATACAATACTACCAAAACGAGGAGGATCCGATTATTTTGAATATGCGTTAAAGAATTCTGTTTAAAAGTTCATTCTGGTCAAACAAGAAAATGCTGACCAACAGAATGATTTCGATATCCTACAAGTTTATTGCGATTGCTCACTTATTCAAATACTTATGTTTTTTTGACAGCATGAGTGAGTTAGCAGATATTTCAGAGCTCTAATCTGGCCCAAGGCTATTAAGGTGGAGCTCGATAGTGGATTGTGTTCACTGCACTAAGAAAGATTCCATGCATCCTTGGGCTGACTTCACAATCTGCGCACCCAATTATATTCCAACGACAATTATATTCATTTTGGAAACGCCTCTATGACCTTTACCCCCCCCCAGGCAACTGCCAAGGTTGGCCTAATTGATAGGCCTATCCTGTTGCTAGACTAACTTACTAAATGTTGCCTGCCAGTGGCTACCCAAATCTAGATACTTACAAAGCTTGTCTATTAATTTTAACTAGTTTTTTTTTTCAGCCACACGTCTCAATAAGACGCATTTCAGTCGGTCGGTCGGTTGGTTCCTGTTACGTTAAACAACACGAAGAGGAAGGAAGAAAGAGGTGTGACAACATTGAAATTTTGACGTCATTAAATGAACATCATTCCTAATCAATTTTAATTTACCAGTCGTTATGATAGAATTTCAAGGTCCACAATCTATTTTTTATTTAGAAAAGCCCCTAATGGCCAGAAATGCCTATAGTGGCCTATTACAATTTTTATTGAAAATAGGACCAGCAGAAAATGTTCATATCATGATATCAATTAACTTAAAGATAGACAACTTGCTCTTCTCCTGCCCCATTGATATTACTATCACGGGTGAAGGACGCATCGTTCACACGTGGACCCTTCCACTTAAAATTACATATGACATATTCTGCTTGTCTCTATCTTTCTTTGGATGCAACTTCAAGTAGAATTTTAATTACTGACTCATTTCATCAGCTGTAGCCTTTTAACGTTCGTCGTTAGACATCGACCTTCCCCAAGATTTTACCAGACCTCAAAATCATGGGGGATCACAAACTTTCTGAAGTTGTAGTTTCTGTCACAGCATATTATTCCTTGCCGGTCATTGTTTTGCGAATGGATTCTTGGGATCCACGTTGTGAGTTGCGATGTCCAGTGGTCGTCCGAAACCTAACTTAGACAACCCATTGTCACTTGAGTTTCTATAATGTCCCCGACTCTTGTTTTTTTTTCTTTAATATACAGCATTCTCGTGTAATTTCTCCGTATGTGGTTGAATATGATTCTATTTCGTGAACGTTGCATGGTTCCTAGTTTGAGGGTCAATCTTTCTTTTTTACATTTCAAGCTTCAGCTTCATAGACGACTATCGAGAGAATGCATTGGTTATAGACCCTTCTTTTTAGAACTGGTTGGATTTTCTTGTTCTTGGAGATTGAGCTTTCTCTTCAGAGAGCACGACAGGGTAGAGTGATTCTTCACTCGATTTAAGTTCGGCAAAACAAATGTCATGTACGAGAAACCTGGTAAGGACAAGGACACGACGATTAAAATCGAAAACGCAGAGCCAAAAAGGTAGCCTATACATGTATCTTAGTTTTCAGAGGATCAGTCTTATGGTTAAGTCTAGTGTTTCAGCTCCATAGGTAACTATAAGGAAGATGCTCTTGTTTTTAAAACACAACAATGAGCTGCTCCTGTCGCAGCTAATGGGTTAAAGTAAGTTGTGTAGATCAGAAGTAAGTGAATCGGCAAGAAAACGTCGTAAAAATGCCCCCGGCGGAGAAATGACGTGAAAGCGGATTTTACACTTAGCGAAAAACGTAACTTTTTTCTGGTTGTTATTAGGTTTCAACGCTTTAAATGTCATCCCTTTTCTCTTTTTACATCGTAGAGAACAAATCTAGCGAGAAACGGTTTACTTATGTATGTGCAACATCTTGAATATTATACTGATACGTCTTCTACGGATTATCATCTTTTCAAGCATTTTGAACGTCATATTCGTAATAGAATATTCAATAATAGAGAATCCATAATCCATCCTCTTACTGAATTTATGACCGCAAAACTTGGAGAATTTCAAATAGTTGGCTTACCATCATCGGCATGGCTTATTATTTTTTTACTGCGTTTTCAAGTTTTTTTTTTTACTTTATATTACGACGCTCAATCTATTCTGCGATCGTTGAAGTAAGGCATAAGAAGAGAAAAAAGAGAATGGCTTGCAAATGCTATCCAGAGGAAAGAACAATACAAAAACAGATTTATGATTTAGCAAAAAAGGAAACTTGGTTGGTTTTAGGTTACAAACTCAAAATGTTTTTGTCTTTTTCTGTTGTATCCAAACACATCTCAATATGACACTTTTTGGTCGGTAGGTTCCAACAACATTAAATAACAGAGAGAGAAAGAAAGGGGATTACGATTTATTTATCAGCTGCTATTATTTCGAAAAGGTGTGATGTCATTAAAATCGGATCTATTCTGATCATTTTTAACAGCTGCTATCATGTAAGAAAAGAATGTCTGAGGTGCTCATCTTTTTAGTTGAAAAACCACCCTCCCCCGTCACATACGTCAAAAAAGTCGATTTCTGATTCTTATCGAAGATGAAACGAAGCAGAATTTTTCCATATTGCAATTGCGTGAAAATTGACACACAAGTACTTTAAAAGGATGTTTTTTCTTGAGTAATATTTCATCTCTAAATCACATGATGGCTCGACAGGCAATATTTTACAAGTATGAGAATCAATTGATTCAGCGGAAGACTAATTGCTCTTTTTCTTCCCCGTCTCCCTACTGCACCTTCTCTTCCTTTTTCTGCTACTACTATCACGAATGGTGGATGCATCGTTGAACTTATGGTTCTTGTTTTGTTTTGTTTTTTGTTTTTTTGTTTTTTGTATCCTAGGGGATAATGGTAAAAGCGACAGATTCACTTAGGCATTTTTTGCTGATTGAGTGTAAATAAACAAACATGTTGCCTTGGCTTCGCAAACGGAGAACCGGAAGTTGTTTCCAACATCTTTTCAGGTCCTAACTGGGCGGGGTCTGTAGTTCACTAGCTGAGAGCCCTGCACAATGGAGTTTTAAGTTGGGGAGCAACATAAACACGACTGACCCCACCCTGTAAACAAGGAGTTTGCATGCTATGATCTTAATCTCAAGCTGGTCTAGCTGGCTGACAATGTATTTGACCCCTAAGTATCTGAGTCGAGGCTGTTATGTCCAGTGGTTGTCTGACCTTCTGACAATATGACCAGCCCATTGCCAATTGGGTTTTCTAAAGATATCTATGTTTTTGACTTTGACTCTTGTTTCTTCTGTAATATACTGTACTCTCATGTGATGTCGAGTTTGATTCTCTCCTGTGCAGGTTGCATGGTTCTCGGTTTGAGTCAGTCTTTTGGCTCGGTTCCATGTTTCAGCTTCATGGGTGACTATCGGGGAGAATTCATTCGTTTTAGAACACGACAACTGAGTTGCTATCGTTGGTGTTAATGGGTTGAAATAAGTAGTGTAAATCAGAAATGAACAAATGCTCCCCTGAGGAGAAATGATGAGGATGTGGATTTTAGATTTGGCGAAAAACGAAGCCTATTCGCGTCCGTGTTAGGTTTTAACACTTGAAATGTCATTTCTATTATATATATATATATATATATATATATATATATATATATATATATATATAATATATATATATATATATATATATATATATATATATATATATATAGCTTCGAGAATAATGCTAAAAGCGATGGGTTAATTAACTTCATTGTATTTTATGGTGATTCAGTTTAGAAGCAGATATGATGGCTTGGACCCACGAACACTAATCTGGGAGGGTTTCAAACATCTTTTCAGGTCGTAAGTAGGCAGAGTCTGCGCGCGAATAGCTCAAATTCCTGTACAATTGAGTCTTAAGGTGAAGTGCGACATGCATACGACCGATTCCTCTCTATAAACAAAGGGTTTGCATGCTATGATCCATCAGGGTGGCACAGATAGCAGCAAGGTACCTAAGCTGTCAATTTGGCAGGAGTTCTTATCTCAGAATAAATGCCAAACACTGATATAATACGTTATTGTTTGAGGTTTTCGGGGCCCGTAACATCGGTGGTGTCTACCAAAGAAATCTGACCGATTCTCAATGACGATTTTCACTAGTGTACACTTGTATCAGATAAGTACATTTGAAATGTTGTTTTCCTTTCACAATATAGAGAATGATGCTTAAAGCTAAGGGTTTAATTATGTATCAGGGACACTGGAGATGCAGGGTCAGCAAAGTTCGGTAGGAGTAGTGTTATAGTAACATCAATTTCTTCATTAACGTCAATGTCCGTGACTAAGCAGACAAGAGGGTGATGAGCTATAAAATACGAAATTCTCGACCACAGATCTATCGAAAGACAACGCAGTGATGCCAGATCAACAATCAAAATCCACTCTGAACTTCACTTTTCAAGTCACCAAGTCGAATTTTCAAACAACAAAGAAAATCTTTTCCGCACTCATCAAGGGCAGTGTTTGTGCAAAATTTGTGTGGGACAACGAATCTCCATGGGACCCTCAAAAGAAGAGGAAATCAAGCAAAGAATCACCCTAGAATGGCAAGTCTTCGGTGGAGGAAGCTCAAGCTTCAAGAACAGGAAAATCCCATTTGTCCTAAAAAGAAGGGTATACAACCAATGCATCCCCCGATCGTCACCTATGGAGCTGAAACATGGGACCTAATCAAGAGACTGACCCGCAAACTGAGAAGCATGCAACGTGTAGATGAAAGAATTATGTTCAACCTTACATGGAGAAACCACAAGACAGCACTATACATCCGGGAGAAGACAGGATAAAATCCATTAAAAAAAAACTCAAATAGCAATGGGGCGCCTGTGTCACAAGGATGGCAGACAACCGATAGACATCTCAACTCACGACATGGATCCCCAGAGATCACATGCGAAACTGAGGCCGGCATAGAAGTGGAAGGAGGGACGAGCTAGACAAATTCAGGAAGTACTGGCTACGCAATACCCCCTAGAGAGAAGTGTAGCAAATCCTTCAGATGGTCTTTGTCCAACAACGGACGTTAAGAGACTGATGATGATACAATGAATGGTTAAGACAGAGAAGAGTGGAAAAACAAGAAAATGAAAAGAAACTATCGTGAAGATAAGAAAAAGAAAGAGTGAAATGATGATTTTAAACAAATGAATACCTTTAACGACACCAGATAAATTGTCTTTTTCTCTTCTTTTTATTTTTCTTTTTATATATCTTTCCCTCTTTCTTTCTTTCTTTCTTTCTTTTGTTGGTGAATGATGCAAGCATAGAAAATGTTTCTCTCTTTTCCCTTTTCCCAATATCAATCATTTTAAACTTTTCAGTTCTTAGTCTCAAACGGAAATACGAACTTATCATTGTTGTTAAATCAGGGGAAAAAACTCAATGCAGTAGAAGTTTGACAATAACAAGTATGGATGGAACAATAACATTTTTTTTAAATTCAAAGACTGGAGGCATGAACGTGTGAAGGTGGAAGAAAGACAATTCTATTAGCTATTCATGGAGATGTTACTATAAAGACGGAAGGGCAGAAATGGAAATGGCTTTTGGGAACCAAGTCTGTAGTAAAACTTTGTCTTGGGAACCAAGTATACGGTAGTACCTCCAATAGTAGATATAGATCATACAAACTGGGAATTGAGAAGTACGTATACGCCGTAAGCAAAGTACAATTGGCGTAGCCCTAGTGGCATGGAAAACGGAATCGGTGTCACGAGTTCGACCTCCGACTGGGGCTGTTCATGTTCACTTTACCCTAATGCCCTTGGGAAAATTATGAATCCATCTCTTCTACCCCTGCTATAGGTGAAATAGCAGGGCATATTGGGCGTTTTAGCCTTGGAAAGGCAACCAGTCCAGGAGATGGACAACTTGGATTCCAAACTAGGAAGTAGAGCCCTCTTAAACCAATTTGACGCCCTATTTGACATCTTTTCGGTAATCCCTGCAGCTAAGATGATGCCAAACGTATCACTCTCTACCATCATTTCCAACTTTTGTTTTGACGTAAGAACTATCACAATTTTAAAATACAAACAATTTGTTCATATTAAGATGTCGCGTCTTATTTCAGAACCCATTTGTGTACGAGATCGTAAACCGTCATTTAGGCTTCTGATAAGCGAGAAAATAATTCTGATTTACTTGATCTCTCCAGACAGTAAATGCTGTATTATTTATGTTGTTACGAATAACATATCAGCAGACGTTTCGAATAGGTTAATACACGTGCCCTCCGATATAGCACACTTGGCGATGTAAGGCGGTTTAGTCATATACCACGACACTGTTTCCAGAAAACCGGATATAAAAACAGAAATTTATTGGAATGGTCAGGATTAGGTTTGCAACAAAAGGGGGTAACAAGTATCAGCATCAGAATCAGCCTTTTAGCGTCAGTTGTTAGACATAGATCTTCCCAAATACTATGTATATTTGAATTTCCTATATGATATATCTCTGAATTTTTGAGATGAGGAATTATTATTATTTCTATTGATATTCGGACCATCCTCATCTTGGTTGTTTTTCATACAACGTTTCGGCTTTTGCACTCTACGGCCTTCGTCAGGTATCATCTGGTAGGGGTGGGGAAGTAACGAACCGAACCCTTTATTTATCCGACGGGGGTATATTGACTGTACTCCCCTCTATGAGCCAGCCCATATGCTAGGCAAACAAAACTGCCTCAGTATTCCTAGCATTGAAATGGATACCATATGGGAACCTCTAATAATAAAAGACAGAAAACAATAACATCAAAAACACCTGAGGTTTAAGGCTCCTAAAAATTAGCACCTGTTGTCCACATGGACACATAAAGCAGTGGTAATAGCATCAGACAAATTACTGTAAAGTAATCTGATGGTTCTAGGTTCAATCCTAGTGCGAGACAATATAATAATACTACTAATGCTAAGAGGGGAGTACGGTCAATATACCCCCATCGGATAAATAAAGGATTCGGTTCGTTACTTCCCCACTCTGACCAGATGATACCTGACGAAGGCCGTAGAGTGCAACGGCCGAAATTCCTATATGATCTCTGCTGATCCACTTTGTGAGTAGTGCTGTCCAGCAATCGTCTGCCATTCTTGCAACATGACCAGCCCTTTGCCTTTTGAGTTTTTTTTATTAGTTTATACAGTATCTCTGCATCTTTCTCTGTTTTTCTTTCTCCCAATGATATACGATGCTGTCTTGTGATCTCTAACTATGAAGCCGAGCATGATTCTCCCCTGTGCATGTTGCATAGTTTTTAAAGTACATTGTTTGTTGTTCAAGATTTCTGCTTTCATTTTGAAAAGTATAATTTTTTTTGTTAAGTGAAAACCCAACCCTAATCCGAAGCACCTACCTTAACTCAAAAATTAACCCCTAAACATTTTGTGGTTAAATCTGATAAAAAACTTTTTCAAATGGTAGAGTTTTCTGCTTTGATTTGTTCCGTAATTAGTCAGCAGCGGCTGTTAGATAAATGTGTTTATACTTGTTACCAGCCTACAGTAAATTTTCACTGATTTCTTCTTCTTATGAGGACTTCATTGAGATTTGTTGTCTGGGGTAGATTTATTGGTCTACTTTCTTCTGTGTCTTTGATTTTGATTAGAATGTCTTTGTCTTCAACATATTTATTGCTCATGACGTTTGCTTTGCTGAATTTAGATCAAGCAAAAATCACTCCAAATTGGTAAGATTTTGGTGAAATCTTTTGACTGTTTTTAAGATGGCGATTATTCCGCTCGTTAGATCCTCAAGAATTGCCGTAAATATTCGTGAATAATACGCACTCCAAGGTCCTAGAACCTAAAACTCAGGAGGTGGGAATATCATCCACGAGGACTAAATGTTACTCATTTTTTTCCTCGACCAACTACATGGCAATATTCTGGACAGCATGACCGAAAGATATATCTATGGTCCAAGCTCAGTATTGTGTGACAAAGAGTTTAAATCACCCACCAAACATTCATCAATATCTCACTATAAATGCAATTTGATCCTCTGACGTTTACCTTGATAAGCTCATGGACAACCACTTCAGAGGCAAATGCAATCAGGATTTGAAGCTTTCATAATAGTCAGTCAGAGAGATTTGCTTCAGGAAAACCTTTTTTCAAAGCAGTGAAAATCGCTAGAATAACGGCCAAATTTTGAAAAATATATATGTATATCTTCTCATATCAGCAAATATAAAACAACAAAAAATTGGAGAAAAAAAACACCAACACTGAATACACCCTATTTTGGCTCAGTAACTTAGTAGAATAAAAAAATTAATAAGAGAGTTGTTCAAATAATGACAGAAGTAAATAAAGATTGTTTTTGTTTCATTACATAATATTTTAGCCACATTAGCTAAATAATCAACGCTATCCAATGAAGAAAGATTTTACGCTGCTAAACAAGACAATTATCTATTAATGTTAATCCGAATACCTCAAATATACTGCAAATAAAATGTATTTGATTGTAAATACTCGAAAACCATTAATCCTTTAAACCGTATTGGCACCTACGATCGCTCATAAATCTTCGTTCATAAATCTCGTTCAGTTATTGTCTTCCTTTGTTTTTCAAGTGAATGAAAAGTCGTTGAATCAATGTTCAAGACAATCGAAGCCGCTAATCTGAAAGTTGGCGATATGAACGAAACCATATATATATATATATATATATAGAGAGAGAGAGAGAGAGAGAGAGAGGGAGAGAGAGAGAGAGAACGAGAGAAAGAGAGCAAAAGGAAAAAAGAGAAAGATGAATTGATAAATAGATTGGTAAGATCGAATGTATAATACATTCTTTCATAAACAACAAACCCTCTCTTCCATTCTCTCTTTTTCTCCTTCTCTCTCTCTCTCTCTATATATATATAAATATATATATATAAATATATATATATGTGTGTGTGTGTGTGTGTGTGTGTGCGTGTATGTGCATATATATATATATATATATATATATATTAATATACCTACATATATATATATATATATATATGTGTGTGTGCATATATATACATATGTATATTAATATACATACGTATATATATATATATATATATATATATATATATATATATATATATATATATATATATATATATATTCACACAGAAAACTGCTGGATTGACAGGCAGTTAAGAAGATGGTCATTGATTGATAGAGTGGCAGAATTTGATTTGAGATCAAAAGATCCTGTGGACAATCCTAAACATCGATTAATAAATCCAACGGATCGATGAGTCCCGGATATAACTTGGGAAGGATGAGCGGAAATCCCTGTCGACAAAGAAGTAAAGTTTTTGTTGCTTCCTTCCGTCGTAAAAACTTCCTGATAAAAAAAGAATCAGTTATTCAATAGAGATCAAAGTCTGGAGACACAGAGAAAAAAAAGCAGTTCAACAAGTGTTGTAGCTGGTCTCGTTAGTCTACCAATAGGAACCATCACGTGATCAACGTAAATTGGTGGCATGGTCTGTTGGGGCTGATCGATTATAAGATTGGAAAAAGTTGCCATCAATGGAAAATTTCTCTTGCCCTGTGTTTGGCAGTGATAAAAAGAAATCCCACTTTTCAAAAAAAAAAAGTGAGGACACAGTTTAACTCAAACTGAGGAACCAATAAAGCATAACTTTTCATGGTAAATAAAAACTCAAATACTAAGTTTTTTTTTCTCGATGTAATAAAGAAGCAGATGTTTTTGGGTAGCATACCCTGTTGGGGTTCATTAATGAAAAGAACTCGATTTTTTTGAATGCAGAGAGGCATAAACTAATGGTCCAATTTAGCTTAAACTTACATTGCAAATTCAACCAATCTTGACTGAAAAAAACTCTGGTGATTTTGACAAAAAAGGAGATTACTTTTCCAAGTCAGAACAAGGAACTAATTCTCAGTCCCCTGCTCCCTCCACAACGTCCTGTACGTGTGATACATCCATAAATTGTGATCGAGCCATTCAACCAGACTGATTTGAACACCGAAGAAACATATGTTGACACTTTTGGTTAACGTTTTTCAAAGAGGGACAAACTCTGCTGGTAGAGAAGAAAGAAATAGAAATGAAAGGAGACGACTTTTCTTTTTATTCACACGATTTAAGGTCGCTCGTTTGCTTCTGAGTAAAATCGGTACCGAGCAATTAGTTCCAAGTAAATTGTCTTTATAATTATCGCATTCTGTCGGATATTAATAGTCCATTTATTGATATTTCATTCATAGATAGATAGATAGATAGATAGATAGATAGATAGATAGCAAGTTCAAAAATTGTTTTAATAAGCTAGAACAATGCAGACAAAGAAATAAGAACCGTGAGAAAAAGAACAATTATATAAAAATATTATGATAGGGGAAAGGGGTTAGAATCAGGAGAATGGGGCAGAGATTAAGAAAAGTAGGGGTTAAGTCTAAAATGGGGCTCGTGAGAGGGTTGAGGAGACATGTAAAATCCATGATCACGAAAACAAGTCAACTTCGAGAAGTTATTTGAGGTTGGAATAAAGAAGTACACTCTTTATCCAGATTTCACGTTACAATGAATGAAGGTCATTTTCTTACAAATCGTCAACCAAAACCATAAAAATCAAGATAGATTTCTTCAGTTTGTAAGTAGGTCTGGATGGATGGCTCTTTATCCATCTGTCTATCTATGTGACGTGTGAATAGGCTGCTCTAATGGAGTATGATTACTGAATAGTTCAATATATAATTCCTATTGCGTATAGAAAAAAATGTTTTTAATTGATCATCCCCCAACGCTGTTGCCACCAAAAAATATTGATCTTGTGAATTTTACTTCCCAAACCTTTTGTTAAATCAGTAAGAGTCAGTATTTGCAGCCAAAAAGGCTTGAAATCCACCAGATTCAAACTGTCAATGATTCAGCATGAACTTACACCGTAAACCGAACCCCAAATGGAAAAAAAACTATACATGGGCGAGACGATTTTCACAAAATGAAAAACACTTTTCCAAGACCTGATAAGAAGTGTTTATCTTTAATTTTCTACCGTCTAGTTCCATTGGTGATTCCTGAACGCGCGACAGATAGCCAGCTAGTCAATCATAACAAATAAAAAATATCCCAAAGCATCTTATGATGATGATAACTAAAATCACTTGGAGAGATCACAAGACAGCACAGTATATTAAAGAGAAAAACAAAAATCAAAGTTATCATAGAATCCATTAAAAATCGCAAATGACAATGGGCTGGTCATGTTGCAAGAATGTCAGCCGCTAGACATGATGGCTCACAATGTGGACCCTCAGAGATAATACAGACAACTTCAGAAAATACTGGCTCCGTGATGCCCATGATAGAGAGGTCTGGTGAATCTCGGAGAAGGTGAATGCCCAACGACGGATGCTAGAAGGCTGCTACACTTGATAATCATTATGATGATGATGAAGGCTTTAGTTGACGGCGTCTAACAATGATTTTCAGACGGGCTGGCCATTTTAAGTGCTTCCATTGAAAGATCGAAAACTTTGTTTTTCTTCTTTTCTTCTTACTAGGAATTTTAGCTCTTTTACATTTGTCTGTTTTTTTTCTACTCTTTCTTTCTGTGAGCACTCGAGTTGAAATAGTCTATTTGCTTTCTCTTCAGTCATAGAAAAAATGGGCGGCTTGAGCGTATACTTTTCATTGTGTCTGGCCTGTCGTGTTTTATCCGCGAGAAAAAACGAGACTTCAGGACAGTATTTCTTTTCCTTTCGCTTTCTTATTTACTTTATTTCATTTGGTTTCTTTTTTTATTTGTCTTTTGCTTCTATTCTTAGTTGGGATAGAATCATGAGATAATAAAAGGTCAGAGCTTTAAATAGTTGAAGAAAATAACATATATATATGTATATAAATACTCACACACACACACACACATACTTATATATACATATATTCTTCATTCAGAAGTTGAGTATATATGTATATATATTCCATGTTATCTTTCACTTATTTTCGTACAAACAATTTTCATTTTATTGTCTGAATTGTTACGTAGTGTTTTTATCGATCTATCTATCTATCTGTCCGTGTATCTATCTATCTATCTATCTATCTGTTTGGGATTCTTCTTGGTAATCTATCAATCTATCTATCTATCTATCTATCTCAGGTTCTTCCCATCTATGTGCGTATGTATCCATGTCAGGTCTTTTTATCCATGTATTTATCAATGTATCTATCTATGAATCCATGTCTGGTTTCTATCTATCCATCAGACTATCAATCTATCTATTTGTCTATCTGTCCGTCTATCCGTCTTCCCCAATCTATCTACTATCCATCATAGGCTTTTTCCTATCCAACTGTATTTCAGATTTTCCCATTCATCTATCTATCTATCTATCTATCTATCTATCTGTCTCATGTTTTTTTTATCTATCTATCTATGAATCTACATCAGGTTCCTATCCATCTATCTACCCGTCTGTCTTGCCCTATCTATCGATTTCAGGCTTTTTATTTAACTATAAGTATTTCAGTTTCCCATTTATCTATCTAACTCTCTATTCATCTGTCTGTCTCTGGTTGTTTCTATCTATTTCTGTATTTGTTACGTTATCTATAAAAAGAACAAAAGCCTAATTGAAAAAACTCATGGTGATTGATTGTGTCATGGCACAACTCACTGACCAGAAATAAATTGCTGAAAGAAAATCTGGGGAATTCAAAACCAAAGATTTTCATTATAGTTTTACGTGCATATTAAATATATACACATTCACGACACTTGGTGAATACCAGCATAAGAATCAAACAATGGTCAGTGTTTGAATGCCGAATTTCATGACAGGCATTATCTTTACAGTATTATCTGGAAGATTGCCTTTCTGACAAAACACTTGCCATCGTGATATATACGGTCAGCGACAGCGTAAATTTCACTTTCTTTGACATTTTGTTTTATTGCTTACGGTTTGAATTGGGAGGCAGTAGACTTTTTCCTGCAAATTCAGTACTCCGCATCATGAAATAAATGATCAGTTTGTAATAATAATATTAATAATATTGATAATAATAATAATAATAATAATAATAATAATAATAATAATAATAATAATAATAATAATAATAATAATTATTATTATTATTATTATTATTATTATTATTATTAAGGAACTGAAAACCATCTTGCAAAAATCCCTGGTGACCCTTCTCTCAGAGAAATCCAAAAGATAGTCCTTACAGGTACTGTTCGTATTTTGAGAGGAGTACCATCATCTGTTGTATTCTATCATAAAGTGCAACGAGAAAGAAAAGAGCTGCTACACTTGAAATAAGACGAGAGGGAGAGAAAAGGCAAGTGTACATCACTTAATTTTTTCTTATTTCAAACTTTTGATAACGATTCAGCAATAAGTTTTGTAGAACAAAGATGATGCTTACAGGAGGAACACCGTCGTGTTACCGAGCAACTCTTGACCAAGATGGACTTGGTGTGATTTTACAGCTCTACGACCGGTCAGTCATGAAATTGGAAAATTATTATATCACTTATATCAATGGGGCATAAATTCAATATTTTTGCATCATAACTGGCAGATGTTCCTTTGGTATCCTCCAGGTGGGACCAAGTTGTCATCCTAAGGCTGTCGGCCATGATGACTCGTTTCCTCCATGGCTTACAGGAGGGACAGAGTCGTTAACATGCGACAGTTGGTTAAACCACAGAAGCATCAAGGCAGGGTATGGTTGACCGATCCAAACAAGATTTGAAAATTGATTAGATATCAGACCCATCATTGCAAGAGATCTGTGAAAAAATAGAGGAGGAATAACGTGATATACATGCAGAGGAATAATCCCCAATGAGTAATATCAGGAATGGCGGAACAGATGTAGGTTTGAATGGGAAACCAGACTGAAATACAAGATAAAGAAAAGAAAATGAAGCCAACACCCCAACAGACGGGAAGAAAATGCCCAGATACAAACTTTAAACCAATCGATGAAAGAAAGGGAGAAACTACTATTACCCCTCAAGGAGAAAGATCTGAAAAGAGTTAAACTGAACAAGTCAATTGGCTTTGACAAGACGTATAGAAACTGATAACATAAGTGACAACTTCATCTATGCTGGTGTAAAAATGGTAACAGACATATTCGCGACACGAAAATGTCTCGAACAATTGGTACAAAACACTTACCTGGAAAATGAGGTTTAAAAAATTGATGTTTAAACTCTAAAGAAAGAAGTAGTTACAAAGAGCCACATCGCAAATGAAGAGACCACGAACCAGACTATGGAACACATAGAAGGTATGACAAAAAGGGATACTCAAAGCAGCTGAAGATATTCACGAAAGAAAACTGATCAAAGGAACAAGAGAAAAGAAATAGAGAGAGACGTTGTCCAATGCAAATAGAATTGCACTTTCCAAAGTAATGAAAGAACATTTTGAAAAGACTTGAATGGAGAAAGAAGACATAAAATGAAACCAGATCCCACGGAAGCAACAAACTTTTTGAATGACATGCAGAGATACCAACAAGATCAAAATGAAATGCAATATAGTTAGCAAATACTTACAGAAGGTTTCGGAACATAGAAACGCGAGAGAGGATAGAATCAATTACAACCGCACGAAAAAAACACTTATCGGAGAAAAATAATGAGAAGCGCTCGAAGCGGTGCAAAAAACAAAGAAATGTTCAAATTTTGAGCCCTGTATCTTCATTTTTGAAGCCTGCATGCATGACAAGTATATATATAAACAGCCAAACTCACTTGAAAACTGAAGAAAAAGTGGAAAAATGTGGACAGTTTCGGCAATATTTTTTGATTAACGGTCACTAATAGATAGATTTTAACAGACTGAGATAAATTTGCACAGGCAATAATTGAAGTCATGTAAAAAAAATTCCATTGAATAATAAATATGGCTAGAATAAATTGTAATTATGACATCACTGGCATTTTCCATTAGAAAATAGGAAAAAAAATTCCAAAAATATCTCGAAACATCTAAATTCTGGAGAATCTAGATGTTATTAGTAAATCTTATCAATCAAAATGAGGCCCACCAATGGCTAAAAAAGCCTTTTCTCTAAAAATCAAAAATTTATAAGAAATTAAGTGGAGTACCAATTCTAAGGTCTATTGACAAAACTGTCTGGCCAGGAGCGTATAAAAATATGCACATATAAATATGGTAAAACCCTCCGCCACATTTGGTGGCTATGGTTATTCAGTTGATAGATGGGTTTGAAAAGACTTAGAAATATATATAGATAAGTATGAATGGACTGAGATAGATTGATTTGAACAGACTGAATTAGAGAGATACATAGATAATGCAGTAAACAATCACATATATATATATAGAGAGAGAGAGAGACGGAGACAGAGAGACAGAAAGAAAGAGAGAGACAGAGGGATAGATATAGACAACGGTGCCTTTATTAGATATAATCGTCTTAGATAAACAAGTTGAAGAATAAAACTTCCCTTTGTATTGCTTTCTTTCTTACTGAATGATTGTGTTTTCAGACGGCTAAAAATATCGGTTCTAGACACGAACGAAGTTAATTGGAGAAAATATGACTTGCACAAAGAAATCACACAAATAACACTGTGCAACCCTTTTTTTTTTTTACTTTCCTTTTTGTTCCTGGGTAATATGTGTTATTCTTTCTTTGATTATATCTAAAAAGTATAGAACATTTCAATTACACCCTTCAAACTTTGCTTTTGAGACCAGGACAGTGATAATTTGGAATCTACTTGTTTTCAATTGGACAGCGGACAAATTAACACATTTTGAACCACATAAAGTAAAAGATAACAAAACAATTACGTATGATTATCACTGCTCTGGCCACAAAGGTTAAGTTTGAAGGGAATATCAGCGATTTTCTATAAGTCTTTTTACGTATAAGCAATTAGAAAGTAATAGTTACTACTTATGAACAAAAACTACGTTGCCAGATGTAATACATGAACATAAAACGTTCACACGAAATATACAAAATATACAAAATATATCTAATACGTAGGAAACATACTAAAAATATGCTGAAACAGACGGAAGTAATGGAGGGTGTGTCAATAACGCGTCTAAACGATTGGTTCAGCTTTGGAAGATAAATTCACCGAGAACTATTTCTATGTAGTAATTGAATAGTTTGGGCCACCGTTGTAACAAAAAAAATGTTTGTTCGAAGAGAGATTTATAATTCAAAATGTTCAGCTGAATCCAGAAATACTAATGTATTGTTCGTTTTGATCTTTGAACTGTAAATATGTTCATATCTTTAATGCTCTTCTGATATTCCCTTAGTCAAATAGGACAGTCGAATGCATAGAAGCGAAGTACGAACAGGAATTTTTCTATGAATATGTGAATAGCCTTCGTTCTTTCCCTGTCTCTACAGACGATGGGAGGTCCTGGCCTATTCTGTGATCAGAATCCCCTCCTAGCTATGCTGTTATGGTCAATAAAAAAGCAGAAAGCGATTTTGGCATTAGCTTTGCTGCAGGATATGCCGTAAGGAAGTCAAACTGCACGAAGGGGTTAGGGCTCCACTCCCTCGTTCGGAATCAGAGTCGCCTTTCTTTCTGAAAGCTAGACATCCCAATGTCTTGCTATTTTACCCATAGCTTAAGGGAAGAAGTGATAGATTCGTGCCTACCCCAAAGGCAGTAATGCAAAGTGAACATAAACAGCCCTGACTGGAGTTTGAACTCACATAGTTGATTCTATGACCGTTACGTCAATCTTATCTCTCTACAAAAAAAAAAAGAAGCATTTCATTTCAAATAGATGAGTAACCAGAATTGGAATATGCATTCACTTTTATTTACGGAATAAAAGTGATTCAGTTTTTCTAGTGAAAACAAAAATTGATGAAATACAGTAATAGTACTCAAACTGTATTTCATGGAACCCCAGGTTTTAGCTCAATCTTTCGAGAGCTCCTACAAAAGAAAAAGATATTTTCACAATCTGAATAATAAGTCCCCGATACATGAAAATTTCCTTCAAGGCTTTTACATATCTTTATTCCATTTCTTCTTACACAAGTACTCATTACATGAGAAAATATTACCATTCCATCTTTTTATATTTATAAAAACATCTTAGTTTCTTAAGTGACACGGACCTTGTTCTATCAGTACTCTTTCCTGGGTCTATTTTACCGGAATTAGCTTCGTTCTTATTTTTCCATTTCAGTGTGTATTTTTGGTTTTAGTTCATACTCATCCGGATAATCCCATAAAAACCTAAATCCAATAATTACACACACACACACACACACACACACACACACACACACACACACACACACACACATATATATATATATATATATATATATATATATGCAAGAGAGTAGGCTGTTTTTGGAGAAGTTCGCTGGAAAATGTAATTATCGGAAAGGGTTCCCAAAGTAAATCAAGTTTGAAGACCACTGAACAAGATTAATAAATCATGCCAGAAAAGACAGATTAGGATGTGAACAACAAAAAAATTCACTTCATCCCTGGGTTTAAAAAGAAGTTCAATCTCTTCAAAAAAAAAAGGAAACAGGGGAACAGCATTTCATGCTGACTAATGGAATGCGAGCAAGATAGCGTCTATTCCGGGCATTTAAATGAGAAATGCACGGACTTAATATGAAGCAAGCTTTTGGTGGGGGGGATCAAACGAAAATTACTCCCCTGATCATAAATTTTGTGTTTTCTTTCTGATTCTATCTTGCTTAACATGAGCGTTATAATCATCTAATTATAACTTCGTGAAAAATGGGTTTCAATATTTGCTCGAAACACATTTTACGTTTCAAATTTCAAAACCCAATGAAAATTATATAAAATCTCATTTTCAGTAAATTAATTCGGTCACCATGAAGATTATATACGAGATAAATCTACTAATCTTACGGATGTGTTTGTTGATGGGTTCGTAAGGTGATGTGAAATTGATGATACTTTGTCAACAGTAATTGAGTTAAAGATTTATTGACAATGGAATCATACATACATATGTGGTTATACCAAAACTTCTGATAACTACTGTCGTGAAATTAGTTGCCTTGAAAAAACCTTATGAAAGGAGTGAGAATTTTTTAAATCTAGGTCGAGTGACTTGGGACAGCACTTCACACCTTGGTATAATTTGGTATATTTTGGGGGGCAACTGTATATAGGCATTTTTTCGCTGATAGAATACACACACACACACACACACACACATATGTCGGACACAACATATTTAGTATTCACATGGGTGAATATTCAACAGGAATGACATGAAGGGCGAGTCATGTTTATTGATATACTTACTGATCCCTCATCGTTAAAAATGTGTTTAGGGTAACCTTCGTATTTTGACCTTGTTTTACAAAATCGATTTGTAGTATAAATTGTATCAATATACAATGAACATAAAACCTTGTATAAGATGATAAGCTACATGTATGGCATAAACTATATAATAAGAAGGGGAGTTGGTGTTTGATCAACACTGCTGGGGTGCCATGTTAATATAACTGTTTAAAATCTACGAAACATTTACATAGTAAATAACTGATGATTCCAACAGGAGAAAATATATCCACTGTACTATAATAACAGAGTATAGGAGAAACAGGGGGGGAAATACTGAAGAAAATTTAATAAATTTCATTGACAAATATTGAGAAATCAGTGACTGGATTGACACAAATTTTTTTTTTTTGATTTTTAGTATTTGAAGCTGTAAAGCCTTCTAGACTCTTGTTATATGTATTTAATTCACTCATTTATTTGTTCTGCGGTTGTAGGCATAACAATGTAAACAACATATGTATATATAGAGTGAACAATATTTTTAGTAATATGTAAATTTTTTTTAAAAAAGAGAATAGCAGAACTTTTTATCCGTTATTAGAGAAAAATGAATTAATAATATTTTCTTGAATAATGAATACCCTGCTTTCAAGACTGATCATCCCAACATCTACTATTTAGAATACTTGATATAAGTAGAGGGAAATTCCAGGGATCTGTGACCATTTTTCAGGAAATAAAAGTTGGAGGATCTTTCTGATAGATGATACTTATCAGACAAATATACGTTCCTCTCATAAGTTTAGCATTTTCGGGGTGAATCCAAAATGGTGGCATCAAAAGCTGAAATTTTGATGTTTTTACTCTTATAAGGATTCTAAATGTGCTACATATGTTGGAATCATGCTTTTCCTGGCAAGAAAGATTGTTTCTTAGTTTATTTGATTATTTCCATCCATTAAAACAAATTTGCAGGAGATGAAATTCAAAATGGTGGCCCAGAATCAAGTTCTAAGCTTATAGAAGATTCTTAGTACGATTCACATGTCAAAATCATGTTTTTTCAGAGAACAGCATACTTTCATTCGATTATTTCCATCTATTGAATTAAATATCCTGGTTGAAATTCCAAGTAGCGACTCTGAAATCGAGAATCTAAAATATTTACTTATAGAATGATCGTCATGATAACAATTCAGTTACATAGAAAAAAAATCCAGGCAGTCTGCTCCTGAACTAAAGAGCGTGGAAATGATTTGACGACGCCATTTAAATCATAGCTGTGTGTTTTGGTGGTTTATTTTACTTTTTTTTGCTCACGCAAATATCTTCAAAGACAAATTGAATTGTAAAAAATCTTGATTTTTTATTTTATTTTCCCCCAACACATTCCTTATTCCTATTTTGATAATTCCGAGTGATATTCTCGATAGTTTGACGGTATATTTCATCCAATGTTTCGTTTCGTACGATTCCAGTTTTTACTGTTGCAAAAAAAACCCATCCGGTTGCTGCAAAGTTGTAACAATCAGACGTTGCAACCTTTTTGATCAAAGATAAACAAACAAAGATGTCTACCCTGCGGATTCAGCTTGAACCATTTTTATCTAAAAGGCGGTGGCCAACTCCGTTGCAAAGATTTATGCATTTGTAGATTAAAACCTGAAGACCATAGGATCTGAACACGAAGCAAGCATTGCCTGATACAATTAAGTGCGTAGACAAAACTCAATTGGCATGCGATATATCGTGAGGATGAAGTAATGCAAGGACGGCTACCCTCAGTGATTATTGTAACAACAGACTCATTTGACGGTAAATTCCACTATCATAAAGCATGCTAGAAGAAGTATGTCAGACCAGTCGATGTATAAAATCACAAAAATTCAGTTCATATCCGGAATGTACGCATCTCAGAACTGAAAGAATTTTTCCTTCCTGATGTGAGAAAAATTATTCTAGACCTGAATGAACACCGGATGAATTATAAGGATTTTGCAAAAATCTTTGAATTTGAAACCGGAATCAGGTCCAGTTTTGTGGAAGAGCTCAAAGACAAAAAAATGGAGAGTTAATTGTATTACATGACGTTTATCACAAGGCGTACAATCATTTATGAAAAGAGGGTTGGAAAAGACTTCATGGAGGCAGCTATAAATGCCCGAGGCGTTAGTGACGAACAGTAGCCGAATTCTGCTGAATCAAATTAAGAGTCGAAGAGGACCAGGCATGAAATAGCCATACAGAGTTTGCCAACTCTAAAAAGAAAGCAGAAATAAGTGCTCTCTCTCTCTCTCTCTCTCTCTCTCTCTCTCTCTCTCTCTCTCTCTCTCTCTCTCTCTCTCTCTCTCTTGCTAGTGGTATACACACAACTCTTGGAGAAAAACTTTCATTAATACTTGATGGTCTCGGAAAGAGATTGGAAATTATTGATATCCTTAGCAACTGAGCATAAAGTAGCAAAGGGTGGAAACTCTCCTGGGGGATTTACTTTTAACGTTCCAGGGACAGTGATAATGGACAATAATGACTTCAGAGATGTCACCCAGACAGGAGCTGGAACATTGCACATAACCAACGTCATGTTTGTTCAGCCCGATGGATTGGAAAAACCCATCAACGATGACAGCTTATAGCACTAGCTGCACTGAGCGATCTCAAGGGCATCATAACAGAGCAGAATAAGGTTCAGTCTTTAGGACAATAGAAAAAAGGTATTCCTCCTGACAGACAACTAATACAGCAACAATGTACACAATCTTTTCATACATTAGAAACGATGATTTGTATTGACTCTGATGCTAAGTAAGCTTCTGCCAGTTCCCAAAAGATAGGATTAGTCAATGGCTTTCAATCAATTATCCAGGGGTTTGTCAAGATAAGTATCTGTACTTTCATCTCATGCCGTCTTGACCACCAAAAATATCTGTAGTTTGTGAATTAATGGTCAATTGGTAACTTTTACAGAAAAGAAAAACATGCCATTTATTCAGTTGGTTGGAGACCGGCAAGTTTACACCTTGCCCGTACAATCAAGAAATGAAGATAGGTGCCGTTTCAAAAATATTCTGTCCATTCTACAACCATTCAATGCTGAATGCTCCTTTGACACAGCCATTGGGGAGCGCTTCGATGGTTCAGATCAATGTTCGTAGCAGAGTCAGTCGATGGGGCCCATAAATTGAAACACTACCAATGAGTAGTCAGAACTCTACGATTGATATATGAGATGCTTGATAGGGAAATCCTTAGACATTCATCAAGTTTGGGACTTGTAATGTCTGGAATTCTGAAGGGTTTACCCAATAAACTGAGAGCTCCACCCAGATACACGCACAAATAGATCATCGGGGCAACTGACACTCTCTCAAAGAACAAAAAAAACTATCAGATTACGTATCTAAAGGGCATGAGATTATTAAAGAGAACAATGCCCTCATGCCCAGCTATTGGCTAAGCTTTAGAAAGATGGTTTAGATACTTATCATGAACATTCATTCAAATGAACCAAAACCTTCATTTTTGTCTTCATTTCGGTCGACGTTACCCTGGATGCAGGTCTACTAAAAGGATGAGTATGATAAGTGGCTTCTAGGTTTCTGGAGAGAAATGAATAAGCAGAATCCTGAACTGAAATCATTTATGGAAGAAGGCCTGTTTGCTCAATAAATTTCTGGTAAGCCATATACATCTTTGCCACTAGATATCTGGACAGAAATGGCATAATAAATATTATCGTGTCGCCATTTTGGATTTTTAATTCAATAGATGAAAATAATCGAATAGACAAGTCAAAATATGTTGTTCTGTAGTAAAGCAGGATCTTGACTTAAAAATCGTACTTAGCAGCCTTTTACAAGCAGATACTTTAAAGTCTAGATTCTTTGCCGCCATTTTAAATGCCATCACCTGCCTATTGAATTTAATGGATGGAAATAATCGAATGAACTACGAAACAATCTTTTTTGTCAGGAAAAGCATGATTCCAACGTACATATTACATTTAGAATCCTTATGAGAGTAAAAACATCAAAATTTTAGCTTTTAATACCACCATTTTGAATTCACACCGAAAATTCTTTGTAAGATGCATGATTTCAAGATGATTATCACTCGTGGAATTCTTCTGAGAACAAAAAAAAAAATCTGTTTCTGATGCTGTCATTTTGATCCTTTAGAGAAGGTCACATAAGCGTATTTCGATCTGATATGTATCATTTATTAAAAAGACTCCAAACCTTCTTACTCGGAAAAATGATCAAGGATCACTAAAATTCCCCCTTATCATATCCACTTAATTTCATTATTGATCAATAAGCCCACAACCAGACTTTGTTAACAGACACTTTCTTGTATCCCCATTACTTTATCTCTGGAGAATCCAGAATGAAGTAGCAAAACATGAAAATAAACTATGAAATCTCATTTGTTTACAACGTCTTCTGAATTGTTATTTAGAACTAATATGGTCTGATAAATTATAATCCACATCAACACACTGGTCATATATATAAATACAGCAGCAAGTATGAGCCCACTGCTGAACAAAGGCCTTCCCCAGTCTTCTCCATGTCAAGCGTAATTGTACTAATTCCTGTCATATTTTGCCGATAAACCTTTCTATCTCGTCTTCCAATCTTACGTCCAGTCTTCCCTTACTACGTTTGCTGTCTCTAGGGCACGTATCAGTTATCCCTTTGCCCCATCAATTATTCTTCCATATGTTCTGCCCATTAACGTTGTTGTTCCTCAATTATTTCTGGGATATCTTCAACTATGGTCTGTTTTCAGACTTTTGTTGAAATTTTTCTATCGCTAAGACTTAATCGTAACATTGCTCTTTCCATAGATAGCAATGGGTTTCTGGGGTTTTTTTTTGTTTTTTGGGGTTTTTTTTTTCGCACATATACACACTAATATACATGAGAAATGTGTATTTTTTGAGTCCCATTTCTGTATCTTTCTCCTAATATATATATATATATATATATATATATATAGTAGCAAATATACCAGGCGTTGCTCCGAGGGGAAAAATGAATATTCGACGGTATAGAAATAAAGACTGTTCTTTGATAAATGTCTTCCTGCACGGCACACAACCGAATGACAAGAGCTTAAAATTTGTTTGTGTGTATAATGAGAAGTGATAGGTTGGTTGAGCAATCAAACATTGGCATAGGTATTGTACACCCTTGAACAGGTCCTCACACACTCCTGACAATACCTGTGCTGACTCACACCCACCGTCGAAAGGGACAAAGTAGAATTTTGTTTCACCGTTACTAAAATGTTTGAAAGCGGGAGTTTGGGTTTAATGTTCCCGTGAAATCCAATTTATAAAACAATTTCATTTCGGTGTAGTTCAGTATTATAGTTACAATATATATATAAAAGGCCTTCCTAAAGGCTTTTGAAATTCGTTTTGTTTTTTTGTTTTTTCGGTTATGTTATTGACTGAATTTAGAACTTGATTTAGATATTTTTTGTCGAACAGCTACTGATAAGTGAAGTAATTCGAACGCTGAGCAAAACCTATCTATACGAACGGCTATAGATGAGATTTTTATGGGATGCAGAGGGGAAAAATAAAAAGAAAAAATTGGTTGACAATAAATATTAACTTCAGCATTAAAAACGGAAAATTTAATAGAAATGTGACGGAAATTGAACTAAATGTGAGCAAAACCCTTTACTGCGAACGGCTATCGTAATCTTTTTACTGAATTAACGTTGGAAAAATAACAGTAAAAAAAGCATCGTTGACATTAAATGTTAACTTAAACATTAAAAATGGAAACGTTCATAAAAATAAGTGATGTGAATTGATATAATCTTGAGCAAAGCCCATTTATACAGACGGCCATGGTAGATTTTTTTTATAAATAGGAAAGAAATCGACCAGATGTAATCGGAAAAAGGCTAAAAATATTTGTTTTTTCACCTTTTTTCTGTTCCTTCTCTCATTAAAGGATTTTTTTGTCCGCTCCCTTCAGGAAAGTCAGCTAGGCCTGTATAGACCATCGTCCCCTTTTACCTTCTCTTAATGAAGGCTCGCATACAAACATACCATATACAATTTTTTGGGATATAATTCTGAGCGCGTGTTTCTGCATGTATTTGTGGGTCAGTGGTTAGGCTACTCAGCTCTAATCAAACAGGTCCTACGATCGAACCAGGGTATGGTCTCAAAGACTTATGGATATGTCTTTGCTTTTATTTGGAAAATATTCACAGACGACCCAGTTTATGTGTACACGAGGATATCAATTTTTCTTTTACTGCAAATCCGCAGTACTTGATCTGCCTGGAAGAGGAACATGATGATAATTGATAGCTTGCCTAGTGTTAAAGATAGTTGTATATTTTCCACTGATATCAGGTGTCGGTAAGCACATTTGATTTTCAAGACAAATGTTTGGAAAATGGCACAACAATATTCCGGACTATCCAGTATAATTTCACTAATATGTAGTACATATTAAAATCTAATCTAAGTACGACCGAATAAATCTCTCACTTGACTACTAACTATTTACTGAGATATATCAATTAGCACACAAAGAAGTGTAGTGATGAGTTTGGACTTTTTGGATTAGTGGTTCTCGAGAAATTCTTAGAAGTTTTTATAAATTATTTACCTTGATTTCTGATTCTTAGAATTAGGTAAATTTAGATATGAAATATCTAAATTGGCAAAAATGGAGGGAAATAACTGAAATATTTCCAAATTGTAGTTTTGTACGACGGGTGGAAAATGATTGTATATGATGATTATGACCGACTACTCCACACATTGTCCGGTTCCTGTCAAACATGCGCCTATGGAACAGGCACTACTTAGGTTCGTTTAAACTGATTTATTTCACGATCCAGTCCCCGTGTTTTGTAGTGTTTTCAATCCTTTCAACCATGTTATTAAGTTGATGTAGTTGTCTAATCCCATAAGTTTTCAAAATAAAAAAAAAGAAATGTGTACAACTCATGCATCTTCCAGATAGTCACCTATAGAGCTGAAACATGGAATCCAACCAAAAGATTGCCCTTCAAACAGAGAACCATGTGCACAGGAGAGAATCATATACCACATCATATGGAAAGATCACAAGACTGCACAGTCTATTTAAGACAAAAAACTGGTGTCAGATATATCATAGAATCTATTAGAAAACCCAAATGGCAATGGGCTGGTCATGTATCAAAAGTATCAGACAACTGATGGACATGACAACTCACAATGTAGTTTGCTGAAGATCAGAGGTGAAAGTGTGGTCGACAGAAAATAAGATTGCGTGAGGAACTACACAATTTCAGAAAGTATTGGCTCTGCAACGCACATGATAGAGGGATCTGTTAGATCTTGGGGAAGGTCTATGCCCAACAACAGGCGCTGAAAAGCTGCTGCTGTTGCTGCTGCTGATGATGATGATGATGACGTACTTCTACTAGCGTTAAGGAGAACTTCTTTCTCTCCTTTTATCTCTCCTTCCCCTTTCTATCTCTTTGTGTTCCCCCCTCTCTCTCTCTCTCTCTCTCTCTCTCTCTCTCTCACCCTTTTTTCTCCTTTTTAATCTCTAATCTTTTTTTCTCATTCTGCAATGCTTTATCGCTTTGTCAGCCCCTTTCTCTATCTCGTTCTCTCTTTCTCCCTTTCTTCAACTGCCCCCTTTCTCTCTCATCGTCTCTTTCTACTTTTCCCCTCTTCTACTACCGAGCTTCCTTTCTCTCTCTCTCTCCCTTATTCTCACTCTCTCCTTCTCTACCTGTCTCTCTCCTCCTTTTTTACTTTCTAACTGGCGCTATCACCTTTCATTCCCCAAAAACCATCAACTTGTAATATCCTCATGTGAACTGAAGCGGATAATGTTTTTAAATAAATAACAAAACGCTTGCCAATTCATTGCAGGATTGAATTCACCTTGGTAACATGTGATTACGTCAAGCGTTCGCTATTCGCGTTCGAGACTCGTCTTGTAGAGTTCTCTGCGGACTCTCCAAGGTTCATCCATCGGAGACAGTCGCAGATTCGTCTCGTCATTATCATCAGCCTTCTAGCGTCCGTCATCGGCCTTGTAGAGTCAATACTTCCCGGAATTGTCTAGTTAATCACTCCATCTTACTTTTAGCTGGCCACAGTTTCACATATGATCTCTGAGGATCTGCTTTGTGAATCGTGATGTCCTCTGATTATCTAATATTCTTACAACATGGCCTGAGCACCCTCTGAACACAATTCCCGAATCATCATCAGCAGAAGCAGCAGACATCATGTGTCCATTGCTAAAAAAAGGGCCCTTCTCAGCCCCATTCTATGTTCACTGTAACTAACTTCCGCCTTGTCTTGCCAGCGAACCTTTTTATCTCATCTCTCTATCTTATGTCCGGTCTTTCCCCTGCTGTGTTTGCTATTCCTCAGGCACTCATCTGTTATCCTTTTGTCTAATCCATTATTATTTCTTCTTGGTATGTGTTCCGCCCATCTCCATTTTCGTTGCTAAAATCATTTAATGATATATTTTACTCTGGTCTGTCCACGGATTCTTGTTCATTTTTTTCTTTTAGAGTTATTCCTTGCACAGCTTCCTTTGCATAGTTCACCGTGTTATTCTGAGTTTGTTTCCAAGAGATGTTTTCTGGTTTCCACATTTTAAATTTCTATGTCAAAGTATCAAATATTCATAGTGAACTTAACATTTCAAGTGCAATGGCAAAATTGTCATCATTATTCTTTGTCTGTTGGTGGGCATAGACCTTTCTAAATATTCATCTCATCTCTCTGTCATGGGCATTGCTGATACTTCCCAAAATTGTCTGATTCGTCTCGATATTTTATATCCTGTCGGACACAATTCCGCATGTGATCTTTGGGCATCCACCTGTGGGCCGTAATGCCCAACTGTTGTCAGACATTCCTGCCACATAACTAGCCCATCGCCCTTTGACCGTTTTCTCCCTGATATAATGTGCAATCTTGCGATCTTTCCACATGATATTTATGAGTGATTATCTCTTGTGTACGTTGTATGCTTCTTAGTTCAAGGGCCAATCCTTCGGTTAAGTCCCATGCTTAAGCTCTATAGGTAACTATCGATTTTAATTGTACTGTGTTTATCTTCAACGTGTTAGCAGATTCTCAGAAAATCACTATATAAGAAAAAAAAAGAGGCTTGATTTTCTCCATTGACTGGACACAAGCAACTTTGGGCAATTGCTTGTTATAGGTTCACAAAAACATTATGTCGATATTTTGCAAGGAAGATTATCATGATAAACGCACCACTCGATAAAGAAAAACTATTCAATCATTTTTATCGTTAATTCCAAATGTACATTTTGTTTTAGAGTCACAAATATCAAAAATGTATGTGATCTGTTTTATTTTGTTACTTGCAACTCTAACAGCCACACTAACATGAATCATATCATTTCTGAGTTTCAAATGTTCAGAATTATTTGCATTAATATATTCTGAAATAGTATAACAGCGGCAGCTTATTGCATCTGCAGAGAATTTATCTCCCTTGTATCGACGTGAAATGTTGGTGAACCTATTCCAAACCATTGCCCCAATTTGTACCTGAATGCTCCCTTCAATGTTCTCGTGGTCTTATTTGAAATTTATTCGACAGATACACGAGAGGAAAAACGTATCAATTTCAGTCAAGAGACGAGCGAAGGAGTCGGTACCCGTGTTTTTCTAAGCGACTGCCAATCTGAGTTCTGATCAGCCTCAACGCTGGACCGGTATGTAGTAATAAGAGAGTGATTTATTCCCGTAATCTCTTATCCACTTGACAGTCGTAGCATGCTCTTGACGAGGTATTTGCTCACGACATCTGGACATGGAACAGGGTGCAGGAAAAGGGAAGTCATGCCTATCCGAACGCCATTAGTGAAAAGTGAACATAAGGAGCTTTCGTTGCAATTCGAACTCAGTTGGCTGAATCAATTTTTCCATACTGGTTGCACTCCACGACCCTGAACGTAATCTACCGAAATCAGTGTTCCCAAAAATTCCTTGGGCCACCTTCCTCTTTCAGAACACCATCCTGTTAAGTCGATAAAATATGATAAATCAAAAATCGAATTTGGTAATTGTTCATTTTTCTGCGGTTTAACAAAACATTTCTGCGTTAGATTATACACATTACGTCTCTCCTGGCTCATCAGAACGGCTTCTTTTTCTACAAATATAGAACTTCCTCTGATCACATTAATCACAAATTTAATTACAAAGGATATAGGTTGGGTTTAGTGTTTGAGGTTAGTATTTCGGATTAGTATTCAATGCGAGTTTTGATATTAATGTTTAGGGTTTGTGTTTAGGGTTAAGACCATTTAATTCAATAACGGAACAAACTTATCAATGTCACGATAGTAGTTTAATTGTTTGCACCGTCCATTAGTTCGGAATTTAACTCGGGAAAGGTAACAATTGCCTTTAATTTTAATATTTTTTTTAAGGATTTAAGCATTTATTTTAAAAGCAACTAACCTTCCTTCGCCAAACCTTGTTTTACGACACCCACTACCGCCATCTTGCCTTTTAGAGCCTCTTACATGCCAGCCAGCCAGCTAGCCACCGCGGACAGTGGCGCTTACTTTCGGAATCATTGGTGTAGTCTGAATAACTTCCGTTTCTGTTATAACGGTCACAGTTTATGATTTGTTGACAAAGATCAATGACTCTCTGACAGCCTCTTGTCATTGATTATTGAGAAAAATCACGCAATATGGATGGTCGGGCTTCCTATGCTGTTCATCAAATCACAGTTTTAAAGTCAACAGGTCAAGCAGTGCTGCGTCACGTATGAGTAGATGCTTGATAATAACACCTGTTGAAGATTCATGGTGATTAATTGTACCGGACAACTATGTTTACCTGAGACAATGAAGACAAAGAAATCAAACAAAGATTCACCGGAGGTTGGCAAAATAATGTTTGTTTCATGGATACGTTGAGGACAAAGACTGACGAAAGTAGACCACTACATCCAACAAGGAAATGGATCTCAGTGAAATCCTCGTACGGAAAAAAAATCAAACTACAATCACAAAAGGCTTGCAGACTTTTTTTGGAGTAAGTTCCAACTTCAGGAACAGAATTATTGGTATCAAAAAAAAGAGGGTTTACTTCCAATACGTCTTCTAGATAGTCACCATCGAACTAAACCAAGAGATTGACTTTTGAACAAAGAAATATGCAACATGCACGGGAAATAATTATACTAATCATCACATAGCGAGTTCTCGACACAGCATTGTACATGAGAGAGTTAACTTGGAACGTAGAAAATTTTTTTAAAAAAATGGAAAACTCAACTGGCGGTGGATGAACTATATTGCAAAATTTCAGGAAACTGCTGGACATCACGCCACACAACTTGCATCCCCCGTGACCATATGCGAAAATGAGGCTCATGATCACGTGGTCTGGCGGGACTTAGGGAAGGTCTTTGTTGAACAACGGCTCTTAAAAGGATGATGATAATGATGACGATCTTCGTCATCATCATCTCTGAACATTTTTGCAGTTGTCATTGATTTCTTTGCAATGATTGCCAACATGTCTTTCTAAAGGGACGACTGTTCACTTCGCCTTAATGACTGTGGGGAAAATGCATGTATCAAACTCTTATTTCCCTACTAACACATCATGGATCAGCGTGATGGGTAACCCCAATAATATCCCCTTATATATATATATATATATATATATATGTATGTATGTAGAAAGAATGGTTTGTATTTCGTTTTCAGACTATGGTGGCGTAGCTTAGCTTCGGTAAATTAGTACACGATATATATATATATATATATATATATATATATGTATATATTATTCAATAAATTAGAAAAAAAAACAATATTTTCATGTATCGATGACCAATAACGCATTATACTGACTGGCGTCATCAGATTAAGAAGCATCATTCGGAATTAGATTTATGAAAATATTTATTCTTTCCAGTTTGTCAAATCAGATATCTTATACATTGTCAGAAATATCATTGCGCAAAAAAATGTGTGTGTATATATATATATATATATATATAGAGAGAGAGAGAGAGAGATAAGAGATATATATAGTAAATAGGTATTCACTTATCGATGCTTCGTAGGGATTGACCCCTCATCATCTGAAATGGAGAGAACTGGAGTTTTTCTTAGTTGTGAGTGGATGGAGTGTGCGTGTATTTCAGGTTGTTTGTGGATGGATAGCTGGATTTTATTTGGCTGAGGAATCACGCATACATGCATACACACGTATATACATAAGTGTGTCATTGTGCTATCTATGTTGGAAGAGGTATACGCTATTGGGTTGGGGGGTGGTTAGCTCTGTTCGTTTTGTTTCACTGTGTGAGAGGATTTGTGTGTGTATATGTATGTATAGAGCAAGTTTGTTATAACCATGTATACATATCGGTCTATGTAGCTCATTATAATCATACAAATACTTCAGAAATCATAGCTCAGTGATAGATATACGATCCTTACCCAGAGGCCTTAGTATCTATCTACAGACTAATCTCGAAAATACTCCAACCCCATCCAGTGTATAGAAAACACAACTTCTCTCCATTTACACATCACGTTGATGAGGTAGCAGTCCCTCCCTACGAAACGTCCGTGAATAAATACCTATTTGCCCAATCTGGTTTTACTCATTGTCTATTAAAAAGTGTTTACAACTATGTCGGATATAACTTATCTACCCAATAATTATATATATATATATATATATATATATATATATATATATATATATATATATATATATATGAAGTTGAAAGTATCGAGCGTTTTAAGAAAAAAAACATCATACATCGGATATTGCATTATATCATATTATGTTATTGTGCATACATGATTCGTACTGTGATATATATATATATATATATATATGTGTGTGTGTGTGTGTGTGTGTGTGTGTGTGTGTGTGTGTGTGTGTGTCTGTGTGTGTTGTTGTACGTGTGTGTGTGTGTACGTGTGTTGAACGTATAAGTGAATTCTAAGAAAATATCTATGGCATGGAAAAGTTTAATGCAAAAATAAAAAAGTATTATATAAATCGATAATTGGAGCAATACTTTGAGCAGAATCAATTGAGGGTAAACTACTTTCTGTTTAAAAAATAATCCAATGAAATCTTCATGTGTTATTGCTGCAAACTAATCTCCGACGATAATCTTGTAGAAATACAGATACAATCGTGTTGCATGTATGATCAAATAGTGCTGTTAGAACGAACTTTCACTATATTTCCATTCCAAACCGAACCCACACGTTCAGCTTATTCGAGCAAATAACATTTTCCATAATCGATTCTTGTTACAGAACCAATTTTTAAGATTAATGTTTTTTTTTCTTTGAAGTGATTTATAAAGTGGCATTCGTGGTTCAGTCAGAATTTTTATGAACTGCTTCAGCAGAAATATTTATTGGCTGAATTTTGAAAGAAAATTGAGATTTAACGGAGAAAATTAACTCTCCATAAAAAAAATAAATTCTTTATTGGGTCCAACAATCTTTTTCAATCGAAGAAAGTTCTTCTCTTCATACCAAATTAACTCAATAACTGCGGAAGGTGGTGAGTGTAATAGCTGCCCATTATAACATAGAATCCCCCGTCCATTGTAAGTAAGCCCTTTGCAAATATTGATAGCAAGATAAAAGTTCATTTCCATTGAAAGAGAGTTCATTCCAAGATAGCCCAATGCAAGTTATTCGCGGCAAGATAAATTGTAAGAGTGTCAATTCCAAGTTATTCAATCGAATATAAAAGATCTTACCAATTGAAAGATTGGTCAATTGCAAGTTATTCACTGCAAGATAAAAGCTCTGTATCTGGGCCACTAACCGTAATTATGTGTAAATTTTATTGAGTGTTCTTTAGAACTGCAATGACTGATATTTTCGTCATCTGCAGTTACAGGGTTAATACGCCTGACTTTTTCCAACTTTTTATACTTTTTCTCTTGTTGATGACCATCATCTAGACGATTTGGCCAGTATTGTGATTTAAATAGTTGCATATTTTGTTGCAAGGGTCTGTGTTCGAGACCAAATTATTGGCCAGTATTTTGAATGCTGATTTTCCAGGCAAGCAACCGCTTCATACTTGAAAGACTAGCATGCACTAACTCTGTACGCGTTCTCCTTCATCTCTCAACAGTTAGCCTTACATTAATCCTCAGACTCCCAGTGAATGGATTTTGTTTTCCTAACCTAACAACAATGACAAGATCAGACTTCTACGTAAGACTAAAAAGTGAAAATGAGAAAGAGTGGAGGGAAAGGGGAGAGATAGATTCTATTCTCACGTCATCAATCAACGAACGGAAGAAAGACAGTTGGATGGAAAAGAAAAGAGTGGGAGAAAAAGAAATAGAGAGAGAGAGGAGGGGAGAAAAATGGAAGGCTATGGACGCTATATTGAATTACCTGGTGTCGCTAAAAAGATTTTCTTTTTTTAAAGTTACTACTTTTTCTTTCTGCTTTTATCTTTACTATAATCCTTTTTCTCTTTCTTAATTCTCTACTCCTCTCATCCAAAACAGTCCATATTTGAAACTTAAAATTTTGCACACACACAAACACTTCCCTCAATGCGGAAAGGAAACATTTTTGATTTTTTTTTAAATTCAGCTGAGTGGCTTAAGTAGTTGAGTTTGAAGCGGGGTTTGACCCTGAAGTAATCAGTATTGTCTTTCTCTCTTTCTTTCTTTTTCTCAGCAATTTCTTCATTTTTTTTTTTTTCGTTTATTTTTTTTTTTTTTTTTGTCATTTGATTGATTGGTTGATTGATTCCTTCTTTCTTTCTTTCTTTGAATATTTCTTTTATCTCATTCTTTCTTATTTTCTTCCCTTCCAATTGTTTCTCTTCTTGTAAACATCGCATTTTTATAGTTTGTTTTTTTCCTCTTCCTCTTCCTCTTCGTCCTTCTTCTTCTTCTTCTTCTTCTTCTTCTTCTTCTTCTTCTTCTTCTTCTTCTTCTTCTTCTTCTTCTTCTTCTTCTTCTTCTTTCTCTATTGCCTCTTTTCATCTTTTTTTCCTTTTTCTCTCACATTTTTTGGCCTCCCAATAGACTTTCATCTTTTTCTTTTCTCCGTATTTTCCTTCATTCTATCTATGAATTCAGCTTTAGTCTCTTAATTGAAAGGTCCCTTTGCCATTCATTAATCTCGCCTAAAACCATTCACATATGTATTAATTACCTTTTTTTTTCTTTTGATTTCTTTTATTCGTCTTTTTCTCACTCTCTTCTCTTTACCTTTTCGTTCTCGTTCTCTGGAGCCTCATCTCCCTTTCTCTCTCGAAATCCCACCCCATACTTTTTTGGTTTTATCATTTCTTCAGCCTGCTTCTCAAACTTGTCAGAAACCGTCAACGCAAACAGTCACAAAAATTGATTTCTCCAGTTTTCAACTTGGTCCCACTGGCTGGCTGGCTGGCTGGCAGGCTGGCTTGGCTGGCTGGCTGGCAATCTCTGTATTGATGTGTGTGTATTTTCTTTTCTTTCCTGTTTCCATGTCGAATGATTATTTCTATTACTTTTTTTTTCTCTCCTCCAATCACATATATGAATTAGTTACTGTTACTTCTCATTCTCTCTTCTCTTCTTCCGCTTCCCTTTCTCCAGTTATTTCATCTTCACTTTCTTTTTCCTTCTTCTTCTCTCTCACCCACTGACTCCTCTTTTTTTAATTGTCCTTGTTCTTCTCCCATTCTTTCTTTCTTTTTTTCTCCCTCCCGTACTATTCATCCCTTTCCCTTATCTTCGAAAATCGTTCTATTCCCTGACCAAATTAACACGATATTAAAGAATTCGCCAGGGAACGTCTTCGCACTGAATACTTTATTTAAACAAAACCTCATCCCAGACAAAATCACTTCCCCCACTCCCCCTGGTTCACTTTGTAGTGGGAAAGTCAGCGAAAAACAACGTAATGGATTCTCGTGTATCATTTCGCCCTAACGCTCCTGGGGGTGACCGCGTGACTACCTCGCCTAATGAATTTGCCCAATCGGAAAATAGTGGAAAAATGTCCAGCGGTCGACTTTGGCTTTCGAATTCCGATCAGCGTTCAGGTCAGTTGAGATCAGGAAGGTTAAGGAAACGTGAGGCTTTGTACTTTATACAAAAAAAGTACCTCAAGGCATGAAAACAAACAAAAGATATATTCATCAACACAAACTTATTTACAGTGTAGAGATACGATCAGGGTAACGGCGTAGTCGACGGTATCGGCGACTCGGGTTCAAACTCGAAGCTGTTCATATTCTCTTAGCGTTTGAGAAAGGCATGAATATATGTAAGTAGGGGTATAGTGAATTGAGAAATAATGAAAATGTCTTATTTCTGTATATAAGTATTTATTTATTAAAATCAAATAATCCCTGGCGTATACATGTTGTATATATGCTAGATTTGTCGGTTTGGCTCAATCATTTAGATAACCGACAACTCACAATTGGGAGATGATAATTTTCACGCCCCCTCCTTTATCTGGTGAAGATTGTTCTTGTCGTTCTTGTTGTTATTGTCACGGTAGAAAACAAAAAACAAAAAATTCTGTTGAAAAAAACTTCAACGTTATAGATACATTTTCGACAGCATTTATCATTATTGTGTGCCTTATAAAACTATATATTTCTAATTGAATTTTCAAGCAAATCCTCGTTCAAACACCCAAAACGAAAATATTGATTGCATCCAAATTGAATGAACAAATATCGTCCAAAATGCCATAGCATTCAATGGGAAAGTACTAAATGAATATATGGAGTATATACGTCAGTTATATAAACACTGTATAGTCTGTTTGCTTGCTTACTTTCTGTCTTTCGACTTGATTTAAAAGAAAGAAAACAATAACGTAGAATGACGTAAAAAGATTTTTTTCCTCACTCTCTATATTGTATATCTCTATCCTCGCCAACGCTATAAACCGATTTGAAAAAAAATAAAATAAAAACACTGCTCTCTCTCTCTCTCTCTCTCTCTCTCTCTCTCTCTCTCTCTCTCTCTCTCTCTCTCTCTCTCTCTCTCTCTCTCTCTCTTTAACCACTCTCTCTTAGGATCACTTGATTCCTTACAAACACTGTCGATCGATTTGGAAATTGATCTTGACATGAAATTGATCTCAACATTGAATTTACCCCGTTCCGAAAACCGTCACAGTTAATGGTGAAAAACTCGTGATCTGGACAATAGTTCCTATTTTCTATTTACCTGACCCCCCCCACACACACACACAGGAACAGGATGTGACACAAGCTCGATTAAATGCAGGGATATCACCCAAGAATACGTGTTAGTAGGAACTTCTCAAAAATCCACTCCAGTCCTTGCAACTGTTGAGGCAAGGATTTGGAGAGTGAAAGGAGAGTGCTGGTCTCTACGACGAATCCTGATATCCTGGGACTTGATTCCATAGAACAGTATCAGAGTAGAAAAATCCCAATGTTCCTGGCACAATATCTGCGACTGTCAGGTCTGAAATGGAAACCAGACCTCTGCAAGTAGTTCGGACAATCAGTTCGACAATATTTACCAATTCCACCGTATACAGGCGCTTACTTATCTAGTACTAGTAGAAATATTCCTTATTGCTTTGTTTTAAAAACTAAGAAAAAAGATTAATATACGCCCAAATCAATTAACTTTTCTTCAGTTTTAATTGGGTATAATCGACTAGCAGGTTAGCTATCTATTTATGCATGTACAACGCGTACAGGCTGCATCAATGGAACTAGAGGGCCTAAATTTTTTTCGGGGGAGGGGTATATTTACAATGTAAGTTTATGCTAATTAGTTCCCTATTTTGTGTCCCACAGCATCCACTTTTTCGGGGGTTTGGGGGTTGCATTTTTCTTAGTGATCACTACCCATCAAAGTTTAGAGGAGTAACGATTCATTGATCATTTCTTTGTCAGATTGTTTTAGCCATCACTCCCTCTGCGGCATGCTGCCAAAAGATAATGGTCATGCCAGGGTTTCTATCCATTGACTAATCAGACTTGTTCTCTCAATGTATTTCTATCGTTTTTCTTTCTCTCTTTCTTTTTCTCTCTCTTTTTCTCTTTCTCTCTTTCTCTAGATGTGTCCTCATGCATCTCAATAAGATGCTTTTTCGTCGGCCAGTCGGTCAGTCTGTCTGTCGGTCGGCCCGTTTTGAATTTGTGAATAAACAGGAAAAGGAAGGAAGGGAGGAAGAGGAGTTATGTCATTATGAGGTGTGACGTCATTGAAAGAACATCTCTCCGATCAATTTCTTCACTAATTGCTATGATGTCATTATTGAATGTATGAGGTTTACTTTTCATGTCTTTTAAAAAAGACAAAAATCGCCCCAAATCGTCAAAAATAGCCATTTACTATCTTTACTGGAAATGATACTCGCAGAATATTTCCATCTTTCAATATTTTACAAGAGAATCATTTGACTCGGAGGGCTCCTCCCCTTCCTCACTACTACTACCATCGTTGAACTTTTGTTTCTAGTTTCCTCCTCTTTTATCGTTCTCTTATTCTCCCCCCTCTCTCTCCCCTTCTCTCTCTCTCTCTCTCTATCTATCTATCTATCTCTCTCTCTCTCTCTCTCTCTCTCTCTGTGACTCTTTTCGTCTTTTTCTCTCTTGTTTCTCCCTCTTTGAACTATGTAGCTAGGGTGGCCAGGATTTTTATAAGAAACCGTCAACCACAACAGTCAACATCGGTTTCTCACAGTTTTCAAGTTAGTTTGGCTTGCTCTGGTTGTATGCATGCATGCATGTATGTATGTATGTATGTATGTATGTATCTCACACAGACAGGTTTAGAGGCATTAAAATTCAAACAATCACTCTGAAAAAGATATTTTTTTTATTTTTCAAAGTTTCCCTCCAAGATGCCTTTTGGGTGGGGGTTCAGTTTCCGATGTAAGCTTATGCTAAATTGATCCCTCAGTTCGTGTCCACTTTTCTTTTTTTTTTCGAAAATTCAGTCTTATAAGTGATCACTGTCAAACAAAAAGCGAGTTTAGGCTAACATTGATTTTTCCCTCTACTTCATTGGTCAGTAACTGTCAACCAAAACGGTCACAAAAACTGTCAACATAAGTTTCTTCAATTTCTGATATGAATCAGACGTTCTGCTCTCATTAGAGCTACACCACTGAAAACTGTAGTTTACTCTATTATGTCTAAAAAAAAAACTTATTTGTAAATTTATCCTGAATTAGTCCATGAATATGCCTCTGGCAGCATTCACGCTTGTTTTCAGAAAATTCGGACATTTTTAGTGATCACAACCCATCAAAAGGCTGGAGAAGTGACTTATTTATTGATCACTCTTTTTTCCCAATTTTCTATTGATCACTCCAGACACAATTTGCTTGTAAAAAACGTCGGTCATTTGATGGTTTCTATTGAGTGACTAACCAGATCTATTCTATATCGTTTTTTTTTTAATTATTTCATCCTTTTATAGATTTTAATTACTGCCTCAGAAGTCAACTTATCAACACATGAGAGACTTTACCGAGTTTTGTTAATTGGACAAATATTACAATCTTTATTATCTCGTATTCTCTATGCCATTTCGGATGGAGTCTGCCAATTAATCAAATTTTCTTCACAGTTTTTCAATTTTCTTATTTTATCAGAAAAAATGATAATTCGAGACATAAAAATGACCCATCATCATCATCATCATCATTATCATCATTCTTTTAAAACCTGTCGTTGGACATGGACTTTCCCAAAGATTCAACAGACCTCTCTATCGTGGGTGCTGCCAAGCCAATCTTCTGAACTAATCAATTTTGTCACGATATCTTATATTTCGTCAGTCCCAGTTTTGCGTATGATCTCTGGGGGTCCACGTTTCAAGTCGTGATGTCCAGCGGTTGTCTGGC
The DNA here is from genome assembly GCA_963457665.1 of Thysanoteuthis rhombus. Taxonomy (NCBI): domain Eukaryota; kingdom Metazoa; phylum Mollusca; class Cephalopoda; order Oegopsida; family Thysanoteuthidae; genus Thysanoteuthis; species Thysanoteuthis major. Next base: position 5,797,875 of record OY735226.1, on the reverse strand, counting down.
ATTCTTGCAACACGATCAGCCCATTGCCATATTAGTTTTCTCATGGATTCCATGATATCTCGGACCCCTGTAACTCTTTTAATATATTGCATTGTCTTGTGATTTCTCCACGCATGTTGCATGGCTTAAGCTTAAGTTTTTTTGGTTAGTTTCCATGTTTCAGCTCCATACGTGATTATTGGAAGGATGCACAGGTTTTATACCCTTCTTTTAAGCACTTCGTTATCAGAATATGAATATTCGGAGTATGGTTCATTAATGCAATAAGTACCTTTTGAAGATAAATCTGTTTGATCAAATTAAAATCCAAATACTAGCTTTGGACTTCTTTATCTTACTACAGCCTTATAGACTGCACATATATGAAAAGGTTGTAATAAGATAGAAGAAATCCAAATCCAGGATTTGATTTTTAATTTCATTAAATGCATGTATCTTTCAATGGTGCTTATTGAATTTTTGAACTAGACACTTCAATGTATCTTTTGGATAGTCAAAAATTCATTCATACAGAATTACCTTCGATTAAATCTGCCTTTCTGACATTGCTATTTTTATTGATTTTAATTATCCTATGCCGGAAAGTGCCTGGAGTTGGTTGAATTTTAATTAGAAAACAGTTCCGGTTAATCACTCAATAGAAACCGTCGTGTGATTAACGTCTTTTGGACACATGTCATGTCAGGGGTGCTCAATTGAAAAAAAGAGGTAATCAATAAATGAGTTACTTGTCTCGCATATTGTTGGACGATGATTGCTAGGGAAAAAAAAAAAGGATCTGAATTTTCAAACTAAGGAATCAATTTTACATAAACTTATATTACAAATCCAGCCTGTATCAAAAACCTATCTAGGGATAATTTTCCAAAATTGTGCTTTTTTTATCTAGACGAAATAAGTAGTAATTTCTTTAATTACTAGTCGTCTATTTCCTCTAATACTGCATAGCCAGCCAGACCAGCCTAAAAACTCGAGAAAACCAATGTTAATGCTGACTATCTTTATGTCGACAGTTTTGGTTAACGGTTTCCAATTATTTTCGATTGAATATTAAATTTTGAGGTTGCCATGTGTAGATATGTTTTTTATTGATTTTACAGAAAGAAAGGGAGTAAGATTATTGCATTTTATTCCAGAGCAAATCACTTTAAACCTGAAGCCCAATTGCATTTTCCTACTCTAATGTGTTTTGATGAATTGTATATTTTTTAATTTTTAATTAGCGTTTATTGTTTCATAATATCCGATTATGAAAATATTCAACTTCGAAATGCGCTGAGCTCTTTGGCCTTAATCTGCTGACCTCATATGTCGACCTACGTCTATGTATCCGTACAAAGGCCATGTGCTTAGATGAATAAGTTAATCTGCATGATTGGTTCTATGGTTATATGTTCTGATAGATTCCTGTTATAACCTAAAGCTCTTACTGGATTGGTCCATGTGAACTATATTGACACAGCTAATAAAACAATTGAAGGGTTGTAAAAGTATGAGGCTATTGTGGCATGACATTGAATAATATATCACGGAAAATCTGGTCGTTAGATACTAAATTAGAGAAAAAAAGTGCATATAGGTGGATAAAATAAATCTTTAATGTTGAGTTGAGACTTTCTGTTTATTTATTCACTTGTTTGGTCGCTTGAAATCAAATATGATTATCTCATTGGTTGATTTATCTCCTGATTATGACATAACAATAAAGATTACGTCATACAAAACTCTTTAAATTTCATCTCAGATCATCACATATCAAAAGAGCTTGAAAATAAGGGTTGAATAAATTTCAAGAAAAAGTGTAAAAATGGAAAACCGATCTTTTTAATTATGGTTTCAAGATAAAGTAGTGTTTAATAATAAGCCTTAACTGGTTTCGTACATTTTTTTTTTTCGAAAAGCTGATCTGATTTTGTTAGGGCTCATCATTAAACACAACTATACCTTGAAACCATAACTAAAAAGTTTGGCTTTTTTTTACACTTCTCTAGAATTTATCCAACCCTTATATTAGATTTAATATATATATATATATATATATATATATATATATATATATATATATATATATATATATATATATATATATATATATATATATATATATCGTTTCCCGAGTCAATTATGCTAACATATTCCCAAGTCATTTATCCAGACACGGTGGTATCAAAGTTACTTTACTTTTTTCTACACAGACACACCCACACACACGCGCACATATATATATGTGTGTGTGTGTGTGTGTGTGTGTGTGTGTGTGTGTGTGTGTGTGTGTATTACTTTGCGTATTCACACGACACCAATTTATTTTTCTGTCATTTTCAAAATGACGTCTGGGAACATCTCAACAAGTAAAGAATAAACTTATTACTCGTCTAAATTTCGGGAGATTCTCAAAAATGTTGATCTTCTCAGAAGTCCCATGTCTCGAGCTGTAATGGGAATTCATATATAGATAACCCCGTCATTTTTATGCATAATCAAGCTTGTTTTAAAAATCTTAAACGATTCAAATTATGGATTAACTGTACAACTATTTTTCACTTTTTTATTCTTAGTTGATATACGCTATTTTCCATTTGGTTATGTCTAAAAAGAATAGAAAATCTGAATAATCCCCTACATTATTTCCTTTTATAACCATGGCAGAGCTAATCTGGAATATACTCATGTTCCATTAGAGAATGGGCGAATTCACGTATTTCAATCACATGAAGTTAGAAAAAAATACATAGTGATTTGAAGGGAGTAATAATAATCATTTTCTATACTTTTTATTCTTAAACAATTAGAAAATAACACTAACTACCCGGGAACAAAAATTGTGTCGCACGGTGATGAGAGGGCTCTGAAAAATCCTCTCTCCTTCAATCACAATCTTATATCAAGTATTTTTTTTATTGTACGAAACTTCATTCACTTTTAGAAATCTAATCTAATCCTATATAAATAGTGTTCGTAAGACATTTTGAAGTGAAGTAATAATTTTCTTTGGGTCGAATAGGGTAGCTAACTAGAAACCATCTGCCAAAACTGTCACTAAAACTGTCGACATAAGTTTCTTGAGTTTTCAAGTTGGTCTGGCTGGCTTCGTTTTTGGCTATGTGTATGTATCAGGCATACGAGCTCCACCAATAAAGTTCAGGAACTGAAAATTTAAGCATTTACTCTTTAATATGTCTATAAAGAAAAATTCATACTTTTTAATGATCACTGCCTAACAAAAGGTGGGAGAAGTTTGAACCAACATTGATTTCTTTACTATGTTTGATCAATTAGAAACCGTCAACCAAATCTGTCCCTGAAAATGTCAACATGAGTTTCGTCTGTTTTCGAGATGGTGTTGCTGGCTATCTATGTATGAATCAGGGGTACTGCTAGCTTCAACGGAGCTAGACCATTTATTTCTTGGAAATTCATACTTTTTTTTACCTATCACTGTCCAACATAAAGTAAGAGAAATATTTGATTCATTGATCACCGCTTTTTCTGATTTTTTCAATTAATCACCCAAACATGACATGCAGCTGAAAGACGTTTTTCACCTGACGGTTTCTATTCAGTGACTAGCAAGACCTGATTTTTTCCGATTTTTTAAATATGGAAATCATTGCTTAATCAAATTTTCTTCTTTTTTTTTTAAACATTTGAATCGGCAACATAGGCTTGAAAATTCGAGGAGTAAACGTACTAAATATTTGAATTTGCAAACTTGGCACTGGATATTTCATACAGAAAAAAACCCCATAAATGTCAAACTTTGGTCCAAGTTGGTGCTGACTTTATTTTTCCACAGTAATAACAACAAGAACAACAGTCTCCCTAATCTAGGGGAGTAAAGCCATTACTGTGTTGTCTATCCTATCACGTTGAACCAAACTGATACATAGAATTATTATTTCCTTACGATGATCAGAAATTAGGATTAATTACTTTCTTACCAACTGAGCCATACAGACTAGCCTTAGATATCTATCATTCATACATATATATATATACATATATATATACATATATATAATATATATATATATTTATTTATATATATATACATATATATATATACATATATATATATATATACATACATACATACATATATATATATATATACGTGTGTGTGTGTGTGTGTGCGTGTGTGTGTGGTACAAATCATGCTAGCAGTATAACATGATATAATGATATATCAATAATATAAAGCCACTTCTGAAATGTAATGGATTTATTTCATAGAGTGCTCGATACATACAACTTTTTACTCTTGAAGTTAAGTTGTTTTGGGGTAGAGCTGGAAATAAATAGTAGAATGTGGATTCGCTACACAAACTAGCTCAAGTTTGTGCTCTCTTCGGGCCTCATCAGAAAAACGAGCTAGTTTGTGTAGCGAATCCAAATTCTACTATATATATATATATATATATATATATATATATATATATATATATATATATATATATATATATATATATATATATATCAGAGTTATAGTATATATATAATAAAGAATGGAAGTTGCTCTAATCAACTGCAGTTGGAGTAACAGTGGAGTTTGACCCTGCAGTAACTATGCTTGTCAATCATTTTTCTCTCGGGGACGGAATCATCTTACACCCCAAGTTCTCGGGACTCTGAGTGTGACAGCACCTGTTTTATAAGAGTATGCATTCGTGTGTTCAGCTGTGTACTCATTTGGTTTGGCAGTACCGTGCACACACTTGCTCTTTTTGGATAGCTGCACACGGTGTCTTGACAAGCATTTCCCGAAATTGCCCCCTTTATTTTCTGACCCCAGCAGCGAATTTTCGTCTCAGAATTACGTACGCACGGATGATTCCCATCTCGGCCGATTTGGTGTTTGGATATGGGAACTAAAGGCCACGATAGGTGGATGAGAGCTTAACTCTGTGAATGAGAAAGAGAAAGTAACAGTCGAAAGATTGAGCCGTGGTTATACGAATTTATCCCTTGGCAATTAGTTTGCCTGCATGCATCGGCCAATATACCGGAATATCTTGATTAGTGAGATTTTGATCAATGCATGTTTCTTTGTAGTGCAGTTATAATATAGCTCTACAAATTATTGTAAGTCAGTACACGTTCAAAAACACATCTAAATATAAGACTTTGAACTGGTTTTGAATGGTATGGAATATTAATGAATTAATTAAACTCCACAATTTAGTTGTACCTGTATACAGTCGGAGCTGGGTTCAAGCCAATTGGACCAATAGCTTCCAATTCGGCCCTAAGATTAAGGGGCCCTTCTAGAGTAAATCTTAGCCTAGTCAAATACACATAAACCAACATTGCAAAGGAACAAGATTATTCACAGAGAAAAGTGATTATATTGATTTTGTGAATTCCTAGAGACAGTGTTTTTTATGCTTTATATTTTTTTATATTTTATCCACTGTACTTGAATTAGTTAATGATAATCAATAACAAGAGATGTCCAATCTTGTTTCAATATTTTTTAGCACGATCCAAAAAAAGGATAAGTTCTAAGTGAGAATCGTATTCACGACCCACATAATAATAAAACAAATTTGATTGAACTGAACTACTATTTAATAACAAACAGCGGGCTGAAAAGATCGTGATAGGGAATGAGTTTTAAGGGTTTAATTGTACTGGCACTTGCCACAGAATTCCGGTAGTTCAGCGTTGGGAAGGCTCGCAGGTTTAGCAAGCGACCCCCTGGCATCAGGGACTTATTCTTCATTTCAATCATTGCTCTTGATTTATTTATTCGGTGCCTAAAAGAACCCTGCTTGAGTTTAATTGTGATAAAAAGCAACCATTAAGATGAAAGTAAATAGTAGCAAAGAAATCAATAAGGTTTACAATGCTTCATCTCGTAAAATGGTTAAAATGAAATGAAATAGAATATTTTATTCATTCTAGTTCGTTATCTCGATTCCTCCTGCTTGAGTTTAACGACTCGGTGAGTGACCAATCATCTGAAAAGGTGGCCATAAAAGGCAAAATCTAATGAAGGGAAACTCACCAAAATATTTTCAATAACAATATCTGTTTTTTATTTCGATTGGAAAGTTTTCTTATAAGTGTAAATTAATACTTATCGGATGAGATTCTTTTTCATCGATCGCGGAAGATCGATAACATGAAGATTGGAAATGAAACGGGTCAAATTGATCACTCAATAGAAACTGTCATGTTCCCAACGTCTTCAGGCCACAGAGGGGGTGATCAATAAAAAAAAAATTGGAAAAGGGAAGGATCAATCGAAAAGTTACTCCTCCCTTTGTTGGGCAGTGATCACTTAAAAAAGTCTGAATTAACAAAAAAACAACATTAAATAAGGGATCAATTTTGAATGAACATACATTGCAAACTGAACCCCCTCTAAAATGTATTTAGGGAGGATTTTGAAAAAAAAAATTCTCCCCGACATAACAAGCTCTTTTTGGTGTTACCTGTGTGCATACTCTATACATAAACACATACATAACCATCCAAACTGACTTGAACACTGAAAAAAAAATAATTTGGCAGTTTTTGTTAACGACTTCTAATGATAGAAAAGTAAGAGAAAATTAATTCAAATAAATAGATGATTAATTTGTGGCTATTTTGAAAATTAAACACTTCTGTTTTTATTACTAATGCAGCTTTTGTCTGAATTTTGTGAGACGGGATGTTTTAATCATTGTATTTGTTATAGTTGGAATATTTTCCATGTCTATTCTTCACAATGTTTCAACCGTGTACCAACGGGCCTCCTTCGAGTGATGTCTGTTCTGGAATCTTGAAATTACTTCCTGCAACGCATGCTCCATGCCCTATTGTAACTGAAACGTCACTTCCGTTTACGATTTTTTTTCTTTTGTTCTGGCGCTGGTTTCTAGAGTATTTGCTTTGGTCGGATGACCCTTTTTTCAGGGCTCATACAGGCTAAGAACGTTTTTGATCAAATTTTCTAAAATGTTATTTATATCAATATTTAAGCAATATAAACATCGAAAATAGTCAAACTATCCCACATACAGTTATGCTTGAACATTTTCATATTGAATCATATTTGATTGATGTGCTAAGAATGAACATTGTTTTTAATGGTTTTCTTTATCTTTGTACGCTGGATTCTCTGAGAAATAATTATTCGTTGAAATCGAGTTGTTTAAATCATCATAGAAATAAAAAAAAAATATGCTCGTAGAGAACTGTTTGCATGTATTCTTTAGTATTGTTTGTTTGTAAAATAGCGAGCTATCTTGTGGACCCGTATTTCTCCTCATTTTTAAGATCTTTTTAAGCTAGCATAATTTAAGGTCTGTCTTTTCTAGTTTTGTGGAAAGGTGTGTCAAGATTTATTCTAAACCTATTGCAAATTCCGTACTTCTAAACTTGATGAAGATCATTTAAAATATTATTTTTGTCGAATTCGGACAGTGAAAAAGTCATTCAAGTGGTAACTAGCTGTCACTGATGCTAGAACTACCTACCTTGTGGTTAGCTCCAAACAGGTTCCACTCACTGGACCACCCGCGGTGACTAAGACTGCTAGTCTGGGATGTTCGGTGCGATTTGGATGAGCATTCGTGTTTTGGAAGTTTGAAAATACATCGTGACATTGGCTTCGATCATGATGACTTTGGTTGTTGTGACAAACCTGGCTTGTAACTTCATCGTGTTTTCTACCGAAGTTTTCAAATGATTTCTAACCGAAACTTGATGCATAATCACAACTTGCATAACATTGGTCGATTGTATGTTGGAAATGGCGTGACAAGCCGAAATATATTCCTTGTCGAAACAAAAGCTAAAGAGAAAACTCGTTTGATAGAATTAAAGCTGAATTTCTATTGATTTTCACTACATTAACTTCTTCAACCTTCATCTTAATCTTTTGTTGAAATTAGAAAGAGAAAATGGCTTGTTATGTAAAGCCTTACATGAAATCAATATTGTTGATCCCAAATCTTTGCATGATGCGTTTTTCGCACTTCATTTTACTCATAGTTGCCAAATATGGGGACAATGCTCGAATATCTACCACAAAAATATTTTCAAATTTCAATAAAAGAACTATTCGCATGATATCCTTATCTGACTTTTTTGCTGATTGTAATCCTGTATATACTTATCTCAAACTTGAAAATCAAATGGTATTGCAAAATTATTCATCGGTACTTGACTCATTAAATAAAGCACCCTATCTTTTGTCTTTAAGAGTATTTTGGACGACCGAAAGAAATTCATCCATTAAACACAAAAAGCTCCACATTTCGTCTTGCATAACAAATAGATATGGATTGAAATCAATTACCAAAAATGCATTTCTGATCGGAATAATTTTGCAAAAAAGAATATTGATCGCCTTAGCCTGTCACGAGTTAGATCCTAAAATAAATTAGAATTCATTCAATCCTGGGCATCAATATTCAATTTTTTCCAATTAGGTACTTCAATGGCGCACTCAGTCTCACTCTTTCATAATCACTCCCTCACAATTTTGAAATTCTAACAGACATGTTTAATCAAAGGTTCCTAGATCAGCATACAGTAGGGGTAATACCCTCCCCAAAAGGAAGAGGATATTGCAACATCAGGAAAGAAAAAAATAAGAGTAAACATTTGTTGCATTTATATAAAATATCAATTTGACATGTCTGTTTCTAAAGTAACGACTGAATAGCGCGATCAGAATAAAGAATCAGTTTTCGATGAGAATCTGACTGAAGTTCCTCATCCTGACTACAAAATATTCATTACTAAACAGGAATGATTTCCACCTTTCAAACCAACCCATTATTTCGACTTATCGACGCCATTTTGCGGTTTATATTTAAGACAGTTGTAGTCTTAAAAATAATGGATTTAATTAAATGGATTTAAAGTCGATTATAGCGAACTTCATGTTTTGTTGTTATTAATTTTTTTTTCATTTTAATTCTAATTATATTTTCTATTTATTTTTTTCAGGTGACCAGGAAACAACATGATGAACGCAAAAGATTTCTCATTGAATCTTCAAGTTTTGTGAAGGACAATCTTCGTTTTCATCGTTGTTAATACTCAACGCATCTTGAACGAGAAGTGGAAAAAAGTTTTTGACTCCTACAATTACCGTTTACGGAAGGATTATTAATTAAACTTTCATTTCTTGTTTGATTATACGTTTCTTTTGGCATTTTACGCAACTTCTATAAATTCTGCAGATCATATAGTTATAACTATCATATATACATATAGATATACGTCATATTTATTAATATCGATTAAATGTACATATATATATATACATAAATATACGTATTGATTGATAATAAAACATATGTATGAATATACTTACAAATCAGATACATACAAACTTATATACATACATATGAATTAAATGTAAATATATATCTATAAATGTATATACATATTGGTTAGATATATATATATAACTTATATACATATATTTGTGTATATACATACACAAATATAAATTTAATATATATCTGCAGTCATATTTTGAAGGATACCAAGATGTCTGTTTTCACGACATTTCAAAATTTATCCACAACAGACTTCAATGAAAGTGATCCGGAAGTTATATTTAACCACCCGGTCTCGTCACCGGAAATCATACAACGGATCATCACTGTGGCATTCATAATGATTGCCACAATCGTGGGTAACCTGACTCTCATCGCTGCCATCTTCTGGAAGAGATCTCGGCTTGTGAAAAGAGTGAACGTTTTTCTCGTGAATCTGGCTATCGGAGATCTCACCGTCGCCATGATCACCATGACAACTGAGATCCTTTTCATTGCGTTCGGTGAATGGGTGCTAGGGGAGGTTGTGTGCAAGATCAGCGTCTATTTGCAGATCGTCACTTTAGCCAGTACTACGTTCCTGATGACGGGTATGAGTATTGACCGATACCAAGTCATTGTCAAACCGTTGCAGTCCCTCCGCAGTAGACCCAAGATCCGAACTAAGGTTATCACAGCCTGGGTGATGGCCTTCATTTTCGCAATACCCCAGTTACTTATTTTTGTCCAGGTAGAAAAAACCAAGCCGGATGGAAGCACACAATTGAAATGTGTCAGTAAAGGCTACACCAATGAATGGCAGCGTAAAGTTTATTTCACCTTTCTTACTGCTTATATCCTTGTTATACCGGGCGTGGTGATGTTCTACTGCTACTCCAACATTACAAGGGTAGTGTTCAGCCGGGCCAAGGAAATGCCACAGATCCGTCACAATAACATATCGGTAAATACTAATCGAATTTCCATCAACCAATCACTTGTGTCAGCGTCAAAAAGACGCGTCGTCACCATGACCCTCACGGTCATCATTGGCTTCGTCACTTGCCTTACGCCTTATTTCATTGTCAACTTGGTAAGAATATACAGTAATTATACAATTGGCATGAAAAAGGCCCTGCATGTCTCCGAGGCGATTTTCATGACACACAGCGCGCTAAATCCGATTCTTTACGGAATTTTCTCCTTACGGGCGGAACACCTGTATAAAGTCCTCAATTCTTGCCTGTGTCTAGTGCCCGTCGGAAACGTCATTGAAAGAGACACCAGCGTCGACAGCCTGGGACAGATGAACAACCTTGGTATGCTACGGTTACGGTTTGCCCGATTAGGCAGGGACCAGAGCCCAACCACGCCTATCACCCGTAACGGGCAGTCTTTCGCTAGGAAGAGCTTTTTGCGAAAGAACGTAGGAAAGGCGTTCAAAGTAACATTTAAGCAGAACTCAAACACGTTTCATTCAACTTTAGACAGTCAGAACCTTAGAGCAGACACAGGACTTTGCAATGTTTGAAATAATGTCAATGATATTCAAACTATAAAGGACTCATAGACGTGAATAACTCTGCCAACGCCGCACATTAACTAAAAAACTGAAATCAATTCATACATAGCTTTGATGAAGGAGAGGTGATTGTGTTTCAATTTTCCATATCTTCGACTATTGTTTACCTCTTCTTAATATATGGAAATATATCACTCCTTCCTGAAAAAAAAACTTTGATCCGCCCCAAAATTTAATATATTCTTTCTCAGTTCATGGCCTAACCTTCCAAGAACTTCTCATTGAAATTGAGAACTTTTGGGTATATTGTGTGTAAAAACCGACAGTTAGACATGACTTCGTTGGCAGAGGTAAAAAAAAATACCCATGTCTTACCAAACGTATAAAATAATCGATCGATTAATCAGATTGATAAAAAAAAAATGAAACCATGGAAATAAAAAAGACCCTCTTTGAGAGTTGGTCAAATCTTCAATTTCGCTAGAATAAAATGGAAGAAAAGAATGGTTATCATCGTTAATAACATCACTAGATAAAAAGAAATTGCTAATCTAAGAAAAGCCATCGAAAAATACATATCTTTTTTGAAAAGTCAACAAAAGATGTTTTTTTCAAAAACCTCACAAAGAGTTTTATGAAAAAAATATGACAGGTACATTCCGGAATATTAAATTAAAAAAGTTATGTACAACGAACAAAAGGATCATTAGAAAAAAAAGAAAAGCTGAAAAAAATGCGGCAAAAAACAGAGCTTGCAATCTTCATCGTCAATTACATCTATTTCATTCAAATAAACACTACAGAAACCAAAGAAATTTCATCCAAAATATCACATGTAAAAAAAATTGTCGAAAAATGTTTCAAAGCTTCATTTCACCGTGATACTAGTTTCTAAATAGAGATTCCATTAATTAGGAAATTTAAAATATCAGTAAAATAGTCCTCAACAGACTTTGGATACGAACATTGTGTAAGGACACACATTAAAAGTTATTATTTTCGAAGCAGATCGTTGAAATAATTCTGAGAATAACTGTGGTTCTACATGAATGTGTTCTTGAAATTCTTGACGAACCATGCGTCAGTTTTGCACACGAACTAGAAGGAAAACGAAAAGGAAGCAAACAAAATAGTATAAGGTTTGACTGACTAATTGAAAACATTGGATAATAACAGACGAACACATGTTTGGTTAACGTTACAACGGCCATCGCTGTCCAACAAAACAGATGTTCCGCCCCCACACATCAGGGGTCACAGCAAGAAGCTACAGACCCAGGAAGCTACAGGATTCAGAAGAATTTACTTTCCTGTTAGAGTGGAAAATCTGTGGAATATACTGAGTGAAAATACAGTTTCCTCCAATAACATAAACACTTTTTGTCTAAAACAAATCTTTGCTCAGACACTGGACAAATTAAGGTTTAATATAATACTATATGATACTCGCCATCGCAGTCAATAATTGAACAACCATAGCGACAAATTTCGACGTCATTTACGGAAATTCCATCAAAGAATGAATATGGTCAGAATGAATTCCAATTATGACATCACTGACGTTTTCCACAGAAAACATCTAACAGAGTGAAAAATCAAACAGCTGCAAACATGTAGATTCTAGAAAATCTAGATATTTTTTAATAAAACTGTCGAAATAAGACCCCCCCCCTTTTTTTTCAGGCTTTTCTTTCCGAAAATAGTATTTTAAGATGGGTTCTTGGGGGATACTGATGCCAATTTAAAAGTCTATAGACAAAACAGTGTGGCCAGGAGTGCTGTATCACACAAAAGCATACACAAATACACAAACACGTGCAAATATAAAAATGGATACAACCCTTTGCTATCTTTGGTGGCTAAGGTTGTTCAATAAATTCTAACATTGGAGAGCAGCGTTTACGATGTGAATATCGCCATTAACTGCATGTTAAACCTTGGAGCCCTTCAAAACCCTTTTGTTTGGGTTCATAATGGGAGAGGTTATCAGGTATTTAAAGGAGATATTAATATTTAATTGTGTACGTCAACAGATTATTATTTTCATTACTGGTCACAGCTGTCAATTACTAATCAGGTTCCTGGCGCACTGTTACCACAGAGCCCTGATGGCTCCCATATCATTCAGAATTCTCAAGAGTTCGGATTCTTTTCCTTTGTCCCCCACACACCAGGCAAGGCACTGCGACTGACAACAAATCTGGAGGCATTTAATCTTCTAACGCATCGCTGTAGCACCTCGTGGTCTCCTCAATGATAGCTTTGGGCGACTCGTAAATGTCACTTAGGGAAGCCTCCCAAGCAGCATCCGCAGAACTTGTTTCGGCCATTCGAGTATTTCAGGACTTAAATGACAGGAACAAGACTTGAAGGAGACATTTTCATGCTTCAATGTTTTGTATATGAACAGCACGAATCGTCAACAGAGGGAAGACATGTTTAGCATTGAAAATTCACCAGCAGAAAATCGGGAGCTGGTAAGGATTAATCTGAATTTATAATGCTAGTCGCTACTTACTATGAAACGAAAAATGGAACGGGAATTATTACTGTACAAAAAGTATGTTGGCATCCAAATCCATCGATGGAAACCATTCTCTCTCTCTCTCTCTCTCTCTCTCTCTCTCTCTCTCTCTCTCTCTCTTAGATACCATCAGCCAAAACTGTCAAAAAGGTTTTTGCAGTTTTCAAGTCGGTCTGGATAGCTAGCTGGCTATGTAGGTATACATTCATCAAGCGAGCAGACTGTACCAATAGAGCTAGAGCTAGAGTGCTGAAAAAATCATCATTTATTCCTTACTATGTCTCGAAAAAACGTTCCAATAATGTCCCCCCCAAATAGGTATAATTAGTGGAGGGGTTCAAGTTGCAAAGTGAATTTATGCCAAATTGAGCTTTTCGTTTGAGTCCAGCAGTATTCACCTTTATTTATGTTTTTGTTTTTTGTTTTGTTTTTTATTTTTTGAAAATTCAGACTTTTCGAGTGATCACTGCTCAACAAAAGGCGAGAGAAGTAACATCCATTGATCAACCTCTTTTTTCAATTTTTTAATTGATCGCCCCACACAGCATGCTGCCAGAAGACATTGGTCACTTAACAGTTTCTATTAAGTGACCAACCACACCTATTTATGCGCCGTATACCTCCAGGATGTCGGAGATATCGCCTCTCAGTCGCTTTTAATTTATTTTTTTTTAACTGTCTATCGCCATAATTCCTCTTCGAGGAGATGGAGTGGTTTTGCGTTCCCTCCTCCAAGATTTTGAATTTAGAAATGTTTTCCTTGACTGGTTGTTTCCAAAAGATAGGTAGCACAGTCTGCTCTACAATTGTATCCATATCTTGCATTTGTGTGAAGTGAACGTAAACAGTGTCATTCAGATTTTGAAATCGGCACGCCGAATCCATTGTCCATTCTGTCGTTACGCTTACTCACACCTTCATCTCCAAAGGAGAAGAATTAATTAGAGCAAAACATGAAATAAAAGACCTGCATAAAAAAAAACGTTTTGTAAAAGAAAATTTAAAGTATGTTAATTGCAGCTAAAAGTCAGTCTATCTGTCTGTCTGTCTGTCTGTCTGTCTGTCTGTCTGTCTGTCTGTCCCTCTCTCTCTCTCTCTCTCTGGTTACGGATTCAGCTACCCCTGCTTGGGTCCCACGTGTCAAATTACTAACTTACCAGGCACTGGATTGCGATAAGTGAATTAGCCTTAACGGTGACAAACACCCAAAGTGGCATCATGCAATCCGCCCTGTCCAATTTCGTCCTCTCCGATCGGTATCCCTGCAAAGTGAAGTCATTCTGTCCCAGTCAGAGTTCGAACTTGAGTCAATTTCCCTTGCCATTACCTACTCGGCCATCTGTACCTCCTTAAAGTCATTCACTTTTATATAAAGAATCTATCGTCCTGGTCATGGCAAGGGCTGATCCAAGGGCTGATCCAAGGGCTGATTTCTCCGGTGACAACACTTGATCGGACGGAATGATTCCCTGTTCACCGGTCCAGATAATGGAAGCATTTGACTGACTCTACGTTTGGAAATATGGGATCATACAGTTCTAAACGATGAAAAAGGTAATATCTCAAAAAAGAAGTTTTTGTTACCATGTCGCTATCTCTAAAAAAATCATTTCCAATCATTCACTTAAACAAGAAACTAATTGGTATTATGAAAAGTATGAGCATGAATAGATCAACGGTCAAGTATAAAGCCAAGCATTGTACCCGCAGGGATGAAAACAGGGCGGGGGCGTCATTTTCTCAATTGATCACCCCAAACAGGGCATGCTGCCAAAAAACGTTGGTCATGTGGGAGTTTCTATTGAGTGACTAAACAAGACTTGTTGGGAGATGTTATTTAAATCTTTGACAAAGTGTAAGATGAATCGAAATCACCGATCGGCAATTCTTGATTAGAAACTAATTTGGCAAATGCTTTTAATTAGGTTAAATAATAGCTTTAATTGTTTTATTTTGTCTGGGGCTATTATTCTCGATCCTTGTTGTTTTCTACTGACTAGCCAAGTTTTGGTTGTTTAAACCCCCACCCCCGGTTTTCGTCTGCAAGAACAGCAAAAATAAGGTTTATATAAAACCTCATTTAGTGCTCTATCTAGACACGTTCTTGAACAAGTCAGACCATAGATACTCCAGTTCGAAGCTGTCTGCCTTCAAAAAACCCATCCTTTAAGAGCCCATCCTGTGTCCTCACCTTTGAAAGCCCTTTCCTCTAATATATATATATATATATATATATATATATATATATATATATATATATATATATATATATATATATATATATATATATATATATATATGAGAAATAAACGACGATATAGGGATATTGAATTACAGGTAGGCAAAATTGTGTATTGTTTTTGAAACATATACCCCTTTAACCTGTGACAGGTGATAATATGGATGGATGTGGAAATGTTTAAAAATAATTAAAGTGAGTACCTGGTTCACAAAAAATTGAAATTTGTATTAACATGAAGGAGAAAAATGTCCTTAGTCTGTTTTTAAGCAAGGGGAGGATTTCCTATCTATGTGTGTAAAAATGATACAGGGATATAAGTATAGACATTTGTATATGTATATCAACATATACATAAATGTGATGTGCAGATCATACAGTACAATCATCTATTTGTGAGTCTATGTTCGTATAAATCTATCTTTTCAAGTGTATATATATATATATGTGTGTGTGTGTGTGTGTGTGTGTGTGTGTGTGTGTGTATGTGTGTGTGTATTTACAGACTGGTTGTGTGCATGTATATTATAGATTATAATGAATACATCTATGGACCGTATTAATTTCAAATAAATAGTAATAATGTATCGTTTTTGTGTATGTATATTGCCACATTAATGAACATATTAGTATAACTATGTTAACTATGTTTGTCAGTACAGTCATTATATCTGTGTATATATATATATATATATATATATATATATATATATATATATATATATATATATATATATATATATATATTCGGATTGAAGACATGCTTTTCCCTTGTGGATGTTAAGTTTCCCATTCCTGTGAACCAGGTGCACACGCTTTCATACATTCAAACATTGTCACATACAACCAGGATACAAGTGAAAAATGCCAAAAACCGTTAAAAAAAGTAATCCACAATTTTGCTCACCCACTATTCAAATTACATGTATAAACAGTTGCCTCTTTGCTTTCTAGCATTACTTCCTCTTTGAAGAAGTACAGAAAATGGATGAAACGTCGGGAATTGTATTTCAATGAATAAACAAAACAGCTAATATTGTCATTCATTCCTCATATTGTCGGATTCCATTATCCAGACATATATATATATATATATATATATATATATATATATATATATATATATATATATATATAATTTTCTTCTTTGCTTGTAAAAGAATGTTATTTTTTTTCAGTTTCCATCATTCCTTTTGGTTGATGGCATGGAACTGATCAGTATCAGCTAAATTGTAAATATTTACGCTTTATTTTGAAATATTAACCACTATCACCGTAGTTAGAGCAACCCTTGAACACGGTAAAGCTCAATGTGTGTGTGTGCGCGCGCGTGTTTGTGATGCTGCTCAATTGTACACTTTGTATATATACATATGTATTCATATTTATAGGTTTACTGGCAGAAAGTGACTGCGGAAGACCAAGTCATTATGGGAAGGTAATAGACAGACGGAATAAACGAATAAAACGAATGAAAAATCCCGTATCAACTCAGACGGAAACTGGTGACTTTTATGATTCAAGATCAGTCAATAAAGGCGGGAGCACACTGTTATCACGTCACACGAAATCATGCAAGTCGTAAAATCATGAAAAGCTGCAGCAGGATTCACATTTGAGTCACGTCACCTCACATGATATCACATGTGTTCACCAAATATTACATGTCAAGATTAGAGAAAATATGCTATCATGTACTCTCGCAAATGTTTGCAGAAACATAGGTTTCATGAGCAGACCAGCAAAGACACTTGATATCAGGTCACAAGCAGTGGACATCTTAGCAATTTGATAAAAGCGTTAAAATGGCTTGGACACATTTGATGCTCATGTGAATTCACATGAATACACGTAATATGATAGTACTAGGTTCCAACCTTCATATATGCTGTCCTGATTTGTGCTGATTAACAAAAACGCTGGCTTGATATTTTCCCAAGTTTCTTTTTAAAAATTATAAGTTTCTCTGAACGCGGTTGTTGTTCATATTTTCTGACCACTCGTGCAAACGTCGCCAATCGACGCAAAACTAAGTTTTTTTTACTAACGGATGGATTTTGCACAGTGTCTTCAAAGAACGCATCAGGACAGTAGATATTTGGAAAGTAAAAACGAACTCTCGAAAGAAAGAAAAAAAGTTCACTATATCAACCACCACATCGACATACAATGTCTATGAATCGATTGATAAGGAAAGTGAGTGAATCAAAGAGAACAGATACGGTGAAAAAAAGAAAGAAAACTTTTGACTCGCAAAGACTTTGCCATGAATGGAAGCCCAAAGACAGACTCTTTGATACAGAAGAATACCTACCAAGTCTCCTGCATTTCGCGAGAGACTCCTGCATATTGAAGCTGAGTGCAGTGCTCACAACCGCATGTAATAAATTTGAACAAATATTTCAAATTGAAGAAAAAATATGCCTGTAAAAAAATGTTTCCCTCCTTTTTGCAGACCTACCAAGTCTCCGGTATATCCCGGTTTAAAATCATGCTAAAATTTTCAATTCGATGAAATTGCTGTTTTAGAGCTTCTACCATTGAATTTTCTCCGTCATGAACCCCTATCCCTAACCATGGTTGGGGGACATTTTTAGAGAGAATTTCAAAAACTTGGCAGGTCTGTAACAGCTGTTAAATACAGGTCCATTACAAAGTCCTTGTGCAGTTTAAATCTTTATAACTTCTATCTGTAAAAAGTTCTGTACAGCATGGATCGTATTCTTACGTAGTTTAGCTTTAACTTTGTTAAAAAATCAATTATCTAATTATATTGCTAACGTAGTACACGTCAAAAATGACCCTTTTTTTAATTATTTGTGAATGGATCGGTACTTAAGCCTGTGATCAGTGTATCTGAGATCTCTTCCTCGGAACTAAGTGTCGTTCATCTAAACCTATTGTAATAAATTCTTTGACTTTTCCCTGTTATCCTTTCATAGATTGCTTTATATCATGCATAGAAATGACGTTATAAAGTTTCAAACTGTATATGGACTTCGTAATGACCCTGTAAATCTACTTACAAAAACTCTTACAATCTGGTATCCAGTGTATTCACAATTCCAAACATATATACATGCATAGATTTTTTTTCTTCATGGAATTGCTAGTCAACACCGTTTTCACTGTCGAAATATATATATATATATATATATATATATATATATATATATATATTATTATTATTATTATTATTATTATTATTATTATTATCGTGCTGGCAATGATATCACCAAAGCACATACATACAAAAGCGGCCCAGTATTTGTCTTGTGGTCTTAAAAAGAATATAATGCACAGTCTCTGGGGATCATTTGCTCTGGGACAGCAGCTACCCATTGCACTAAAAGGGGAGGGTCGTGATTTACTCAGATCGCTTTGTGATTTTAATCATGATGACTGGTCAATCTTTTGTTGTCTCCCATACGAGCACACGTATTAACACCCATGTTCAAATCGATCGTTTGTCTCTAATACATATATACGTGCAGGCTCAACCTAATCTCATTACATACATACACACAGCCATACATACATACATACATAAATACGTGGTCACGTACCTCAGTGATTTTTTGATGGTTTCCCTGATGGTAATTGGAAGTTTTGTGGATTTGATCCATGTTGTGGGTTTCATTATAGTATCCTGATGCCATTTAGTATATATGATTCTTATTTTGGATCTCTTCGACACGATTCCTCAAGATTGATTCTGTATGGAAGGTGTTTACTTTTTTTTTATACTTAACGGGTTGGGGGACAAATCGTTCATGTATACATATAACTTTGTTGAAAAAATAAAGCATTTCTCCACCCTAGACTGATTTTGTGGGTGACGAAAACCTTGGGGTGTGACACTGTCTATACTTTTGAGAAGGCTCATCGACATAAGAGAGGTTCTATCGGGCGATTGGATTCCTTCTCGTTATCAGTGTTGTCAACGCAAAGATTCGACCAATCCATTCTACGACCTTCTCCAGGTGTACTATCCGAACATGATATGGATAAACAGAATTTTTTTTCTCTCCGGTGATTCTGCTGTTTCCCTTTCTTTTCCCTCTCCTTTCCTTATTAGGCCTGGATTTCCGTATCTTCCCCCTACTGTGTCATGGAAGCCCCATCAAAAGTGAAATATGTGCTGGTCTGGCCGGTACACTCAGCCGACATATTGATGTATTCTGCTTCTTTGATTTTTATTAAGAGGTGATATCCAAATGGCCCTTCCGAAGGCGATAATATTAAGTGACCCAATATTTCTGTATACATTATGCGCTCCTGTCTTAGAATGATGGTCGGTCAGTTCGCTGCTCAGGTGCTGAGTTGGTGAGTTTGATCCTCACGAGGTGTCATACCTAAGTACGTTCTGGTCCAACCTTAACAATTTAACAGAGCTGTGCCTAAGAAAGTCTTGTAGAAGTTATGTGTAGTGAGTTTGATCCTAAAAGGTGCCTCACAATGATTGCCCTGTGCGGGACTTAATTGAGTTAGTAAGTATTCATTGGGCTCTTATCGGAAAGAATCCTTTGTGATAAACACAACTTTCATTTGCAGGCAAAAGCGAGAAAAAAAACTCCCTTTTATTAAGAACTTTTAACCAATACTGTCAACATAAACATGGGTTTCTCCAGTTTTCACGTCCATCTAGCTGGTTGCTTGGATTGATGGGTGATTATGTATGCACGTATATATTATGCATACAGGCTGCATCACTGGAAACTGGGGAGTGAATTTTTTTTAATTTTCCTAATATATCTCGAAAAAAACAGTCTTTTCTTTTTGGCATCAATTCGTTCAGTCTGCAATGTAATTGCATGTAGAATTAGCCCTTTACTTTGTGCCCAGCAACATTCACGTTTGTTCTGTGGAAAGTCAGCTCAACAAAAGGCGAGGGAAACAACTCATCCATTACCCACGCTTTTTTTTCAGTTTATTATTAATTGATCACCTGCAACACGGCATGCTGCCAAAAGACGTTGGTCACATGACGCTTTCTATTGAGTGACAAAGCAGACATGTTTTACATTAATGTATTCAAACCATGAGTGTCATCTTGCTTGTTATAGATGTTGTTATGGACGCAACTACTTGCTCGCTTAACATCCCCAGACGCCTATTTCGTTTTCACTTTTTGCAGTCCCGTGTGAGGGATATCTGTATTTGTTGGTACTTGAGTTATTCCGCCCCACGTGATGTTGTTTCATGCATGAACAAGAGTACGTATGGATTTCAACAGGCAGAATAAAACGAGAATAAACTAGTACAGATATCTCCCAACATGGACAGCTAGGAAGAAAGAACGAAATGGGTATCCAGAACACACTCACATACACATATACATACACACAAGCATGCACATAAAATGCCAAGTATTGGTCAACATCAAATTTTCGTCGAAAAATCCAGTTTTGATAACTCAAATACATTCGGTGCAGAAACGCAAATACATACACGTATACACACAAACACACAAGTACAATTTTTATAGGTACACCCACGATTCTTTGCTGAAATATTTTGCCCTGAAACTAGATAGATACACGGATACATCTTATGACTGATGCATCACACGCACACACATATATACATATATATGTGCGTGTGTGTGTGACATATTTGTATTCAGGGTCATTATAATGTCCTTGTGCAATTTTATACTGATTCACTGTCGCCCTAAAAAAGACCCCATCAACAGGTCAAGTGAAATACAAATTTTTTTGCTCTCGGTCCATCTGTGTATGACTCGTCTCAGAGCGCTATTGGTCACGTTTTTGGGGACCTATAACCTTGAATATTTGCATAAGGACACCACTGGACACTTTTTAAAAACGATTTTATCTTTGTTTTTCCAAAAGGTGCTTTTTGGAGTCTCCATGGTAATTTTTCACCAACAATGCCCAAATCTTGTGCTGGTATATTTTCATATAATATAAGATGAAAGATCTTTTTAAAGCAATTTCGGATCATTATTTAGACAATTAGTTCTTGCACACGCGTTGGCTACAGTGATTCATTTATGCAAGGTACGGATATTTTTCAAACATATATTCTATTTATGATAGAATTAATCTGTAAAGATCATTTAGAAGCCCAATACATTTATTTTATCATGATAAATCAGATATTGATTATTGACATTCATTCATCAGAATCAGAATCTCATAACGTTTTGTAAACGCAATGGCAGCGGCCATGTTGGAAATTGAGAATCTTGTGGATTAATTTATTAGAAAGAAAATTATTTAAGAATTGAAAAAAATCCCACACATTCTCTCATTATTATGAAATAGAGATGATTTGACATTAGAACTTTTTTATGAACACGACTCTCTGGCGCTGGAGTTTCAGCTATGTTGCTTCCTAACTTTGGAATCAGTTAGCCAATGATAAACAGGACACACACACATTATGAAGTCTTAAATCAAAAGTAAAACATTATTGTTTCGAAACTTTTATAATTGAATGAATTCAGTAAATAAATACACTTTGCAACTGTAGTTCTTTACTCGTGTTAGGTGAATCACTTGATTGGCAAGTTGCTCTTTCTTCTTACTCTTCTCCAACAAAACTTATATTTTTATTTGTTTCAATCTTTTTTATTATTACTCTCCTCGAGTGGAGACCTGAGTATTGAGATTTCCTCGGAAGGGCGCTTCCTATAAAATCATAATTATTTTCACAGATTATTCCCATCATATACTATCAGTATTTCCACAGATCAATCCTATGTAATGAAGAGCAAAAGATATGAAAATTCAAACTTGCACAGAGACTTGATAATGCTCCTGTATATGCCATCTTTGAATCAACGCATTTTTCTTGAATTTTTCCAATAATTTTGAATTTTGCATGGTTAAAGGTGGCTGGATTTTTTTCAAAATGAAGCTGAAATAGGCTTAAGTCAATGTCCAGGTAACTGTATACGCTCCAAAAACTTATACAAAGACCCCAAAAAGTATTAATGTATTATTATGGACCAGTTATTAACAGAATAATGAAAATAAAATCTTTGTTAAAGATACCTTTTGGGGCTTCTGTACGAGTCTTTGGGGTGTATATAATATTTTCAACTATACAGTTACCTGAAAATGGAATCTAGCAACTTATATTTTCCTTAGAATTAGCCACATTAACATTTTTAAAATGGTCGTTCAAGCAAATGCGTCTATCCAGAGATTTACCCCGGTGTATTCGCCGGTGTGTTTGTACATGTATGTTTGTGTTAATTTACGTATTGATCTTGATCAAAACTTTTTGTAACTAACTGATCAAAGAAAAGCGCTGACACATTGTTTGTGTTATACATACCACACTTTTTCTTTTTAGTATCAAGCCGAACCAATGACTTGTATGCAACTGCATATCCAGGGTGAGTGAGAAGTAACTCTCTATAAGAAGTCATGGTCTTGACAAAACCCTGACCTAACTTGCTGTGACTTCTTCCGGGGTTGGGGATTGGGGTAATGGAAGAGGTGCACCACATTGAACGGCAAACTCTGGATCAACCGGAGGAGCACATTCGACATGTTCTGGTCCAGATGTTGCTGGATTTCCTGCAAAGGTCTATCGAGATCATGTCGAATTCTTCCATCGTATCGTTCCAAGTGAAACTGGTTTGACAACAATCAACCAATAAATAATGAAGTTGAGATCAACTTTTAATCAGGAGTTTCTTTTCACTTGACCCTGTGCATAACATACAGTATTGGACATTTATATCTGACACATTTGCGATTTTCCTAACCGGAAGCAAATTTTGGCATAAGTAATAAACTCCTTCCTCTGGAGATTCCTGGAGGGCCAAGTTTAAAAGGAATGTCCAAAACCTATTGATGAATTGACAGTAAACCTTAAGCCGTCATCCTCTCTTGATGAAGAGACACTGGATGCTGTAATGAACGACACGCTGACCTACAATGATGAAAGCAAGAATTCAAATTGGTCCGTTTGCTTGTTGTCATTTTCCGTCTTGGCTGCCTAATTGCCACCCCCTCCCTCACCTGCTTATCAGTTTTAGGAAAACTTTTGTACACCCACACACCGCTCTTGTTTGGACAACCCCGCCTGGTATTTCATTTTTTAAAGTCCAACCTACTCTCTCCGTGGTAATGGATGGTAGGGGTTGGGAATGGACGACTACAGATTTTTCAGTTTTCCTTTCATAAGACGACCATTATAGACAATGCAAGGGGTAGAACCTGCTTAAACTAATCATATTTATGAACACAATTAGTTCAATCAAGTTTAATTGTATCCGATAATTTCAGCACTTTTAAAGTTTTGTATCGCCAAAAATTTTTTTGTTTGATCTTTCTTCGAAAACAAAAGAAATTTCTCAGTTCTGTCAATACTGCACGTGTTTAGTCCCCATGTGCCTATCCAACCTCTACAATAAATCCTTTTCTAACGACTTTTCTTTTAAATACTACTAAATTGTGTCGGTGGCCATTGTTTTCTACCCGTCAGCTTATTCTCCCACCCTGCTTATTAAATTATGACAGACTTTCCACACCCCCTTGTTTATTCCGACCTCGGCAATCAAACATCCAAGAGTAAGGAATGAAGAAAAAGAATTGGACCGTGTATGTCACAGTTGAATGCCTGATTCGTGCGCGCTCAATGCATGCATTGTATATAGATGCTATCTCTTTGACTAATAATCTACGCCTCTTATAAATGTGCCAGGTATAAATGTTATGCATTGTAAAAAAGAAAGATTCATGGGCCAAAAGACCAGATTTGTCGAATTTGGCCACAGAAAGAATAAAAGAGCAAACTTTCTTTGTATGATATATGAAACAAAATGTCAAATAATCGTTAGCTGTAATCTGAAACACTTTCTTTCTTCCAACTAAGAGGCTGTGACCACAACATGAGAACGAGACTGTCCAGGAATTCATGCAGAATTGAAAAATATATATATATTTATTCATGACATTATCTTTGTGTATATATATAAACATAAATATTATGATATATTTTTGTCTTGCCCTCGTATCATATATGTGCCCAAATACTAATCTGGATTTTTATAGAAATGACTCTATGGAAAGGAAGTTCTCACATTTGCAAATGTCGGAAGTGAAAATTGAAATGATCTGTGTCTACGAGCAACGCTGGTTTCAAAATATTTTTCTCTTACATTATGAATGGATCTAAAAGCAAATCACAAAATAAACCACTTCAATGTACGCTAAATTCAATAAACATGGTTTGGAAATTTTTGAACCATATTGATCAATAAATAATATAGATAATTTGATATATATATATATATATATATATATATATATATATACATATATATATATATATATATATATATATATATATATATATATATATATATATATATTAGGAAATGGGTATGCAATTTAAGTGAAATAATAATAAATTGTGTTAATCTGAAACTTCATTTGGAATATCCTCCGTTATCACACGATGGATTTTGCCTACATAAATAGAATAAATGATTAAAGGAAATGGAATTGCAGCAGGAATATAACCTGCAACCGTTAGGATATATATATATATATATATACATATATATATATATATATATATATATATATATATATATATATATATATATATATATATATATATATATATATGTGTGTGTGTGTGTGTGTGTGTGTGCATGTTTATGTGTATGAAAATACATAAATTAAAAATATAAAGAATATTCACATCAAAGCCCTGTGATGTGCTGAGGTAGTCATCTATCTATTTCCCCCCTCTATATCACTCTCTCTCTCTCTCTCTCTCTCTCATTCTCTCTCTCTCTCTCTATATATATATATATGTGTGTGTGTGTGTAAATACGTATATATGCATAATCAGCATATTGGTATAGTAAATCTGACAATGAGAAAATGAAATGACAGTATCAGAATGTATGCCGTACAAATGATTCTATGATTCTTTTCCGATGTTTCACCCAAACTGGCTTTATAACATTCCTTGATAACGCCAAGTTGGCGAAACGACAAAATAAAAGAAATTGTTTGCATAGCAAGTCCTCTGATATTGTCATTTCACTCTCATATATATGCATGAATAATGTACGCAGAAGTTCTTTTCAAACGACATGAAGGGTAAATATCTCGAATCATTCACACCTTATTTATTCAATTGTAACCAAACCTTGTCCAATAATGTTTATCATCTATTAACGAATTGCCAATAATCCCTCCCATCAGTTTAGATCGTGGAGCTTAGCACTGAGCATGAAAGAATGGCAGTTATGCATTTGAGGACGATGTCCCTCTTTGTCATCAATTCATGAATTTTCTTTTCTAGTTTATCTGCGACTGGAAAGATTCTCAAATACCTCCTTTGCATGACAGGGACAGGACAGTCCGAAAGATTTTCAAGAAAATCCCAGATCAAGCTGACATAAAAAACCTCCAAAATATTTTCTTCAAAATATCAAATTGAATAGAAATATAACAGTTATCTTACCTACATTTACAAGAGATTAGAAATGATAACATTTGAAGACTTGTTTAAAACGAATATTTCATTCCATTTTTTCGTTTGAGTTCATGATACCCAAATTTTATCGCACCTTACCACAATTCACAATGTACTTTTAAAAAAACACACCCGTTTCTTAAGTCATTCATTCTTCTTGAAAAAGTTCTCATATAAACGGAACCTTGAATGATTTTAAACAAGCATACCAATATTGTCATTTCAAACATCATATTGTCAGAGTAACTGCAGTTCATACTAATACTTTATTTCACTTTTATTTCTAGATCACAAAAATTACATCCTCTTCTCCCCAGTTCCTTTTGAAAGAGTAAATATAACCTGCGATCCTTTATTTTATCCGTTCAGGTCCTTGAATAATTCGTTTCTAGGTTCGAGCGTAGTGCATTCTATTCTATCCTAAGTAATAGATTGCTTTGCAAGTAAGCTATTTTTTACATTCTGTGCTTTTGAAGAATTGGTGTTTCTTGTTAATATAAATATATGAGTTAATCTCAAGAACTTGTCTATTTGAAGTGAGAAGAAAAAAAATAGAATTTTCAAGATATAAACCCAGAAACCCACATGGTTGGTAAAATCCTCAGATTTTGGGGAGGAAAATCAGACATTGGTCGCCCCAGTGCATGGCAGTTTCTATAGGTCAGCATTGTAGATCATTTTGATAGAATATTTTTCCTTAGGTTTCGCAACGATTTCTTTAGAGACCAAGAGAGCAAAGACCACTTTTGCAAATGGCAGCGGGTTTTGTCCAGCCGAAACACACACCTGTCCCGTTTCCTATTTTGTTGCCTCAGTAGTAATAGTTTTTGCAAACATTGCAATCGAATCAGTGAAGCCCCGCAATTGCCCGACCAACCAGCTGAGGGGGATAAAGATTCTTCACTCAATGAATTTCCGTGTGCCCGTGAGTTTGGATGTGTCTCCCGGCACTTAAGGAAAATGTGTGCGCCGCTAGTCAACATCTAGAAACTTTTTTTTGTTTGTTTTTTTGTTTGTTTTTCTTTTCAAAAAGTACTTTTTGGGTGTCTCAATGGTATTTTTCGACCAACAACGTCCAAATGTTGTGCTTTTATTTTTTTCAATAATTTTAGATATTTTTTTAGATAATCAGTCCGGATACATGCGCTAACTATGGATATCCATACAATTTCTGGTCGATGGTGACTCCCTTGCATCATGTAAAGCAAGGTAATATCAGATAAGGTGAACCATAATCCAATGTTTAATTTCTGGAAAATATCGTACTCAGCTGAATTCTGAGTACATTCAAGATTTACAGAATCCAAACCATACCCAGAAGATTTCATATAGTCATTTGCCGTAATTCATGTTTGGTCGTTCATTACTATCAAAGTCCTGGGAGTTGGACCAATCGAAGTGTGTAGAAGCATCAAGAAGGAATCTTTGTCACAAAAAAAAACTGCCAACATAGGTTTCTTCAGTTCTTTTAAGTTGGTCCATCTGGCTAGCTGGCTGGCTGAATATGTATTTATCACTCTCACAAGCCGTACTGATGGAACCAGAGGGCTGAAAATATAAACATTTACTAGTTATTATGTAAAGAAAAAAAGGGGGGGTTGAGTGTTTCCTACCCTTAGTTATATTTTTTTGTCGAAAATTCAATCTGCAATATAATTTTATGCTAAATTGATCAGCTAATTTGTATCTGTTTGTTTTTTAGTGATCTCTACCCAACAAAAAGCTATAGAAGCAACTTATTCACTGATCACTCTTTTTCCCCATTTTTTTCAAGTCGATTACCCCCAACATAGCATGCTGTCAAAAAACATAGGTCTACTCAGCGACCAACTAGACGTGTTTCATCAATTTTCTGGTGAGGAATACGTCACAACCGGCTTTTTCTTGTAGTATTCAATTCTTCGATGTTCCTTCGCCGTTTTAATTACACTTTTGTGTTCAACATCGAAATATTTCGCTGTTGTCGGACGGAAACATCTGGTACAACCTCCACATCACTTTTCACAGCTCACCAGTTTTTGGGTTCCAATTTCCCAGGCCTCCAATTGTTCAGCCGACCGTCAATAACATGTTCACATTTCTCATTTACAGCTCGAAATACGGTACTTTTGTGAAAATCAACTATTTTGAGACTCTTCTGAAAATCAGATGAGTAAAACTCGTATGTTTATCGATTACTTATTTAGATATTTCCCGACAAGTAATTTTAAAAATGACAGGAAAATAAATTGATATAGTGTGAACCCTCTATGTAATATATATGTGTGTGTGTGTGCGTGTATGCGTGAGAGAGTCTGTGTGTATGTGTGTATAAATCAAAAAATAAAGTAACTCTGATACCACCATATCTGAATAAATAACTTGAGAATTGCATAGTAGACTCTGCATATGATATATATATATATATATATATATATATATATATATATATGTATATATATATATATATATATGTATATACATATATATATATATATATATATATATATATATATATGTGTGTATATATATATGTATATATATATATATATATATATATATATATATATATATATATATATATATATATATAAATATATATACTCGTCAGAAATGGTGGAATTATTTAGGTACGTATCGGCACTACTAAAAAGCCCAAAGCTTTTTTATCAGCTGATTTGTAAATCAAGTATCCTAATTTTAGGTTTATATAAAGTCTCAACTCATCTCACGCAACTTTGATATGTGATCTGACATGAAGTCTTGAGAGTTCCTACGGCAGAATTTCAATATTTATATCATGATAGGACGGTAAATCAACCAATGAGATCACCCAATTTGAGTATAAACAAATAAATGAATTAATCAATAAGGTTGTCTATACAAATCTCAAACTCCCTTGCTTCATTAAAATCTAATAGGTAAACGAAACTGAATTTAATTTCTTCATTGAGTATTATTCAAAAACTATGTGTCCCATTCCACCCTCTTTATGAGTAGTTCCTGTAATATAGCAAATCGTCCTGAATTGAAAAAGCGGATTTGCCATCAGTTTTTGCATCATGACGTCACTGGTTTCTGGTGAGGTCATTGTCATTGTTGTGACAATCGAAAATAAGGTCTAAACCTAAAAGTGCGAGTTTCCCAATATTTTCCATAACAGAAATTCAATGTTTTGAAAAGAAAAATACTGAAAACTTGTAAACGCAAATTGACAAGATATGGTGACATGAAATCACTCTTTTCTCTTCTCTTTTTCATTCGCGTTTTCAATCCCAATTTCTTATAAACTCACGATGATAAAATCATTTGATAATGAACAAACAGAAACATTAGCACATAAGCTCATTATATATATATATATATATATATATATATATATAAAGCTTTCCAGAATATACTTAGATATTTATAGATATACTATAACTAATGCTCAATTTTTCAGGGTTGAGAACGCTCCAAGTAGGGCAACTCGTTCATTATAAGCTATATAGCAATGCTTCCTGGTGGATGGGGAGTCATCTGTAAGTAAATATATCACTTAAATTCGGTCCTACTAACTGTTCAGTTCTGCGTAAGGCAGGGGTAAAATGCCAGTCTCTGGGTCTGAAGCAAAGGTTTCGATCCTACCGCGCGGTACTGGGTGGGATAAGTGAGCTTTATCATAAGCTATATAGCAATGCTCTCTCAACTTTGGAATGGGACATTCTGGTAGATGAGGAATCATGCATAAGTAAATATATCGCTTAAATCCGTACTGTGTAGGGCCTAGGTAAAATGCCAGTCTTTGGGTTTAAAGCGGAGGTTTCGATCCTACCTCGTGGATGTGATATTGGATAGTCTGTAGCCATTCTGAAGAATTGTAATACAACGAAACAGTTGTCTGTGGATGACTTAATTATATATATATATATATATATATATATATATATATATATATATATATATATATATATTCTGGGAAGGTTCACTGCTTTATACACTAAAGATTTATAAGTTGTTGTTTTTTTTTTAAATTAGCTCATTGCAGTCCCTGATTTCCAAATGACTGCTGATGCAACTATTGTATTATTTTCAAAAGGTTTTATGTTTTCCACGGAAATAGATATTTTAGTACTACATGTGAATTTTTTCTAGTGGGGATCATCAATTGTTTACCATGTAACTGTTTCAAGACGTTTGAAAACAAAACATTTATTCTAACATGGGTCCCCAGCAGTGTTTATTCAAATCTATTTTGCCTCAAACTTTGATCATTTCATATTTAACTTGATATGTTATCATCAACGCCTACGTCATAATACACGGAATTTGTTATTCAATTCAGATCACGATCATAAAGTATTGGACATAGATTTTTTTCATATTTTCTATCACTCATTGAAACAAAGAGCTTACTCACATAGGCTATCATATATATATATATATATATATATATATATATATATATATATATATATATATATATCATCAGTCTTTTAATGGCAGTCGATGGACATAGACCTTCCCAAAGAACTACCATATTTCTCTATTATGGGCGTTGCAGAGCCAGTGTTTTCTGAATTCGTCTAGTTCATCTCATCTTCATCTTTTATTTTCTCGGTCTCGGTTATATATATATATATATATATATATTCGTTTCGCCGTTGGTTGATAGTCAGCAAGCTGGTCTAGCAGACTATTATTATCAGGTAGTGTGTGTATGTGTGTTTGTATATGCCTGCAGGGGTGCGTGCATAACAAATTCGGTCGAAATTGATAAAGATTTTTTTTTCTAGTTGGTGCCCAAATTAACACAATACATCGTCATTGCATGTATGCGGTTATGGTCGTTGTCGAGTTCTAAAGCTACAAGGAGTAACGTACAACCCATGAATATGTTACCATGAACTATTAATTTGAATCCTACAGGAATATACATTTATATAAATCATACAAATTAGGAGTACAATATGATATAATGTATAGTATCCTATATCTAATAGGTTTATTTCATCGAATGTTCGATATATTCAACATTAAACATTAAGTTGATTTCTAGTAGAGTTGAAATATGATGAACTAAGGATTTAATACACAAACATGTTTATGTTTAGTTAAGTGAGAATAAAATACTCTGAGAGAGGAAATATACCTCAAAGAACGAATGGTTTAACTACATACTGATAAGGAAAATATTTAAACCACCTCCTCCTAATTCATAATGTATAACTGCCAACAAGCGCAGCATCCTCACTAAATAAAACAGGAAAAAGCATAACAAGCCAAAACCAACCACAAAACGAGTGAACAAAAAAATAAAAAGAGAGATATACAAATAGAATAAAAGAAAGATCTCATGACCTACAAAAATATCCCATTCCAGCCCCCCCCCCCAAATGTCCTGAATAGGAATCTAAAATAAATCGGATCATCCTCCTGAAGAAGCCGAAACAGAGCAGAAACATTAATGTATTTTTGCAGCGAATCTTCACTTCATATATATACATATATATATATATATATATATATATATATATATATACACTAATTATTGAACGCTGATTCATAGCTGCACTATTTTTATCCATCGGACTCGCTAGATTTTCTGATAATCTAACATTTGCACATAACCAAGTGACAATGAAGCGCATTAATAAAGGCTTGTAAGCTCACACACCAAATCATAATCAAAATAGCAAAAGATTTTGGGTCCAGGGGATTTGGCCCCTTGTGAGGAGAGTTCAATCATCTAACTTTGATGGAAAATGGAAATTCGCAATAAATAGAAATGCAATATCACTCAATTTGTGAATTAAAATGCCAAAGGCAGAATTATTATTTATGCAATTCATGTATGTACAAATAAATTCTTGTATTTCTTTTTCTTTGTTATTTTTATGAGATAAATTATTACAAATCATAAATATTTTTCGCTAATTTATAAGTTCTTTTTATTTTTGTCTTAATATTTTATCACAAAATTTTGCTCAGACCAATTAACCTCCAGCAATTAAGAATAAACCTGTGGTGGTTTCCGAACCCGCACACCCTAGCCAAGGAGAATCACTGTTTAGCCCAGCTTGCTTTATTTGAAAAATAATAAAATATTTTTTGTTACTCTACTATGTCAATAGAAATAGCAGTAGGTGAACTACTTTTTATTCAACTTTTTTTACCTGCAACCCGATTGGAGGCCGAAGGGTTCAAAATGGCTCCTCCCTCTCTCAGCTGTGCCACTGACGATTGGTTCTCTGGAAGTTGTAATCTGTAAATTTTTGGTTAAAAATTCTAGTCCATGCATGAAAAGTTTTTAACTGATCGAAAAAATTTGAATTCTTGAGTAACAGAAACACCTTTTTTCCTGTCTACCTGTCATTAAAACTTCTCTAATTGGTCATTTCGAGTGGAAGCACATGACTGGAAATTTAGACGTAGCCCGATGATGTCGTTTATCAGTGCCCGTAGAGTCATTCCTTAGATTGGTTGGTTAGAACTACTAAAGATCCTTTTTTAAGGAAAATATTTTCACGAATTATTTAGTTTAGATTTTCATCTCATCTTTCACGTCGATAAGAACTTTAAATCTGAACTTTACAACTAAAACTGACGCGTTTCATCAATTTTCAGTAAGTCCAGCTAGACTTGCTTTTAGTGAGGGTTTCAACGGTTTTTTTGTTTTTAGTGAGGGGTTCTACAGGTTGTTGTTTTTTTCTATTGCACGATTCAATGGGTTTTTGTTTTCTTTCTAGTGTGGGGTTCAACTGGTTTCTTCGTTATTGTGGGAGATCAACGTGAGTTTCTGCTGATTCGGTCATTTAGTTTGTGCCCAATAAGATTTGTGCTAGTTTTTCGAAAAAGTCAGATGTTTTTTAGTAAATCCTGCTTTACAAAAGACAAGAACAGTAAAATCCATTGATCTCTCCCTTTCCCAGTTTTTTTATTGATCAACCCAACACGGCATGCTGCCCAAAAATGTCGGTCACGTGACAGATTCTAGTGAATGTTAGTATAGCGTCTTTGATTAGAATATTCGACTAAGTCCAATGAGATAGCCGTCAAAATTGGACTGCATGATTGGAACAGATTTTGACCGTAGACTGGTAAATAAGCTGCCATTTGTTAGTTTCGTAATCAGCGTATTGACTCATGGACAATATGTTCTCTAATTTTCGTAGCTGAAATCAATGTTTTTTTTTATAATAAGTTAGTATTTTTTACATTCGAGTATAATGCTACCTCGTTACACTAGGAAGGCCTCCCCACTCTCTTTCTCTCTGTCTCAACTTCTACCTCCCTCCCCTCTCTCTCACTCCCTCTTAATAACTCTGCCCTTCAATTTCAACTCCCCTCTCTCCTCCACTCTCTGTCCCTCTCTCCTTTTCTCTTTGTCTCACTTCTTCTATCCTTCAATGTCCCATCCTATCCTGTCTCTCTCCTACTCCTCTCTCTCTACCTCTATTTATCTCTCATTTTCTCTCTTTACCCTCCCCTTTTACTCCTCTTTCTCCCCTTTGCTCTTTCTCCCCTTTGCATCACTCTCTTTGTCTCTCTTCCAATCTCCCCTTCAATCTCCCTTCCTACCTAAATCTCTTTCTTTGTCTTTTCCCCCTAAACTCCGTCCTTACCCCTCGCCGACCTTCTCTCCCAGGTTTAAACTGGCTTCCTTAATTACCCATTATTGTTGATTAACCACTTTTCATTTGCATTATGGTTTTCGGAGTCCACTTACATAGCCCCGACGACATCTTGTCGTCAAAGATCTAACCCTGTTCCAAATTGGATCGACCTGAAAAAAGGTGTCTCATTTTTTTCTTAATTTTCGGCTGTCAACTACGAAGTTCTCTCACGTTGATGAATAAGAATTAGAATCAAGCATATTAGAAACTGTCAATCAAAATTGTCACCCAAACTGTCAGTTCTTCAGTTATCAAGTTGCTCTGGCTAGCAACATATATATATATATATATATATATATATATATATATATATATATATATATATATATATATATATATATATATATATGTATGTATACATATATATATGAAATGCTCTTTCAAAATGAAATGGAGCACTCTGGTGGATGAGGAATACATACGATGAATAAATATATCGCTTAGATTCGATGTAACTGACCATCCAGTTCCGTGGAGAGAGAGGATACCAACCTCCGCGTCTGAAGCTGAGGTTTCGATCCTGCCTCGTGGTACTTGATGGGATAATGGATAGTCAATAGCCACACTGAAAAGTTGTAATACAACGAAACAGCTGTCTGTGGATGACACAATAATATATATATATATATATATATATATATATATATATATATATATATATATGCGTGTATGTGTGTGTATATGTATATATATGTATGCATATGTATATACATATATATACATGTATATATATATATATAAACATGTGTGTGTGTATATATATATATACATGTGTGTGTGTGTATCCATATATATATATATATATATGTGTGTGTGTGTGTGTGTGTAAGAAGGATATTAACCAGACAATGGAACATGTGGAATAGGATGACAAAAAAAGTGCATTTTTGCTTTTTTTTTTCTTTTAATTCTGCTCTTAAGTTGCATTAAGGGGATGCACTTCACGATCCGAATTTAGGCTAAATTGGCCCTCTTTCCACGTTGAGTAACATTCACACGATGAGAGAACCAAAGTATTCATTTATCATCTCTTTTTAATTTTTGTTATTGCTCGCTCCCAACACGACATGCTGCCAAGAGACATTGGCGTGGCAGTTTCTATTGAATGACACGTCAGACATGTCTCCATTTTTTTTTTTTTTTTTTTTTGCTGAAGGTCCAAGTGGTCAATCTCGTTACCCTATCTTGGTCGCTGTATGAGTTAAGGCTTCAGTGGGGCACTTCAAAGGGTATACATGCTCCAATCTACTCAAACCTCAACGAGAACAGAAAAATGATACGTGGCCGGTTTAACGTGAGGAACCTCACAAGCGAACGTGTAGGGCACAACTATTGTCGCGAGGTCATTGGAGAACTTCAGTTAGTAAATAGGGAAAACCTCCACGTACAGACTTACCAGACCAATGCAAAGGGCATCGCATGAAATTTCGGTCACCTGCAGTTACAGGTTAATATAAAAACTACACTACCTACATTTCACAGCAAGAAAGTAGTGACGTGCGCATTAGCGTGCACTACAGATTTGTTTATTTTCCTTCATTTTTGGGAGCAGAAATGTAAGGGAGATTGATTGATGTTGTGTACCGTGTGCTTGTTTTTCCAATGACACAGTAATCAAAAATTCGGTATACAAAACTTTTAGAAATATATTGAAACCCTTGCTCCAATAGCACGAATGACCAGGGCTCCTTTAATTTCAAACGATGGGGTGTTACAAAAAGGTCAACCAGAACTATCACCAGATATGTTAACTTAAATTTATGCAGTTTTTAAGTGGGTCTGGCTGGCTGTCTGGCTATCATTGTGAGCAGCAGTCATACAAGCAGCACCAATGGGGACAGACGGCTGAAATTTGTGCTTTTTTAATGATCTACCAACAGAAGTTGAGAGTAGTAATTCATTCATTGATCACCCCCCTTTTAATTTCTTGACACGGAATACTACCAAAATATGTTGGTCACAAGAGGGTTTCTAATGAGTGACTAACCAGATGCGTTCCTCTTAGTTTGAAGAAATCATAAGTATTTGAGAGAAGAGCATATGACTTTGTTTTATCTGATAGCCTGGAGAAGCTAACCGTCCTGCCCTCTCTTTGCTGACGTTATGAGTAATCGATCGCCGAGCCCTATCACGATTGCGTTTTA
The DNA here is from genome assembly GCA_963457665.1 of Thysanoteuthis rhombus. NCBI lineage: Eukaryota > Metazoa > Mollusca > Cephalopoda > Oegopsida > Thysanoteuthidae > Thysanoteuthis > Thysanoteuthis major. Next base: position 5,762,070 of record OY735226.1, on the reverse strand, counting down.
TGCCGCCATCATAATCATCAGTATTTTTCTGTGCATCGTTGAACGTAGACCTCCCCAAGGATCACTAAACATCTCCATCATGGGCGTTGCGTGGCCAGTATTTTCTGAATTTGTGTAGTTACATCATCTTATTTTTTTCTGGCCACAGTTTCAGTGTATGATCTTTTGGAACTCACGTTGACCACCAGTGGCTGTTTAACATTCTTGCAATATGTGTCGCCCATTGCCATTTGAATTTTCTAATGGATTCAATGATATCTCTGTTTCGTCTCTAATTCACTGTGCTGCCTTGTGATCTCTCCAGCATCAAGCATGACTCTCTCCAACACCCTTGACATAGTTTTTATCATAACCATCATCACCTTAATATTTTAGCGACCGTCTTTGGACAGACGTAGTTGGTCAGGGCATCTTATTTTTTGCGGACCAGAGTGTCACATGAGGAATAGATACATTCACATGTAATGAATAGAGAAACATAGAAACAAGTAGAGAAAGTCGTTCGTAACTTCAAGTGGAAAGGTCCATTGTCTGATTGATGAAAATTTTCGTCATTCGCTGTGAAGCCTTAGAACTGCAATGACGTGAGTTCTAGTAATCTGTAATTAATGGATTAATCAGCAACAGTCATTCTTAATTAATATATCTCCATCGGAAACAGCTCCATCCGGAGTTGAGACGTTGGCTTTAATACTTAATTTTGTTACTGTATGAAGTCTATCTTTGTGTGTTTGTGTGTGTGTGTGTGTGTGTGTGTGTGTGTTTTTCTCTCTCTCTCTCTCCTCATTTTTTCTTTTTTTTCTCACTCTATATCAATCTTCCTTCTAACCTTTCTCTCTTCCATCCTTTCCTTCTATTTCTTTCTCTCTCTCCTTCTCTATCTCTAATTATCTACCCCCCCTCTCTCTCTCTCTCCTCATTTTTTTCTTTTTTTTCTCCCTCCGTATCAATCTTCCATCTTACCTCACTCTCTTCCATCCCTTCTATCTCTCTCTCTCTTTCTCTCTCTCTCTCTCTCTCTCTCTCTCTCTCTACCCCTCTGGGTTTAATCAGTTCCCTTCAATCAACTGTTATTCTTAATTAATATCCCTTCATTTGAAATATGGGACCGTGGAGAGAGGATCTGCCTCCACAGAGATTAGACAACGTCGTCTTGTCACCAAAGATTTAAACTCTTTGCAGATTGGATTTTCCATCCGTCTACTTTTGCATGCAACTTTGGTACATTTGGTTGGTTAAACGATGTAGAATGTCATTGCTATCCTACTTAGAGGGAGATTACTTGGGGGTCCTCCATCACTGGAAGTATCGTTCATTAGTGGGCGATTTGCGATTTTCAGTGGGCGGTAATTCGTTCGCTATGCTTTAAAGATATTTCAAACTTTTATGTTGGGTTGGCTGGCGTTAACATGTTTTAATCTATTTTAATATTTATATATATATATATATATATATATATATATATATATATATATAAATATATATATATATATATATATATATATATATATATATATATATATATATATATATATGAAAGTGGGCGGCAAAAGTGTATTGGTTGAATATCCCTTGGTTAGTTGGAAGTTCTACTGATGAAGAGGAGTTACTGGGCAAAGCCAATCTCTTTTTTCAAACAAGGTTCAGTTTTATAATGTAAATTTATGCAGTCTTGGTCCCTAGTTTTCGCCAAATTTATTCCTATTTTGTTTTCTTTTTAATCCAGACTTTTTGGTGATCCAGCAAAATGCGAAAGAAGTAATATATTCATTGATCGCCTCTTTTTCCAACTTTTCAATTGATCATCCTCAACACAGCGTGCTGCCAAGAGACGTTGGTTGCGTGACGATTTTTATTCAGTGACTATCAAGACCTGTCTCTCAATTTAGTTTAATGGATCGCTAGCATAAAAATAAGCAAGTAGCTTTAACCCATTGACTGTGGCAGAAGCATCTCAGTTGCCTCAGTTGCCAAACGTAGCGGTGACGACGATTATACAGAATTAGCTGAATAATGTGTTTTCTCAGTAAAGAATGGACCCTTCCACTTAAAAATACAGACAAAAAAGCATAGAGACGATCTGGCATCTAGGACAGAGTTCAAGCCACTTAAGATCAGACGGACGCAGATGTGGGGTCTAAGCTCATGAGGCGTGGTTCTGTCCTGCATGGTCAAGTTCAAAGACTAAGATTCGTCAGACCTAAAGAGCAGCGCTTTTTTTGTCCCTGCGACAATAGTTGTGAGGACTGAGGAGAATTTTTGAGGAGCTTCCACGCACACGTTTGGGTGTGTGACAACCACACATTTAATCGACCTTGGGTCATATTATTTCCCCGTGTGGATTGAGGTCGGCTGGAGACCAGTAGAAAAAAAGTGGATGGGTTGAATATGTGAATGATGGAAATTTCCGTCATTTGCAATTGAGCAACAGGACTGAAACTTCTGTCATCTGCAGTGAATGGGTTAACAGAAAAACAACACAGCCTACATTCCACAACAAGAAAGTTGTGAGATGTGCCTTGGTGTGCGCAACAGAATAGTTTGTGTTTTAATTATCCCTCTTCATTTTGGGGAGCAGATTAAGTCCTTTGAATTTGCGGGGCAGAAGCTTGTGACCGGCCTGTAAGATTCAACACGATCACTCGACTCAGTCTAGTCAACTTTCCCTCTAGGGAAAGTAAGTTTCTCAACTTTTCCGACCACTGGTCGTGTTGAAAAGATAAACTATTTCATCACATTTTTATATTCAATTAATCATTTAGATATTCTACTTAATTGTTATCAGTGGATGACTGAGCCAAAATAAATACCTCAATAGATTTCTCGTCGTACGAATTTCAAAGACGACAGGTCTAATGTTTTCCCTTGCGTAACCATTTTTTACAGATTATTTTATCATAGTTTATTACACTTTATGAATTCATCTTGTTTTTGGACAAGAGTTAATCTTCATACGTAAGTATGTCGGTCGAGACAATATTATTTGGGAGCGAGTAAACCTTTCCCACTAACTCGGCCAGCGGTCGAGTTACTTTTTTCAAAAAAATCTCACGGGCTGTTTGTGACAGAACCTTGCATGAATGTAGGGTAGATAAAAATGCATTAGAAGGCTTCTGTGTTGATAAATTACGACCCGATCAAAAATATGGAACCACGAAATTGCTAGCAGAACTTTGTAACTAAATAAATTCAAGTCAGATTTTGCACACACGTATACACGAGAGTGAAATGATAATACATGAAGGCCTGCAGTTCAAAGGATTCCTCTATTTCGACGCTTCACCAAACTAGATATTATCAAGAAATCTGAATTAGGCAACATCGAAATAAAGTAATCATTTATACAGCAGGCCTTCAAATATTGTGATTTCGCTCTCATATTATCGGATTATCCATAATCCATTACCAATAAACTGATCGTACAGATACATGCAAGCACTTAAAAATGAAAGCAAAAAGGCAACATAAAAACTATTCAAAATATAAAAATCAAAAGTAACTCCGATAAACATGCTTTTTGGTAAACAATGCTTGATTAAAAAATCAAGTGGATAACATACAAGGCTTATTCCATGTCTGATTCGGTGTAGTATCCTCTAAGAGAGCGGTATCCAAACTGTGTTCCGCGGAACCCTATTGTTCCAGCAATTCTATGAAACAAATATAGTTTCCCAAATGCCAGATTTTATCTTGTGTGATAATTAATTAACGATAAAGTTCTTAACAAATTATCGCTCTTAACTAAATTTCAAATACTTTTTTCAACCATCATTTTGAGATGTATATATGAGTTGTTTCTTGAAAGGGAATTCCATAGAAGATTTAATTATTGAAAAGGTTTCCCGAGGTTTGAAGACCCCAGATCTACAACAGGGTTTCTCAAATGTTTTCCTTTGTGAAGACTTTTTCATCTCTGTAAGACTGTCCATCTACAAGCTCAACAAAAATAATTACATGTTGGCAGTCGCTTCGGCCATCTCGGCCTGCCAAGCAACTGAACAAAGACACCAAGCCTAAAAAATTGCAAGTTATTACGAAAAAATAAAAAATATCAGTGGAAAGCATTGAATTTTTTTAACAATACATAAGTAACATATAGAGTACATTTTTGTATAGAAATAAAAGCCACTCTAGTTAATTGAGTGATCTTTTTGAAAGATTTTAATATTTTTCAAACTCTTGTTAATATTTGTGCTTTTCCCTTCTACCTGAGGGGTAGGGCATGTGGCAACCCTACTTTGAGAATTCTTATTCTTGAATACTACTTCAAAGATTTGGTGGAATAATAACAATATTTTATCAAAGAACATTTATGAAAACAAGTACGTTTCAGGAGTTATTTTTGTCTTTTATGGGCTGCTCTCACGGACTTTTGACCACGAAGAGACATGTCTCTATAAGAATGCTAGAAACTTACGACCAGTCAATATCATCGTGATAATGTTTGTGTTATTAATAAGAATAAAAATTGAAGAAAATTAACGTATGAAAAATATCTGTGTAAAGAATATACACTCAGAGATGTTTGTGTTTGAAAACTCGTTCACACTGAATGAACTGCAGGAATTTGTATTTGAAAGAATTAGCTCAAGATACACAAAATTTTAAAATTTTCCACGAAAATTAACTGAAGAGCTGATTCCAATGAAATGTTTAGTATCTATTTATTTATGAACTAATATTTTCAATGAAAGGGTATTTTGTGAGAGAATCTCATGAGAATATTCTGAGTCAATCATCTCCTACTTCTGAATTTTAGTAAATCTGAAAAAAAAACATTTTGCGTAACAAAGATAAGAAATTGAATCGGTAAAATTTTTATTCGAAACAAGAAAACAATTTTCTAAAGAAAAAAGATATAGAAATGCAATATTATTTTTTTTAAATTCTGTTTAGGAAGTTTTGAATCGCTTCTCTCATTCGAATACAATTTTTGATTTGAAAGTATATTCTACCAGAATTTTTTATGGTTCTCAAGAAATACATTCATTGAATTATCAATATTTCTGTGTTCTGAGTATCGATAAATCTAAATTTTCACTAAATTTGATGAGACATTTCTTTAAAAAGAATTTTGATTATCTTTCTTTTAATAACATACGATCTACATAATTAAGTATGAAAGTGCATTGAAGATATTAGTCAGAAATTTGATTTACGAATAATTATATGTTGATAATTCCTGGCGCCCATTCAAAGAAGATTCATTCGAAGTAAACATGCACTGATAGTAGATGTAGTACGGGGTGTATAGGAACTCAGTTATTCGACCTTTGAACGGTGTTCACCTGTCAACGTAACTAGAGTAAATAAATGTATTTTTCACAAAATATCGGTGACAAGTGAGCAATATTTTTCAAAACCAGGTTATATGATAATCAAATCAAATAATTCCCTTCGAATCAAATTTCTCTTAGGCCAATTCTATTTTCGAAAGATTTTGGAAAATTGACTGCCAATTATTCAGATGACACATTATCAATGGAGAAATCCGTATTCTTGTAGCCAAAAAGTGGACACGACATTTGAATTCACCGAGAGTACGCAATTTTTTTTTTTTTTTTTACAAATAGATTCATGCTTGTTTTTTGCAACTAAAGCCAAGATTAAACCTTAAAAAGAGATATTCAATCAAAGCCATCCGGTTTAAACGTGCGTTGAAAGTTCGTGAGAGTAGCTATCTTTTACATTCTAAAACTATGACGAAAACTCTTTTACAATGATTAATATTCAATAATATTAGACTAGAGTTTTATAATTCGATTATTTTTTTATTTTACGCTTCAGTTTTATTTTATTTTCCACGCAACCTGAACGTGTAAATTTTAATCATTATACTTTGCGATCATTAGAAGATGTTATGAGTATTTTTTATATTTGGGGCAATTTCTCCAGAGCCAGACTCATAAATTTCAAGTCGTTTTGAGGTGAAAATCGATTTTTTTGTATTAAAATTAATTATTGAGTTGGTGCAAAAATAATTGACAATTTTTACCATCAACTTTGGGGCAGTATAGCTCAGCATAGAAACAGTTATCAATCGAAATAGGAACCATTTAAGATCTGCACATTCCTGCCAACTAGAAATAAGTCCATCCATTCAAGAAGCATAATATTCGGAAGCCCTGGAACTAATGAATTCTTCGAAGACATTTTCAGCCGCTATTTGGTCGTTGAAAACCTTGCCTTTTAGGGAGTCGTCGAAATGAAAAAGTGGTAGTCGGTTTGAGAAAGGTTTGAGTGATGTCCTCAGGGCCTTTTGCATGACATGCGAGCTTTTTGCCCTTCTAATTTGGTGTAAATGTCACACGACTGTTGAAAGGTCAACGTTTAGTTCCTGTGCAACCTTTCCGATTGTTTATTGTGGCTTTGTCTCAATAACAGACCTCTATTAAATATCGTCAAACGGTACAGGGCGTCCTCGCTTTCAAAGCTCTCGTCTCCTTTTCGATATTTCTGGAACCAATGTTGAGCCGTACTTTCGTTGACGGCCCTTTGGCTAAATACTTGGTTGATATTGCAAGCAGCTTCCGCTGATTTACGTCCTGTTTCAAATTCACACAACAAAAATTACTCTAATTTGTTTTTTCCACCTTTGATACGTCAGCTTTGAATAAATCTGAATAAATAATGAAAAGAAAACGTTCAGCTAAATTGAAAACAGTGAAATTCACGTTCTAAAATGTTTTTTTTACATAGATAATAGTTTATTCAAAAAATAAGCCTCAAAATTTCAATTGACGAAAGCTGCAATTATTTTTGCATCAACCTAATACTTTGGTCAGTAAAAACCTAACGATTAAAAAAGCTTGCTTTCTGGTAGCTGCTATTTACTATGATTATTTAAAACCGGTTCGTCATCCCTATATACAAGTGGGAACTGTTTGTTTGTCTGTCACGCTATAGAAACTATCTACACGAGATTGCAACAATCTGGCATATTCAAGGGACCTAAGGGTAGGTTACAAGAAATTTTCTAAAGAGTGTAGAGGGAGGGTTGTAAGTGAGAACTTTCTGTTTATCTTTCACGCTATAAAAACTACCTAAACATGGTCACAGCCCAAATGAATCCGGCATGTATGTTAAAAGGAGCTTGGGATAGTTTTTAAAATCAAAATCTCTGAGAAGTTTGTTGGAGGAAGGTTATATTTGAAATGTTATGATAATGCTAGATTGAACCTTATTCCCCGTTTGTTATGCATATATGATAAATAGAGACAAAGCTGGATATATATATATATATATATATATATATATATATATACTAGCCCCAGTTTAGCACAAGCGACCCTCTTCTCTGTCTTTCCTCTTCTTTCTCCTCTTTTTTTTCTGATAATCCTTTTTTTAACTCATCTGATCTTTTCTGCAGTTTTAAGGTGAAAAGCGACGTATGTACAGCCTATATCGCTTTTTAAACCAAGGGTTTGCATGCTTTCCTCCATTGAAGAAGCGCTAACAGCAACTACACCCTCAGGTTGAACATTCGACTGGAGCTTTCTACTCTTGGTAGATGCCAAAGCTAGCTATGGGGGTCTGCTTCCACTCTTGGCGATAAATTTTTCGTCAGTATGGCTGACCTGAATAATAAAAACCACAGGACGTGAACATTCCAAAGTTGGTAGATGCCCGATGGTGGATGTCTCTCTGGTGGATTCTTATGTTAGTATGGCTGTCACTGCAACTCTAGCACAGATCTGAGACATCCTGTCGAATAAGATGCCCGATTAGGTTGTAGAGGTCTACAGCCCGTTCGACAGTATGGCTGTCTGTACAGGTTGGAGCTATGGTCCCTACTCTCTCCTCGAAGAATTTCTCATTGCTGTTCCCCTACCTTTCTTTCCTCTCCTTCTTCATTCTCGATACATGATATGAACTGGATTGTTTAATGTACTGATATCACTGACAGCAATTTTGAGTAATTAATTCGGTTTTCCCATTATCATCTACATGGGATCTCTACTTTTCTCTCAATCTCTCTCTCATTCTATCTTTCTATACACATACAAACACGTGTGTGTGCATCTGTGTGTTCCTGTTTGTTTGTCTGTGTATTGCGAGAGAGAGAGAGAGAAAGAGGAGAAAGAAGGAGAGAAAGAGATGAATACATATATATGTGTGTGTGTGTGTGTTTGTGTTAAAGGAGAAAGCGAATGATTTTAAGGAGATGACGATGCAAATTATGCTTCCCTGCGCAAAATTAAACGTCCTTTGTGTAAAATTTATCGTTCTTTGTATGTAATAAAATGTGCATATGTATGTATACATGTATATATAATGAAATAAACTTATAATATATATATATATATATATATATATATATATATATATATATATATATATATATATATATATATATATATATATATACTTGAGTGGGTCCAAATGTGTACATATGTGTTTGTTGAAAAAGTATGTGAAAAGATTAATTGAAAAATATTTTCAGTTAAGAACACTCTCCAAATTACATTCTTAGCAAATAGCAGAATTGATTTCATTTTTTCTTCTTTTACGTTACTCTTAATTTTTCAACCAATTTTTCAAATTTGCTTTGTCTGATAGTTAGTTTGTTGAGGGTTTTTTTTTCTAAATGAAAGCTTTTATATGATTTGTATTTATTCCAACATTTCGAAAAAAATATCTTTTAGCAATCTTGAAAATTGGTTTGCTTAGCAGAAATATTTTATCAAGAGATCCATGTGTTATGCTGAAAATGTATACAACAATAAGACATTCGGAGTATTGTGTGCAGGCTGGGGCCCCACGCTTTAGACATGGTAATTGGTATTTAATTTTCAAATTGGAGGCAGTTTAGAGAAGATTTACGAGATGGAAAAGTGAAATGAGAGGTTTGAGTTCTAAGGATAGAGCTGAAAAGTTAGGCATAACTGCATAGTTTTAAACGAGGACAATGGAGACATAATTCAAACTTTCCAGACGATAAGTGATTTTAGAAATTACTGAATTCTCATGTTTTCAAGTCAGATAGGAAAAGGAAATTTACCCACTTTGTCTATTACAGATACAAAATTACGAAGACAAATGTTTCCTCCAAAAGAATTTGAAATATTGGAATAGTTTAGTATTTTATGAAGAAATAGTACAAGTATAAATATTTTTTAAATATCTTAACAATTAATTCAGATGATCTAGGATAGGGCAATTTTACAAGTTATTAATTGAAATATGTTGAATATAGGAAGAATTGACAAATAAAATGTGTCTGGTAAATGTATATTTGCACTGGCAAAATTGTTATTCTAAGTTTCAGACATTTTTATTACTTAATTTAATGTATATTTTAACGTCGAATATTTACTTCGAATGAAAATTATTTACGTATATGCCCTTAGAGGCATTTTTATCTAATGAATAAATATATGAAAATTCAGATTCTAATTTCTTTCTTTTCCCGTCTCGGATAAATATTTCCAACTCATCCCAACTTTTGTGTCGATAAAATAAATTGTAGTTATCTACACACTCGCTCACTCGATGTTGAAAACGGCGCACAAATTTGATGCATCAATTTAAGATCGACAGAGCGAACGTTTGGAATATTCATGAAAGAAAAACAGATTTTAATACATGAATTTTATGAGGTGATCGACGCCCTCTATACGATCGCTCTCTCACTGTTGAAAAAAGAATAGCAAATGAGTGCCGTTTTCAACATTGAGTGAGTGAGTGTGTTTAACTTTAAAATTTAAAGTCGAGGTAGCCGTTTTGTAGCCAAATGAAATTTCGTATAATATTTTATATAAATCATCATCATCATTTCATCATCAGTCTTTCAGCGTCCGTCGTTGGACATAGACCTTCCCCAGGATTTGCCACACTTCCCTATCATGGGTGTCACGGAGCCAGTACTCCCTGAACTTGTCTAGCTCGTCTCTCCATCTAACATTTTGCCGGCCTTAGTTGCGCATGTGGTCTCGAGAGATCCATGTTGTGAGTCGCGATGTCCATCGATTGTCAGCCATTCTTGCAACATGGCCAGCCAACCGCCATTTGAGATTTTTAATGGATTCTATGATGTCCTTAAATCTTGTCTTTTCTCGAATGAACTGTGCTGTCTTGTGGTCTCTCCATGTGAGGCCCAGCATTATTCTTTCATGTGCACGTTGCATAGTTCTCAATTTACGGGTCTGTCTCTTGGTTAGGTTCCATGTTTCAGCTCCATAAGTAACTATTGGGAGGATGCTTTAGTTATACACCCTTCTCTTTAGGATTAATGGGATCTTATTATTTTTTAAGGTTGAGCTAGCTCTGCCAAAGGCTTGCCATCCTAGTGTGATTCTTCGCTTGATTTCTTCTTCTTTTGAGGGTCTCATGAAGATTTGTTGTCCTAGGTAGATGTAGTGATCTACTTCTTCCAGTAGTGTGTCCTCGATTTTCATCTTAGTTTTTTTATTTCCAATGTGGTTGTTGCACATGATCTTCGTCTTGCTTAAGTTCATGTGTAGTGCCAAATCTCTCTCATGATCTCGTGAAAAATGAGTTCGTCATTCAAATAAATTACAAAAGTCTCATTTGAAAAGATTTTGCCAAATTAAAGACCGTCAACCAAAACTGTAATCAAAGCTATCAGCATAGGTTTCTATCAGATTTTAAGTTAGTTTGGCTGGCTATGTACGTACGTATGTATGTATGTATGTATGTATGTATGTATGTATGGGCCGCACAAGTGAAGCTAAAATTATGTAAATTTTAAAATTTACTCCTGAAAATGTCTAACAGAAACTTTTTCCGAAAATACCCTGTTGGATTTTAGAGGGTGGTTCAACTTGCAATGTAAATTTATGTTAAATTGATCCTTTATTGTGTCCGCTTGTGTTTTCTTTCTTTTCTTTTTTTGTTGAAAATTCAAAATTTTCAGTGACGATTGTCCGACAAAAAGTGAGCAAAGAAATTCATTCATCGATAGCCCTTTTTTCGAATTTTTATTGATCACCCTCAGTATGGCGTGTTTCCAAAAGATGTTTGACATGGGACGGTTTTTATTGAGTTACTATCAGACAAGTTTATTTTTGCTTTTTAATTATTTTATCGGCTTTGTTCTAAGCGAAGATCTTGACAGTAAAAAAGGAGAAATAGCCGTCAAGTTATAATTAGGTTAAGTCTTCCTTTACGCGTTTTTTTTTCTGGTCTTTTATTTTTCTTGCTGCGAGATTTTCGGTAACTTGATGAGAAAATAATTGGACTTAATACTAGCTTTGATGAAAATAATGACACAAACCCGAATATAATGGCACACTCTCGAGTTGAAACTGTATGAAAACTCATTTATTCATTACGTATTACAATAAAAGTTAAATTGAATTGAGTAGCGACGCTGTTGAAGTTTGCCTCTTTTTTTGTTTTTGTTTTATTGCTCTGAAAAATAATTTCCCATTGAATTAAAGGTAATATTATTTTTAGATCTTTCCAACCGACTCGATAAAATGCTTTCCAATCGGTCGGTCTGTTAGTCGGTCTCAATTATGATAAACAACAGAAATAGGGTTGAATGAATAGGTGTGATGTCATTGAAATGTGTAACGTCATTAAGAAACAAACTGCGATGATATTATAACACAATGTTCAAGTTCGGCATTTTTGTACTATCAAAAACAGCCCCAAACGCCAAAAAAAGCTATTTAGGATTTTATATATATATATATATATATATATATATATAGTAAAAAGTAGATTCGCAACATTAACATGTTTATGTTTCTGCCCTGAAGAGGCCCGAAGAAGGCAGAAACATAAGCGCGTTTGTGTAGCGAATTTACTTCATGCTATATTTCTAGCGGTACTCTAAACTGTGCTTTAATCAAAAGTCAATGATTCAACTCATACTGGGTATATTTTCATCAAGGTAGCATAATTTTACCACCACCACTACTTAATTTACGATATAAAAAGCTGGGCATTTCGGGTGGCAATGATTCATAATTTCCCTTGGAATGCTTGTTATTCTATTGGCTGTTTTTTGTTTAGTTTTTTTGAGGAAAAATTTCGAAAGTAGAAAGGAAAAATATTTTTTCAAGAGTTATAATTAAGTTAAAAGATCTCAAGGCAAATTCCTAATCGTCCTTCATTTCTTCCTGAAAGATTTGCTGCAAATTGAGGAGAAAATAATTGGATATAATACTAGCCTCGGTGAATATGATGGCCGTAAAATTCCAAGCCATGAAATTGATAGTTGCAGCCAGGAATTACTACAACGAATTCCAATATCGTTATGATTGACCAGAGTTGCGCATTTCCGTACCTTGTTAGTCGATTTTTTCTCATTTGTATGCTTTCTTCAAGTGAGCAATATCAGTTTATAATTATTTAAGACCTTTGGGGGGGGGTTAACGGATGAAATATTTTGCGAGATATTTTTTCTTTGGGCAAATAAAACCCGGTTTCTGGTTTTAAAAATCCTCTACGCAGGGGCATAGCTAGAGATCTATTGATCCAAGTATCTTTGCTCCTTGAGGGCTTTCAAAATTTAATGCAGTTTTTCCAAACTTGGGGACTGTTGACCCCCGAGGTTACATCAAGGTCTTACCGGGGTCTGTACACAGCCCTGTCAAATCCTTGGGTCCTTGAGTTTGCAGGGTTGGCAGTCCATTCAAAAAACAATGATGCGGCTTGAGAGTTAAGCATCCTCAAGCCTGGTTGGTAGTCAGATGGGTGACCATCAGATAATACCAGGTAGCATAAGCAGATGGGGATCTTGCTAGTAGCCTTCTGTTCAATGACAATGGAAGCCGACAACCCTATACCCTCGAATCATTTGACTGGTCTGGCTGCAAACGACAATAAATGAATGAATTCTCATTTGTATGCAATAAAAACTGTTTCATGAAGATCGATATTGGATGATATTGGATAACAGTTTTGTAAGTCAGTTATTTTTTATGCTTTTGTTCATTTGAAATTTTCAATAAACTAAAATTTACATTTTAGCTCTTGTAGACCTCAAAGATGATGATGATGATGATGATGATGATGATGATGATGATGATGATGATGATGATGATGATGATGATGATGATGATGATGATGATGATGATGATGAAAAACAAACCCAGCACACAATTTGCACTCTTCTCCTTCATCGAGAAGTGAAAAAGTGGCTTAGAGCGAACTTTTTATCTACTGTCATTAAACAGTTGATATATCGCTTGGCCTAGACAACGTAAACAGAATAAACAGTCCCATTTTCTTCAATTGTTCATTCCATTTTTGTTATCAAGGCCAAGTGGTATATTGACCGTATAATGACAGTAGATCATTTCAAATAAGAGTTTCAATATGATATGACGTAATCTATTTATCTATTTATCTATCTATCAATCAATATATATACATAAAATGTGGTCTGCTTGCTTTTTTTTCTTTCCTGTACTTTTTTCTTATTTCGACGATTGTAATTTCTAAAAAAGGAATAATATGAAATGTAGTGTGATTTGAAAGAAAAGGAAAAATCTCTTTTTGGCTCTCTCTCTACATCGCATCTTTTTATCTTTGCCAACGCTCCCTCTCTCTTATTATCCTTAATTTCTATCAAGATAAGAGATCTCTCTTTTTGTTACGAATATCCCTTTAAACACTCTCTCTCTCTCTCTCTCTCTCTCTCTCTCTCTCTCTCTCTCTCTTCGGACAACACAGTTCCTTACAAACGGCGTTAAACTATTCAAATCTTGTCTTAACACAGAAATTTCTTCGTTCCTAGAACTGACGACCTACGCTAAAGTTAAAGAAAAGTCACCCCCATTGTCAGCTTTGACAGGGGTTCTACATATAAGAAACAGTTAACGAAAACTGTCAACATAAGTTTCTTCAGTTTTCAAGTTAGTTGGGCTGGTTGGTTATGTATGTATGTTTCACACACAGATATTGCACCAACGGAGCTAGAAGGCTGATAATTTAAACTGGGTGTATAATAAATGTTTTTTGTGGTGGGGGGAGTTTGTATGCTTTGTGTCAGGCAGAATTCACACTTTATTTTTAAAGATCAGACTTCTCGGTGATCACTGCCCAACAAAAGGTGAGAGAAGTAACCTATTCATTGATTCCCGGTGTTTTGATTTTTAATTTATCATCCCTCACATGGCATACTTGTCAAAGGATGTTGGTTACGTGACGGGTTCAACCACATGACTCAGAAGATCTGTTCTTGATATCCACGCTTGTAAAATCTAGGGTGTTGCAGGATTATATTACTTGAATATCTTATCCTCACCCACTTCCGGTTTGCCGGGTCCGTCAAATTTCCCGTTAATTATACTTTTGGGGAACTTGTTCTCTACTCTGTCCGTTACTAGGACAAAGGTTTGGACTTTCCCGGTTGATTTGTTTTCTAGACATTTTCTGATTTATTCTATTGTTATATGCTGTGTGTTTAAAATAATACGCTCAATGGAGATTTAGAATAACTTTTCATTGCTTTGAGATTTTGAAATGGATTTTTAACTGTGTAAACAACAAATGTGCTAAAATTTCCCAATATCAAGTTGCGTGACCACACAAACAATTTGAAAAAGCTAATTTCCTGCTGGAAAGGAACGGGGGTCGGTTACTGATCAGGCACCAACCTGCAGTAGCTGATTCGACTTACGTAAATCACATACAATCACCAGAGAGTAAAATCAAACGGCATATTTTATGAACGTGCGCAAAATTTGGTTCACAGGTAGAAAGGTTACTCAATTCAACAGTGTGTCAGTATGTTCCAGACTGGCTCTTGTTCTCTCCCAGCAGGAACCAAGTTGATTTTTGTTTTTCAAATCAACTGTATGACCATACAACTGAAGGACAAAATCTCACATTTTGTGTTAAAGTTTTAGTGTACCTGTAGTTTGTAGAGATTAAATTTCAGTTCAAAAACTCAATACAATAAAAAAAATATATCAGGATTTCATTATTATTTTTTTCTCTTAAAAACATAATCATATTTGTGAAATATTTATGAGATTTCAACTATATAATTACAGTATTTTCTGGCATATAAGGCACACGATTATATAAGATACACATCTATTTCCCCTGTTCTTCATAGCGTACAGTATTGTGTGATGTTAATGCTCTTGTCCCTTCAAAACTGTATTATTCCTCACAGTGACTGGCTATATATATATATACATACATATATGAGTGTGTATGTACGTATATATATATATATATATATATATATATATATATATATATATATATATATTGATATATATATTGATATATATTGATATATGTTTATACATATATATGTATATATGCATATATCAACACACACACACACACACGCACGCACACACACACACACACACATATATATATAGTACTGTCAGTAATCAACAGATAATGCTTTCGCTTCCCTAGACAGAAATTAAACCGTCTTATATTCCGAAATATACGGTATATCTAAGTACATTTGAATCACATTGTACACAGACACACACACACACACACATATATATATATATATATATATATATATATATATATATATATATATATATATATATATATATATATACTAATATACGAAACGAAAGTTGATAAATGTGTGGACTTCCTCAATTTGTCATTGTTCGTTGTTGTTGATGATGCTGATGATAATATTGTTATTGTTAACAGATTTTATCCCAATTTAACCCATTGTGTTCTTGAGCCCTGTGCGCCGAAATCCTTTATTTCTTGTTTAAATCATTTGGGGAGAACGAAATAAAAAAAGAAATGCATTTAAAAATGAAATAAACTCAATGAATAAATAAAAACCAGAATCTTGTTATTTATCTTCATTCAAATCGTTTCTTTCTTGTCTGTGTTTGTGCGGTTGATGGGTTCGCTGAAAAACTAATTTCCAGCCATTGAACGGTTCACTGTCATCTATAACGTGCTGGAAAGGTGTTTAAGCTTGGAGGACTGATTTCCCATGATTTGATAGAGGTCAACCGTAAATCATGAGTAGTATTCAACAATTCTCTGCATACTTGTGAAATCCATTTCCCCATTATAACGGATTAATGAGGCGGTCGAGAAACTTTTCATGCTAAAAGATCACATTAAAATCTATTGTTTCCTAATAATTTCGGGCTCTCGAAATCTTTAGTACGTTAACAGCGAAATCTAAAGTTCTGAACATTTGGTTATTAACCTATGTCGATATTTAATCAGTATATACTCAACATCATCAGCACCCTAATGTCCGTCGTTGGACATAAACATCGACAAGATTCGACAGACCTCTTTATAATGGACGTCGCAGGGACAATACTTTCTGAGATTGTCAAGTTTGTCATGCCATCTTATATCTTGCCCGACACTTTTTCGCATATGATCTCTGGGGATCCAAGTTTTGAGTCGTGATATCCAGTGGTTACATTGCATTCTTGCAACATAGCCAGCCCATTGTTACTTTAGTTCCCTCATTGATTATATGATATCTCCGACTCCCCAATTTTCTCTAACGTACTGAGTTGTCTTGCGATTCTTCCATGTGATGTTGAGTATGATTCTCTCTTGCGTGCGTTGCATGGTTCTCAATTTAAGGGCCAATCTTTTGATTAAGTTCTATTTTAGCTCCATAGGTGACTATTGGGAGGATGCATATTTCGGTCGTTGTACCCTCCGGCTTTTTCCAGCTGCTTGCTGGCAACGTTCTTTAATCCTCAGGAAAGATTATTTACAACTTGTTGTGTATAATAGAGGATACCCTGTGCTATTTTTTCTTCTATGCGAATTCATCATTGAAATTTTGCTTCCCCTTAATCCACTGAACAAGATCATGAGGATTTCGCTACTTGACTCTGAGATTGAACTCACGACCACTAGGTAGACAGGAACACTTTACCAACTATTACATCCACCAAGCCATTGTAGGACAATCAGTTGGCTGGGGGTCTGGTGGATTAATCATTGCTGATGTTGTTCAGTGGCCGTAGAACCCCGGCTCTTAGCACCCCTCTCATCTGTTCTTGGAAAGTAAGAATGGGTGTTTGCAATTCTGTGAAAAAGAAGAAGAAGCAGATTATATTTTCCCCGAGTAAGTAATTTCTTTATTAGTTCCATAGATGTACAATACGTGTACTTGAAAAAAATTGTTCAACACTTCTTCCTTATTTTCAAAGTTTTTAATTTAGTTAAAGTCCTGGGGTTAAATTTTCGAGAGATTTTAGTTTTATGCCAATGGGTAACAGCGAGCGGGGGTGTAAGGGAGACAAAAAGACAGGGAAAGACAGAATCTAGACTTGGATTTTAACAAAACATAGCAAAATACTATTTGAAAATAAAATCAAGATCAAGTAGTACTCATCTGTGTTAGACGTGAGTTTTGGGTTGAAGGAGGAGTGATTTTCCATACTACAGTCACTCCTCGAAGTTTTTAGAATTCAACCATTCGTTACTTTGTCAATGAGACCTAGCATGCCTTTCAACCCTAACTGAGATAGTCTCGTAGGACAATCACTGGGTGTCAATTAGGAACCCTAAACCCATAGCTGTTCTTTCGGAATCAAAGGTCTTTTTTTAATAATTATTATTATTTTCATTATCATTATTAACATTAATTGCATTTTCAAACCAGTTTCCTGGAGGTCACTGCCGAAGACATCCTTCCCATCATATTGTCCTCACCTATCCAAACAGCGCTGTGGTTTGCACAATCCCCGAAATGCTTTTTAATTGGCTGTTAGGCCATTGCTAATAGCTGGGTGTCAAAGATCTCATATTTCCTGTACTATCCTCAGTATTCATGCAGTCCTCAGAAGTGCTTAGGTCTGTGTACTCAACCCTCCACTAGTTCCCAATATTGTTTTCAGTGTCTTTGGTACGGTTCCGAGTGCACATACTATTACTGGTGCTTCCCTGACTTTCATGTTCCACGATTTCTCCAATACCCTTGCCAGGTCCTGGTATTTCCTTAGTTTTCACTCTAGTATTTACTCTGTGATCGGCAGGCACGGCCTCGTCCCTTACTTGGCTGGTTCTCCTTCCCTTGTCCAAGATCACCAGATCTGGTCTTTGCTCTTGGATGGCGTGGTCAGTCCCAGAGTAATTTTGCGGCTTCTATTTTCCTAGGCTGTCTCCGGTTTGTGCTGATACCATTTGTCATCATGGTCGAATCCCATTCATATGCTCTGTTTCCAGTCTATCACTCTTCCTATTGTCGTGTCTGCCTTTGTACTCTTACTGGGCAAGTTGACTGCATGGACTGGTTATGTGGTTAATGGCCTCGTCCCTTTCTCCACCATAAGTTGCATTTGTTTTTTATTTGGATTATGCCGATTTTCGCCATGACATACTTTGTCATAGTTCATTTGTTTTGGGTTGTCATGATGAGCGATTCTATTTCTCTCTTTGGGTTTCCTTTACACGATCTCTCATCTGCGACATTTCGTATCCGTCTATGGAATTCCCCGTATTTTTTTTCTGTTCCCATTTATCATTATTTGCAATTTCACACTAGTTGCCTGGTGATTACAGATGGAGATTGAGTAACAGCAATCTTCTCAAATCTCTAGCCCTCCTCTCCACATTTTCATAGACCACAGCTATACTGTGGTTTACAGTTTCATACAAGTTGACAGGTGGTCATCGCTGACGGCTGAGTGACAGTAAGTCTCCTCAGGTCTGCAGCCAACATCTCATCTCCTCCAGTGTTGTGATTCACATCCCTGCTTCCATTTTCCTTCCTCTGTTAGGCCACTGCTAAGATTTTGTGTCGCAGTCCTTATATTTCTTGCACTTTCCTCAATATCAGTGCAGTTCCAAGCAATGCTCTGGTCTATACAGTCTCAATCCTTCTTTTAATCCTGAGCTCCTCCAGTCTCGCCCTCAATATCTTTGGGACAGTTCTTAGTGAGTCTATTGTTACTTGTACTACCCTGACTTTCACGTTTCACATCTTGCCAGATCTTGGTATTTTTCCAGTTTTTCACACCCCTTCCTCTTTACTCTGTGGTCACAGTCACGCTTGGCAGGTCTTCCTCTTCTTGTCTACGATTACCAAGTCCGGTCTCCTTGCATGGATGAGGTAGTCTGTTTGAATGTCAAAATTCTAAAGTAATTTGTGGGTTCCATTCTCCAAGGCTGTCTCCGGTTTATGCTGTTACCACTCTTCTGTATGGTCAAATCCTATTCGTTTACTCAGTTCCCAATGTATCACTGTAGCTACTCTATTGTGTCTATGTTTATACTCCTTCTGGGCTAGTTGATTACATTCACTAGTTATGTGATTTACGGTCTCATCCCTTTCACTGCATAGGCAGCACTTGCTGTTTATCTGTGTTCTGTCGATTTTTGTTTTGATATAGTTTGTTCTGAGACATTTGTTTTTGGCTGCCATGATGAACAATTCCGTTTCTCTCTTCAGGCTTCCTCTTCGTAGCCATGTCCACGATCTCTCGTCTGCCACACCCTGTATGTGTCTTTTAAATTCTCCGTATAGTTTATTCTGTCCCCATTTTCTTTCCTTGTTTGTTGTGCCGCTCAATTGTTTTTCTACCATTCTATTGTTTCTTGCACTACTTCGGGCACTCTTTATTATGTCTTCATTGTTTGTTTGTACATACTTTTCTAGACCTGTTCTGGCCCTCTGGACACAATTTTCTACGCTGATGAGACCTCTGCCGCCATCTCTCCTCTTCATGTACAGTCTATCCCTGTCATCTCTGGGGTGTAAGGCTTTTCGCCTAGTAATAAGCTTCCTTGTTCGCTGGTCCATTGACGGGAGTACTTCTTTTCTCCATCCAAAAAATGGTCCTATACATCTTACTACCGATACGACCCACGCATTCATTCCTTTCATAAGGTTCTTGTTTTTTAGTTTTGTTTCCAATGTTTTTCTTTATCCTCTCAAGGTATTCTCTCTTTATTTTCTCCTTCATTTCTTCCCGTTTTATCGTCTCACTTTTGAGAACTCTCAGGTATTGGATCGATCTTGTGTGGTCATTGCTCTAATTTTCCTGCTGCCTTGGAGTTCAGTTCTTTCAGCCAATGCCAGTGTTCCTTTGTGCATTATCATAATTGCACATTTTTCTTTTCCAAATTTCATTCCAATGTCATCTCTGTATTCTTTCACTTTGTTGAACAGCGCTTCAAGTTCTCCCCTGTTCTATGCAAATAATTTTATGTCGTCCATTGGGTGGTTGACCTTTTCTTTGTTTTATGAGAATAGATATCCTTTGCTGTTACTATCATCATTATTATTATTATTATCATGGCCTCTCTTCTCATTGCCCATCCTTTTTTTTTTTTTCATTTTTTTGGTAATTTTTGTACTTCTTTTTTCATACATTCTGTTCTTGTTTTCTTTTTCTTTTGTTAATGTTCATGACTTTCCTTTTCTTCTTCTATTGGTTATATTTGTTTTCTTTTTTTTCTTCATCGATTTTTCCATTGTTTTCCAAGTAGTTTCTTCTTCTTCTTCTTCTTCTTCTTCTTCTTCTTCTTCTTCTTCTTCTTCTTCTTCTTCTTCTTCTTCTTCTTCTTCTTCTTCAGTTCCTCCACCCATTATCCTCCCTTCAATCTTCTACCTTCTTCTGCAATTGATTTTTTCCTGCTTCTTCCCCCTCCATCGTTTTTTCTATTAATCATTCTTCTTTCATTCATTTTCTTCTTCTTTATCTTTTTCTTCGTTTTCTTCTTCTTCCATCGATTTTCTTTTTTCTTCTCTAATGCTGATCTTCTTTTTCTTCAATTATTCGTCTTCTTCTTCTTCTTCTTCTTCTTCTTCTTCTTCTTCTTCTTCTTGTTCTTCTTCTTCTCGCAGTCACGATCAAGCCAACCATCCACACCTTTTTCGTTTTTCTTCTCTTTATTCCTTTTCTCGCAGTCACGATCAACCTTATCAGTATACTTTACCCTTTTTCTTTCTTCCTTCTTTTCTTTTTCTTGTTGTTGTTGTTGTTGTTCTCCCTTCTCCCTCTTTTCTCATTGTTCTTCCTCTTTTTTCTTCTTTGTCAAGTCTCAACTCCTCTTAAAACCCCCTTTCTCTTTTTCATATACTTCCACCACGGGTCAATATAATTCTTTTTCTTCTTTTTCTTCTTCTTCTTCTTCTTCTTCTTCTTGCAGTCACGATCAAGCCAACCATCCACACCTTTTTCCTTTTTCTTCTTTTTCCCTTCTCTTTATTCCTTTTCTTGCAGTCACGATTCATCTTATCTGCATACTCCACCCTTCTTTCTTTCTTTCTTCTTTTCTTTTTCTCGTTGTTGTTGTTGCTGTTCTCCCTTCCTCCTCTTTTCTCATTGTTCTTCCTCTTTTTTCTTCTTTGTCAAGTCTCAACTCCTCTTAAACCCCCTTTCTCTTTTTCATATACTTCCACCACGGGTCAATATAATTCTTTTTCTTCTTTTTCTTTTTCTTCTTCTTCTTCTTCTTCTTCTTCTTCTTCTTCTTCTTCTTCTTCTTCTTCTTCTTCTTCTTCTTCTTCCATGGCCTCTTTTTTTTATCTTTTTTCTCTTTTTCTCGCATATTTTTTCACTTCCCAATTGACCGTCATCTTTTTTTTTTCTCCTTCTCCGTATTTTCCTTCATTCTATCTATGAATTCCTCTTTAGTCTCTTAATTGAAAGGTCTCTTTGCCATTCATCAATCTCGCCTAAAGTCAATCACATATCTATTAATAACTAACAATCAGTCATTGTTCCATTACGTCAGGAATCTATCAGCCTCTTTCGATGAGCTAAGCCTCCCCCCCCATCGCTCTTACTCTCCTTCCACTCTTTTTCTTGACATGCACATAATCCAAATCAAATGTTATCAGCATTATCACGATCTCCGATAGATTACGACGGATATGAGATGCCCCAGCGTAAGCCTTACCAACCCTTTCTCTGTTGACAAAGATTATCTACCGAAGTGGTCCCTTCCCATTGGGCTACAGATTGATACAGGGCCTTAAAGCATTTGCTGCTGTGTAGTGATTAAACGTTAGGGTTTGGCGACAGAGGACAACACGAGTTATACCCTTGGATCTTTACTTTAATCTTAATTTCCCATTTGCATTTAAGCAAGCAGCCTTTCCAGAGCGACTGAAAAAGTAAGGTGAAGGTCAATGATGATATAATGATTGAACAACCGACTTATTTCCTTGGATCTTAATATAAAAGTCGTTAAACAAACCCTTTTAGAGGCAGAATTGTGTCTATTAGTCACATATAAGTGATTTATAGCTGATTTATCACCTATATTCTGATCAGGATTAACCAACTCATCTCCGTAGATTGATCTTCATGAATAATGACAGTATCAAACTGATGCACAATGCTAAAAAGGTTGGGGACTGTATTAACTACAAAACACGCAGAGAGTTGTCAAGGTCATACACAAGTGTTTACCATAGTTGATTCTGTGAAAAAATGCTTGCTTTCCGCGTGATATTGTGTTGTTTTTGTTTTGTTTTTTTCAGTAAAACTGAGAAAATCTTATTTCTTGAAAAATAGTTATCAACATTTTTAAAAAAATACCTCATCCAATGTCAAATCAAGTTTTCAGAAGAATCGTCATCACTGTCAATAAGTGAATAGCCGTAGCGTGAAAAAAAAATCTAATCAAAGCATAAATATGGTCTGAATGGATTTATGAATATGAACAAATACTGATAGAGTAGAAAAACATATTGAAGTATCTAGATTCTGAGGAATCTAGATGTTAGAATGAGGCCCTGAAGATGGGAAACAAGACTTTTTTTCCAAAAGTTTAGAAGAGGTCTACAGAATTACTGATGCCAATTTTCGAGTCTGTATATAAAACGGTATGGACAGGAGCGCTAGAACACACAAAGAAACACACGTTCATATGGAAAAAGAAGAGAACACTTTTTCCATCTTTGATGTTCAAAACCAGAGTCCAACGATCATCAACATTCTTTGCATCTAACTGCTTCAAATATTTTTGGCACAACAATTACAAATTATAATAATTGAAAACAGAATTGTTTTTATTTCAATGTTCTATTTATTATCATTTTTCTCGTAAATAAGTTCCCTCTTTGAAACATTCAAATCTTATTGATCTTACGAGGTGGGAGGTTGGTCAGTGAAACATGGATTCTGCATTTTTTGGAAAATCGTACAAGGGTTCCACGACATAAGTTTGGGAACCACTGCCGTACACTAACTTAAAACATAATCATAATCATATATAGCTATGGTCCAGGGGATTTGATTAGGTAAGTTTCGATTTTCCACAATTTTAAACTATTGTTTCAATACATGAAAATATCTGTCGATCGGAAAAAAATGAATCCTGAATCCACTCCAAAATTTGATTGATTCTTTCATAACGTATGACACACTTTTTCACAAATTTTCATGAAAATGAATTCAAAACTATTGGATATATTGAGCTGTGACTACTAACAAATAGCTAGTATGTAATGGAGGAAAAATACAGGAATGAATACTCGTGAATAAATACATCTAAAACGAAGAGGAAAAACTTCTCGGTTCTGGGAATCTAGATGTTATTGATAAACCCGTCAAAATTAAGCTCAAAAGAGGTCAAAATGAAAATTTCTCTCTCAATCGGAAGCTACCTTGATCCATCCCAAAATTTAACCAATACCTCCCTACCTTCACCCTTGTTTTGTTTTGTGTTTGTTTTTGCTTTTCAGAATATTGCGCTGAACTTCATTGAGAACTTCTGGAGAAATTGTTTGGACGACAGTCAGATGAGCAGATACATATACCTCTCCCAACTTTGTACACTGAGGGGGAAGATGCAAAAAAAATATATCGCTCAATGGATGAAAGAAATCATGCGTCTGCCAAAAATGTAATTTATCTTCTATTAACCCATTTTCCACCATTAGGTGGCAAGATAGTTTGAATCACCCAGGGCCAAAAGATAATTGCCAAGGTGTCGAAGAGCAATTGTCTTATTATTTATTCTCATTGGACGCATCATTCTTTTTTAAAATCATTCTACAATGTATCGTAATCCTAATTTTCCATTTCGTTCTTGAGCAAGCAAAGGTTTCAGAGCAACTAAAAAACTGAGGTAAGGTCAATAGTGATATAAAAATTGAACAACCGTAGCCATCAAAGATGGCAAATGCTTCTATCTTTTTTCATATACGCATGCATTTTTTTGTTTGTATATTTGTTTGTTTGTTATTTTGTTTCTGCTGGCACTCCTAGCCATACTGTTTTGTCTACAAACTTGAAAATTGACATCAGCTCGACACAGGACCGCTTCTAGAACTTTTTTTTTTTTTTTTTGGCAAAAAAATTTTTGACCTTTTGACCTTTAGGGGCCATATTTTTTATGGGTTTGTTAACAATACTACGCACTCCAGAATATAAATGTCCCTTTACAATATTTTAGATATTTTCTGGTGGGTGAAAAACGACTGTGATGTCATAAAAATAATTTATTCTGACCATATTTATTCTTCGATTGAATTTTTTTTTTTTCGACATGACTTAAAATTTTACGCTTCGGTTGTTCAATCATTGACTCTGATGGTAAGTGATGATAAAATGTTATATTATGTTTATAAAACCTTGCAATACTGCAGTACATACAAAAGATGAAAATCTTTTCAGAATACTACTGCAACAAGGTTAAAATGGTACAAAATTTGAATATAACGAAACCAAAAATTTGAAGTCGGATTTGCCGTAAGTTGGGATACCTCCAATGAAAAAGCGTTTCATGCTTTCACTTTATAAGACTATTTATAACAAGGAAAATATGTCAGTTTTGGTAAAAATTGATTCAGTTAGTTTTACTAACTGAAAACCTTCTCTACGGTCGGGGTTTCCATCTAGTTCCTGCAGAAGGCCTTAATGGTCTGCCATTCATTTCTCCACGGATTACAACGCCAGAAAAGAATGACGTGACATCAAATTATCTGGATCAGATTTTTTTAGATTTTACATAAAAATCATTATTAATAGAAAATATGCCTCGTTCATATTTTAGCATAAATGCTGCAAGACTTTCTGTTTAAAGCCAAAAATGACAATATATGCTAATATGTACGTGATCGATATCTTTCTGAGTTTAGCGTGTTTGCCTATATTCTATATAGAATGCAGATTAATTATACACAGTGCTAAGAAATACCAAGATTGAACCTGAATTCTTATGAAAATGATAATTATGAGTCTGAAATATGTTACTCAGTTAAATTGAAAAAGAAAATAATCGATAGAGAAATTTCCATTCATTTATCACAGAATCCAAAGCTACGAAAGGTTGAAGTGACATCGAATTATCAGCAGTAGTTTTGGTTACTCCTTACAAAAAGAGAATTGATAATAGAAATTCTAAGTCAAAATTACTTAATTGGTATTTCATCAAATGAATAAGCAATAAATCGGAAGTAGATCTAAGATTATTTAAGTTATTATTATATTAAGTACGACCAACCGATGTGAAGATGTTTGGCTGATGAGAGGTTTTTTTCTAATATCCCGAATGTTAAAGAAATAATATTTTATAATGAAATGCTATTTCAGGTATTAATAGATGGATAAAAGTAAAGAAAAAATTTTTTAAATTAGAAATAAAGATGAAAATTAAACAACTTCGTCAAGCATGCAAACTTGAATAGAAAAAGAAAGTGTCCGCTAATTCTTAAAAACTTCAGATTATGGATTTTATACATAAATTATACATGAAGCTTTTGCTTGACAGCAACGCCTACACCGTTGCTGGACAATTTTGGAGATGTCGATTAAAAACAGAAGACGATATTATTCAAGGTGTAGCAAGTAATAACTCACATCCACCTGATGCTGGAGCTAACTCGTCTTTGAAAACGACACAAAAGATTGAAGAAATAGCCAAACAGCCAGAGGAATTCGCATCATACATTATACACAACTGCATCAGTGGGGACCCCCTTGACGATGCAAGTGGTATTTCCGAGAAAGAACCTCTGGCAAGAATGATGCGTAAACAACACACGATATAAGACAGCGATGTTTTAACAAACAACCTCTGGAAATAAATTAGAGGACACTTTGTCATCCTTGAAAATAATAACCTGCAAATTTTATCATCATTATAGAGAATTCACGTAGTTCTTTCAACAATTAGATTCTTGCTTCTTCATCAAGAAATAAATTAATTACTGCCGCGTTTTGTGTCAGCCATAGTCGAAACTATGGACACAAAGGGGTACAGCATAGCAATTTTCTTTGTTATTTGTCTTCCCTAAAATTCTGTATCGTCTGAAACTGGTTCTAACACCCCTAGGAAAGGTATAGATCCGACTTCTCCCTCCAGCTATGGGTAATATAGCGTATGTTGAAATGAGTTACACTTGTTCTAGTATTAGTCACCTCTTAGTATCATATGTCACGAATATCGCAAAATATTCCGAGATGAGGAGAAAGTTGTTATATGTGGACCCTGGACAGTAACGGTTGTTGCCATGGCCAGCGTGAGGGCACTTACTGAATATCTACTTGGAGTTTGGTCGCATAGATTTACATACATACCAACTCACTCCAGATATGTAACTCATTTAACGTCTTTATGTAAGTCTAACTTGTCAGTTTCAATTACATGCAATAAACTGTCTTTCGTGTGTAAGTTTCGTGATTTACGGTGTATTTTGGTTTCTGTGTATGATGGGCCGACCGAACCTGGATTGCTCCAGGCTTCCATTGTCTATAACCGTGGAAAAGTCGGTGGTGAAATTATTGAAAGGTAGACATAATTTCAGACGATCGTGTCTGGTTCCATTTACTTCCCGTTAGACACCGTCAAGTAAAACTGTCACCAAAACTGTCATCATACTTTGTTTTCTGTTCTCAAGTTGATATGTCCGTCAGTCTGGGTGGCTGGCTAGTTATGTAAGTAAAACAACATACTGACTACATCAATGAGACTACGGAGCTAGAATTTAAAGATGTTCCCCCATGCCTAGAATGAACTTTTGGGGGTACCCTCCCCCCCTAAATAAAGTTTTAGTTGTGGGTCCAATTTGAAATGTAATTTTCTGCTAAAATAGCCCATTAGTTCGTGTCCAGCAGCATTCATACACATCTTTCGGTATTTAGGTCTTTTTTTAGTAAATACTGCCCAACAATAGGCGAGAGATGTAACTTACTCATTGATCACCCTTTTTTCCAAGTTTTTAGCCATCATCCCCAACATGGCATGTTGCCAAAAGACGTCGGTCATTGGACGTTTTCTATTGAGTGACCAACCAGACCTATCTCTGGGTAATTTTTTCCCTACCCTAGCTTCCGTTGATCTAGACATCATGGATCCTAATTACTTCTTCGTGATGTTTTCTGCAGTGACCTTGCCTCGAGTAAGTTGCCAACAAATTTGCGATTACGATAGAAAATTTTCTGGGTCGCCAAAAGAAGATTCATCTTCCGAAAGAAAACTTTTTTGAAGAGAAGGGTTTTGCTTGCGAAAGTTGCCAACCGAAAAGTTCTAATCTCTTTATGGGTTTTCTTGCTTTTCTTCTCTTATCAAAGATTATTGCTTTGACTGCTTACTCGTTGTTCTTCTTTAATCTCCATCATCATCTGCCTTTTTGTGTCTATCATTGGATATGAACTTTTAATACCTCATGCCATCTTACTTTTTGCTGGTCACAGTTTCACAGATGATCTCTGGGGAATCACATCGTAAATTGTGATGTCTCACGTCCATCTGACATTCTTACAACGTGGTCTGCCCTTCGCTACTTTAGATTCTATATCTCTGACTTTTTTCATCTTATATACTGTGTTGTCTTGTGATCTCTCCGTGTGGTATTGAGCATGATTCTCTCCTGAACATGTTGCATAGTTCTCAGTTTGAGGGTTGACTCTTTGGTTAGGTTCAATGTTTCAGTTCCATAGGTGACTATCTGGAGGATGCATTGGTTGTATACTCTTCTTTCTAGGGTTAATATGGTTTTCTTGCTCTTGATGGTGGCAACCGGGATAAAAGGCATTGGTTGCATACCTTTCTTTTTAGGACCAATAGTTTTGTGTTGTTCTTGAGGGTTGAGATTGCTGCTACTGAAAGCTTTCTAAACTGGAGTGATTCTTTGGTTTATTTCTTCTTCTTGTGAGGATTTCATTGAGATTTTCCAACTACAAGTTTTTCTATGATTTACAAAGCTTTGCTAGGTAACAAACAAAGCAGGATAGAGTTTTGAAAATTGTTTTGCATCAATTCCCCAAATAGCGAAGGATTTCCTGGTTTGAAAATTAATATTCAAGCTCGAAGACTGCTTGAGAATATATTAACATTTCAGCCACAGGGCAAGCTACTCTTAGTAAGGCATAATACCAATTTGGGAGAGATGAGAATGGAATTGCACCAGATTCTCCAATTGATCATGGCACGGAGATTCTCTGCTCCCAGTTCATGTAATGGTCTACTTACGTTAGTTCAGCTTTTTCATTGCTTTGCCTTTGTCTCCTCAATTTATTTATTGTATTGCGTTGTTCCACACGGAATGGTAGTTTTTTTGTTTTTCAGCATTTGTCTTCATGTTTACAATTACGAATTTGGCTTTCTTTAAAATGTTCAACTTATGATTCATCACATCAGTTTTAAATAAGACAATCTCTCACTCCCATGGATGCTACACGAAGGAAATCGGACTACGTTTTTTCAAGTCTAAATTCGATGAAATACTGTTCAAGAACATAATTCTCGCATTTGGTATGAGAACTTGCTCAGAAAGAACAGTGCAACGTTGGTTGAGCAAATTTCGTTCCCGAAATATGAGCCTGCAAAATGGCCCTTAGGGGCACCCTCGAAAAGTTGTTGATGATTGGAATTTAGGGGATGTTAGGGAAACTAATTAAAAAGAAACACCTGTTCGAGCTCTTGCGCAAATTTTACAGATTTTCAAAACAGCTGGGGGTGTCACCGAGAATATTTTTCCTTTCATAAACGGCCATTCAATGTGGGACAACTATATACATGATATTGATGCTAAACACAAACAAGCCGTCAAAACCTGAGTGTCATTAAATAGTGAAATGAATACCGTTACAACGAGGGTTTATTGTACTACCTACAGAATACTTGCAATCTCTTGAGAGAGTAAGACTTATCATTTCATACACAGGATGCGGCAAGAAAGACAACAGCTGTATTATGAACAAAGCCTTCATTAAATGAAAATTCTAGATAGGAATGGTTTCAGGTAAGAAGAAATATTACGACAAATCCAGAGCACCCAACTCTACTTTAAGATACCAACTGACTGTTTTTTCATTATGGTGTGGGATATATATATATATATATATATATATATATATATATATATATATATATATATATATATGTGTGTGTGTGTATATATATATATGTGTGTGTGTGTGTGTGTGTGTGTGTGTGTGCGTGCGTGTATACATTTTTTCTACGACAATGGTATACCCTCGTTTTGCTTTATTCAGCTCCTCATTTTGACAATGTATCTGGATCTTACAGTTGTATATATACTCAGAAGATAACTTCTACTATAACTAAAAATATGACAGATGGAGTGAGTTGTAATTATTTATCTTGCAAGCGTTGTATGATATTGTTTAATCAAGGTTTGTTAACTCAGATTACATCATATTTAGTTGCTTTCAAACGTATTATTGGCTCAAGTAATTTTCATCTTGATTGTACATTATCTGCCTGTTAACTAGCAATTTTTTAGTTATCTTAATTATTTCATTTTTTTCTTTACAAATAGGAATGTTTTTCTCCAATTTGTTTCGTTGTTGTTTGGGCTTAGCTATAGTTTGTCTTCTTCAAAGTGTTTTTTTTTTTAGCAAAGTGTATGATTTGGTTAGATTATTCCACGTTTAATTCTAATCACCGCCATCATTAGCAGCAGCAGCAGCCTTTTATCGTCCGTCATTAGACAGACATACCCCAAGTTTCGCCAAACCACTCCATGATGGGCATCGCGGATTCAGTGATTTCTGGATATGTCTAGCTCACCGCGTCCTTACTTTTTGTCGGTCTCGATCTCGCATATGATCTCTAGGGGTCAACCTTCTGATTCGGGATGTCCAACCCATGGCCATTTGAGCTTTTTAATGGTTTCCATGATATCTTGGACCGTCCTTTCTCTTATATACCATGCCGTTTTCTCCTGTGATCTCTCCATATGACGTTGAGCATGATTCTCTCAATTGCACGTTGCATGGTTCTCAGTTTGAGGTCAATCTTCTGGTTGGGTTCCATGTTTCAGTTCCATAGGTGACTATCGGGAAGATGTATTGCTTGCATAGCCTTCTTTTTAGGTCTAATTGGATTTTCTTGTTCTTAAAATTCGGATGCTTACCAACTTAGTGGGATTCTTCGATTGGTTTCTTCTTTTGAAGATTTCATGAATATTCATGATCCTAGCTTGACGTTGTGATCTACTTTCTTCAGCTCTGCATTTTCGATTTGAATCGTTGTGTCTTTGTCCTCAACATGTTTGTTGTACATGACATTTGTTTCATTGGATTCAATGATTCATATTTTGTTATTTCTTTTTTTAATTTCTTCATGGTTTTCCAATTATTTTTTATGAATTGAATCGACCAAAACGAGGATATATAATTGTCAGAGAGAATCTACTTATTTAATCGATATATCGCCTCTACTTTAAGTATTAAATACTGTCGATTGACTTGTGGAATATATTCCACAAATATATTTAAAGTAAAAATTACAAATATATTTACTCGATGTATGTCAATATAACGCACGTAATACACTCCTCAGCAACTGAAAATAATTTTGTACTCAAAAAGAAATCACACCGAATACTGACAACATCGAGTAGATATCCTTGTAAATTTGCCTCTATGCATCAATAACTCAATTTGCTTCAATAAATATTCAGTACTGTGATTGAATATCATTACGATGTCAGTTTGTACGAATTGCTAAAACATTATATATATATATATATATATATATATATATATATATACATATATATATATATATATATATATATATATATATATATATATATATATATATATCTTGAAATTAGCTTAAACACTACCGCTAACACTAACTCTATCACTAACGCTAAACACTAACCCTAAAACTAGCCGTAAACACTACTCGTAAACACCAATTCTAGCACTAATCTCAAACACTAAATATAACACTGACTCTAAACAACCTTAAACACTAATTTTAGCCTTAATACACAAACAGTGATACCAAACACTAGCAGTAACTCTAAACTCAGACACTGACCCTGAATATTAACCATAAACCTCAAGTGCAAATATTAACTATAACATTAGCTCTAAACACTAACCTTAAACACCAAGGCTAAAGAACAAATTGATGGCTTTCATTCTCAATATCGTGTGAATAATATCTTATAAATCTGATGAATAATTTCTGAATCTGTTAGGAATATTTGGCGCGTATATAAGATCTTTAGCTTTATGGTAACCCAGAAAATAAATCTAGCCACTTTTGGCAATCCAAAATGGCCATTCTCCTGCATGTTTATCCACAGAGATTACCATAATTCACTGTTAAAACAGTTATTCGGCTCAATGTTAAGTTGATGCGAAAGTTGCCAACAAAACGGCATTACTACCTTGTATTTAAAGTATATTTCATGGCTTCCTCTGACGTTTCTGGTCAATCGAATATTCCATTATGAAATCATGATTCTGGTCTTGATTCAATCTATTTTTCAGGTGTTCTGGTGGGAGTGCATTGGGCATCCTGCACTTTATAAGAGTAAATTGACTTTTACGCATAACTTCCACAAAACTCAACCAATTCAAATGAAACTCATATAATCTTGTGAAGACACTTATTGTGAATAACATTTTCAATTACGCCAACTCATGAAATTGGCTCTGAGAAACGCCAGATACCATTTTAATGAAATATTACGCCCAAACCGCTCAAGTGAATTACACTAAACTTTCGATATGTCCTTAATTGGACGCTACGAATGTTTTTCTCTAAAAAAAACCCAAAGATTCTCCGATTGGTAACATATAACAAGATTATAATTATTGGAAATGACAAAGATTCTGAAAGACAGGCAAAATGATTTACATCCAAAAAAATGAGCACATGACTCTGTGCCTCAGTTGCTTCGTGCTCAATTTGTTATCGAGAGATTGGTGGCTTGTATCTATATGTAGTTTAACTATCAAACTTCGGGGCTGAACAGTTGAAGAGGCCAGGTGTACACTGGTTCCCCTCTGGCAAGAAGACTTGAATTCGATTCCTACCGGAGGCTTACCCTTTATTTCCCCGACTACACTGTTTAATCTCTGTCGAAAAAATACATTTAGATTCAAAGTTGTGATCGAAAAAACAACTGAAAGTTAGGTTGAAGATAAAAGCTCGTCAAGATGAATAATAATAGTAGTTATGATTAAAGGCATTCTATGTACATACTAATATTTAAGAAAACGGGACCAGTAACAAAATTTGTACTCTCACTATTCGTCAACATAATTTTAACACCTTCTAAAAAAATACTGAACGAGAATATTTTAACGTTAAATAGACGGAAAATATTAATGCAATGGCTGAATTGAACAATCGTATTTTACAAATTTTAGTTACATGTGGGTACATATCACTATAAATAGCTATTTTTTTGCCCTCTGCATTGATATTGTTCCGTATATTTTCTGTTGAAATATTCTTGTTCCGTATTATCTAAGTTTTCACAGTTCTTTTAACACCCTGAGAAGGTAGGCATTTTTCTTACTAGTTCTACTCTTTCTGTTTTTTTTTCCAGAAGTGTATTTAAGATATTTAAAAAGGGTTGCAGACAAAAAAATTTAAAGTCAATAGCAATGCTTGTAAATCAAGTGATTTTGTCCAAAGTATAGCTTGTTCAGTAATTTTCAACATGTTAATGAAACTAAATGGAAAGAGACTAGAAAAAAAGGGACTCTCTTTCCTTAAGAATGTTACATATTACACTCGACGAAGGACGATCAAGAAATATGTCAAAACGCTGGGTAAACAATATGAACCACAAGAAAAGATCAATAGTCAGGAAAATGCAAGGAACTTGAATATGCGAATGGAAAGCATGAAGCTACTGAAAATGTGGGCATCTGAATGTTCATGTGTGTTTGTGTTTGTTCCGTTTCCAGCCGTTAAGAAAACAGATTGGAATGTTTGACCTAATGAGGTTAAGGGTTTACCTTTCGTAAGACATTGGGGCCGTGTTTCTAGTTCAAATCTATACCTGGATATATATCTTGATTAGCAGGGACATTTTTATCAAGCCACTTTTTATGAACAGGACGAGTATATGTAAGTGGAACGAGGCTAAATTATAGGTCTGGGTGATTGTGTATGGGTCAAGATAGCAAGCGGATGGAGGGGGTTGCAAAACGTGTATGCTGGTATGATAATCGCGTATGCTTGTACGTTTGTCAACCACTTAGCAGAGAATGTTGATAGAAGTAAGCGCGTGTGTGTTTTGATGCCTACTATGGAGCTGAAATATGGAACCTAGCCAAGAGACTGACCCTCCAACTAAGAACTATGCAATGTGCACTTGAAAGAATCATACTCAACATCACAAGGAGAGACCACAAGACAGCACAATTTAGAAAGGATTAGGAAATTCAAATGGCAATGGGTTTGTCATGTTGCAATAATGACAGACAACTGATTAATATTACAATTCACAACATGGATTCATAGAGATCAAATGCAAAACTGAGATAGAATATAAGATGGCAAGATAAACTGGACAGGTTAAGAAGATATTGGCTCCGTGACGCCAAAGATACAGAAGTGTGGCGAATCCTGGAGAGGATCTATGTCCTACAACCGACGATAAAAGACAAGTGATTATGAAGATGATAATTTCCTGCACAAAATAGACGAATATGCTGAATAAGGGTTTTTGTAAGTCTGCAGTCCGCCCCTCGGGAGGTGAAATCAGGGAACTAGTCGGCTACCGGACTGCTTCGAGACACACCGGGAACTTCTTAGCTGTTTGATAAAAAAACTTGACTGTTATTTAAATCCGACATATCGTTTCTCCTTTGTTCGTTTGTTCAAACGCAAAATAATAAAAACCAATTGGAATTTTTACACTGGAAACAATAACTCACTGTTTGTCTCCAGAGAAATGATAAAATCAACCGAGAGGATAAACAACTTCATTGCTTGAATGCAATTTGTTCTTCGTATGCAGTTTCTTTCAAATCTTTGCTCGTTTAAAAAGACGGTGGACTTTTCATCCAAGGATGCATCGGCTCACATGTGCATAAAATGCAAACGATAATGCACCAGCTTCCCTTGGATTAGACTTTGATGCCGTAATTTGTGGATACAACTGCATTAACGATATCGCCACGGGGTCAAAATGGATGCCGTTTGTCCAAGGATCGAATGGCTGGTCCGATGAATTGAACATCATTAAGCAACAAAAACATTTCGAATGGAAGAAAAAGAAAATGTATAGTCACTTTTGAGACACCCTGTAGTTCTTTTTTTCATTTGAAATAAAAATTCAATTAATCATTGAATGGGATTTAAACCTCCCCACCGCTCCGATTCAAAAGCGGATGAAATGAGATTATCAAATAAGGAATAGTTGAATTTACACCATGCGCTCCAAGTCTTAGTAATTAAAGTGGAGAGAAAGGCTTTATTTTATTGACTGAGTTGGAGAGAATCTCGACTTATGGCGGTTGTGATTTTGCTTTTGAAAATTCTGGCAGGACTTTCTGCAAACTGGATCCAATTCAGTGTTTCATCAAACTTGTCAAATTTATATTTTAAAAGGCCGGAGAATGCCTGGTTAAAATGACGGCTTGGAACGGTTTATCAGCCATGGGTTCTTCCCAATTTATCATATATGCTGGCGTATAAGTCGATCCCCAAATTAAGGTGTGTGAAACCTGATTATTTACACTAGTTTAGCGCTATTCAAACTGTATTCTGTCGAACCCCAGGTTTCGTGAAATATAGTAACATTTTCACAAGATACCTAATAATTCTTCATAACATAAACGATTCATTCACGGCTTTCAAATATGTCTTCGTATCTCATTTTTCGTTGTGATAATTCATTGTTTAACATATTTATGACTCTAAACTAAAATCCATGAGCTTATTTTTGACAATTATGTTAAAATCAAACACATTTCAATTATTTACGTGACACAGACGCAGCTCAGTCAGTAGTCACTCATACGTCCATTTTTCCTCAGTAAGCTTTGTTCTTACTCCTTTATTCGAGTGTGTATTTCCTATTTGGGTTTATACGCTTTCGGATAATTCCATTACAAGACCAAAATCCAATAGTCACCAACATATACACACACACACACACACACACACACACACACATATATATATATATATATATATATACTTATATATATATATACTTATATATATATATATATATATATATATATATATGTATATACTTATATATATATATATATATACTTATATACACATATATATATATATATGTATATATATATATATATATATATATATATATATATATATATATATATATATATATATATATATATATATATAAGTTGCTTCCCGAGAAAAAAAAGGGGCAAGTTGCTTCTCAAGAAAATTTGATTACTGAGATGGGTTCCCCGTGTAGTTAACGTCCAAAGACCACTGCACCAGTGGACAGATTTCTTAGAGCGATAATTACAGGGAAAATGGCCTCAGAAACTAACTTACTATTCTTTATTTCATTGAGCTCAGCCTACACTGGTACAAGGTCACAAATATGGGGGGTCCGTCGGGATCAAATTAACTAAAGTAGTTAGGCTGTTCAAGAGTAGTCGTAGCTATCGGGCAAAGTTACTCGCCAAGTTGAGCTTTGTAGGATAAATCATTTGGTTGGTTGAGCTAACCCTGTAAATGGGGAGGGCCTAAATGTCTAAAAAAAATTGATATATGAAATCATTACTTTATCTTGGTTTCGAACCCTATCCCTGGCGCTGATGTTAATGCATTATATAATTA
Source organism: Thysanoteuthis rhombus (assembly GCA_963457665.1). Classification (NCBI taxonomy): domain Eukaryota; kingdom Metazoa; phylum Mollusca; class Cephalopoda; order Oegopsida; family Thysanoteuthidae; genus Thysanoteuthis; species Thysanoteuthis major. The sequence continues at coordinate 5,726,157 of OY735226.1, read as the reverse complement.
TGCGATATTTTGGCAAAATTAAATTTGAATTCATAAGTCCCCATACTATCAATGAACTTAAGCAACTTATAAACTAGCCAGTATTCAGATGGGTGACCAACTGAATGTACTAGGTGGAATAAGCAGTTAGGGATCATATAAAGGGATTCCCCTGACGATCATCCGAGGACAAAACTGATCCCAGCAATATGCTCCACTCCAAGATAAGTATTTGGCTGATAAAAAAAAACACTCATACTTATTATTTGAAATGATATACTCTTCTAGTGGAACGTAATTCAGTAATTAGTTGTTTCTTTTCTCTTAAAAAGCATCTCACAGGAATCCAAATACAGTTTAATCCTCGTAATAAGAAAGGCGATCATTAAATAGAGGATGCAGCAGTGTCACTAAATCAATTTTTCTTTTGATAAAAATCAGTTGGAAATACTAAAAATATTTTGTTCCTGAAGCAACTATATTTTAAACATTTCAACTCGTGACTCAAGTTAAATGCAAAATCTAAAAAAAGAAAGGATAATAGACAATAAAAAGAAACTTAAGTTATTGCATCTTTCTTTTGCAGGTTGTTTCCTTGAATTGTAAAAAAAAATACTTCAGCATTCTATAGTTATAAGAAAAGCCCTAAAAAAAATATTCCGTAAATAGGGCAGCAGCTTATTGGGCTCCAAATCGTTTGCCTCGGTGCGGTTCTATTGACTGGAATTCACTGTATATCCGTTATTCTTTTCACGGAGATTAACTGGTCTGTCAATATCTAGTAAAATTAAAATTAAAAAATCATTTCAGTATGTTTTTAATCCTTCAACGGTCACATGAGAGACCCGTGCTCAACATCACATGGGGTTATCTCAAAACAGCACAATATATTAGCGGAAAACAGGGGCATCATAAAATCCATTATAGAACTCAATTGGCAATGGGCAGGTTATGTTGCAAGAACGTCAAACAACCAATAGACTTTGCTATTCACAACATGGATCCCCAGACACAATATGTGAAACTGTGGTCGGAAAAATATAAGATTGCATGACGAACTAGACAAGTTCAAGATATATTGGTTCCGCGACGCGAATGCCTAAGATTTGCAGACGACATTGAAATGTCAAAGAAAATAAACGACATTTGAAATGTAAAAGAAATAAAGTGTTAGAGTTACAGAACTCTTCGTGAGGTAATGTTAAATCGCAATGCTTTGAATTCGATTCTGTTTTGAGACTTATCTGAACAAAGCAATCACTGTGTTCGTCGTATCTTTTCAACGTCCTCGCAATGGGAAATATGCAATTGCGTTCTTTCGCTGGAATGACGAGCGAATGACCTTAGGAATGGCTACATAAGGTTAAACCAGGGTTTCTAGATAGATAGAGAAGTTTTCGGCCCAAAAGACACCCAAAAAATGGTAAAAATGGCCAAATACCTCAGTTGTATATAAAACATTGCAATACACCAGTTAAAAATTAATGATTTATCAAAAGCTGAACTGGAACTGAATTATTTCACCTCAATCGATCCTATATTTGAAAATCTTAGAGCTAAGGCCCCTAAACGTGTCACACCATTGATCCCTTCAAGCAATAATCCTTGATATCTTATCGACCTGCAGGAATATGATAATAATAAGAAGAAGAAGAAGAAGAAGAAGAAGAAGAAGGAAATTATATTGATAATAATAAAAATAATAATGATAATAATAATAATAATAAGAAGAAGAAGAAGAAGAAGAAGAAGAAGAAGAAGAAGAAGAAGAAGAAGAAGAAGAAGAAGAAGAGTACATGAAGAGAAAAGAAAGGTGGTAAAGGACTCATTGGCATTAGAGACTATGTCCAGTGGGCCAGAACAGATGTAGAAAAGTATGTGCAAGCAAACAGTGGAAACATCACGAATGATGGAGCAGCACAGCAATCAAGGAAAGAAAAATGGGGACAGGAGAAACTATACGGAGAATTTAAAAGACAAGTACAGGATGTTGCAGACAAGAGATCATGGACATGGCTACGAAAAGAAAACCTGAAGAGAGAAACAGAATCACTCATCATGACAGCCCTAAATAAATGCGTCAGGAAAAACTATATCAAAATAAAAGTGACAGAACAAAGACACACAGCAAATGCTGACGATGTGGGGAAAAACTTCTGTGAAACTAATGTATGTAGTCAACTAGCACAGAACGAGTACAGACACGATAGAGTAGCAACAGTGATACACTGAGGACTGAGCAAGCCAGTGGGATTTAACCATGTGGAAAAGTGACGCCAGCACAAACCAAAGCCTGCCAAGGAGAATGGAAATCACAAATTACTTATGGATTTTAACTTCCAAACTGGCCATCCCATCCAAGAAAGAAGACTGGACCTTGTAATCGTTGACAAGAAGAGGAAAACCTGACAAACGATAGACGTGACCGTACATGCAGACCACATAGGAGAGAGAGTGATAAGCTGGAAAAATACCAGGACCAGGCAAGAGAGCAGAAAAAGGTTTGCAACTTGAGTCAGGGGGATACCAGTAATAGCAGGTGTGCTCGAAACCTACCAAAGGCACTGATAGCGAGATTTGAGGAACTAGGGATAAAAGGAAGGAATGAGACCATAGCACTGCTAGGGACTGCATGAATACTGAGGAAAGTGCTAGGAATATGAGATCTACGACATCAGCTGTTAGCAGTGGCCCAACGAAGAAGTGGATAAAAAATGAACTACAGCGCTGCTGTGATAGTTAAGGGAGAGATGACAAGAGGGCTGAAAACCTGAGGAGACTAACTGTCACTCAGCCTTCAGCGACAACGAGCGGTAACTGGTATGGAACTGTAAACCACAGCACTATTGTGGACTGTGAGAGTGTGAGGAGGAGGGCCGGAGACCTAAGGAGACTTGCTGTCACTCAGTATCCAGCTGTGACCACCCGACAACTGGTGTGAAATTGAATAATAATGATGATAATAATCATATATGCAGATTTATTCTCTGTTTGTTGCAGATGCATCTCATTGGTTAATTTAATTTCTAACATGTCGTAAGAATTACGTTATAGATTACGTCATATAGATTCTTGAGACATTACATCTGATCATACATTAGAACTGCTTCAGTCAGATTTCGATGGTTGAATTATTTGAAAGTAAATTACCCAAATAAATAGCTTTAGGCTCCTTACTGTCGATCCATACATAATTAACCCTGTCATTTTGGACGGGTATAATCTAGTGATAATAATAATTACGTAACGTGCAGTTTTGGACATAGGTTTGTTTTGCCACTTTTTGTTTCTGTATACGGTCACTGGTCCTTTCATCCATTGACTAAATGCGATCCCGTGTTTTGTATGCTTAGTTATATTTTGTTGGTTTTATATTTATGAATAAATTTCATATATCCCTAATATTATAGGACACTTAGACTCTAAGGAAATAAAGAGTGCGTTTTGAAATTATGGTTCTGTGAAATTTATTCATAAATATGAAACTATCAAAACATGTTTTTTTGTTTCGTTATTCTTCCGGAAAAATAGATATGGCCAAAACGAAATATCCATGGTCTAATGCTTCTGGATTTGGCTATCAAGTGGACAAAATGGCAACCTTGGTTGAAACACCTTGAGGAGAAACAAGATCTGGAGACAGTGAGTGTGACAGAAAAAGAGACAGTCAGTGACAGAATGAGAGAGAGAGAGAGAGAAGGGGAGCATGTCTAAGAGGAAGGGTGTTAGAGAAACTGCAAGATAAGGGAGAATGAGTGAGAGAGACAGAGAGGGACCATGGAAAAACTCAAAAGAGAGTGTTGAAGGTGTGTGAGAAAAGGTTCTTGGGAGAGTTGGAAAGGGGGAGTATCTGGGATAAAGGCTGTGAGAGAAACAGTTTGTGAGAGGGAAAATATGTTAGCGAGAGAGAGAGAGAGTTAGTGAAAGTATGAATGTAAAGTTGCTAAAGGGAGAGATATTGTGTGTATGCTTGTATTTGATGGGGAAGGTGTATTAGAGAGTAAGTGCACGTGAAAAATCTGCTAAAAAGAGAGAGGGGGCTGCGCTCGTTCACGTGTGTGTGTGTATGAGGGAGGATGTGTTAGTGAGAGAGAGAGAAATTACCAAGAAGTGTGAATGTATGTGAGAGAGGATTTTAAAGTGTGGAAGAAAGAAATCATAAGAGGGAAAGTTGGGGGGTAGCAAACTCAAATGAGCTTTATGTCGTCATTTCACTATTACAAAGGCAACTGCAAAACGCTTCCATATGAATAAAAACAAACTTGAGAGACCCTGTTTTAAACTATTATTGATTTTTGACTACATTTTATTCAATTTTTTGATGATTTTTAAATTATGATTTCTTTTACCAGTAAGAGCAAAAATGTATTTCAGCTTTTCCGAAGAATTGCTCTCGTTTCCGGTTACCTTTTGGAAAGTGGCAGTTGTTGGAGAAAATATTGGCTTTAGGAGGAGGGTTGTAACAACTATGCTGAACTGGAAACTTACTTTCCATTCATCATACGACCAGGGTAAAGCACTTTTTCAAAAATACAGAAATTTATCTGAACGACATCAAAAACGAAAAAGAAAACATTAGCATCAATTGAAAGTACCTAAAATTTTCTGAAAAATTGTTAATATCGTTTCTGGCTTTTGGTGGTAAAAAGAATGTTGAACTTTTTTTAATCAAACTCTCTGTGTAAATAATCGTTTGTTTTGTTTGTTTCTTTTTGTTTTGTTTTTTGTTTTGTTGAGCTGAGTTTGAAGAAATATATTAAAGGACACATGTTCCACTATGTTATCAAATTTGAAGTTATTTTTTACCCGAACAACACTAGATATCCCTGCTAGTCTATAGTTATTTTATCGAAACTCAGTAAAGATTTACCACAATAAGAGAGAACAATGCAGAGTGCTGCTGCAAAAAATAGAGACACTGTTGACATACACCTCGTATGTAAACACTATTATAGTATTTAGTGTCTCATTTCAGTAAACTATTGTATACAGTTTTGATAAATAAGAGTATAAAAAAGTGTAATATCAAAACAAATTAATTTGCACCTAGACAAAACCTATAAAACCCAAGATTTCTTTATTTGCTGTTTACAATATAGTTGTATTATTTGTGCATGTTGAATGATAAACTTTTGAACTGCTCAAGAGCTTTAAGACCACCTGTAGATAGCCAGTCAGCCAGCCAGCAAGCCCCATTGAGAAACCGAAGAGACCTATGTGGAGGCTGACTTCGATTATTTTGACAGTTTTGCTTGACGATTTCCAATGTCTAATCTGATGGGCAATAAGACGCACCGAAGAAAGGTTTCGACCGAAGTTGCTTACGTTCTCTTTGCATTAATGTCCTGGGGAAAGGTAAGAATCCGCTCCCCAGCTATTGATGAATAGCTGGACAGTTGTAACCTACTAGCTCTATAAGTTAATCCAACTAAATGAAAGTTCCCTTCACTAAGAAATAAATCCAAAATGGAGACCTTTAGGTGGACTAAAGGTAAACTCAGCAATTGTGGCTTATCCCGTTTCAAAATGGTGAATTGCCAAATTTTTCTTCCTGTCCACAAGGTATCTCAAAAGGTTTACCATGAATTTCAATTATTTTTTGTGAAAAAACGGACAATTGACTACCGAAAAACTGATTAAATTCATCCGTCAATCTTTGCACAATTACACCCCCTACGTCGCAGTTATATGTCCGATCCACGTAATATCGCCATAATTTCATCTTTATCCACACGATATCACCAAAAGTTATTAATAACATTTTGTGGGAGGGGTGACAATATACGATGGATGAGCTGATTTAATTTTGGGGCGGAAAATTACTGACAAGGGCGTTGGCAGATGAATTATCTCTTTTTTTCCGGATCTTGGATTCGCCTCGTGATTTTTAATGTTAAGGCAGTGTAATGAAACTGAATGATTGTCTGACTGGAGTCAGAAGTTACATAATTACTAGACAAGATAACCAATCTCTCCCTGGGTGATTCATCACAGAAAGTTATGTATAACTTATCGACAATGAAGGCTTCGTTTTTAATTGAGATTTTGGTGTGATGTTATCTAGTTTTCTTTTCTTTATTTTTGCCTATTTCATCCGTGTTTGGGAATTAATCTAGATACAGACTCGACTTGTCAAACACAGGCAGTTATGTTAATTTTGAAACAGGAGTTTCGAAACAGTGTTCCTCCAGAGCCTAACAGGCAAGAAAATACAGTGTGGCCATAAATTATCTTTGCAACTTTGAAAGTCTATTAAAATATATGTACCTTGCATGAGTGAATCACAACAGCCGGCGCATGTAATAGAACTAATTATCTACAAAAATAGATCCTTCATCTAAAATTATCTTTAAGAAAATACCAACACAAGATATTTGACATTTTTGGTCCAAGATAATCATAGAAATCTAAAACAAGGCATTTTTTAGAAGGTTCCTTGTGGTATACCCATGCGAATTTTCAAGGCTATATCCCATAAATGTGACCAGGAGAGCCCAGACACAGAAGAGGATTGTTCTTGTTTTTTTGTTGTTGTTGGAAAATTAAGTCAACTCCAAGTTTGACTAGAGTTTGAAAATTGTGTAGGTTTTGCTGCAGAATAATGACCAATAAAGTTTTTTTTCTTTCAAACATGAGTACATTTCTACGTGGACATCATTAGTCGCACGTAGCAAATCTAGACGATATTCAATTTCCATCCAGGTAAGTGAATTTTAGAATAAAACATCCCCCAAGCGATAGATCGTAAGGGATTGACTGATTTCTTGGCCACTTGTACCATCTGATGCAACTCATACGGACTTCTTTTTGTAGGACTGCATTACAGACAAAGCAAAGAATCTTTCGAGTCATACCCATTATTGATGAAGAGATGGAGCTCTGACGTACTGAGCTGGAAATGAAATAAAAATGTTTGTTATCGTGACTTTTTTTTACAACGAATACTGTCCAATTATGCTAATATTTGTATTATTAATAGATTTTCGAAGTTGTAACGATGATTTATGAAAACCCAATAACCACGAATAATATTATCAAATGGTTATTGCAAAATCAGATATTCTCAACAATTCATTTAAAATGAATTTTGTAAGTGAGAAAAATATTTAAATTCACATCCATTTTCAATGATATAAAGTTGTCTATTACAATGGATAGCATACTTTGCTTTGACTTACATGAGGCGATGACGACGTTCAACCAACATCGAGAGCCTCATGAAGGTAAACAAAGGCTCTTTGAAGTATCAGGCCTTTTTTCCATCAAAGAGTGTCATTAAACAACGTAAGACCCATCAGATACAAATGCAATAATAAAATTAAAGGCTTGTCCTTATCAGATTTTACACCACGAACTCATCAAGGTGCGACGAAAAGAGTGCATCTGACGTGTCAAATTGCTGACTTCAGGGTGTGAAACCTGATAAAGACGTGCGTTCAATTCCCTTATTTATTCATTGTTCTGTGAAAATGTTGTTCGATTATGCTATTTGAAAAAAAAACTTTTGGGGGCCTTTCTATGTTTTATGTGCATCAAAGCAAAGTTTATCCAAATGGATTTAAAATCAAAATAGTTACAAATAATTTTAGTTTTTAGATGTGTCTACACATCTCTGTTAGTCGCTTATCGATCGGTCGGTCGGTCGGTCGGTCGGTTCCAGTTACGTTGTACAACTGGAATGAGATGGAAGGGAGAGGTTTGATCTCATGAAAGGTGTGATTTCATAAGTAGAAGTGACGTCATCAAAAGAAATCCAACTCAATTTATTTTTTCCTCACCGACTGCTGATGATATTATAAAATGTCCAAGGTCCGCATTTTTGTATTCTAAAAACAGCCAGTAATGGCAAAAACACCGAAAATTGCCAAATACGATTTTAACCGAAACAAAAAAAATATGCAAAATATCTCAACTGAGAATCAATTGACTCAAAGAAACACTAACAGCTTTTTCCTCCTCTTACTGCTACTCCTAACACGGATGGTAGACATGTCTTTGAACTTATGGTTCTTGTTATATCTTTTGCTGGTTATCGTTATGTGAAAGGCATGTGATTCCAAACGGATGAATAAAATCAAGAAACACTTCTGCGAAGTCAATTCGATTGCCTGACGTTAATATTTGTAGAGGAATGACATTCACCTATGACATATATATATATATATATATATGTATATATATATAAAAGACCGAATTTAAATGATATATTCACTTTCGCACAATTCTTCATCCACCAGAGTGCTCCATTCCAGAGTTGGAAGAGCATTGCTTATAGCTTATAATGGTTGAGTTACCCTACCTAATGAATGCTCAACCCTGAAGAAGGAAGATTTAATTATAATGATAATCTATAATTGTGTCATCCACACAATCGGTTTGGAATCGCGTAACAGACGAACAGACGTCTGTGAAAAAAGTCACATTGGTATTTTTATAGTTAGGCGAGCTGAACCTACGTAAATTCCACGAGTGTTGATCAAGGTTGTCCATTCCCTCATTTCTCTGCAATTCTCTCACAGTATGACTGTGTCTTCTCTTTCTCTCCCTTATCCCTTCCAATGGCCGTTGTACGTCCATGATTCTATCAAGAAGTTTTACGAACATTAGTTTCATATACTAAGATGCCCAATGCCTTTTGTGAGCTATTCACCATCCTTTTAATCCCTTTCCTTGGTAACTGCTTCTTAAACTGCCGAAATTTCATTTTTACCTCCTTCCTCCTTACAATCTAATTAAAATACTTTATCTCCTTTTCTGCTCTCTTTTCCTGTTATTGAACTAGCTATCTTTATTTTCTGTCTCTTGTCTTCCTACCCGTTAAACAGAACTACTTTTCTTTGCTGTTTTCTCTCTTCTAACCCTTCCATAAAACTACTTAACTTTTCCTTTCGGTTATTAATGATCGCATGACCATCGAATGCAGGCAGGAGAAAGCAGAATCGATCCATATAAAACCATACATTCAAATGAATAGATTCATCTGGTTGTCTATTTTGTCCGATTCCAGTTATAACCTAAAAGTTATCATGGATTGATCTGAGGAAAATATATGAACAGAGTTATAAATAAACCAAAGGCTTATAATAAAATGCGATAGCTTGTTTTGACACAGCAATGAAAGATACATCACAGAAACGCTGGGTGTTTCATTATAACTTAGAAATTATAATGGATTGGTCTAAGTGAAATACATTAACAGAGTTATAAATGAATCATCATCAGTAACAGTCTCTTATCGTCCGTCCCTGGACATAGATCTTCCCTAAGATCCATCACACCTCTCTATCATGAGTGTCGCAGAGCCAGTACTTTCTGAATTTGTCTACTTCGTCTCTCCATATTGTATTCTGCGCATGTGACCACCACGTTGTGAGTTGTTATGTCCATTGGTTGTCAGCTATTCTTGCAACGTGACCAGCCCATTGCCATTGGAGTTTTCGAGAGGATTCTATGATACCTCGGACTTGTAATCTCTCCATAAGATGTTGAGCATGATTCTCACATGCATGTGTTGCATGCTTCTCATTTTGTAGGTCTGTCTCTTGGTTAAGTTCCATGTTTCAGCTCCATAAGTGACTATCGGAAGAATGAATTGGTTGTATGCTCTTCTTTTTAGGATTAATGGAATCTTCTTGTTTTTGAAGGTTGAGCTTGCTCTTCCAGAGGCTTGCTATCCTAGAGCGATTCTTTGCTTGATTTCTTCTTCTTTTGAGGGCTTCATGGAGATTTGTTGTCCTGGGTATATGCAGTGGTCTACTTTCTCCAGTTTTGGGTCTTTGATTTTGATAGTTGTGTTCTTATTTCTGACGTGCCTGTTGCACATGACCTTCGTTTTGCTGAAGTTCATGTGAGGGCCGACTGTTTTGCTTCCTTTGTTTATTTCATCTAGCATTAGTTGGAGGTTTTCTGTGAAAGAGGCGATGTTGTCTGTAAATCTGAGGTTGCTTAGATATTTGCTGTCTATTTTGATTCTGCTATTCTCCCAGTCTAGGTTTCGGAAAATCATCTTGAAGCAGGTTGTGAAAAGTTTGGTTGAGCTGGTATTACCTTGTCTTTTTCGTTTTAAGGGCTGGAAGGGTTCGGAGTTTTTATATAGCCTGATAGAGGAGTAGCTGTAACTGTATTTATCTACACCATGTACAGTGATAGCCTTCATGACCATGGGAATTTCCACTAAGTCTAAAACCTTCTTGAAGTCTATAAATACTACAGAGAGTGGCATTTTGCAATTAACTGCTTTTTCTTTCAACTTTTTTAATTGAATGGATATGGTCTCTGGTCGAGTAGCTTCATCTAAATCCTGCTTGTTCCCGTGATTGGTTTTCATCTAGCGTTTATGGACCCGGTCGATGATGATTTTTGTGAAAAACTAGTCGATGCAATTGAGTAGGCCTGTAGATCTGTAGTTGTTGAGATGTTTCAGTTTTTTTATTTCATGTAAAAGCATTTTGATTGTCATGTTCCAGTCTTCCGGGAATTTACTTTGTCTTAGACATAAGTTGAATAAAATAGCTAGTTTTTTTTATCGACGATCTTACCAGCTTTTTTTAGTAGATAGATGATGATATCATCCGGTCCAGGCGTTTTTCTTTCCTTTTTTTTTTTTTTTGTTTGTTTGATAGCTTATTTTACTTCCCATAGTATAACTTCTGGGACGTCCTCAAATTGATTGTTTGAGTCTCAGGTATCCCGTTTGGTGTTTTGTCGTCCATGTCTTGAAGAGTAGAGTTCTAAGTAAAATGAGACTGTTGGGAAATAACGATGAAAAATACATTATAGAAAGGCCGGATGTTTGAAAGTAAGGGAAGAGAAAAAAAGATGTGATTTTATTTTGTGATGGAATGAATTATATTTTTGATAAAATAAGTTTTTCCTACGTTTTTTTTTCAAACTACACGAAATCAGTGGTGATTTTTCTTGCGTAGTATTTTGTCTTGAGAATTTATATTCGATTATCCCATAAACCAGCTTGAGTTGAGTTGAGATTTTAAAAGAGTTACATTTAGAACACGTGAGTTGTTAAAGAAAATTACTTAATAAAATAGCTCTAGGCTCTTAAGTGCCCATCCATACATAACACCGTAATTTTAGGGCGGGCATGTGCTAGCTTTATTATAGGTTTTCAATACAGTATATAATGGCTCTCGATTTGATTACATGATAGTAAGTCCCATCATTATTCTAGCACTGTGTCCCTAAAATCTACAACTGTCTTTTTCAACAGGATCAATATTACCATAAATTTGGGGGGGGGGCAATAGAATGTCAAATACAAATGGATTTCCCTTTTCAAAATAATAGGCAATCTTTTGTTTTACGTTGATTAAGTCAAAAATTGAATAGAAGTTGGCGTCGTGGTTTCTGATATCATATTTGGTTCAATGTGGCTTTAGTGCAGAAAATAAAATACTTATTGAGGACATTGTAAAATGATATATTGTTTCTCAAAAGTTTTATTTGGCCTTTAAAAATGAATTCTCCAAGAATTATTTCTTTGTAGAAAGTAAGTATGCTTGGGTCTTCATTGAAATGAAGCATTGTGAGTAGAAAAATGTTTTGCATTGTACGTAAACTCCAGTACAATATAACAATAAGTTATATGTCAAGGAAATACAAGCAAAGACATAAATGTTTCTACAAATTTATAAACATTTGATTATAAACAAAAGAGTGTATTGGAGAAATCAAAGGAATGTGCATATTACAGAACATAGGTAATACAAAAGCATTTATAACAAAAATGATATAGAATATAAACAATGTTATTTCTATTGATATTCGGACCATCCTTATCTTTGTTGTTTTTCATACAACGTTTCAGCCGTTGCACTCTACGGCCTTCTGGGGAAAAAATCTGTCACCTGAGGTTTAAGGCTCCTAAAAATTAGCACCGGTTGTACACATGGACATATAGCGCAGTGGTTACAGCATCAGACAAATTACTGTAAAGTAATCTGATGGTTCTAGGTTCGATCCTAGTGTGAGACATTATAACAATACTACTAACGCTAAAAGAGGGGAGTACGGTCAATATACCCGTTGGATAAATAAAGGGTTCGGTTCGTTACTTCCCACAAAAATCTCCCAGATGATACCTGACGAAGGCCGTAGAGTGCAAACGTTGTAAGAAAAACAACCAAGATGAGGATGGTCAGAATATCAATAGAAATAATAATAATACCTCATCTCAAAAATTCCGAAATAAACAATGTTAGATAAAAAATGTATACGATGAGAAATAAACTACAAAGCAATTGAAATCATATATCAAGAACTTCACGTCTGCCTACTCCGTACTGCACGTCGGAACAATGATGAGCTTATCTTTATATACGAAGATTTGAGCAAAAATGCCACACCCTTGAACTAGAAATGGTTAGCTTATGAATTAGCTTTTCTATTTTACTGGGGAGTATATTCAAAGAACTATCTTGTTCTAACTTTGTGGAAAGATGTGTCCACGTTTATAGTAATGTTTTTTGTTGTTTTGTTGGGTTTTTCTTTCGAAAAGATCAAGCACAAGATCACCTTAGGATGGCAAGCCTTCGACAGATCAAGCTCAACCTTCAAAATCAAGTTGATCCCAATAATCCCAAAAAGAAGAGTATACAACCAATGCATCCTTCCAATAGTCACTTACGGAGCTGAAACATGGAACCCTCACATGGAGAGATCTCAAGACAGCACAGTATATCAGGAAGAAAAGAGGAGTCAGAGACATCATAGAATCTATTAGAAAACTCAAATGGCAACGGGCAGGCCATGTTGCAAGACTGACAGACAAACAATGGACATCATGGCTCACAACAAGGATCCCCAGAGATCACATGCAAAACTGAGGCTGACAGAATACAAGATGGAGAGATAAAGAGGACAAATTTAGAAAATACTGGCTCTGCGACGCCCACATAGGAGAAGTGTGGTGAATCTTGGGGAAGGTCTATGTCCAATGATTGGCGTTAAAAGAATGATGATCATGATGATCATGATGATGATATTTGATTGAATACATAAAGATCTTTTTTCGTTCCATTTGGTCACAGTAATGGGTTGTCAAATAGTGAATATCACTTACAAAAGAAGCAAGAGGACATGAGGCTAAAACTGAAAATATTGCTCCAAATATTAGGAATCTTGTGAAATAGCCTCAAACACAAATTCATATTGAATAAACAATCAAAATGTTATTTTTCTTCTATTCAGATTTTCTTCCTTTCTGATGATGGGGGCGGCGATTGTTTAAAAAATAACCAGAAGGAGTGACAGGAAGAAAGGTTTGGAAAATCCATTGATCTAAATATTAGAGAAATGAAATAGAAAAAAAAAACATAATTTCATCAACCAATTGTAGAAACAATCTTTTTTTTTTTTTTTTCGCTGTAAAAAACCGAAGAAATAATATCTCTGATAGGAAACACCTAAAAATAGCCACAATATTTCTGCCAAATTTAGATAAAAATGATGAGTGTACAAGTCAAATCCTTCAATGTCAGGATATAACACTATACGCATTTATATCGTTTGATTGCGTGAGAAAATCGATCGAAGCAGACGATAGAAATGATTACATTTTTGCAGGCAGCAAATAAAAAGGTTTCCCAAAGGATTCGAGAAATAAAATATGACGTCACTATGACGTCAATCCAAACTGTCCATCAATTGGCTCTGATATTTCTGTCGACCTGTGCCATTCGTCGCAAGTAATTTCACGATATTTCATGCAGCTTTGAATATATATATATCTATCGACCATTTTACAACTAGTTTGCTCGTTCCATCAAAAATGACGGCAGATATGAAATATATGGATATACAAATTGCATTCCGTATACGTTGATGAGATTTTTATCATTTCCGTGTTTGTATTTATTACTTTATATGATTTTATCGTCTAACTCCTTTTTTACTTCATTTTCTTTATTTTCGTATGTAACAACAATGATGGATGACAATGACAGTGATGTCATGCACGTATAGTTTTGACTTACTTGACTTCTTCTGCTTCATAGGACAATTGAAGAAAGGAATTCAAATAGGACCCATGGTTTTGGAATAATAGTGCGTAGAGAAATGGATTCAGTTTTATTTACATTTAGATTTTAATTGAAGCAATGACGTTTGATAGTAGCGCAGCCAAGTTAATTTTTTCCAAATTTAACATTTTTACCGCGCCATCAGAGCATAATTTTTCATATGACTGCGTCTGTTGTTCTCAACCCACCTTAGATTAACGGAATATAATTGACGGTACCCTGGCCGATACTTGGTTGATATTGCGAGTAGTTTATGTTCAATTTTAAGCCCATTCAACAAAACTGCTTTGATTTGCTTTCTTTCCATCATTTATTTGATAGCCTCAGATAAAGCAGAGTGAATAGGGAAAAAAGAACTTTCAGCTTAAAAAAATAGTGCGAAATCCACGTTTTAAAATGATATATTCTGTGAACATAGTTAAATAGTAATTAATTCTAAAGTCAGCACGAAGGTTTAAAATCACACAAAAAAATTATTTCTCAACCAACCAAATAGTTTTAATTATCTATTTATTTTATATTTTGTAATGAGATGAACGAAAAAAATGGATTAAACAAATATCAGATTTTCCTGATAAACCTGTCTTCTTATCAGAGAATTCTGTTTAATTTATTTTTTTATCATTAGTTTAGATAACTAAGTTTTACTTTGTAAGACATCAGTTGCATTTCTAGTACATATGTTTAGTACGAATGTAGAACAAACTATTGAATGGTCAATATTTAGTTCCTCTGCATCTTTCCGATTCAATTTTTGTGGGTCCACCTTGATATTGACCGGGTGTTGTCAATCGCAGAACGATGTCGACAACATCCAATTGAGAGCCAATATTGGGGTGGATACACGCAAAACAACACGAGAGGTTGCAGAGAAGCTAAACGTTGACTATTCGACAGTTTTGTCAATTTGGAAGGGTAAAAAATGCCTGCACGTCGTGCAAATACTCTGCAAAATAAACTAGCCTACGGAACTCAACTCCTGCTAACTCAGCCTCGGACTATCACGTTTTCAAACATATCGACCACTTCCAGCAACGAACAAGCTGCAGCTCAAAACATCTCGGAAGAATTCGTAAATGGACTTGATTTTCGTTGACAAAAATATGTAGATTTTGATGGTCTTTATTTCAATTAATAACTTTTATTCTGAGCAAAGATATACTGTCCTAAATTTGATGCTGAAAAACTGCGATTAATTTTGCACCGACCTTATATATATATATATATATATATATATATATATATATATATATATATAATTATTAGATTATTAAGTCATCCTCAGGCAGCAGTTTTGTTGTATTACAACTCTTCAGTTTGGCTAAAAACTATCCATTATCCCATCCAGTACCACGAGGTAGGAACAAAACTTTTGTTTCAGACCCAGAGGCTGGTATTTTACTTTTGCCCTACGCAGAACTGAACGGTCAGTAAGGTTGAATTTAAGCGATATTTTTACTTACGTACAATTACCTATCCACTAGAGTGTTCTATGCCAAAGTTGGAAGTACCTGTATTCTTTATTGCTCAAACATTTTCACAATATAAGATCGAAAACTTTGGCAACTGTTTCAAATCAATGCACCTGAGTTAAACGGGAGAAGCAAATAATGTCACTCCAATTAAAACTATGTTTCCTAGATTGATGAAACAGGAATTCACCTTGATAATGCATTCCTTTCAAAATCAAAAAATGTTTTTGCTTGAGTCAGTATTGGAATAGGCGTATAGGCGCCAAACCTTTGAATACTACGAGAGAATGTTGATTGATTCATTATCATTCAGAGGTGGAACTTTAAAAAGCTTCGAAACTGTAATGTAACATTATGGAAAAGTTGAAAAACATTACAACTATTAATAACTAAAAGCACTGCTTTATTTATTTTATTTGTTAATTATAAACAAGGCTTCAAAAATGTAATATAATAATGGGGAAAGGGTATTGCATATGCAAATCACTAAAAAATAATGATGTGGCTTTCTTTAGTTCATTTGATATAATGAGATACTCGATAGGGTTAGGGTTAGGGTTGAGGTTTAGTTTTTTTGTTTCTTTTTAATTTCCCCCCAAATGAGCTGGTGCCAAAATAGGCTTGGTACCCAAGCGGCCAAAACGCCAGCATCAAACAGCAGTGCCAAAACGTAGCAGTAGAGCCAGGTTCACCCTGAAGGACGTACAAGTGCTTCTTGTGTCGGTGAAACATTCACTTAAACTTTGGGAATTTTCTCAGATATAATTGCAATATTATAAGGTTGGTGCAGATGTGTTCAGTGCCATCGGTTACACAACATTAGGGAAATCTTAGAAATGTCCTTCAAGTTTATCCAGCTCTTTATCGCTTATGAATCCATACATGCTTATGAATCGTTAGTGATATGGCAATCATCATCATCAGCAGCAGCAGCCTTTTAACGTTGGTCGTTGAGCATAGACATTCCCATGAAACGCCGGACCCCTTGGTCACGATCGTGTCGTCAGCCCACCATATATTTTCTGGTCAGGATTTTGTATATGATCTCTTGAGATCCAAGTTTTGACTGACATCCTTGCAACATGGCTAGCCCATTGCCATCTGTGTTTTTAATGTTTTTTATGATATATCTGACCCCTATTCGATTTCTAATGCTGTGTGTTATCTTGTGATTGAGTGAAAGGATACTTCTACATTGATGAAAATCATGACTGAATTTTGAAGGTTGATATTTAATCTGAAGAAAGTGCAGTGGTAGGACGACAAAGAAACTTCGAAGCTTATGACCATGATGCGGTAGCGATTATTTATCTTGTCATTAAATTAGCCTGATAAAACAGTGTCGAGTCCCCACGAGGCAACTTCTGTGAGAACAAGTGCAGCTGTGAAATATTGCCGGAGGCAGATATGCACCATGTTAAGCGTTGGAAGTAACCCACTTTCTACCCCTGCAGCAGCAGCAAAAAGGCAAATAATATATTTAAAAAAATATCTTTTGTTTATTCATTATGTAGATTGATGAAAATGCCACGTTTTTAAACATGATACAAAACTGAGGCAAACAGTAAAAGGGCATGTAGAATTACAAGCTTAGCCCCTGGTGTATATGGCTCTGGTCACTTCTGTCTCTTATCTAGGCTGTATGGGTTGGTCTGTTTAAATTAAGTGCGTTTCACTTGCTAGAGAGAAAGTTTTGATACGACCTCCCACTGATTAAAAGCAACAACGTCGAGACAGTCTCCAGCATTATCGTTCTATCTAACGCCTTTTTTTTGTAATAGTAGATGCAAAGTTTTCAAAATACAGATTTTTTTAGCTCGGAGAATACATTGCTCTGAAAGACCACATAATTTGGAACTGATAGAATGGAAGAACTTTGGAAGGGAGGGTCAGTTCAAACAACACACGAACTTGCAGAAAACACAGAAGTGAATCAGACAGCTTTAATAATATGTCATTTTGGAGCCTTTTGGAAAAGATAGAAAGCCTGTAGGAGGGTTCGGCCAAAGCCAAAAAAGATGCGATAAAAAGCAAATGATAAATGAAAATCAAGATGAAACGTAGCAAAAGGATGTTAGATTATAATGATTTATAATAGTTGTTCTAGAATCCAGCCATTTGTTATTTTGTCGTGGAGTCTCGCTTCCTTTTCAACCTTACTTGGATGTCTGGGGACTTCTCTTTTCTTTTTTATTGCTTGACCTTAAAAGTCTATCCCTAAAATCCTTTCTGTTGGGAAAATGTGGGAGGAATTTATGTACTACCACTATTTCCTGCTTTGTTTTGGTTTGTTTCAAATTCACAGTGATAACCAATAAGGTATTTCAGTCCTAGCCTCACCGACCTCATCAAGTGGGGGAGCAACAGAGACAGAGACAGAGAGATAGAGTCAGAGAGAGAGAGAGAGAAAGAGATCTTTAGGCATGGAATGTACATTCGAAATTCTAGCAAAACATATCAAATATAATTTGAAATAAAATCGAGATCAAATGCTACTTATCTGTGGTCAGACTAGGCTTAGCTAATAATTTTTTTTTAAAAAGGAAAAATGTATTGAATACTCACCAACTACCAGACTGTAAACGATCAAGATCATCATCATTATCAACATCCCAATCAAAGCATTGCTGGACAAAGGCTTTCTCAAGCTAAATCCATGTCAGCCGTGACTATGACGATCACTGTCATGTTTTACCGGCAAACCTTTCTGTCTCGATTCTCCATCGTTTATCCAGTCTTCTCCTACTGCGTTTTCTATCTTTAGATCACCAATCCGTTAACCTTTAGCGACATCTGTTATCTTCAAACCTGCAAGGCTCCAGTCCATCTCCATTTTTTGTCTCATATTTACTTTTATATTTTACTTTGGTTTATTTGGTGTTATTTTGAGTACTTCATGCTTGGTTTCTTGAAGAATTTCTTGAGTCAAAACCGGAACTGTTTTTTAATCATTTAATACACGATTTGAGTGAAAGATTGAAAACTGGGGATGTTACTTTGATAACTTGATAATATATGTTACACGAACAAAAGATTTTGTCCAGAAAAGCTGGAAACTTTTAATGATCAAGTTCTTGATTTTAAAGGTTTATCGTGCCTCCAAGACGATGATTGTATTTTCATTTAAGCCGGCCATCAACTTTGACATCAGCTGAAAACATTGCTTCAATGCAGAAAAAAAAGAAATTTGCTCGGAGATATGTCTGAGAAAGTTTATTGTTGTCTTGTTTTCTTCACATCAAACTGCCAACATATATTTCGTCTATGATTAAGATACAAAGTGTTCGTAAAAAAAACACAACATTTTAAAACCTTTGAAGATTTTGCGCAACACAACCTTTCCGTCATCAAACCGCAATTTAGCCTTCAAATGTAATAAGCTATGGCAAGGCAATCATTCGACTACATAAAGATACAAATAAGATTGAAAAGGGAGTGGGGAAAGGGGTGCAATTTCGCTTAAAATATTTACAGCAAGTCTGGAAAGTATCTTCCGGATAAGTGACCCGGATGAAATAAGAATAAATATTGACGAAGAATTTTTGAACCAACAACAATAAGCGGACCACTCTGCACTAACATAAAAAAAACACAGAAGAATTACAAAACATGCGGAACGATCTGAACAAGGAAAGCCTTGAAGTAAGGTTAAAGATGAACAGAATTAAAACAGGTCCGATTAGTCATGATACCAATGTCTTTTGGTTGCATGCTGTGTTGGGGTGATCAATTAGAAAATTGAAAAAAAAAACAGTGATCAATAGACAATTTACTTCTGTCACCTTTTGTTGGGCTGTGACCATTGGAAAAAAACAAGCAAGAACGTTGGGTAAGGGGCCAATTTAAGATAGCACACACACACACACACACACACACACACGGAGCCCAGTAAGTAACACAGCTACTCTTCTCTCTCTCTCTCTCTCTCTCTCTCTCTCTCTCTCTCTCTCTCTGTCTTCCTCCTACATGGATGTTTCATCAATGAAAAGGTCCAGAAAAGCTGGTACAAAGCGGTCATTTGGACCTCCACCTTTCTCTCGGGTAGCGACGGCTACTTTTTCGGTTGCAAGTTCGATTCCTACATCAGCCCCATTTTTTTCTCGAATTGTTTATTCCTATTCTTGCCTGTCTAGGCCGAGTGACCCAATCTCCATGTAAAAAAGGTATATCATTCCAAATAGTGGTATACAACAATATAACGCACCGATTAATATTCTGTCGGATTATATATCCATCCATCTTTATCTTCTTCATACATTCATGGTAGAAAACAAAAATAAGTACGGACATACTTGAATAGAAATTTTTAAAATGGAAAAGGAAAAAAACCTGAAAAGGCTCTTGATAGCAGAGACATGTGTTGAAATTTTAAAAAATTGATAATAGCAATACTTGAATTTGATACATTTTCGGAATTTTATATATATATATATATATATATATATATATTGTTTATACGGAGTTGTCGGAAAACAAGTAATACTTTGGAAAACTCTCAGAGCGTAGAAAGTTATTGCCAATTACAGTAAAACAAAATTTTTTTATGTCATTGATTTTTTTTTTTCATCCTCAGACAGCTATTCCGACTTCACAGTAGAGCTATTGACTCAACTCCAGTCTCGCCAGGAGGGATCAAAACCTTCGCTCCAGACCAGGAGCCCGGTAATCTGCCCCACCCCCACGCAGATCTGGACGTTTGACGGGACCGAATATATATTTTTATGCATAATTCGCCATCTACCAGAGTGCTCAATCTAAGAGTTAAAAGAGTTTTACATAATTGCTTCTCACGGATGGGTGCCCTACCAAAGAGTGCTCAACCCTAAAGTGGAAGCGTTTTAATTGATGATTGTGTCATCCACAGACAACTGTTTCTATCATCATCATCATCATCAGTCTTTTAACATCCACCGTTGGACATAGACCTTCCCCAGGATTAGCCACTCTTCTCTATTGTGGACGTCGCAGAACCAGTATTTTCTAGATTTGTCTAGTTCATCTCTCCATGTTGTATTTTGTTGGCTTCGGTTTCGCATGTGATCTCTGGGGATCCATGTAGTGAGTTGTGATGTCCATCGGTTGTCTTTCATTTTTGCAACATGACTAGCCCATTGCAATTTGATTTTTTTCGTAGATTCTATGATTCTCCGTCTGCCGTTTTCCTCTTGATATATTGAGCTGTCTTGTGATCTCTCCATGTGAGGTTCAGAATAATACTCACATGTGCACGCTGCATGCTTCTCAGTTTTCAGGTATGTCTCTTGGTTAGGCTTCATCGTTCAGCTCCATAAGTGACTATCGGGATGATGCATTCGTTTATATATATATATATATATATATATGTGTGTGTGTGTGTGTGTGTGGAGAAGATTTACCCGTCCCCCCCAAAAATGAATATTGAATCGTCCTATGGGCCAATTTCTAAAATTGATTAACTGTGAGCTAAAGCCATTAGATCCTGACAAAAATCAGATCGCCTCATCAACCAAATAATCAATAATCTAGACGAAACACTCACCATCCGTCCTGTTTGAAAGATCGATGTTTCTCTCAATCTTTCTCTTTAAATATCTACATCTATATATACATATATGTGTGTGTATGATATTAATATCGACTTTCAGTGTTTGCTTGCAGTTACCACTATACTTTGACCAGTCAAATGCAATCCACTGTCTTCTGTCTCCTGAAAGGTTTCTCATCTTCTCCACCCAAAATAAACTCAATTAATCTTTTCCAACATGATTCGTGAATGATAAGAAGATACTGAAAGAGTCAGATCCATCTCTCAAACCCAACAGACAGGAAGTCTTATAAGAAAAAATCGTAGATTCCCCAGCAACGCAGAACGCAATTTTCGACTTATGGAAGCTTGGCCAATAGAAAATCACACGTACAATTTTCACGCATTATTGTTTCATGTCTTAAGTCGGAATTTGGGCTTCTTCAAAGGCACTCATTCTAATGCAAAGTTTTAGAAACCTGCAAACTTGGGTATTGATACGTTTTAAAATAGCCCATGGAAAGTTGAACGACCGTAGCCACCAGAGGCGTCGAAGGGTTCTATCTTTTCTTACATGAACGTTTGTGAGTGTGTTTCAACGCTCTTGGCCATCTACAGACTTGAAAATTGGCACCAGTGCTCCGCGAGACCTCGCATGATTTTTTTTCTTTCGTCCAAGAAAAGAATTTTTTCAACCTTTTGGGCGTCTTATTTTGCCGGGTTGATAGATAACACCCAGATTCTCCAGAATCTCCGCTGGTTCAATTATTGACAATGATGTAGAGTCTTTACGGGTTGTTATTTTTATTCACTTACTCTGGAGTGGATAATGACCTTGCAGCATTTCCAGATAATTGGTGAATTATTAAGTCGTTCAGTGATTTAGGAGCATTGCGAGATTTGTCATTATTGACGATGAATGTGCATGAAAAAATCTCCATCGTTACGAGTAAAATAAAAGACGAGAAGTGCGATCAAATAAGAGAAAGTTGAGCATAACATATCCTGGGGACTACGCTAATCGTGACTGAATCAATTGAAAGTGTATATATATATATATATATATATATATATATATATATATATATATATATATATATATATATATATATATATATATATATATATATATATATATCCTTTCTGGAGACTTGTGCGAAACTGGTTAAGGCTTATTGATAATTATTATAGTTATATATATACCAATTTGCATGAGGCGTTTATATACATTGGAATACTATGTCTTAAAGTTATTTTTTTAATCAATAACTGCTACCCATAACACATCGGTTTAATCACTGTTGCTTGGTTTAGACCAGTCATGTGTCGTGATATTTATATCAATTTATCTATTTATCTAGCCCAGCTCTTACCGTTCATAGTCAACACTTTAAAATTTGCCTACATACACTTCTCTCAATGGGGAGGGAAAATGGTTTGGGACTTCTTGCATATTCCCCTCAAGATATGTATTTAACTGGGGGGGGTCAATAGACAATGTAATTTTATGCTGAATTGGCCACTAGATTATTTCCGCTTTTTTTTTTCATTCAGACATTTTAGCTCAACAAGAGGCTGGATCAGTAACTTATACATTGATCCTCCGCTTTTCCAACTTTTTAATTGATCACCCCCAACACAGCATATATTAGTGGTGGTGATTTGTAATTTCCTTGGGGTGCTAGTTTTTATTATTTCTTGAAATTTCTTTGGGGAAACCCTGTATATTGATTACTTGAGACAAGATAGTCAATGTGAAGATTTCATTGTCTATTGGTTTGAGTTGAAGGGATTTTAAACATGTGGAGTCGTTGCAACACCAATGAAATAGTGATTTCAGGACAACTGTCCCCTGGATAATTGCTGCCGAACGAATACCCCCGGACAATTGCCCCCCTGGCAATAGCATAGCAACCTTCAAACTAAAGTTTGTGGAAATAAATGAGGACTGCTAATGAGACTTTAAGGACCCCATCAGATCAGGCGCGCCAAAAATATCAAATTTGAATAGAAAGAATTTTCGTTGATATTAAGTAAAATACAGTTAGAAACTGTGAACTACAAATGTCACAAAAACTGTCAAAATAGATTTCCAGTTTTTACGTTTGTTCGGCTGACCGTCTATGTATGTATCACGCGTATAGGTTGCACAAATGGGATAGAGGGCTGAAATTTTGACATTCACTCCCTAATATGTCTAGAAATAACACTTTTTTGTTTTTTGAAAAAATAGCTCTTTTAAGGGGGTTCCGATTTACAATGAAATTTCATGCTGAATTTGTCCCTCGATCTGTGTCCTGTACTGTTCAGGCTTGTATTATTTTTTTTAATTTGTGCTTTTTCATTGATCACTATCCAACAAAGAGTGAGAGAATTGATTTATTGATGTATTCATTGCTAATTCTTCAACCAGTTTTTCTAATTCATCACCCCCAGCATGCCATGCTGCCAAAATACGCTGGTTACGTGACAGTTTCTATTGAGTGACTAACAAGGACTGTGACTTTTAGATTCTACTAGTTTTTCTTTCATCTCATTGTTTTCGTTGCAAATCTCTTGTGGTTTTTACATCGGCCAAGTAAGTGGTTTGGGTCGGAAAAAAAGAATAAGCCTCCGTGCTATGCACCTACCGGTCGTAGAATGCAAAAACGATCTGTGAGTCATAATGAAAATCCATTTTCTACATTGGTTCTTCAATCAGCAGAAATTGTCTAATACCCAATTTTATTTTTTTTTTTGGCTGCATGCTGAGTTAGGGGTGATCAAGCAAAGAATTGGTAAAAGGGATGATCAATGAATAATGTAGTCTTGTGAGTGTGTTGGGTATTCCATTGGCTTGTGTACAAAAGCACAGTTCAGACCAGGTTGGTAGGCAGCCCCAAGGACAGACTGTCAACAAAATGAGGTCCTTAAACGACTCAGAAAAAATGGTCACATGTGTCTGAGATTGCAACACGTCACAACGCACTCTCTGTGGACAAGTGTGGTACCACAGCCCCCCTTATTCCCCCGATTTGATTTGTTGTGACTATTACCTGCTTCCGTTGGGAACATCCAACAGGTCGTGACAAACAAACTGAAGGCAGTGTCAGTTGAAGAGTCTTAGTGCTTTTTTCTAGGAGTGAGAATAACGTCTCCGTCGGTGAGTGACTTCCTAGGGAAACTATTTTGAAAGAGATAAAGTTGATTTGTAATTAAGTTGATTATAAATATTCCGACATATTCAATCCCATTATCTCCTAGACAGACCTTGTACGCTGGTAATGAAATTAGACGATGATCACAAAGTCGTCCGGATATTTCTTATCAAATATTACTCGACACTTTCTTCTCCAATCAACATGAACAGTACTTCATGAATCACAAATGACTGTAGACGGATGATTCAATTATGACTTAATATGATCAAATGCAGAGAGCAGTTTAATAATTACATTTCCTTTTTTTCTATTCACTTCAAGAGTGGGTATATATATGGAGAATGTGGTTCCAAAACACGGTGAAGAATCATTTTTCAAATCGAAAATCAAATTCTCAATTTCAATTCATCTTATTGCGTCCCAATAGAGAGCATATATATAAGTGTGTGTGTGTGTGCTTGTGTGTGTGTGTGTGTGTGTGTGTGTGTGCGCGCGTGCGTGCGTTATAATGATATATATGTAAAATTCAAATCAAGAATTCAATTTTCAATTTGGTTAAATCATTTTCAATTGTGCTTACCACTTTTTGGAACTAAGCTCTTCCTACACAGACGAGTAGACATTTCCAGATATTTGAAAAAAAGTTGCATATATATCCGAATATGATAGAGAGATGGATAAAGATTCGCGTATATTTTTCTTTCTCTCTCTCTCTCTCTCTCTCTCTCTCTCTCTCTCTCTCTCTCTCTCTCTCTCTCTCTCTCTCTCTCTACAGAGTGATAAACAGAAAAAGGAAGAAAAAAAGAAGGGACCGTTATTTTATTTCTAACAGTGAATAAATAAAAATATGTTGAAATCAAACCGCGCTTTTTTTTCATCCTAAGAGTATGTGGGTGTTTGTGTGGGAACAAACATAAGAGTGTGTACGTATATATATATATATATATATATATTTGCATTCACATATATATCAGTTATACTTTCTCGATTACCAGCTTCCAAGTTACATACACATATATTTTTAATTGAATTCCGTCTCTAGAGTTGCCTGTCCGTCTACAAGTGGTTCAAAAAAATACAGAAATGGTTAATAGTAGCTGTGCTTATTACCAGAAAGTCACGTGCTTCCTGTGGGCTGTTTATTCCAGTGATTCGTGATTTCGATCCAGGAAACGCCATTCAACTTAATAATCAAATTGCGTCACCGGGATTGACACGTATTTTGAAATCAAATCTTTGACCTGGTGACAGATCGATTGCACTCTTTAGTGTGCAATCGAAAACAAAATTCCCTTTTTTTTCCCTCTAGACTAATATCTGTCTACATTTCATCGCTGCTACCATCCTTTCTTTTTTATTATTATTATTTGGAATCTCACACCAGTTGCCTGGTGGTAACCGCTGGAGTTTGAGTGACAGCAAGTCTCCTCAAGTCTCCAGCCCCCCTCTCCTAGTACTCATAGGTCGCAGTAATTCTGCGATTTACAGTTTCACACCGGTTGCCCAGTGGTTATCGCTGAAGGCTGAGTGACAATAAGTCTCCTCAGGTCCTCAGCTAACGTCTCCTCCCCCTTTCGCATATCATGACAGAGCTACTATTCGTTGCAGTACTTATATCTCTAGCACCTTCCTCAGTATCCGTGCAGTTCCTAGTAGTGCTGTGGTCTGTACGGTCTCTATCCTCCCCCTAATCCCGATCTCCTCCAGTCTCTCCCTCAGCGTTTTGGGGACAGTTCCTAGTGCTCCCACTATGACTGGTACTACCCTGGTTTTCATTATTATTATTATTATTATTATTATTATTATTATTATCATCATAATATCAGGAGAAGTACTTTGTTGTATAAAATTAAAAAAAAAGGTATTTTGCCCTCTTGATTAAGACATTCTGGCTTTTTGCATAACGCTATTTAGTCATTGGTTATTCATTCTATTTTCCTTTATTGTTATTCTTACATTTGAGTGTGTATTTTACATTTGGATTCATAGACATTCGGATAAATACATAACTGAGACCCAATTCCAATAGTTATTTGAATTATTATTATCTATCTATCTATCTATATATATATATATATATATATATATATATATATATATATATATATATATATATATATATATATATAAGTACGTGAAAGAGAAATGTGTATTTTGAAGGGGTTCCTTAGAAAATGTAATTATTGGAAAAGGTTCCCCGAAGAGATAACGTATAAAAACCACTGCCTAAGACGATCATCGATTCTTCCGAGAGCGCAAATTTCACTCGATCGGTCAACTGACAAAAAATGCGTTGAGCAGGATTTTGGTGCTATATGAAATTCACAACGAAGAAGAGTTAAACAAATCATAATTATTATTAATCATTAATAATTCTTGATAACTTTTACCTTAATATTCAATTTTTCTGTTGTTTTCGTATCGCATCTCTTCTGAAGCTGGAGGACAAAACGATATGGCCAAGAGTGTTGGAACAAACGAACAAACGCACAGAAATATTTTTAAAAAGAGGACAAAATCTTCTGCCATTTTTGATGGCTATGGTTGTCAAATGAAGGTAGATAGTTTTCAAAAAATATCGATAATGACTTGAAACACTTCATCTCAAAAACGTAATTTAGCAAGGAAAGATAATTGATGCAATCGCAATTATCTTTGCCACGGCTTGAAATTAAATGATCTCTCACCCCCCTGCACAATATACATATATATATATATATATATATATATATATATATATATATATATATATGTGTGTGTGTGTGTGTGTGTGTGTGTATATATATATATATATATATATATATATATATATATATATATATATATATATATATATATATATATAAACTAGTGGAGATACCTGATGTGACCCAGGTGTCAGATATTTAGAAGCATTTATTTTGAGTTGAAGTGAAATGACTTTATTGATAGTTTTTATATATACATACATTTAATTGTAAATGATTGTATGAGCAAATACTTCATATGAATTCACATGTGTCTGTTGAGTTTATTTTTGTCGGACTCCTATGATGCATGAATCCTTTTGAGACTATGTTTATTATTAATTATCAACCGGATTCCCCGGGTAGTTGTAATTAAAAATATCATCTTAAATTTTTACTTCCCGTGTTTTGGTTTAATTCTAAGTTGTTATGCAAAACACAGAACAGGAATCCTCGTGACAGAGTTGTTTTGATCAACAAGAGCTCTTGGATAAACAGCATTTCTTGTTCTGTGATTTGGTGCGCTATGGGAAGCTGCCTGCTTGACCTAACACGTCGGTATGCGACATGGAGCTGACCACGAGAGAAACATGGACATGTCAGGTTAACTGCCGTAACCTTAAAATACTGTCCCAGGGTCCTGTTGGTTGTCAGAGCAAATGATAATCTCACTGGAAATAGAAGACACTTGGACTGAATTGGATTATCTGTTGGGACAACGTGGATCCATGAAAAAAAAAATTTTTTTTTTCGGTACAACCAGTCTTTCTATATAAGTATGAAGTTCGTTTTACTAAACATATGATTTTTAAATTAAAATCTGAATTGCAATACGTCATGTCTCGACGTAAATATATGATTTTAAAAATGATAAACAGCTAACTGTGAAGGATTGTCTTTGTCTTTCAAATTTTTTGTGTAAAAATCAGTCCAGAAAATTTACGAAAATCTCATTTTGAAAAAGAAAGATTACAATTGAAACGTGGCCTGTTTCATAAGTAAAATTGAGTTACGAAAAAGCATTTAAAAATAACATATAAAGATATGATTAAAATAATTAGGGAAGGTAAGTGCGCATGGATCCGTTAAAAAACTTCATCAGTTCTCCAGTAGCCTATTGACCACCCGTTCACGAAATCTTTGATAATATTAAGAGATATTGTGTGGACACCAATGAGCGTATACATGAATGGATTTTAGGAAAAAAAAGGCAAAATATCATCCAATCAATGGAAAAAACAACCTCGAACGCCGCCCCCCCCCCCGCCACCAATAATACCATATCTTTTTTTTATCTCGTTGACAGCCCTTACACAAAAATTCACTGGAATCCACTTAATTCCTTCGAAGATATCAAGTGAACACACGACCACATACGACCAAAAGCATATAACTCTTTTCGACTTCGATGACTGACCGTCCAGTTCCACGTAGGTCTGGGCCTGAAGCGAAGGTTTCGATCCTACCTCGAGATACTGGGTGTTGGATAGTCTATAGCCACTCTGAACGAAACAGCTGTCTTTGGATGACGCATTGTCACTTATGGAGCTGAGACATGGAACCTAACCGAGAGACAGACTTGCAAGCTGAGAAGCATGCAAAGAGCACATGAGAGAATCATGCTCAACTTTACATGGAAAGATCACAAGACAGCACAGTATATAAGGAAGAAAACGGGTGTCCCTGACATCATAGAAACTATTTAAAAATTCAGATGGCAGTGGGCGGGCCATGTTGCAGGAATGAAAGACAACTAATGGACATCACGTCTCACAACATGGATCCCCAGGGATCATATAAGAAACCGAGGCCAACAGAACACAAGAAGGAGAGATGAATTGGACAGATTCGGGAAATATTGGCTCCGCGACGCCCATGATAAAGAATTGGGAAGGTCTATGTCCAACGACGAACATTAAAAGACTGATGATGATGATGATGATGATTAATGCTCCCTTCTTTAAGGTTGAGCACTGTCAAGTGGGGCACCCGTCTATTACATCTATAAGCAATGCTCTTCCTTGGTAGACAGGGAATTATGCGTGAGTGATACATTGCTTAGGTCGGTCCTATTGACTTTCCAGTCCCACGTAGTAAAATGTCCGCCTCTGGGTCTGAAGCGAAGGTTTCGATCCTACCTCATGGTACTAGATGTTGGATAGTCTATAGCCACACTTAAGAGTTGTAATACATCCGAACAGCTATCGGCAGATGATACAATATATATATATATATATATATATATATATATATATATATATATATATATATATATATATATATTGTGTGTGTGTGTGTGTGTGTGTGTGTGAAATAGATTTTTAAGAATATCAAATCACTGTAGCTCAACACATGGTCCACCGACAGACTAGCCAAGTGGGCTACAGATCCTTCTCTCCATGAATACCCATGTATCTATGTGTTTGTCTCCGACCCCTCCTGGTCACGTTCTTGGGGCCAGGCCCTTGAAAATTGGTATGAATACATCACTAAGTGCCATTCAAAACTTTTTTTTCTTTTCGTTTTTCTGATAAGCGCTATTCTGGGTCTCTAAGGGTCATTTTGGACCAACAATGTTCCAATCGTATGCAGGTATTTTTAAGATAATCTTTGATCACTTTTTCTTTACATAATTTTGGATGATTTCTTTTAGATGATTATTTAGATGATTTTAGATGATTACTGACGCACGGTGATTCATGTATACGATGTACGGATATTTCTATTCATTTTCGTCGGAAATGAATTTAAAATGTTTGAAATAATCTGTAAAAGCTTTTCTTGAGCAAAGATGATGGATTGATGTAGGTGCACTTTATGTATAGTTTTGCTTGCACCGAACAATTCAATTTACAATGTATGTTTATGCTAAATTGGACCGTCTATTGATTTACTACCACCCAACAAAGGGCTAGAGAAATAATTTATTCACTGATCACACTTTTTTTCGATTTTTTAATTGATCACCCTCAATACGAAATGCTACCTGAAGAACTTCGTCAATAGTTTTGGGGACTAACCATACCTGTCATCTCATACTTGTTCACTTTCGCCAACGAATTTGGAAGAGGTATATGAATTCACTTGTGTCTATTTGTCTTTCTATACAATACCTCCAGAAGTTCAAAATGAATTTTGATTAAGTTTTGAGGGGTAGAGGCTACGAAACAATTTATTGACTTTTGAGATAGATCCAGGCTTTTGTTTCCTATTGAAAGATATTTTCTCTATTCTGTATCAAAGAAGTGGTAAAAACGAACGGTTAATGAAAAGGCTAGCTCCACATTTACGTTATGTAAATCAATATTTCTTCATTCAAAGCTCTCTCTCTCTCTCTCTCTCTCTCTCTCTCTCTCTCTCTCTCTCTCTCTTGTCAACCTCATTATAATTTGAGGAACCCCCCCGTGCACGCGTGTGTGTACCGAGATTTCTCGACAACAGGACGTTGAACGAAGTTGTAATTCTCCAGACATGTTTGTCTGTGCACTGGAAATTGCCATATCAGGTTGTTCAGATTTACTATTCTGGATAAGGGGGTATTCGATTCACAATAAAATTTCAACTAAACTATCACATATTTTGTGACCACAAAAGTGACATTTTTATGAAGCGATGTGCGTTTCTAATCATTTGGGAATAGAATTGAGAGATAGATGAAGAGAGAAAGAGTCTTTTTTTTCTTCCGAATCTTTCCGTTGAAGGAGATTAAATTAGATTATAATAAGATGACGTATCGGCATTTTTCTTTCTTTTTTTTTCCTCAATTTCTGTTTTGATTGTTATCACGAGTAAGGACAATATTTCGGTTTTGATTGTTGTTATTGAAGACATCATAAAAAAAAATGAAGAACAGTATGTCATTCAAGAGTTTAAAAGTCCTGAAGATTTTCATTGGACCGTGTTCGCCCATGTTCAAGTATATTTGATTAGAAGTAATTCACTAAAGCGAAATAATCCTCATTATCAATGTTAGACTAGTTTTTACTATGCATGGTAATGTTATTCTGTTTGTTAACACGATGATTCCAAATGAATATCAATAAGATTTTCTGGAAGGAAGGTAAGGGAGAATCGGTCATAGGTGCTGGTAGATCCAGAAATTCACAACAGTTACCTCCCCATGATCGTAGTATATATATATATATATAAATATATATATATATATATATATATATATTATTGTGTTATCCACAGACAGCTATAGACTTTCCATTATCCCATCCAGTACCGCGAGGCAGAATTGAAACCTTCATTTCTGACCGGACGCCGATATCCTACCTCTGGACTACGGAACTGGACAGTCAGTAGGGCTAAATTTAAGCAATTTATCTATTTACACGGAAATTCCCCAACCACCAGAGTGCTCTATTCCTATATATGATCGTAGTATATATATATATATATATATATATATATATATATATATATATATATATATAGCTGATTTTCCATTGTCGGAGGTGTCTATTCTCTGAACGCTTTTCTGGTTCAAATTGTTTTATGACGATTGCAACGTTGTTGGGTAGCTGATTAATTGACTGTTGTGGAAGTCGAAAATATTTCTATCTCTGCAAACTAGTATTCCTGCGGTTTTTATAAACGTTCTCATATTCGTGCTTGTCTTTGGCAACATGCAAGCAATTTCTTAATCATAAAGTCAAAAAAAAAAAATAACAGGTCTGGTTAGTCATTCATTGCAAACCGTCACGTGACCAACGTTTTTTGACAGCAGGTCGTGTTGGGGGTGATCAATCAATCATTTCCAAAAGGACTCTTCAATGAATGGATAACTTCCCTTGTCTTTTGATGGGTGACGGCAAATAAAAGAATCGAATTTTTAAAAAAACAAACATGACGCAGCTGGACACAAACTAAGGAACTAATCTGGCATAAACTTAGATTGTAAATTGTTGATATCGGTGTGCACGTTTGTGTGTACGCATGTGTCAATATTGTTATTTAACAGACACATATCATTTCAATATATATATATATGTTTCAATATCCACTGTGTTTAGGCAGAAGCAAACATATATGAACATAGTCAATTCAACCTCAAAAACGTAATGGGGGAGAAATGAAAAAAAAATTCCACATAATAAGGGGTCACTGTTTGAATTTCCAGCCCAGTGTCTCCCTTGGTGTGACCTGTATGCGCGATATATATATACACAGCCAGACAGACGGACAAACAAACCCACTTGAAAACTGAATAGACCTATGTTGACAGTTTGGTGACAGATTTGTCTGACAGTTTCTCTTGAGAATAAAACTGAGAGAACCAACCTGTGCTTCAACTTAAGGCCACTTAAAAAAATTACAAGAAGAAACCATGAACAATTCGCCATCACAGTCGATAATTGAAGAACCGTAGCGTTAAAATCTGAAGTCACGTAAAAACACAGAAACGTATAAACAGACACGCAAGTATGAAAAAAAAGGAATGGAACCTTTTGCCATCTTTGGTGGCTCCGGTTGTTCAATATACGAGAATGCACCAATGTCTTTAATCTGATACTTTATTGTCCCCGCCAACAAAGATGGGGGATACATATATACATATATTTAGTCGGATCCGCCTTTTTGTGTGCTTGTCTGTCTGTCTGTCTGTCTGTCCACACGATGTTTCTAGGAGATCTCAATCAATGTTGATGGAATTTTGTGGAAGGATTGGCAATAGGCTACGTGATGTGGTGGATGTATGCACAATTACCTCCCCTCCGTTGTAGTTATATGTCCATACCACATATTAAAGGCAAATATTCATGTCTGTGATCACAATATCTTCAAAAGTCATCAAGAGGTTTAGATTTTTAAAAAACTATGGAATGGGCAAAGGGAGAATCGATTAAATTTTAGGGTGGATCCATAACTAAATACTTCCCCTGATAATGATGCTGTCAGAAATATGCACTCTTTGGGTGCTATCTAATTATAATCTGAAATTTTATTTGAAATTTAATTGTACAATGTTCAATCTATGTGACAGATGTTTGCTACTGGATCAAGAGCACTGACTAACAAGGAGATTGTGTTGAAAAATAAATAAGTATTGTGTAAAACGAATGTTTTTATCATTAAGCTGTGATACATATGTACATACATGCATATATATGTATGTGAAGTGCGCGTTCGTTCATGTGCGCTAATATTATCATTAAAGAGACACACATGTACATTTCAATATCTAATGTGTGTGAGTGTGTATGTGTATACTTCCGTCAACATTTGATATCGGTAGCCTGTTTACTTTGATATGATGTATCTATATATACATGTAATATATATATATATATATATATATATATATACATATATATATATATATATACACGCTCGTATATGACATTATCTGTCACATACTCACACACACACACACATTCATATGCATATATATATATATATATATATATATATATATATATATATATATATATATATATATATATATGAGTGTAATCCTAAAATTATAGATATACATCCATCTTTTTATGCTTTGTTTTTAAATATCACTATCAAATTATATGGAGCAAAACCTAAAAAAAACAGTACACACACACACACACACACACACACACACACACACACATACATATATATATATATATATATATATATATATATATATATATATATATATATATATATATATATATGCTTATATATACATATAAGACTTATATAAAATCTTTTAGTTAACTTTTCTTGCTAATGTACAAAAAATCGCCTGTCTGGCTTTAATGAATGTTTATCTTCTTTAAGGAAACTTCAAGAACTACTTTTTCCAGAATACCTATTATGACAAAATAATACAGTACTTGTCATAAGTATCTGAATAATCAGTAATAAGAAAACGTCAATCAAACTATTACCATAACTGCTGATATAGGTTTCCTCGGTTTTCAAGGTGGTCCAGTTGAGGGTTGCCAATTCAGATGTGATTTTTTGATTTTGGATGTTATTTTCAAATTCAAAAAATGAAAGAAAAATTCACAATTGGTAACACTTGGCCAAAATTTATCCAAAACATCTAATTATTGTCAACATTGGACTTATGATTTCAAAATAAAGACAGAAAATAAAAAACACCCTGCTGGTCCTCCTGGCTGCGTATGTGTCACGCGTACAGTCCGCACCAATCGAAGGCTGAAAACACTTATTACTTTTCATGTTAACAAAAAACTTTTTTTCAGTCTTTTTTTTTTTGAATAGGTTTTTTAGTGGGGGTCCTAATTTTCAATGAAAATTGCACAAAATTCATCACTTATTTTGTGCCCGCTTGTTTTGTTTTTTTTATTATATTCAGACTTGTTATTGATCACTGGCCAAACAAAAGGCGAGAGAAGAAACTTATTGATTGATCATTGCTTTTTCAACAAGGCAGGGTGTCAAAAGATGTTGTGCCAGGGTGGTTTCTATTGAGCAACTAACCAGACCTGTTTAGTTTTTAATCACTTGGTCTTGAGCAAGGATACCAAAAACATTACCCAATAAGAAGTAAGTTTTATTGTCAGACGTGTTCTGTACTTCTGAATGCTAAATTTCTGGGAAATGTTTTTTTTTTTTTTTTAAATAGAATTGAATAGTTAAATGAGAAAAATGGTTTTGTCTATCCTGCTAAAATCTTGTTCGGAATCGTTCAAAATGGTTGAAAAAACGTACACATGCTTGCTATTAGGAAGAGTAGCCAAACTTGAAAGTTAATTTGTATTCTATTAGCTCCAAATCTTCAATGCTTCCTACAATCTTAGGCAACAAAAACAGATTTTTTTGCTTTTTCAAATACTCATAAGCAATACTACTTGTGTAAACGAACCATCGTTTATAAATATGTTCTGGCCTTTAAACACTTTGTTAAAATATTTATAACAAGTATTGTATAAATGTCTATATCTATGTCTCATTGACTCTCTCTCTCTCTCTCTCTCTCTCTCTCTCTCTCTCTCTCTTTATATACGAGTGTACCTGCACGTATGTGTCTGTGTATGTGCGCGTGTTCGTATTTTCTCTTAGAAATCTAGAAAAATTGTGTGAAATAATGGAAAAATGAAGAAATTCGAAATGTGTTAAAACTCAGCCGTTTTTACTCTTTCTGACGCGTTTAGTTTTTTATCACCGATTTTAGTTGTCAGCATTTCAACAGCTTTTCTGTTTTGTTTTTTGTTTTCCTTCTCTGTACCATTCAATTTCATTGTCATTCAGATTGTTTTTCTCCATTCCATTCACCCTTTCATTCTTTCTTCTCATTAGAAAACGACAACCAAAACTACCACCAAAGCCCTACATAAGTTCCTTTTATTTTCAAGCTGGCTGGCTGGCTATGTACGTTAGGTTAGTTCGATTTTGGAACCTTGGTCTCAGACAAGTCTAAATAATTGGGACTTGATATAATAAAAACAGACCCAGGTATTTTATTCCCAGCTTTTACTGTCCTTTGAGTATACTACTTAGAAGAGTGAAGTATTTGATTATATTTCCTTGAATAATGGTAAAAGCTACGGAACTAAGTTTTGGTATCTGTCTTTATCATATTAAACTTCAACAATCTAGGCGTTCAAAGTGGATTTTAGAAGAAAATCAACCTACCGTAATGTACTCGTGTCATGCGTAGAGACTGTACCAGTAGGTTGATGACTGAGAATTCAAACATTTACACCTTATCATGTCTATTAAAAAAATTGGGGGGGGGGTCTTTAAAAAATATTTACAATGTAAGTTTATACTAGACCGGCCCTTACTTTTGGCCGACAGCGTATACGCTTGTTTCGTTGTTGTTAGTTTTTTTTTAATTCTGACTTTTTATAGACCCAACAAAATGTGAGAGAAGTCATTTATTCATTGATAATCCCTTTTTTCCAATTTTTTCAATTGATCACCCCAACACGACATGTAGCTAAAAAAAAAAGGTTTCTATTGACTGACTAACTAGACCTAGGTCTTTTTTGCATGTAAAGTATATAATGGTCAAATCGCGTCGGGCACACCGGTTCTCGTACGATCGGAGTTAGGAAACGTATAGCCTAAGTGTACAAGGTGCTGTAAGCATTTAGGGATCATGCAGCGATCCCGTTAATCCTCCTGGTATGATATGTGAGGTTCTTCTTTCATGGTGAAATGATTTCGGGGTTTTTGTGGAATATCTGATGAGTTATGGGAAACGCTGGTTAATCTGACAGGTGTATAGATTGGTTCATATCCACACACACACACACATATATAGTGAAGTAAGGATGAAGGTGTCTGTGTAACAAATCTTTACTTCGTTATATTTGAAGCTCTACTTTAATTCAACTTGATGTTTAATGTTGAATGCATCGAGCATTTTATGAAATAAACCCATCACACTTCGGATATTGTATTATATTATATTATATGAAATTGTATTCATAATTTGCATTGTTGCATATATATATATATATATATATATATATATATATATATATATATATATATATAAATATATATAACATCATAGATTATTACAACATTTTAAAAACTTTCCGTGGAATTTCTATAAATTAGATCGTTAGATAGATAGACAAATAGATACTAGTATTGGTAGGTGTATCCAAGTAGCTAATTATATACACCCCTGAGCAACAAAAATATATATATGAGCCAAGCACTTTCTGTCTTATAAAAGATCTGAACACTATAGAGAACACATACACGTACATCGAGGCCAAACTGGTGAGTGGAAATTGGGAACACTAACCAGATTTGAGGAAACAGTCAGAGAAGAAGCGAACACCATTTGCAGCATACTGTAAACATTATCGGACAACGAAACTGAATGGCCGAGAAAAAAACAAGGAAAATATATTCCATCTTGAAACATACTCAGCTCACAAACAGACAATGCAGACACTGTTGTGCAACATTTGTCAAATATTTCAGCTATTATTGTCAGTGAAAGAAATCGTAAAAGAAACAAAAAAACTTGGCTCATTTTTTCCCCTGGGTTGTATGTACATAAGTGCATCAGACACTATTGCATTATACTGAACATTCCAGTTAAATTTCCATAAGGTCTATTAATATGTATGAAAGTGTTGAATTATAGATAGATGTGTAGATAGATATTCCTGTTTGTAGGTGTGTCTGAGCAGCTAATTATACATGTATGTATCCAGGTGCGCCACTGTGTGTATGTTGCTTAAGCGCCATTTTCTCTATCTTAATGAGGTTGATTGCTTATTAGCACAGTTATCTTGGTCTTTCTAATTATGTCTGTGTATTAAGGGACCGCATCTTCCGGTAATTGCAGAGGACTCGCTAGGCGGAGATCGGCCACAGTATGCATTCAAATACACGGCTAATGAACTCACCCGGTGGACTATTTATAATCCTTCGTTAAATTGCTAATCTTACGGTCTCTGTTTTCCTAATAGTTTAGATATGAATATAAATAATGCAGGTCTGGTTAGTTGCTTGATAGAAACTGTCACAGTGCACCGTGTGACGGTTTCTACGACGAAATGAAAACACAAAAGGAATTTTGACTTACTTTTGTTTTGTTTTTTTCTATATTTGCATGTGTAACTCTATCTGCATGTGCTCAATGCAAGAGAGCATGGCGTGCTTGGGATGATCAATTAAAAAATTTGAAAACGGGTTGATCAATGAATAAGTTATTTCTCTCGTATTTTGTAGGGTGTGATCACAAAAAAAAAATTTTCAAAGAAAACGCAGCCAGTCAGAAACTAGACAACGATTTAACATAAACTTATAATGCTAATTAGACTTCATCAATGTAAAATCGATGGAGGGCTTAATACAAAGAAAAAAAAAACTTTTTTTTTCTAGGCATAAAAAGAGTGAGTATTTAAATTTTTAGCCTCCTAGATCCATTGGTACGGCCTGTACACGAGATACATACATATAGAGAGCCAGCCAGATCAACCTAAAGCAAAGAAACCTGTGTCGACAGCTTTGGTAACACTTCCGGTTGACGGTCCCGCTGATTGCTTAACTTATAGCCATTGTGTTCCTGATAGTTTATGCAGGAATATGAATTATACCTTATATCTTGTTAGTCACTCAATATGAATATAACCTTTGTTCCAATATGATAGACTTAATCTGTGTTTTAGGAGCCTGGTACTTCTATTTCATTGTAGCCATTCAAAACATTGATTATCATTAAAAAGACCAACCGTAACTGACACTAAAACTGTCAGCATAGGTTACCCCGGTTTTCAAGTGGGTCTGCCTTGATATTTATCAATGGAGCTAGAATGCTAAAAATAAGCATTTACTCGTTATAACAAAAAAACACTTTTTTTTAAATCCCCCCCTTAAATAGGATTTTAGTCGGAGGTCCATTTTATAATATAAATTCACACTAAATTGATCTGTTTGTGTCCGACTGTATTCACGTTCGTTTCGTTTTTGAAAATCTGAACGTTTTTTAGTGATCAGTGTAAAACAAAAGGCGATGGAAGTAACTTATTCATTGATCAGCTTTTTCCCATCTTTTTTAATTGATCACCCGCGACAGGACATGCCCTGTTGCATTGTACACATGCAGATGTAATTGCATATCCAAATTTGCGAAAACAAAGTCTCAATTTTGTGTGTGTGTGTGTGTGTATGTGAGTGTGTGTGTGTGTGTATGTGTGTGTGTGTGTAGAACTGGTTTCTATTTCGTCTTTGCACCATTCGCTCTTTCATCACCCCCAACACGCTATGCTGCCAAAAGACGTTGGTCACGTGATGGTTTCTATTAAGTGACTAACAAGACCTGCTTGTATAACTTATGTTCTATATATGATAGGATTGATCGGTGAAGAACGTTTAGGAGCCTGACTCATCCATTTTATGCCGTCAATCAAAAAAATGATTATGAATATTTATTGATGTTTTTTAAAACAATTAAAATCACTTCTTTATTTTCAAAGTTTTTTATTGGACCATGACGTCACTAAAGGATTAAATAAATTGTGCCCTTTAGTTGGCTGAGTAGAAAAAAATCTCTCACTGCTGTCAAAAGAAGATTTAAAACCCATTATAATAAAGGTACCCCACACTGGAACTATATATGTTACGCTGAATCGGCGAAATTGCCTAATTGGCGAAATTTATCTTCTTTTTTTTTCATCAAGGTTTGATTGGGCTTCGATTACATAATCTTTTGATCGTAAAAAATAATAGTTTCATAACCTTGTTTTGATTGATTAAACATTTGATCAAACTAAAGCTACGTATTTATCCATTTTTTGCATTAAAAAAAATGTTGAAAAATCTCCTATTGGGCAATTTTGTCGATTTGGCGTGACATTTATATACAATAAAAGTTATAGAAATTTAAACTTGCTCAATGACTTTATAATGACCCTATATTAATATTTGTGATAGGCGTTTGACACAAACTAAACATAAATACATACACATATATATAAGTGTACACATATATGTATGCATAAATGTATGCGTGTATATAGACATATATTCAAGCTTGACACCAACTAAGCAGAAATAAACGCACACATGTGTATATATATGTATGTGTATGTTTGTATATACATACATACACATATATATGTGTACATGTAAGTATGTGTGTGAGTGTATGTGTGTGTGTGTGTGTGTGTGTGTGTGTGTGTGTGTGTGTGTGTGTGTGTGTGTGTGAACAAAACAGGTATTTTGCTTGCAATTTCCTGGTTATGAGAGTAAATAACAGGAACTTTGCACAAGAACAAAATTTTAGTGAATCCTCATAACAAAACATGTATTTAGTCAAGTTTTGTGGTTCTGAATGCTTCGATTTCTGGAAAATATTTGCAACAAAACCAGATTGCTAAATAAAGTGAAAAAAACAAGTTTTTTTTCGATATATAAGATACTTTTTTGGTTTATACGTATGAGTTATAGTGATAAAAATAGTTATTTTGATAACATCTGTATTGATACAAAATAATTATTTGGTTTATATATATATATATATATATATATATATATATATATATATATTGATATATATATTGATATACATAAAATATATTAATATAATGTAATTATATAATATATAAAATTAATATGATATGATTACATGTATATATATATATATATATATATATATATATATATATATATATATATATATATATATATATATATGTATATATGTATATTTATTTATTTATGAGTAGTACTTTTCATATAAACGGATCATAATTTGTACGGCAAGTACTGCTGCAAACGTATAGAGAAAAACAATGAAAGTGGGGTAAAACTATGCAAAGTGATCCGCTGGCAATCATTTGGTATACATAGATATATATTGAAGAGCGGCTTGCCGATGGATTTAGGGCATTATGTGTACAATAAATGCATTATACCAGCCAATATATGTGGATACAAAACATGGGAATCAACAAAACTGAAGACTAACTTAGAACCACGCAGGAAAAATTAATTGTCCAATATTAATAAAGAATTGAGTTAAATCAATAAATAACAAATATTGTCAAAACAATTTAGGAAACAAATTCGTTTAGGAAATGTTTCTCATATCTTTATTCCATTCACCACGACTAGACATGCATTTAGTCATATTTGTGATTCTGAATGACTTATTTGCTTTAATTAACATATTTTAATCAAATCAGTTTGTTGGATTGTTCAAACCAAATTTTCTATTCATAAGATATATTTGTGTTATGTATTTTTTAATTTTTCAAGCGAACCTCTCTCTCTCTCTCTCTATATATATATATATATATATATATACATATATATATAACCTATATATATATATATATATATATATATATATATATAGCATTCAGGGTTGAGTACTCTTTAAGTAAGGTAACTCGTTCATCATAAGATATATAGCAATGCTCTTCCAACAGTGCGATAGAGCACTCTGGTGGATGGGGAAATGTACTTAAGTAATTATATCACTTAAATTCAACCTTACTGACCGGCTAGTTCTTCGTAGGCACGGGTAAAATGCAAGCCCCTGGGTCTGAAGCGAAGGTATCGATCCTAGCTAGTGGTACTGGCTGGATGATGGATAGTCTCTAGCCACGTTGAAGAGTTCTAATACAACGAAACAGCTGTCTGTGGATGACTCAATTATTAATTATGATTATAAATATAACGTATGTATATATATATATATATATATATATATATATATATATATATATATATATATATATATATATATTCAATAAATGTATTAATATACATAAGGTTAGTACTAAGAGTTGCCAACATGGAATTGGTCATTTTTGAGAGATATGTACCGATTCATTTCTCTTCAAACTAAGGTTATTGAAAAGTTTCAAGGAAATGAATAAAATAACTTAGGCAAGATAGATGAAGAAATGCTTTAAAAAAGGCAACAGAAGAAAGAATATATCATTAAAGCCATGCGTGTTATATATTTTTACGAACTAAATATTAAAGCCAATAAAAACTCTCATTGGGAGAAGGAATGTGTTGGAATTCTTTTACCTCGCTTATCCTAACCTGAACATCGCCCTGTTCATTTTCTTATAAATAGGAATAATAGAGAATCGGCTATTTTGTGTGAGGATTTTTTTTATTGAAGTTCAAGAGTGTATAGATGATGATCTTGGATCTTTCAATTACTTTAGGAAACTTCTGAATCGAACGAAAAAATATATTGAAAGATATAGCTTCTGAAATAATGTTACAATCTGAATTGATGAATTAGGTGACATATTATATCAATGGAATGAACTTATATTAGATATAATTGACACAGAACTATATAAACCCCTAACAGAGAAAGGGAAAAGTACTCCCCGTAATGTTTGCGTCGTTTTTTTTTGTTTTTTTTTTAATGAAAATAAATGACTTGATGATATGAATCAATCTAAAATCTTTTAATCGTAAGGATGTCATACAAGGTCTACCAATTGAATTACGAGAAGGGAATAAACCATTAGTAATACATCGATTAGGACTAAAAATACGAAATATATCTTTCCATTATAATCAAAAAGTAGAAGTTCTTACGATAAATAAAGATGGTGAAATAAAAATTCCAAAACGTGAGTGCCAGGACTCGCAATTGATTGATAAAAAAATCCTGGTCATATAGTAATCTAGAGATTGTTGAAAATTTTCAGTTGAGAAAAACCCCTCACAAAAGTTCCAAATTATAAAGAACCAAAAGTGTCTCAAATATTGTAAATGTTTAAATGAAATTAAAAAGCATTAGTTTCATTCCATCTATTTCAAATGAATATTAAATGATAGAATCAGTGTTTGAAGGATGGAAAAAATAAAGTATTCGGATTCGTAAATGAAAAAATCCAACGCGTGAAATGCTTTAAACATCCTCAAAAAAGAATTCAACAAATAAAGAATAAGCAGATCTAGAACTTGAAAATAAATTTGTTTGAGTCCCGATTAATGAAGCGGCACATAATATAGCATTGATATATCAAAAATATTATATTCCAAGGATATTGTCTGAGGTAGATTCAATAAGAACGCCATCATCCACGTATAAAATATCTTCGTGTGAACCAGACAACATTATATTTTGTGGTAGTGTATGTTAAAACCTATGGATTTGAAATAAATGAAAAAATACAAACATTACCAATTATGTATTGGATACCTGAAATGCATAAACATCCAATAAGTGCTCGCTTTATTGTAGCCTCTAGAGTTTGTTGTACTGAACCTCTTAATAAAACCGTTTCTTAAGCTTTCAATTCAATATACAATCAAATACAGAAATTTCATAATAAAAGTAAATTCGGTAGTGATTTAAATCTCTTTTGGGCAGTTCCTCGTGAAGATCTTAATAGAGAATTGAATAGAATAATAGACTCAGCATTCGCATATATATATATACATATATATATATATATATATATATATATATATATATATATATATATATATATATATATATATATATATATATATATATATAATTAGAACTAATATGAATGAGCTCGTTCGTTTTTAGATTGTACCCTTTTCATTGATGACTTATGTAGTATTGATGATGGGGGAGGATTAAGAAAATCGTATAGTCATTTCTACCCTCAGGATTTTTAATTAAAATGTGATCATGAAGGAATGAAAGCAACGTTCCTAGATTTAGATAATAAAATCGAGGATGAAATGTTTATCTACAAATTGCTTGATAAACGACATATCTTCCCGTTCTGTATAGTGCAATTTCCTTTCCGAATAAGTAGTATTCAATCTTATATATTTTACGGAACAATATTTTCAGAATATTTGAGAATCGCTAGAACAACTCTTGGATTTATTGATTTTATTCTAGAAATTGTTTATTTAGTTGTAAGAATGGCCAATCAAGGCGTTGAAATCAGTAGGATTTTAAGATAATCTAATTAAGCTATGAGTAGACATCGTGATCCCTTTAAAATTTATCACCTTATAGTGAAATGATTACGAAAATTAATGAATATGTTAACAAAAGTATGAAATCAAAATAAATGATTAGTATATTAGTATATGTATTAGAATGATTCAGTTTGTATAAATGTTATAGGAATTTGATAACCAAAAGATATGGGTCCACTGTATTGTCAGGAACCAGGGAAAGAGGAAACATTTAGCTCCTGCCCATTTTTCTGGTCATTTTATGCGAGAAAATGTTTTTTGTTTCATTCTGACCATGCATATAAGGATATTTTATTTGATAATCAATTGTTCTTGAAAAAGTGATTGAAGCTTAATGAAATACAACTTGGAAAAATCACCTTTAAGGTTGATGGAAAAATATTGTCAAATGGTCGGTTAAATATGTTAGTGAAGAATCATCTCAAAGAAGTTTGTGTAATTAGTATTCTTAAAGATGATACCATAGGTTGGTTTGCATGTAGTCTGAGATTAAAACCGACACAAAGGATTTAACATCCACATGGGTGAACATTCAATAGAAGTGACACGAACAACGAGTTACGTCAGTTGTTAAACTTACTGATCACTCATCGTTAAGTAAATTTAGGGGGTAACTTACGAAAGTAAGCCCTGTTTCAAAAATGAAATATGTAATATAAAATATTATCAATATGCAATACTCATAATACCCTGTATAAATATCAAACTACACGTGCATAATAAGCTATATAGTAAGAAAGTGGGGTAGTGCTTGATCAGCACTACTGGGGTGTCCTTTTGATAAAACTGTTTTGTTCTTTTAATCCCTGAAACGGTATAATGGTAAACAACAGATGATCCAAACAAAAGACATTTTTTTACATAGTATCATAATAACAATGCATGCAAAACAGGGGGGGGGAAACACTGAAAAAAATTAAATAAATTGCATTGACAGATATTGGGAAATAAGTTTTTTGATCTTTAGTGTTTAAAGCTATGGAGCTTTGCATGTTATATATATATATATATATATATATATATATATATATATATATATATATATATATATATTCTAGATAGTTTTACTGCATTAAGTATGTGAAAAAAAACTTTTTCCAAGATATTCATGTCATTTCAGCCAATCATTCCCCGATATCTGTTAATGTAATTAATGTAATTTTTCTCAAGTGTTTTCTTTAATGTTTTACACAAAATCCGATAGTGTAGTATTATGTGTGAATTTTTTCACACACACACACACACACACACATATATATATATTTATATGTGTGTATGTGTGTGTGTATATATATATATATATATATATATATATATATATATATATATATATATATACATATACTTCGTAATAATTTGCACAAAACGAACTTTCCCGTATAAAAATGACATTTTACTTA
This sequence comes from Thysanoteuthis rhombus, assembly GCA_963457665.1. NCBI lineage: Eukaryota > Metazoa > Mollusca > Cephalopoda > Oegopsida > Thysanoteuthidae > Thysanoteuthis > Thysanoteuthis major. Next base: position 5,681,536 of record OY735226.1, on the reverse strand, counting down.
CATGATCCTTTGTTTGTTTATTACTGTAACCTCCCTCTGGAGCATAGAGTGGCAACCACACCACGCTTGTGGAGTTTCTAAGCAACTCTGAACCGGAGCCATGTCGGTGTAGTTGCCTTTGCTTTACTGTTGACTTATCTCCTCTGGGTCTGCAGTGGACCCCAAACTCTTCACTTGTCCCCTGCGGATTCCAATCCACCACTTGAGCTGACTTCTTGCCCTTAGAAATAGCTCTGATCTTCCAACTCCGAATACTGGTTTCTAGCCTCTAGCGTTAGAGGGTCGTGCAGTTGAATAGCTTACCCTACACTCCCGCCTGTATGTTTCACGAGCCCCAATAAAGAGGAATCTTCCTGACGAGGCTCTGGCTTGGGTGATCGTTCGAACCATCGCTGGGGTGATGCTATTGCGACACCACAATCAGCAAGGTGACCCAAATGAAACAGCTGGACGGAGTTGAATGATGAGTACGTACAATAGACAAACCTACAAACTGAGAAGCATGCAGCGGGCACTTGAGAGAATCATGCTCAACCTCACACAGAGAGATCACCGGACAGCACAATATATAAGGAAGAAAGCAGGGATCAGAGACATCATAGAATCTGTTAGATAACTCAAATGGCAATGGGCTGGTCATGTTGTGAGAATGAGACTACCGATGGACATCACGACTCACAACCTGGATCCCCAGAGACCACATGCGAAACCGAGGCCGATAGAATACAAGATGGAGGGATGAACTAGGCAAATTCAGAAAATGCTGGCTCCGCGGCGCCCATGATAGACAAATGTGGTAGGTCCTGGGTAAGGACTATGTCCGATGACGGACGTCAAAAGACTGATGACGATGATGATCTTCGAACGAGGGACTTCATCCCAAGATATAAAAATTCAAGTATACTTTGATATGAAATGTAGGCTTCATCTATGGAGCCGAGCCATGAATTATATTGAAAGACTGATACAGATAATCTTATAAACTCACTCATTATCTTTTTAAATTGTTCAGATTCTTATCGGCCAATTAGAAGAAAATCAGCTAGATCTAATCGAAAATGGCAACTCTAGTGTGATTGTCCACGGTGAAGGCCCAGCTACATTCTCATTGATTTATAATCACAATGATACATACGTATTAAATGAAGACTTTTATTTTGGAAACATTCAAGCTGAATCTGTGCTATTTCAAACTGTATCCACCCAATTTATCTGGTAATCACAAAAGCAGCACATAACCAGACATTTGCTGTATATAACAATCAATTTCTTGTTTCTCCATTACTTCAATTCTGAAGAAGACAGGATGAGCTAGCGAAACGTCAAATAAACAAAGAAATCTCATTTGCATACAAGTTCTTCTGAATGAATTTATATTTTTCTAAATTGATATTCTACACGCGCTCCACAAACTTTGAATAACCTCTGCTCAAAATTTATTCCAACACAATAACAGGAATTCTGCCATTTCTGGGGGTGACCTCAGTGCGGTTCAAAGGAAATTCTTTGCTCAGTTGCAACTCGCTCACGCTTCGAAAATCAATATTTTTTTTAACTTTTGTCCCATGCAAATGTGGTTTTCCGTCGCTCCCGGCCAGGTCAGTCAGTGGATTCTGGATGTAGTGGTTCAGGAGTCTTTGGTTTGCATTACTGTGTAGAACTGGATGTTGAGATTAGTCTCCTTTTCAGGAGGATTAACGAGATCGACACAGAAGGCTCTCGGCATAATTTCCAGCCGCTAACGGCATCGTGTATTCTCAGACGGTCAACCATCTTAGTGCTGGCCAGGCTCGGCGTTGCTTGACATCCATGATCTTACGAGAACTTGTGTGTCTCACGCGATTTCGCTGTAGCATAAACACGTTCTTCTGACTGTTGAATATTTCTTCTCCTGCAAAAAAAACTCTGCAAGACTAATTACAAACACACTAGTTTGCTGCAGGGTCAAACTCTACTCCTACTTCTATTCTCACTTGAGATGATAACTGCAACTTTAATGTTGTACATACATTTTGTACATGTTACATACATTTGTCATTTTGGCTCAGTCGGTAAGAGAAGCACCTACCGATCGCTCCACCGTCAAAGAAATTCAGAACGAAAAAAACACTACAACGTTTACACGTATGTATGTGTCATTGTTCTCCGTTCTAATACCCCCGGGCACCAACGACGGGATCAATTTACCATAAACTGACATTTCAAAATGAACCCTCACTAAAAAAACATTTACAGAGGTGTTGGGATCTTGAAAAACAGAAAAACTTTTTTCTGGAAATAATAAGGTGGAACTTTCAGTCCTCTGGATCCATTGGCGTGGCCTGTACACGTGACACATGCGTACAATGCCTGCCAGCCATCTGGACTAACTTAAAAACTGAAGAAACCTATGTTGACAGTTTGGGTGCCAGTTTTGGTTGACGGTTTCTAATTATATCCAATTTTGTGACATAACCAGAGATTATTAGTGACACACTAAATTGTTGCAACACACAGTTTGGAAAGCACTAATTTAGTGGAAGTGGTTGTTGTATAATGTTTATAAAAATGAAATAGGTGAAATGTTACCCACTATTTTCAAAGTTTAGTAACATTTTATTTATTTATTCACGGTTTGCAGTGAGAAAAATAAATATATAGGAATAAAATATTTATAACAATAATCAGGTGATGTTTTTACTAATTGTTCAATTCAGTTTCATCACAACTGAAACTATTTGACTGTTAGATTTTCATGACAACACACAGAGGAATTTTCATATTTTGACTGTTTTAAATCTGTTTGATTCTTCATTTTTTTTCTATTTTTATTGTATGTATTTGGGAAGTTCAATTGTTTTAAATACACGACGGATGTCCCCTAGTGACTACCCGTTTAGACGGTACCTTGAACCGATCCTCTATGTTCAGGTTTCTAATACCAACTACTTGTAAAAGGATTCCAGATTGTATAATCTTACGTCTATTCCAGTAACCAAGTTTTTTTTACTAACAGGCTAACATACTAAAACATTCCCACCAATTCTCGTTCCACTCCTTCTACTTAGTACTGCCACACTGTTACAAATGTATCCGTAGATTAAAGGAAAAGTCCATGATAAATCAAAGTACGATTCGGTGCACTCATTGACTACAAAACTGATTACAAAAATTAAGAAGTTATCAACAATTATTCCCTCAGTGCTCAACTCAGAGATTCAAACAATCAGACCATTTATTTCTTGTATGACACATTGACGGATTGGTAGCAGCTCTCATTGGTGAACATTTGAGACAATCAAAATTGAGGTGTTCTTTCTCAGCTCTAAGCATGATTAGGGATCAAAGGCTAGGAATCTGAACTTCCAGAGGGCCAATCCTCAAACTAGAAAATGTCTGAAACATTGTCCGTGCGTCGATATTGAGTCAATTGTCCCTTGTGCACTGGTCAGTGTCCTTTTGGACAATGTTAAATCAATCGTACCTTATGTGCTGCTCAGTGTCCTTTTGGACGGTGTTGAGCAAATCGTGATTTATGTGGTGGTCAGTGTCGTGTTGGACAGTGTTGAGTCCATCATGCCTTATGAGCTGCTCAGTGTCCACTCCGTCGATGTTAAGTCAATGATGCCTTGTGCGCTGGTCAGTGTTGAGTTAATTGCGACTTGTGTGCTGGTTAGTGTTTAGTTGGACTACGTTTCAGTTTATCATGCTTTGTGCGCTTGTCGGCGTCCTGTTGGACAATGTTGAGTCCATCTCGCCTTTTGTTCTGGTCAGTTTCCATTTTGACGGTGTTGATTCAATCGTTCCTTGTGTGCTGGTCACTGTCCTGTTGGACGATGTTTCAGTCAATTGTGCTTTGTATGCTGGTCAGTGTCCAGTCGGCCGATGTTGAGTTAATTTTGCCTTGTGTGCTGGTCTGTGACCGGTTGGAACGTACGATTCTTTGTGAAACATTTTCTCATTGAAGGATTAAATTTGACCGTTGAGAATATCATTGAAGTTCACACGAGCAGTTGGTTTGGCTCGTTTTTCGCAAAATACCTTTACAAGCCAATCTTCACCACATTATCACTGACGAAAGATGGTGGTCTTCTTTACTCTTGGTGAGTGAGCTTAAATATCATTTTGGCCATTAAAAAAACTCGTCAACTTTCAAAATCTTCTTATCAGTGAAAGATATTCTTCTCTGATCATTACCTACGTAACGCTGAAAGAGCAATTTTGAACTCGCCTTTTCAATATTTTGCATGAGTCTAGTTCTACGATGATAGGCATGTAGTCTGAAACCCCATTGATCTTTGAGAAATATTCGTCTCTCTAACCATGACTTTCTGCTTTCTAAAAGGATTTCTTTGAATTCTGTTTTCAACAGCTTTTATGGCACCAGAGGCTCCCACTTCCCGAGGATGGCCCAGTCATGGTATGCCTTTGATAGTCTGATGACCTGCGAACCTTTTCAAATATCCTACTGATTCTAAATATTAGGAGTTATTTGAAAATACCAGAAGGTCCATTACTAGCCTTATAAAGGTTGATCACTGTGAGTCTGTTTTCTATGTCTACCCCATTCCATAGTTAGACACTGTATTTAATGAATTATCCATCTGCAAATAAGGAAAACAGAGAGTCAGCAAATTTTCTATCGACAAAACACTATTAATTATATGAAAACTTTGGAAAAATATAAATTATAAACAAGCAATGGTATTTATGGCAGTATTAAGTACATACGTCTACAGGGGCAAGCGAGATAACTCGTATTTACAGCGTTTTTGAAAGTAACACCATGTGCTAGATCTTCACACAAGATAGATATATTTCATCAACGGTATGATTCACTGGCCTGTTTCAATATACAGATATTCATTGATTAGTGCGGTTAATTCGTTCGAAAATTTTCCGTGCTGTTTGAAACTGCACTGTTCCATGTCTTGTTGAAATTTAATGTGCATTAGTTTTCAGCTTATACTTTGCTACTATAAATTACACAGCTGGACCTCAATCGTACTAAGTCAACATTGTCATTAATCAAAACTGCAGTTATCTAGGTATCTCTTTACAAAAACTTCAAGGTTTGGCTGCACTTTATTGCTTGCTTAATCATGATAAAAGCTTATCTACCAGGGAACATTGTTTGTCCAATCCAAACAATATAATTATATCGATTTTCTCTTTGTTTTGTCGATGTGATGACGCGGTAGATGTTTACATCATAGTTAGTGCTCTTGGGTGGCTGATGTCTGCAAAATAGGGATTATAGTCTTAACAAAGCCGCCTCTAAAGCAATGGTTAACGAGCTAGCCACTCAAATCAGAGGTAGAATTTGATGCTCATAAGGCACCCCACATTTGTGACCATGTACAGTGAATGCAAAAAGTATCCGTTTCATTTCAGTAAGTTCTTCTTTAAAAGCTTGAAAATTGACGTACGTTAGACGAAAGATTAAAAATACAATGATCAAGAAATATTGAAATAAGATTGAAAAGATATCCTGTAAATTTTGAAGAAATTTTGTTATGTATCGGATACTATTTGCACTAACTGTTTCTGAATAAGTTAAGCTAAGTAAGGGCAGTTCTTTTATGATATAAAACGAATTATGTAAACATTCTGAAGATTAAACTCTTTGAGTAGATTAACAAATATACGTGTGCATGTCTGTTTGCATTCATCAAAATAAAAGTAAAGAGATATTTAAAATTTTTAGCGTACGTACTTTGGTTCGAACGTGCGACATTGCTAGTAACCGTTGGACACACAACCGATTGCACCACGGAAGCACACCTTAAGCGTGTTCAGATATACAGTTGTACCCAATTTCGTTTCAGTTGTAGAAACGCGTCGTATGTCGTACGATTATCTTCTGTATTCTTAGGTACTATGCTTTTTAATCATATTTAGCGAGAGTATTTTTGAGAAATTTAAGTATTAGAGATTAATTTAATCTAAGTCCGTATCTATTAATCGATAATTCAATAATTTAACATCATTTGTGGAATAAACATAAATAGATAAATATTGCAAATGGTGTAATCATGTCTCTAAGACTTCATTTAATCCTTATGTAGGTGTGTTTAGGTACCATGCTTTTGCTATGCAGACAGCACAAAAGATAGGAACAAGCTTGGCTGTGCTAAGGTCAAACTCCCTTTGTTTCGTTAAAATCCGAAACGTTAACAAAACGGCATTCATTTCTCCATACAATATTATTCCCGAACTACGTGTACCACTTCATCTCCCTTAGTAGTAGTTCCTGTAAATGGGATTCGGGAACTTCAGTAAAAAAAAAGTCAACCTGTTCAGGGTTTTGAAAGTGGGAGGGAATTCGTCATCATTTTTTTTTTTTTTGCATACGTTGAAGTGTCACTGTTATTTGTGTATGACATCGGTTTTTGTTTGTTTTTTGTCGTTGTTTTTTGGTGGGGGGTTGTCTGGTCATTTTCATCCGCCATTGTTGTTACATACAAAAGTCTAAACTCAGTTGTTGAAGTCTGACAATTAATGAATTTAAACAGAATTTTATTCAAAGAAATATGTCAGAAGTCATCGGAAAATATATACAGAAATACAATGTTTGAAAAATATGTACTTTAAGAAAGATCTTTAAAATACGTTTCTAAAAAAAAATATCGTATTTGCTATTGTCTTACTTTTGTCGCATACGAAAGCAATTTAAATTTATGAGAATTCATCTAGATCAAAACAAAACATTTTCAAATAACTGTATTACAGCATAATTCTAAAAAGAAAGATTATGCCTAGAGACATTTTTATATTTTTTTCACTTACTCACACGCTTGATGTTTTTTTGTTTTGTTTCTTTTTCTCCCATGGACAACTATACGTAGCTGCCTCATGAACTAATCACCGACTAGTTTTCACCTGTGCGCTTCTCATGGAAAGGCCAAGAACATTGTCTATCGAGAAGCTCTACATTAGATTAATTAGTTCACAACTGATTCCAACTGTGAACAGTGCAATAGAACCATTTCATTCTATGACGCTGTAATGCTAAAAAAAAGAAATGTATACTTCAGCTATATTCATCGGATGAAAACGATTTGCTGCCTAAAAGCTTCTGTCTCCGTAAATGAAATCCAATAAATTTTTTTTACAATTAACTGTTTCTAAAACAATAAAAATACTCATCATTTTCGCTAAGAACAAACATAATCACTCATTTGCTATCAGACAAAGTCATGTTACTTCGTGTGAACCTGATGGGTGTGTTGCAGTTTATATGAACTTTCTAGTCTTTTGATCAACGGACTAATGTTTTGTACCAAGCATCTTGTCAAACATAGAAATGATGTCATAGTCGTTTCTTTCTATTTATGGAGAATATTTATGGAAATTCGTTTACAAGTTCCTTCTAATTCAAGTGGATAGAAAGGTTTCTGATGGAGTAAAGATGCCTGGGCCAATAACATTGTTATTATCTTCTTAAAGCAAGTTATACACACTTTACTGTATACATGATATACCTGTATTTATTTTGGATATTTACGAAACTCAGGATAATTCTGCTAGAGTATATAAATATATATAGAGAGAGAGGGTGAGAGAGGGAGAGAAAACAGGTAGCTGCAGGAATGGATCCTGTGACCGTTGCTCTTACCAGTGAGCCAAACATCCACCGGTGAGCTGAAGACTCAAATAACTGCTTTATGCCCTTATTCTCGTCTTGTTCAATTACTGTCCATTTCTGCTCTATTCTTTTTCAATGGGGTCAATATCATTATTGAGAAATGTAAATACAATCTGACAGAAATAATTATAAATGCGTTATATTACTTTGAAATTATTTAAGATGACCTCCTACTAATACACGGTTAATGTACCATTTACCCTAGACAGAATAGATAGAATAAACAATTATAGAAAACGGGCTGCCGTAGGAATGAGAACGTATTGAGCAGATATGAACAAGATGGGAATGTGGACTGAAAACAGTAGTTTTTGCCTTCGGCTCACTGCCGCCTGTTTAGCACAATTGTAAGTATCACATACACACACACACACGCACACACACACATATATATATATAATTTGAAGGTCTATTCGTGAGTTTGTATGCCCGTCTTTAATGAGAGGGGGAGACAAAAAAAAGAAAGATTGTCTGGTATGGCTGGTTAGTAACGTTAATGAGGTAAAAGAGAGCTGAAAAGAAAGAACTTGATGTCTGATCTGTATATTCATATGTACATCCTTAACGAGAGAGTAGGACAAAGACGTAAGATCGTCTAGTACGGCTGGTTAGCAACGTTAATGATGTGGAAGTATAAAAAAAAAAAATAAAAAAAAGGAGTGGCTGACCGGACAATTTTTTCTTGTCAGTCGAGAGGATAGAAACAGAAAGATAGCCTGGGAAACCGAGCTGACTCCCTTGGGCGGGATGGGAACGGTATTGAGGCGGTGGCAAAAACAGACCGGCTATATTAACCATTTTTCAACCAGGTCTGGTCGCTTTTTTTCTGATTTCTGATTTATCAAATAAAAATTTTACGATAGCAGATTATATCAGATAATATGATGTGTGATAAAAAATATTGGTTTGGAATTCTTGGTATTTAATTAATCTCTTCCATGATTTAGCTGGAGACCAAAAATCTAGCTGATTTTAGTCATTTTTAAAGACAGTTTAAGGGTGTATAACCAATTTGTCCTCCCAATAGTCACTTATGGAGCTGAAACATGGAACCTAACCAAGAGACAGATCTGCAAATTGAGAACTATTCAACGTGCACATGAAAGAATCATGCTGGGCGTCACATGCAGAGACCACAAGACAGCACAGTACATCTGGGAAAAGAAAAGAGTCAGGGACATCATAGAATCCATTAAAATCTCAAATGGCAGTTGCACAAATGGCGGACAACCGATGGACATCGCGACTCACGACATGGATCCCCTGAAATCACATGCAGAACCGAAGCCGGCAGAATATCAGATGGAAGGACGGTAACTTGAACTTTCTCATGTAAATATACTTACATAACTTACTTCTTCATTTATTTGGTCATGTGGGAAAGCACGTCTTTTTAGATTTGTATATATTGGCATTTAATTTTCCTGCAGGGATCCTAACTCAAAATATCTTATCTTTAAGTGAATTCACGTACAGTATTTATGTAAACAACTGTATATCTCATTCCACTGGATAAAAAAATTCACATTGAATTCCCAGATCAATTACGTTATCAGCTTCTTCTTGACGAAGTTGATACAAATTTAACTAGATACATGTTATCATCTTCATTTTACGTACTTACAAAACCTGATAAGTTTGCTAATGTGTGTACATACGATATATATATATATATATATATATATATATGTGTGTGTGTGTGTGTGTGTATGTGTGTGTGTGTGTATTCCGTTGTATTATAACTCTTCAGTGTGGCTATAGACTATCCGATATTCCATCCAGTACCACAAGGAGGGATCGAAACCATGTTTCATACACCAAGGCTGGCATTTTACCCCTTGCTTTACGCAGAATTGGACGGTCAGTAGGACCGAATTTAAGCGATATATTCACTTACGCACAATTCCCATCTACCAGAGTGCTCCATTCCAGATTGGAATGGAAGAGCATTGTTGCATATATATATATATATATATATATATATATATATATATATATATATATATATATATATATATATATGCAACGATACAAATTATGAATACAATATGATATATGATATAATACAATATTTGATGTGTGATGGGTTTATTTCATAAAGCGTTCGATACATTCAGCATCAGACATCAAGTTGAATTAGAGTAGAGCTTGAAATATAACGAAGAAAGGATTTGTTACATAGATACCTTCATGTCTCTGCTCTTCGAGCAAATCCTTACTTCACTATATATGAGTGGATGGGTGTCAAAAATCAACAGAAACACTAAAACCTGTGAGCATCAGACCAACAAATAATATTCCTCTGATTAACTGCCATACAAACAAACAATCAAATTACATTGATCACTCATAGCTAAAAATGTGAAATCGTTCATTAGGTCCATCCAGTACCACAAGGTAGGATCGAAACCTCCGCTTCAGACACAGAGAATGGCATTTCATCCCTGCCCTACACTGAACTGGACGGTCTGTAGGACCGAATTTATGTGATATATCAACTTATAAACAATTCCCCATCCACCAGAGTGCTCCATTCTAGAGTTGGAAGAGCATTGTTACATATAATGACCTATGAAACAAAAACCTATTAAACCAAATATGTAACGTTGAAATATTGCCGCGTAATGCAATTCTTGTCACAATGGATGTGCAATCACTATATTCTAATATCAAACACGACGGAGGTTTATCATCTCTCAAAGAATGCCTCAACAGCAGATCAATGAAATAACCTAATACAGAAGCAATAACAATCCTAAGGGACCATATTTCAACACTAAACAATCCTAACTTCAATTGAACATTTCAAACATTTCTCCGGGATCAAAGGAGAATTCAAACATAGTGACAGACACATACAGTCATTTGTGGATTAAGGATATTGACAAGATATAATCAAAAGACAGATATACAACGCAAAAATGATCCAAAGAGAAAATACCCTTAAATTAATCCTCTTCACAACATTTGACAACACTTTTCCCCGTACTATCTCAAGTAACAAGGGAACGCTGGTACATATTCAAATTAACATCTGAATTCAAAAATATATGTCAGGATGTTGACTCACTGTCAACCAAAAAATAGTGAAGAAATTCCAGACAACGACACCATACTAAACAACAAAGTTATCAGTAAAATCTCCAGAAATTCTGAATGTATTGTTCTTGAAATAGAATCACGTAAATACAATACATTACAACATTAACATACTAGGAATTGGCTTACACATTTGAGAAATAGTATTAGCACACACATGCCACACCTTTGAGAAAAAGAAAAAAAGCTTCCCCACCATCAACCAAAACGATTAAAATCAACACACCCTACTTTAACACCGCTCTACATATGTCAACACCTATCCATCAAATGCTAGACACCACTTTACCGTCTGAAAAAAATTACAAACAAACCTTTTCAAGCGACTGATCATTTTCATCCTGACCCTTCCTCTCACTGTTCCTTCTTTTATAAGACGTGTCAAACACTCAAAGACACAGATACCCACTTCAGACCAAAGTTGACTCTTATCTACAGATAAAAACACCTCGATTCTCACTCCGTCTGAACAACCCAAGACACAGAAGTAAACAGCATACAATTCTCTTCTACACTGCGTCAAGCTTCTCCGAAAAAAGATGGCTGGCGACCGTCGAAATGTATCGAAATATGCCACACGATAATGAATTTTTTCGAAGTGTAACACGTGTTTTTCTTATGTTTTTTTTGTTTTTTTTTTTGTAATCGCCTTCCAATTGTCACTTTAATCAAAATTTACGCCCACAACAAACATGTATACATGTGTAAATGGGTGAACATTTTATGGTTATTAAATAAAGAGAACTAAATGCGTTTGAAAATTATGAAGCAGAGCAATATCTGATTATTTTAGAATATTAGATGGGAAGACTCTACATGTGTTTTATGGTTAATCGATTTTTCATCTCTCGAAAAATGGATTAATGAATGAAATACGCCTAGATTCTCCTTCTTTAATCTTCTATGATTATATATATATATATATATATATAGATATATATATATATATATATATATATATATATATATATATATATATATATATATATATATATATAAAGATAGATAGATGGATAGATAGATTTCTGTGGGGAGACCTAAAGAATATGGGTCATGTTACAAAACCAACCATCTTACAAGAATTGGAAACAACACAGAAGAAAAAGCTGCCTCCATCAACGTTGAACTTTGTCAGAATGTATGTATATTAGGAACTGACTGAAAAACGCACAAGAATAGACAGCCGTCTCATTGAATCTTACCTATAACGTGTTGTATATGTTTATATTTATGAGAGACAGTCAACAAAACTGTCAACATAAGTTCGTTCAGTTTCCAAGTGAGACTGACTGGCTCGCTTTTTATCTATGGATCTGTCTCACGCACAAGCCACGCAATTAGAGCCAAATGGCTGAAAATTTAGACATCTACTCATGTGTTGAAGTAAAAACCGACCATCCATCTATCTATCGATTCATCTATCTGAAACCGTGACCAAAACTGTCATCTAAACTATCGACTGTTTCTTCAGTTTCCACATGACTCTATATATGTATGTGCCACGTGTGCAGAGTATAACAATGAAGCTTGACAGGTGAGAAGTTGAACATATACCCATCATTTCTCGAAAAAACGTTCTTTTGGAAATCAATCCTATCTTTAGATATTCAGTGTTTTGGTGGTTTGAATTACAATGTAAATTTATGCTAAGTTAGTCTCTTTTTTTCCTTAATACTTTTTCCCGTTCTCTCTAATTCAGACTTTTTGATGATCACAAACCAAAAAAATGTGAGAAATAGATATATTCATTGATCACCCCTTTTTCAAATGTTTAACATGATCATCTTCAAATCAGCTTTTTTTTTTTTTTAGTTCTTCAGCTTTTTTTAATCGTGCGAAAAAAATTGTTTTATGGACGAATTGTTTCTTCCTCGCTGGATTGCACATACTGTCAGCCTTGTGCCAAACCAAGCTGAGTTTAGTAAATGCGTACAAAGTAGACAAATATCTGCCTGGATATCTGCCCTGGAGCGATGGTAAATAAGCTTATCTCTCAGATCATGGATAGTGTGACTGTCACAGACTGCCCTACTGCCTTGCGACACAGTTATCTACTCATCAAGCAAGCATTAACGACAGGAATGAAAAACGACAGCGCCTGCAAGACGAGCGTAACTTTAATAGCCGTTTCTTTTCAGCTTTCTATGTGCGATTTACTCAACATTTTGTATGTTCTTATCTATTTTTTTTCGCAACAGTTTCTTTTTTATGTCTGCTAACGGAGCAGGAAAAGTTGAATAACCGCAGACATCAAAAATGGCGAACGGGTTCTACCCCTTTCTTATAAGTGCCTTTATAGGTGTGTTTATGTATTTATGCGTTTGTGTGTGTGTTCCAGCGCTCTTGGCCATAGCGTTTTGTCTACTGACTTGAAATTGGCATTAGTAATCAAGTAGGCCCCTTCTAAAATGTTTGGGGTTGGGTTTGAAAATTTATTTAATTTTGGTGAGGGGGGAGCTTGGGGGGGGCTCATTCTGACGGGTTTATTAATAACATCAAGTTTTTTTAGAATTTAAATGATTTGAGATGTTTTTGAACCCTATTTTAGTTGTTTTCCAATAAAATAAAATTTAAAAAACACAATTGATGTCATAATAGAATTCATTCTGACCATATTTATTCTTGATGGAATTTTTTTCTTGACTTCAAATGTCGATGCTATGGTTGTTCAATTATTGACTCTGGTGGCGAGTTATATGTATTACTTACTTATATTAGTCTGTTTTCCCACACAGTATCTCTGAAGGTTTTCACTGAATTTCATTGGAATTTTTGTATAATGATAGGCTTCAGGCTAAAGAGGAATTGGTTAAATTTTAGAATGAATCCAGGTACTATTTTTTGATTGAAAAATTTGGTTAACCGAATTTAGCACGCATACTAAATTGACCTCAGGTAAGGTTATCAAATTAAGTGTTTTTAGATTTTTTTCTTGCCAAGTCTGCTTTCACCTCTACTCCAATAACAATGAATTAATTTCCCTCTATTTCTTTATGATACTAAAAATCTGATTCACTCGACCAAATTTGGCTAACATTCTGGAAGGACCTAACGGAAGATTTTGAAGTGAAATTCTTTGGATTCTTGAAAAAAATACATCCAAATTAAATGCAATCCATGGTAACAACCCCCGCTGTAAGGATGATTCAGTAAATAATTCCTTCCAATCCTTGATCTCTTATCTCATGTAGGAAAAAACTGATTATTACAAATCAACGCTACCCAAAATAGACCGGTTCAATCACTGTTTCCAGGTAGAGGATATTCTTGTGCTCTTACATATCTAACTATCAATCTATATATATTTATGTTTATCTATTCATCTAGACTTTGCCCAGCCCTGGCCGTTGATTTTAGAAACTTTCAACTTTGCACATTCACTCCTCTCAATAAGTAAGGGGGATATGTTGTATCTTTCTGTTTCCTTTAAATTCTAATAGGAAATAGTTCCCCTAGATAAGGGTTCAATATGCAATGTAAGTTCATGCTAGATTGGTCACTAGTTCTTGCGCGTTTGTTATTTGAAAATTCATCCTTTTTTAGTGATCAAAACCCAATGAAAGGCGAGAGAAATGACATTCATTGACCATCCCTTTTCAAAAATCTTTAATTGATTGCCCTCAACATAGCATTTATGGGTGGCAGTAATCCATAATTCCCCATAAAATGCCAGTTTTAGATTAGACCTACCGTAGAAAAACTCAGGGAAAATCCATACCTCTGGGTGGATTTTCAGCTAGTCCCTTTATAATGAAAACTATTATTCCGAGAAATCAATAAGACGCAGATGTAACCTAAGTCTTTCTGGTTGGGTGAAAATCAAGTGAAACGAACCGAACAGGTCGTTCCACCAATGACAATTACATTTAAGCCACTGTTTCGTACTTCCTGTCATAAAGAGAATCGGCCACCGTGAAATGGACAGCTGCAATCAATTGAAAAGCATTAATCGACACGACAAGAGTGTTGTCACCAATAAGGAAATCGATTAGGTACGATCGTCATGTGGGACAATGATAATAATAAAAATCATGATAATAATGTAAGCATATAGAATGCATATATGCATATTTCTTCTTTGTATGTTTGTGTTCTTGCACTTGATATAACCTAATGTGGATAAGGCACTTAGAAGAATCTGATGCATTTATATTTAAGAGAAAATACAGAAAAAGGGTCAATGCACTCTTCCTATTGGGATAATCTCAAAAGTTAATTTACTTTCCTGTTATCACATAAAAATGAAGATTTTGTCACAGAAACTATTAAGACTATGACTGATCACACAATGAAAGTGGAGCTCAGACTTGAGAAAACACTCAAAATCAGGAGACCAAAATTATTAAAAAATAAATTACCTGATAAAATAGCTTTAGGCTCTTTAGTGCCAATCTATACATAAATAACCCAGTCATTTTTAACGGATATATGCTTGTGGTAATAACGATATTAGAGGAGCTACAGTTGATAGGAAAAATGCAAACTGCAGCACTCCATGGGTTTACACAAATGCTGTGGAGAGTTCTAGATTTGTGAGATTTGTGATTTTTGCTCTTCAGCAATGGTCTAATAATGAAATGGAAAGGGCATGAGTAAGTGAAGTTTGGGAAAGTCGAGGCCGTACAAACCCCAGCACTGGTGTGGTGTCTAAGAACGATGAAAAGAGTACGGGAGACCTGACAGGACTTGCTCACAATCGGTTGTAAGTAATAACCACTAGGTAGCTGGTGCTAAAATGCAAATAATAATAATAATAATAAAAATACCAGGACCTAGCAATAGAGTTAAAGAAGATGTGGAACATGAAAACCAGGGTAGTACCGGTCATAGTGGGCGCACTAGGAACAGTCCCCGAAACGCTGAGGGTGAGACTGGGGGAGATCGGGATTAGGGGAAGGATAGAGACCGTACAGACCACAGCACTACTGGGAACTGCACAGATACTGAGGAAGGTGTTAGAGATATAAATACTGCAACGAATTTTAGTCCTGACATAATAGGTGAAAAAGGGAGGAGACGTTAGCTCAAGACCTGAGGAGACTTATTGTCTCTCAGCCTTCAGCGATAACCACTGGGCAACCGGTGTGAAACTGTAAATCGCAGAATTACTGCGACTTATGAGTACTAGGGGAGGAGGGCTTGAGACTTGAGGAGTCTTGCTGTCACTCAAACTCCAGCGGTTACCGCCAGGCAACTGGTGTGAGATTCCAAATAATAATGATAATAATAATAATATCTCCAAAGTTACCTAGATGAAAACTAGATCCCAAACTGGATGACCAAAGTAGACAACCATCATCAGAAAGGTCACTGAGAATGGGAACCAGACAAGCAATCATAGACCAATCACGTGTTTGCCAAAAACGTGGGAAATCCTGACCAGACAGATTGCAGAGATTGTTTAGACCAGATGATTTCGGAAGAAATTTTTTTTAAATAGAAGAAAAATGTTGCATTGAATTGGATCTACAATAACAAATTATACAACATGATCCCACATAGGAAGAATATTAGAGATCAAGCAAAATAACAGTAATCTGATGAAAAGAATGAAAACATGTGCAGTATCGGTAGTAAAATACAGAGGATTATTTCTTAGGTGAATAATGAGAAAGCTTTAATAAATGGACCGACGGACGAGGAAGCTTATGACAATGCCCAAGGCTTTACGCCCCAGAGATGACAACGATACCGTGTGTGAAGAAGAAAGAAGGCGGCAAAGAACAAATTAGTCCTAAAGACGAGAAAAGTATTAGGGAAGCATGTGCAAGCGAATAGTAGAAACATTATAAAAAGCACCCACAACAGTGCAACGAAAGATTAAAAAAAAAAAGTAGCAAACAAAGGAGCAGCACAACAAATAACAAGGAAAATTGAAACAGAGAAAACTACACGGGGAATACAAAATATTGCAGAGGAGAGAACATGGACAAGGTTACGCAAACGAAACCTGAAGAGAAAAATAGAATCTCTCATCATGGCAGCCCAAAATAAATACATTAGGACAAACTATGTCAAAACAAAAATCAACAGAACCCAAATAAACAGAAAATGCCGCCTATGTGGAGAAAGGGACGAGACTTTTTTAAACTCTTTTTTGTGACTGGGTAATAAGTGTTATTTTCTTATTGTTATGTAAAAATTATGAAAAATGTCAATCATTCTCTTCAAAATTTGCTTTTGTGACCAGGGCAATAGTAATTTGAAATTTACTTACCTTCAATCGAACAACGGATGAATTTGGATATTCTTAATCACATGTTGTGAGAAAAACAATTACATATGAATATCAATGTCCTAGCCACAACAGCCACATTGGAAAGGAATATTAGCCATTTTTTATACGTTGTGCTCATATGCTATCAAAAAAAGAACACTCATTACCCAGTAACGAAATTCACAACCACAAGATCAGGACAGGAGGCAAAGTATAACGTACCACAATGTTAAACTGGAAAAGGGTGAAAAATCATATAAATTTCCAAATCTTGCCAGTGAGCAGAGTTACGGGACTTGAAGGTGACGGTAGTGCCAATAGTGGTTGGAGCCTTCGGGATACTTCCCAACAGCGAACTGGATTCAAACTCCGGCTAAGACAGTTTGTGTTCACTTCAAAACAATGCCTTTGGAGAAGGCATGAATCCACTTCACCCCCATGTATGGGTGAATAGCAGGGCAATTGGAACTATTTCGCCTTGTGAGGCAGCCAATATTTGGTCTCCAGCTAGCACCTGACCTTCTAAATGTTGACATTGCTACAGAAATGATAATTGGGTCTCTAAGTATCGCTCCAAAAATGAAGACAAAATCCTTGCCTCGATTGTCACCCGATAAAAAGGAGAGTACGAAAGAATAGATTAAAACAAGAACCATAAGTTCAACGATGCGTCCACCATCTGTGGTAGCAGTAGCAAAATGAGGAGGAATAACAAGGAGTGTTTCTTTGAGTCGATTGATTCTCATACTTGTGGAATATTGCGATATAGGAGCATTATTTTCGATAAAATCGCAAATGGCCATTTTTGTAGGTTTAAGCCATTTTTTTTTTTTTAATACAAAAATTCTATTATGGCATCATTAGCATCCAGTAAAAATGGATAGGGATACGTTTCTTTTAATTGCGACATGCTTTTATGAAATCACGTCTTTCAATTACATCACATCTCTTCTTTCCTCTGTATTTCTGTTGTTTAACCTAAATGGGATCGTGCAACAGACTGACCGAAAAGCACATAATGGATGTATGTGAATACATCTAAAGACTTGAGTATATTTGTGTGTTTACCTGTGAATAGCTTAGCTTTGTCTATGATTGGAAAAGATCGTCGGAAACTTGCCTAAGCATCGCCCACTGACAGTTGATTCTTGTAAAATTGACTCGGCTTAATCTCGTCTGGCAGAGAGCTTCTGTGCCGATAACTGCAGAATAAAAGTCCTGGAAGACTAGTTTACTAACTATAACTATATGGCGCGATCATTTTTGCGCATTTACATGTAAGAAAGGTGATGGATAAGATTGCAGCCTTTGGTACAAAAACATACACAGTTCCAACTAAATTCACATACAGCATAACCCTTCGAGTTTGCACGGAAAATTTTAGATTCATAACTTTTTTTCATTTTTCTATTCCAATCAATTGAAGCTCCAGTCAGTATTTGTTGAGTCAATGGTTAATCTCACCCATCATGCATTTCGGTCATGGTGAATGGTTTTGGTTCAAAGGTCTCGGGGAATGATCGATACAAGATGAAGTATAGCTGTGCAAAGGTCTGGATTTACTTTGCCGTCCTGTTTATTCAAATGATTGAACAACCGTAACCACCAAAGGTGGCAAAGGGTTCCATTATTTTTTATAAATCCAGTGTTTGATTATTTACTTGTTAGTGTGTTTTAGTGCTCTGACATCTCGAAAATTGGCATCAGTACTCCACTACGCCCCTTCTAAAGAATGTTTTTTTTAATTCATTTTGATGGGTTAACTTATGATATCTACATTTTCCAGAAACTGGGATGTTTCCAGGTGTTTTGTACTTTATTTTAGATGTTTTTTTGTAGAAAACATCATTGATGTCATAAATAGAATTTATTCTGACCATATTTATTCTTACATAGAATTTTTTTTCGATGACTTCAAATTTTGACGCTACGGTAGTTCACTTATCGAGAGGGATAGCGATTTTCAAATTTAGGTATGGTGATAGCATTTTTTAGCAGGTTTCATTTAGCTTTACAACTTTCTAATTTTTTGGATAGATTGCGATGGGGAAAACTAGTAATCTTACTGACAAAAGTGAGGAATGACTTAAAAAGGTTGGGAACCAGTGCTTTTCGAGATATCCCTTTGATATTGAAGCGGTGGATGACTGCATTATGAGCGGAATTGTCTAATTCTCAAAAAAAATTATTCTTATCAATGAACATTAGATTTAATGTGTAATCATTCAAAGAGTTGATCTGTGTCCAAATTTAGTTGGGACTGTACAACAAATGTTTTTGCACCATAAGCCACGAACTTATGAATCACACTACTAATCTGAACATGCAATCTCAGGTGCGTGGGTGTATCTCCGTTCCCGTATGCGTGTGCGTGCTTCCGTGAATAGACATATACCTGTATCCCAACGGTAATGTCCAATGGACAGACACGTTATGAATATTTATATAGAACCCACCATGTTTCAATGAATAGGAAAAGAGACTATTTCCGAAATACTACCCGAACCATCCTTTAAACCCCTCCTCGACAAAAAGAACAAGAAACTTTTGGAGAGTTCCGCTAGCAAAAGTCTAAATTATTGACCACGGTTAAGGTCAGGCCTGAGACTCGTGATCTGAATTAGATATGATTTGGTTTTTGTTTTATTTTGTTTTTAACCTTTGAGCTACTGAATTTCGGGAGACCAAATATAACCAATTTTATTTATTAAGTAGCACTCTTAGGAAAATTATGAATCACTGCCATCATTTCATGTAGCTTCTAACCTCGTAAATCAAGCTGTGGTACTGGGAAAATTGAGTTACCCTGATGAAAATACTACCAGCTTGGCTTGAATCATAAATCTATGATTTCAAAAAACTAAACAGGTTTCGTTAGTAACATGGGTGATCAATTGAAAAGTTAGGAAAAGGGTTGATCGATTAATAAGTTACTTTTCTTGCCTTAGAGCAAGGTGGCTGTGATCGATGGAAATTCTCATAAAATAAACAAAATGCTTCTGGACACGAACTAAGGGACCAATCTAGCATAAACTCGCGTTGTAAATTAAACGCCACAAGGAAAACCTATTTAGGGATAGAATTATGAGAAACTCCGAAAACATTTTCCTTAGTCAGAGTGGAGTGTGTGTACAAAATATCCTTGAAGTGCCTCCCTTTATTTATATATATATATATATATATATATATATATATATATATATATCATCAGTAGTGGAAGCCCTTATAACAAAACTAATGGACAAAGACTCTTCCCATCTCCTTCCATAACGAGTGTGATTGCACTGATCTCTGTCGTGTCTTACCGGCTGACTCCTCTATCAAGTCTCTTCATCTTTAGTCTGGTCCTTCCTTACCGAGTTCACTGTCCAACGGACATCGATCGGTTATCCTTCTGCTCCATCAGTTGTCTCCTCTTCTCGCTTATGTGCCCTGCCCATTTCCATTTTCGTTGACCAATTACTTGTACTTGTACTTGTACGATCTCTCCTCCATATCGATTTTTTTTTCTACTTATTTTTTTTATACTTCACGTTTTAAGCGTAGTGGTAATTTTCTCTCCTGTACGTCTCTATTTATACCAAATGCTTTCCAGACAATATTTTTGTACCGTCTCATTCCGATTCCGTGGTCTTTCCTTAGCTTTATCATCTGACTTTTAATGTATTCCTAAGCTTTTTGTTAGGCTTCACCGTTTATTCTTAGGGTCTTCTACGGGACTTGAATAAATAACGAGTAAACAAATGGTGAGGGAAAATCAATAGGCCGAATGAATCATTTTTTTATGATACATTTTTTGTTAAAAGCAACGGACAATTTAGATAAAATAACAAACGAGCGTAACTAAAAACAAAGATATTTTCAGCACATTCTATCTCATCAGTTGCTCACAGTTTTCTTTGTCACGCTTAGGTCATGAAAATAAATAATGGGAAAGTTGACCCAGGTTTACTTCGTTTTATGCCGTACATACCTAGAGTGGCCACGCACACCTGCATCTGGGTTGCCTCCCAATTATGGGTGAATGATACACGTCCTCTGCCGCCAGCACTCTGTCGCTCAAGTGCCTTGTGTTAGTGATACGTTTATCGGTACGTGTGCATCCCTAAGATGTGGCAGTAAAATGAGTACCGGTTGCATCACCATGAGCCTTATGTGCATATGTTGCACACTCGATCGAAAAGTCCGTTGTTTTTCGAACGGGTCGCTGGGAGATCTGAGAAAAACAGAAAAAAGTAGTGACATCACATCTGAAAATGATTGAGTTAGGAACAAGGAAAAGTCTGAAAGATGTGATGAGAGACGAAGAGAAAGGGTCCAGATAAAGAACGATGCTAACCCTTTTATAAGTTGTCTTCCACTGTGCATTTCTCTTCGGGAGAAGCCGCAAACAATACTATTATTTACATTTTTTTTCGCCTACACAATCACACCACAGTGACAAGTTTTTTTTTATAAACGAAGAATTCGTTTATTTGTCGTCATTTTCCTAAATAATCTTAGTTGACTATTCGACTTGACTATTGAGCGACTTCCAAAATCTATTTACTTCTGTAGGTTTTCTCATTCTCCTTATATTCTCTTCCATTTCGACATAATCAATAAGAAAATAGCAATTATCATTCAGGAACGAAAAAGTAAATAAAAATATGAAGCACGTTGTTGTTCAAAATATACTTATTGAATCATACATATTAAATATTCATATAAGTATATCTATAGAAACTAATGAGACAGTTTTAAAGGAGCTTGAAGTGCTCGAATGTGTATTCTGAGAAGCTCTAATTGCTTTGAGATCTGTGAAGATTTTTGAGCCAAATGTTAAATGTTATACTTTATTCGCGTTTTTCTCTAATACTGCATAATTGTTTCCAGTTTGAGAGAGGTGATACTCCTGTAGTTCTCTGATCTCTGGGCATTACCTATAGTCTTGTTTCTTTTTCATTTAATCAGAAAGTCTTTGTCAGAATTTTCCTCAAAAGTATGCCAATGAAGAATATATTAGAAAAAAATCACGAGAAGAATTAAATAGTTAAATAGTTGAAATTAAATTCAAAAATAGGATCAAATCGGATTTAACTTGATATTAGATTTAAGTCTAAATCGTGATGGGCTAAGATCAATTTTTTTTGTTATATTATTCGAAGAATTTTGGATGATCGAATTTAATCCATATCTAGCTGTTATGCAAGATGGAATATGAAGACATTATGGGACACATGCAGGAACTAATAATGGAGATTTTAAGCTTTTTTTTTCGGATATACGTATTAGCATGCCAGTCAGGTGTTTCTTTCACAAGTCAACTCATTTTGGAAAAATAAATGGTTACTTTACGTACAATATATATATATATATATATAAAAATATAAATAAAAATAAAAATAAATAAAAAAATTATTGTGTCATCCACAGACAGCTGTTTCGATATATTACATCTCTCCAGTGTGGCTATAGACTTTCCATTAGCCCATCCAGTACCACGAGGCAGGATTGAAACCTTCGCTTCGATATCCTACCTCTGAGCTACGGAACTGGACGGTCAGTAAGGCTGAATTTAAGCAATATATTTATTTACGCATTAATTGTCCATCCACAAGAGTGCTCTATTCCTATGGAAGAGCATTGCATAAGTTTGCCATGGATGAGTTACCTCACTATATAATCTACAATAACACTATTTCTTCTTTTAAAAAAATCATTTTCCCTTGACAACTTTCCTCGCAGGAAATCGATGCGTTCTTTTCAGAATAACTTTAGCTGAAAACAAAATCGCACGATTTCAAAACTCCTGAAAATACAAGTATGACTGGTGAATTATAGAGAGTCAGAACAAAGCAAACAAGCTGGAAAGTCAGACCACAGATGTGCAAGTTCGATCTTTAGTGCCTTCGAAAGCTGCTCCCTTCAGAAACCCATTCCGTTCGATGGTCTGACCTTTAAAAGCCCTTTCCCCTGAAAACATCTCAATTTGACAGTTGCTTTCTTTTTCCAGGATGTCACTCAGTCAGTGACTTGACAGAGTTTAATGCAACAAAAAGAAGTTAAATCTTTCCCTAAAAGAGCTAGATCAGCAGTTTTTATTTTGGTATGTCAGTCACTCTGCCCGTGACGGCAATCGATGGTAAAGAGATGGTTGCGTATGTAAACATCACGATGAGGGTAAATATCAGTCAAAATTGTTCCACACATAACAATTACGAGTGTTCATATGGCTTTGTCGAGAAAATATTTTAGTAAAACGGAATTTAAATCATGCAACTGATTGGTGTTTGTGTGCTTCTGTAAAGAAATAGATGACGTAATCATCTTCAGATGACGTAATAATAAAATGTCACTCGAGTGACACCAAATACGAACATTTCTCTTTTGTAGGAGTGGATGGAATGCTTCGAGGAGATGATGTGAGGTGTTTGCTATGTCGACTCGTCAAATTGTTTGTCAGTGATGGCTATCGCTGCAGTAGCTTTTAAAATTATCATCTGATCTTGTTGACTCGTTCCTAGATTTATTTATAGTATATATATATATATATATGTGTGTGTGTGTGTGTGTGTGTGCGTAAGCCTCAGTTATCCGAACGAAACTGATGTGGTGTATTCTGTTTGAATTGTTGGTTTTTTGGATGACAGATTTGATCGTACAACAGGAAGAAATACTGAACGTGATTACGGTGGCTTGAAATTTGTCATGATTATCGGTTATTCGGATAATCCGAAATTCGGATAATCGATGTTTGGATAATGGACTTTTTTCTCTGTGTGTGTGTGTGTGTGTGTGTGCAAAAGCCTCTGTATGTGTGCATTGTTGTGTTTGTTGATGTACTTGTTACATTTGTGTGTTAGTGTATATATTATGCAGAAAAAGTCACTGAAATATATGTATTAAATCATCTGTCCTAAGATGATTACATCAATTGGATTTACTGCAATGAATTATTTATTTTGATCATTTTTCTCGCATCGCTCAAGTCACAAGCCCTTTTGTGGAGAAGTTTCGAAAAAACAACTTAAGAACAAAGAGAAATAGGTCTGGATCGTCACTTGATAGTAACCATCACGTGACCAATGACTTTTGGCTGCATGCCGTGTTGGGAAGATCAATTTAAAAAATTGGAAAAAGGGTGTGATCGATGGATACGTCATTTCTCTTGCCTTTTGTTGGCCAGTGATCACTAAAAAGTCTTGATTTCAAAAAAGAACAAGTGTGAATACTGCCGGACACAAACTAGGGATCCACAATTTAGGATGAACTTACATTGCAAAGTGACCCCCTCTTGGAACTTATTCGGGAGAGGGAACTTTGGAAAAAACACAACAAAAGAAAATATTTCTCTATATAGAATAAAAAGTGATATCTTTAATTTTTCCACCCTCTGACTGCATTGGCTTGTGTGCGTGATACATACGTAGACAGTCGGACCAACTTAAAAGCTAAAGAGGCCTATGACAGTTTTCGTTAACAGTTTCTAATACCATCTCAAAGAATAAAAAATCAAGAATCTAAAATATTTTAAATCGAAGAAAGTGACCCTCACAATCAGCAGAACCACACCATCGCGAGATGCTGAAAATAACAAGAAAGAGAATAGAACCAGTTCAAAACCTGCGACGGTGTGTGTACAATTTTTCAATATTTGTTTTCAAGTGAATCTCCGAATTTACCTTTCCTCCTTTCTTCCTTCCACATTCTATTATTTTTTATCTCGAAAGTAGTTCTAAAAAAAAAAGATAAATATGACGTATAAGAAATATGATCACCTCTTTGTTCGACAATTCTCTCCATCCTTCCATTTCTCATGAAGGCTATGAATTGATTCAAATTTGTTCTGATTGAAAAACCCTGTGACTTTCATAGAACTGTCGAATACCGTCGTAGTTAAAAACGCTTGCTACAATCTATTTACTAAGTGAAGGCATAAATTCTAGACACATATACACATTTTGATCAGTCTGTTCGTCAGTCCAATCCAGTGTTCCCCCCGTGTCTCGCCGAACATTTTACACAAATCTCAAAATCACACCATCTGTATAGAAACCTCTCTTTCAATCACTTTCTTCCTTTCTTTTACAGAGACATTTGTCGCCTTGAGTTCTCTGAAATTTTATATCGAAGTATGTACGCTTATATGTGTATTTATGTATGTACCGTACGTGCAATAATCATCCAATACATTTCAAAAAGTTGATTCTTACGTCTTTATACAGCTTTTGAACTAGCAGAATTTGTAAAAAGATTTAAAAAATACAAAAATAAAAAATATTTCAAAACAAGATCGAATATTGAAGAGTTTTGTTCGAAAATCAGAAACTTTAGTCCAAATCCTGTCAGTTTTAATGGCGCATAAGAATGTAATAATAAACCTTTTGGAAATGTATCGCGTACATCTTGCCCTCACTGTATGCATATGTATGTATATGCAAGCATTGTAGGTAGTCATGAAAGAGAATTAGGTTTCGCTCCTCTTACAAAAATACTAACTTACCTCTGTCATTCCATTTTGTCTTACAATAAATGAATATTCGACACAATCAATTTTGGTGAGACATGAATATCAATGTTTTTTCCTGGCTCTTTTTTGATGTCTCTATTTTCATCAGTCAACATGTTTTGTAATTCTTCAATTGCTTCCAGCTAACATTATTCCCATTCCATCCATTCCGTTTCATATATATATATATATATATATATGGTGTCATGTGCCGTATGAAGCAATGAGATTGTTCTGAAGTCCTCTTAACCTATGCATCGTCACTGATTAATAGAACATCTTACCAAACAAAAACCCCTCCTTTCCCACGCGCACCTGCTTCATAAATATCAAAAACGTTTTATCATCCAAGTTGTACAAATATGTATACGTGAACAGCAAAGTTAGGAAAATCCCTTAGCAATAGAAAAAAAGATCAACATTGATCAGAGAGAGGACCAGGAAGAATATTGCACATGTAATTGGGCATCAAAAATGGAGATGGGCAAGACACAGAGCAAGAAGAAAAGGGTAACAGATTAAGCAAAAGTCCAACTGATTATTGATATTAGTATTATTTGCATTTTCACACCAGTTACCCGGTGGTCACCGTTGGAGACTGAGCGACAGCAAATCTTCCAAAGTCTCCAGTCCCCCTCTTCATACTCTCACAGTCCACGGCAGTAATTTGGTTTACACTTTCACACCATTTGCCCGGTGATTATCGATGAAAGCTGAGTGACAGTAATCTTCCCCACCTATCATAGCAGTGCCGTGGTTTGTACTGCCTCCATAATGCACTTTTTGGCTGTTAGGCCATTGCTAATAACTTGCAGTCGTAGGTCTCATATTTGTAGTACTCTCTGCAGTATTCGTGCAGTCCCCAGTAGTGCTGTAGTCTGTATAGTCTCAAAATTTCCTCCATCCCAATTCCTCCAATTTCGTTTTCAGTGTCTTAGGTACGGTTCCGAGTGTATCTACAATTACTGGTACCACCCTGTCTTTCATGTCCTAAACTTCCTCTAGTTACTTTGCAAAGTCCTGGTATTTTTTCCCAGTTTTTCACTCTCTTTCTTATTTATTCTATAATCCACAGACACGGTCATATCTATTACTTGGTAGGTTCTCCTTTTCTTGTCCACGGCCCGGTCTTCTCGTTTGGATGGGGCAGTCAGTTTGGATGTCAAAGTCCCAAGGTAATTTGTGCTTTCCACTCTCCAGGGCTGTCTCCAGTTCAAGCTGGTACCAGTTTTCCGTTTGGTTGAATATTATTCATTTGCTCAGTCCCCAGTGTATTACTGTTGCTACCTCATCGTGTCTGTTTTTAAACTCCCTCCGGGCTAGTTGACTACATGAACTGGTTATGTGGTTCTCCCTCTCTCTGCATTTGTTGTTTGTTTCTGATTTTCTGGCAATTTTTCTAATTTCATTAAGTTCGGTCAATTTTTGTTTTGATGTGGTTTGTCCTGATGCATTTGTTTTGAGGTGTCATGATGAGCGATTCTGTCTCTCTCCAGGTTGTCTGCGACAATCTGTATCCGTCTTTTGAAATAGTTTTTTTTTTTTTTTCTGATCCAATCTTTTTTTCCTTGCTTGTTATGCTGCTCCTTCATTTGTACTTTTTTGTGTTTCGTTTATATTGTCTTCAGTATTTGCTTGCACATACTTTTCTAGTTCTGTTTTTGCTTTTTGGATATAGTCTTCAGTGCTGATGAGTCCTCTGCCGTCTTCTCTCCTATTTATGTCCAGTCCATCTGTGTCATTTTTTGAGTGTGAAGCCTTGTGAAATGTCACAAGCTTTCTTGTTTGTCGGTCCGTTGATTGGAGTTTTATTGTTGTCCATCCAAGGAATAGTCCTGAGTATCTTACTACCGATACAATTCCTTCCTTTCATCAGAATCTTGCGATTTAGTTTGGTCTCTAATATTTTTCTTATCCTCCAAAAGTATCCTCTTCTTATTTTCTCTTTCATTTCTTCCTGTTTTATCATGTCACGTTTGAGAAATCCCAGGAATTTATTTCAATCCTACGTGGCTAATGCTCTGATCTTTTTGCTGTCCAGTCATTCGATCCCATCTGCTGTTGCGAACCTTCCTTTGTTCATCACCATTATCGCACATTTTTCTATTCAAAACTCCATCCCAATGTCACTGCCGTATTTTTTCACTTTGTAGAACAACATTTCAATCTGTTCCCAGTTCTTTGCACATAGTTTTATGTTGTCCGTATATATGACGTGGTTGATTTGTCCCTTTGGAGAATTGGTAACCTTTTCTGTTTCCTGGATTTTATAGACAGAAGAGTCCCTGGGGATTTCAGTGAGATGTTCCACAGTGAATTCCTAACCATACCCATCGTTCTAAAAATAACAGAGACAGTTTGTGTCTTCAAGCACCATATCTTCTGTATTTCGATTCCGAGGTCCTTGTACTGCCGTATTCCTCAAACTCCTTTACAGTTATATTCCGTTCAGAAGGCACAATCATATCAATTAGATGGCAAACTATTTTATGGTGGTCCTTGATTACAATGCAAGGTCTATTTGCCCTGATGGTCGTGTAGGTATTTATTGCAAAATCCCACAATATCGAAGCATTCGATACTGCTTGTAGATTTTCAAAAGTGGCCCTCTATGTCATTTCTAGATATGTAATGTAGGCGTTAAAACAGAGAAGCCAGACATGAGGTTGTCTATTGTTTTTTTTTTTATGCATGTCGTAGAAACGGTAGTGCCGGAACCACTTTTATAATATTTGCTTGGAAGTTTCGAGTGGGCAAGCTTTGATCTTGGGCCATTGATATGAATTCCTCTTTTTCAACTTTCAATTCACTGTTATTTCTATTAATATTCAGACCATCCTCATCTTGATTGTTTTTCATACAACGTTTCGGCCGTTGTACTCTACAATCTATACCTCTTCTCAAAAATTCAGAGATATTCAATTCACTGGTCTAAAGTCACTGATGGGTGTTTTGTTTTTTTTTCTGGTGTACATCAATTCTTTGATGGGGAGGACGTATTGCTGTATTGCTGTGTTCCCATTCTACTCCAAGCTGTTTATTTCCCTGCTCCTTTGCATGTTCTTTCATCATTTTCTGTTCTGTAAATACTCTTCACTGTCCAAGTGTATATCCGGTTTTCTTACAATTATTTCACTTCCTTCTACTCCCGAGTTCAACGTACAGGTATTTTCCTGTTCCTTGACTAATTTTGATATCCTATCCAGAGTGATTTCAAGATACTGGTGAAATCATATTATTGTTGAGGGGGCAATTCAAGTTAAATCATTTTTTCCCTTCCACCATTAATCCTTTGCAAATAGAGACGATAAATGACTGCTTTAGGGTGGTGCATTCCGTGGTACGTTAGTAATTTTGTACCAATTTTTCTAATTTCATCAATATTCCAGTGGATTATACCAAAGCTATATGCCACAACGGGTATAACAAACGTATTGGTGGCTTTTACTATATTTCTTTCAATTCAGTTCTCAGTGCTGCAAACACTCTTCAGAAGCACTCAAGAAATTTGTCAACACTGGAAACAACTTAAAGAGTTCTAAAGCTTTTACTATCCATTGATGGGGAACACTATCAAATTTTTTTTTTGTAATCGACCCACGCAGTGCTCACGTTCTTGCACTTAATATGGGAAGTTTTTAGTATCATACGGTTGAACAGGGGTTGGTCTTTACATCATCTTCGACAGCCTTTTTGTTCTATCAGGAGCAGGTTGTTTCCCACCAATTGAGCATGTTCACTCTGTCAATGCCGATGTTAAGGAGACATGTGATAGGTCTATAATTCTTAGGTTTACCTGTATCTTCTGTTTCAAGTAGGACGTATGTAACTCCCTCTGTCAGGCAATCTGGTGTTTTCTCTTATGAGTTCAATATTCCATTATACTGCCCTACTATATCATGGCAGCATGTAAAGGACGAAAAGTAAAAAATTGGGCACCCAATCAATGCAAGGTGCTTTCGATTCGTGTGACTTTTCTAGCGTGTATTGTGGTTCAGATACATTCTCTTTATACTTTCTGCGTGTTCATCGTACGTCTCTCCATCGTCCCAGATATTTCACCAAAAATCTTTCATTTGATATCCAATTGGTACTTTCATCTGTTTTGTTTTTGTTTTTTGTTTTGTTTTTGTTTTGTTTTCTTATTTTGGTTACAACTCGGCTGGATTTTTTTTCATTAGTTTAAGATATTCTATTTTGTCTCTAAAAGTTTTGTCTTCTTTCCGTGTGTTATTATCATTTGGTCTTTAAATTCCACTTAATGTTTTAACGTCTCTTTGATGAATGGTATATCATTTGAGGTTGTCTGGGTTTCTCTACTTTTTCTTCCACCTCCGAACTTTTCTGCTGTTGAAATATACATTTCTTGTTGGTTCATCAATTATCGATATTTCTCTTTGCTTTATTTCAATTTCTTTTCAATTTTTTAGTCTCCAAGTAATTTTTATATACCTTATATTTTCTGTATTTCATTTTGTTTTATGCATTTATATTCTTGCACTTTTACTGATGCACTTTTTATTTTGTTTAGTTCAGAAGAATCCGGCTTCAGTCCTTCAAAAATGCCCATTGTAGCCATACTTTCCATTTGTACTTTTTTATCGATTAATGATTTCTACCTTTCCGAGCTCACATAATGTTTGCTTTTTTGTCTGGCGTATTTCATCATAATGTTCACTCACAAATTGTTCACTCACCAAATCATCGTTGTTCTTGCATGTATCTTTAGTTCAGCAGTATCTTGTTCTTTCTGCCTATTATTTGTAAGGTCTTCAGATATTGTCCAAATTCATCTGTTGAAGGTATTGGAGCCCCGGTTTGTACCGGAAGCTTTTCTTACTGTTATCTAATCAATCTCAACCTGTATGTTCAAATTAATTCTTTTTGTTACACGAGTCCCACTGTTTCGGCTTTTAAATCTGACCTTCGTAGCGCCATTGAGAAGTTTTGATATATCTACATCAGCATGTTGGGTACGAAGTGGGTACCAACCGTTAAGGGGTTCGGTTCCCACTGTTCTTCTAACATTGCTATTTCTGGTCGTTTGTCTGTAGTTTTTACCTTTTTTGCAACCTTAGTCGCAGTTTGTGTAGGGGCTTGTTGGTTTATGTCGGTCATGTTTAGTTCATCTGAAAATACCTTGGATTCTCTCTCAATTGAGTGAAAACTTTTTGCTGTGTCATGATTTTTCACCAGAATCAACATCCAGAGGTCACTTGCCTACGGCCAATGGTTGCAGTTTTGTATGACAGTTCTAACCGGATCTTACCTCCACCGCCTGCTTTTGGGGGGAGGTAGAGTCGATCTATGTCAGTTATTATTATTATTATTATTATTATTATTATTATTATTATTATTATTATTATTATTATTATTATTATTATTATTATTATTATTATTATTTGTATCGTTGTTATTATTAGTATTATCGTCATCATTTTTATTAATATCATTATCGCCATTATTATTATTATTATTTGGAATCTCACACCAGTTGCCCGGTGGTAACTGCTGGAGTTTGAGTGACAGCAAGTCTCCTCAAGCCTCCAGCCCTCCTCTCCTAGTACTCATATTCGCAGTAATTCTACGATTTACAGTTTCACACCGGTTGCCCAGTGGTTATCGCTGAAGGCAGAGTGACAATAAGTCTCCTCAGGTCTTCAGCTAACGTCTCCTCTCTTTCGCATATCATGACAGAGCTACAATTCGTTGCAGTACTTATATCTCTAGCACCTTCCTCAGTATTCGTGCAGTTCCCAGTAGTGCTGTGGTCTGTACGGTCACTATCCTCCCCCTAATCCCGATCTCCTCCAGTCTCTCCCTCAGCGTTTTGGGGACAGTTCCTAGTGCGCCCACTATGACCGGTACTACCCTGGTTTTCATGTTCCACATTTTTCTTTAACTCCCTTGCTAGGTCCTGGTATTTTTCTCGTTTTTCACCCTCCTTCTTTTTTACTCTATGGTCTGCAGGTACAGCAACGTCTACTATTTGGCAGGCCTTCCTTTTTTTGTCTACTATTACTAAGTCCAGTCTTCTTGCCTGGATGAGGTGGTCAGTTTGGATGTCAAAGTCCCAGAGTAGTTTGTGGTTGTCATTCTCCAAAACTGCCTCTGGCTTGTGCTGATACCACTTTTCCTCATGGTTGAATCCCATTTGTTTGCTTAGTTCCCAGTGTATCATCGTTGCTACTCTATCATGTCTATGCTTATACTCCTTCTGGGCGAGTTGACTACATTCACTAGTTATGTGGTTTACTGTCTCATCTCTTTCACCGCACATGCGGCATTTGCTGTTTGTCTGTGTTCTGTCGATTTTTGTTTTTATGTAGTTTGTCCTTATGCTTTTGTTTTGGGCTGCCATGATGAGCGATTCCGTTTCTCTCTTAAGGTTCCCCTTTCATAACCACGTCCATGATTTCTCGTCTGCTATATCTTGTATCTGTCTTTTAAACTCGCCGTACAATTTTTTCCCTTCCCATCTTTCTTTTCTTGCTTGCTGTACTGTTCTATTGTTTTCTACTTTATTGTTTGTTGCACTATCTCTCGCGCTCTTTATGATTTCTTCGTTATTTGTTTGCACATATCTTCCTAGGACTGTTTTAGCTCTCTGGACACAGTCTTCTATGCTGATGAGCCCCCTACCACCTTCTTTTCTCTTAACGTATAGTCTATCTGTATCATCCCTAGGGTATAATGCTTTATGCATTGTCATAAGTTTCCTTGTTCGCCTATCCATTGATTGGAGCTCTTCCTTTGTCCATCCTAGGAATGGTCCTGTATACCTAACTACTGATACAGCCCAGGTGTTCATTCCTTTTATTAGATTTCTGCTGTTTGATTTGGTTTATAATATTTTCCTTATCCTTCTGAGGTATTCTCTCTTTATTTTCTCTTTCATCTCTTCCCGTTTAATCGTGTCACATTCAAGGACACCTAGGTACTTGTATCGGTCTTGTGCGGTCAGTGTATTATTATTATTATTATTATCGCATGATTGCATCAAATGCCTAAAGACTGAGTGACAGCAAGTCTCTTCAAGTCTCCAGCGCCAAGTCCAGATATTTTCCTAGCTTTACACTCTATATCATATTCACTCTGTGATCTGCAGACACACCCACCTCTATTATTTGGTAGGTTCTCTTTCGCTTCTCGACGGTTTTGTTGAAGAGGCTGACGGTTTAGATGTCGGTGTCCCAGAATAATTTGTGGTTTCTACTTCCCAGGAAACTTTCCATCCAATATTAGTGAAATCAGAGAGCGTCTGGTTTTATGTTCTGTCTTCTTTCTCCATTCAGAGATATGTGAAATCTTCTCTCGTTGTTTGGAAGGCATACTTCTGTGTTCATTCGATAATCCACTGTTAATATCTCTTCCATCTTGACTTTTTGGCTTGTCTTTTTCTGGTGAACTTCTTCCAATGTAGAGGGAATCCTTTTTTTGTATTATCTTACACGTTTTGTTCTCGCTATGTTCGTACACGATGTGTTTTTCAGTAATCTTTCGCTTCTTTGAAGTTAGATCTTTTTTCTAATCTCATTTTCCGGGCACGTTTTTTTATTTCTGGTTCTCGGGGTTTCTTATTGTGTGAGGAAGCTGTCTGTTACGATGTTTGCACCTGTGTTGATAAGGCTGATTAATTTTTTTTATTTTGTTTGTCTCATTATGTAGTAAAAGGTAATTGACATAGTCAATCGACTCTTTTTTTCCGTCCTTGGGGATGGCAGTGACTTTCACTCTTCTTTTATTGTTTCTTTCTGGGTTTGTATAAGGGATTCGTAAGGGTTATAAGTGATCTCTTCAAGCCAAAAGGATCATTCAAAAAATGGAATTGGAACCAAACCTGTTCATGCTTTAAATGCGTCCACGCACATCTATGACGGTCGATCACGATTATTTTATATAGCAATTTTCTCGGCCATGTCATATTGGATTAACATGAAATTTATCCCAAACAATCTGGTGAAGCATCCTCATATTCCTTCTCCTTCTCTTTCTCATCCTCAGGCCAGTACAACCAGAACTAGTAATGTTACTACTATCACTACTTCGTTTACAATCCATTCGAAATAGGGACATAAAGATGGTAGACGCATGGGTGAACTTACGGTTCTTTGTTTTGCGCTGTATTTGGCAGTAAAATGGAATTTAGAATTATTTAAGTTACGCCTTTACCATATATACAGGAGCGCAATGGACGGTAGTGCTGGGTGTACTGCACCTATTCCAGTCGGGAGATTTCTTCCTTTATTCTTCTTTGCTCACACAAATTAGAGATTTTGACCCCCAATAACTCTGATCAGATAGTGTAGTAGTTAGCAAGTCTGTCTCACACACAACAGGTCCAGAGTTTGCTTCCTCGTATGACCAAAGAATGTGGAAAATTCTTCATCAGAACTAATCTCCCTGTGCACTCAGCAACTAATTGAGTACACTCGAAGCTGTTTGATTAGGTTGGAGATATCTCTTCAGTGCACTTGCATCTCACCAGTTTCAACCATACTTGAGACTTGTAAGGATCACTGAGCTGATGCACGCAACAGAAACTGGGACTCTGTCATTGGCCGTCATACTCCATTAAGAATAGTCTTCTAGTAGATGAGACCTTTCACTTTACTTTTAACAATGTTTAGGTATGTTTTTTTCTGCGTGGGCGCAACTACAGTTAATCCTCGACAAAGTAATGACACAATTACGGGATTTTATTTGTATTGGACAATTAGCAAGTGTCCATATAAAATACTTATTCATTGTCGCTTGCAAACAGTTTTGCTACGTTGGAAACTGGTCAGCATATCAAGTTGCTATTCAAATTCTACGGCCTGCGGCCTTAATCCGATCCACCTTGACCACATGTAATATTGCTATTATTTTTAAGTGATGATTCTATTTATATACACACACACACACACATATATATATATATATATATATATATATATATATATATATATACATATATACATTGCTCTTCCAACTTAGGAATAGAGAACTTTGGTGGATGGGGAGTTCTGCACGAATGAATATATCACTTAAATTCAAACTTAATGACCGTCCAGTTTTGCGTAGGGCAGATATAAGATGCCAGCTTCTTGGTCTGAAGCGAAGATTTTGATCCCACCTCGTGGTACTGGATGAGATAATGGATAGTCTATAACCACACTGAAGAGTTGTAATACAATGAAACAGCTGTCCGTGGATGACACAAATATTTAATAATATAAATCAAAGTCCTGTACTAAGTCTTCAATTGACTTGTGCTGCTCTTTTATACCAACAACAAGATCAATCCACACCAAAATTAGGAGTGTAAAATTCATAATCACGTGCTGTGATTTAAACTCACGACCGACTGATTGCAAGTTGGCTGTTGTACTGGCTGATCTAAACTGACAGGTCTCGGATATTTGCAAAAATATATCATACAGATACGTAAACGCTTATTCAATTCCAAATATAAATACATTGATCCAAGAAAATATTTCATTTCTATTTGTTATGTTTGCAATACAAACGTTACAGAAATCATATTCAACCGGAATAGGAGGTAAAGTGATCCTGCGACCGCCAGGTTTGTTACTCCTAATATCATTATACTTAAAATGAGAAAATGTCTTTTGTTTCTGTTTATATATATATATATATCAGGAATACAGTATTATATGATATAGTATCCAATGTGTGATGGGTATATTTCATGAAGTAATTGATACATTAAACATCAAATATTATGATGATTTGAGTAGAGCTCGAAATATAACGGAGTTAGAATTTGCTCCACAAATATATGTATGTTTATGTTCCTCTCCTGTTTGGGTTTCTTCAGGCGGATGATCACGATATATATATATATATATATATATATATATATATATATATATATATATATATATATATATATAAATGGAAGTTATGGTACACAGCAATAAGTGATATGTGCAAAAAGTTAAGTCTCTAACTTCAGAAAATATTAATTATAAAATGTTTATTAATCAAAATCAAAGAGGACTATCAGATGATATGATGCAATTGATCATAGTAAAACGGGTCTGGTTAGTTGCTCAATATAAATCATCACTTGACCAATGTCTTTTGGCAGTATGAGTGATCAATCGAAAATTCGGGAAAAAAAGGGGTGATCGATGGATAAGACACTTGTCTCGCCTTTTGGTTGGAAGTGATCATGAAAAAATGCTGGAAACAAACTAAAAGATCTGTATACGAACCATTATTTCTAGGCATGATAACGAATAAATGCGTAAATTTTCAGCCCTCTAGCTCAATCGGAGCGGATTGTGTGCGTGATACATACTTACATAGCCAACCAGCCGGCCATCCAAACCAACTCGAAAACTGAAAGAATCCATGTAAACAGTTTTGGTGTCAGTTTTGTGTGACTGTTTTTCATACTTGCAGGTCAAAAGTGGATCAAATTTCTAATCAACTTGACCTTCCAAGATCAAATGTTTGATCAATCAAAAGAAATATCTTGATAATGATACGAATGAAAATCATATTATACAGTAATTGTGGTCGAAGCAGGCAATCAATTCTAAGCAACCAACCACCACAATTTTTCTTTCAGGGTATCTACGCTACATACTAAAAACTGGACAAGACGTGACCATTCGGTAACTTATAGAGATATGACAACTCATGGTCGGACTATCGAGTCTAATTCCAAACAGTTTTCCTATGTCCTTTGACAAAAATAAATCTGCAACTAAAAGTACAAAGTTACGAATTTATTACATCTTCTTCAACTCACTAAATAAAATTTTGCTGAGGTCTGCGTTTTCAATTTGGATTTTTGTGTTTTTGTCTTCAACATATTTATTGTACATGACATTCGTTTTACTGGAGTTCATGTGGAATCTAGTTTTCTTGTTCTCTTCGTTCTCTTCGTCTAGCATTACTTGGAGATCATGAAGATTTTTTTTTTTTTGCAAAAAGGACGATGTTGTCAGCAAATCCAATGTTACTGAGGTATTTGCAGTCTATTCAGATTCCTTTCTAGGTTTTGAAGATCATCTCGGGGCCGGCTGTGAATAATTCGGGTTAACAGATATCATCTTGTCTTACTTCTTTTTCGGACTGAAAGGGCTCAGAGAATATCTGACTTCAAAAACGGTTCTGCTTTCAAATTTTTATCATCAACTCAGTGATGAGCCAGATTGTGTTTAAAAGTAAAATTCTTCCCACTAAAAACTAGTGTTTCTCAATCTTCCACCAGTAGAGTAAAATACGAGAGATT
This sequence comes from Thysanoteuthis rhombus, assembly GCA_963457665.1. NCBI lineage: Eukaryota > Metazoa > Mollusca > Cephalopoda > Oegopsida > Thysanoteuthidae > Thysanoteuthis > Thysanoteuthis major. Next base: position 5,644,851 of record OY735226.1, on the reverse strand, counting down.
CATATACTCACTCTGATCAATTTTGCCCCCAAGCAAGTACAATATTCACCACTTATGTATTGGACTGGAGCCAGTACTTTCTGAATTAATCTAGCGCATCACGCCATCTTACTTTTTGTCGGTCGCAATTTCGTATATGATCTTTGGAGATCCACATTGTAAATCGTAATGTCCGGTGGTTGTCTGACATTTTGCAACATATCAAGCCCACTGCGATTTGAGTTTCCTAACTATTCCTATGATATCTCGAACTCCTGTCCTTTCTTCAATGTATTGTGCTGTCTTATGATCTTTCCATGCGAGGTTGAGTATGATTCTCTCCTGTGAACGTTGCATGGCTCTTAATTGTAGAGTTAATCTTTTTGTTTAGTTCCATGTTTCATATCGATAGGTGACTATCAGGAGGATACATTATTTGTACACCCTCCATTTTAGGATTTGTGTGTTCTTGAGAGTCGAGTTTGCTCTACCAAAAGCTTGCCAGTCCTAGTGTGATTCATTGCTTTATTTCTTCTTGCTGTCCTAAGTGCATGTAGCGGTCTACTTTCTCCAGCTCTGCGTTTTCGATTTCAATCATTGTGTCTTTGTCTCCAACAAGTTTGTTGTACACGACATTTGTTTTACTGAAGTTCATATGGAAGTCAACTTTGCTTGCTTCATTTAGTTTGTCTTGCATTATTTAGAGATCGTGAAGGTTCTTGGCAAAAGGGACGATGTCGTCAGCAAATCTGAGGTTACTTAGGTATTTTCCGACTATCCAGGCAGGCTGTGAAGAGTTTGGGTGAGCTGGTATCACCCTGTCTCACTTCTTTTTCCAAATTAAAAGGGTTTAGAGTCTTTATGTAGCCTCTTTATGGAACTGCTGTGTCGGTAGATATGTTGCAATATTCTGACATATACTGGGTCTATACCTTGTTGTATTATTGTGTCAATGACTTTGAGGATATCCACTGAGTCAAAAGCCTTTTTGAAGTCAACAAATGCTACAACAAGGGATATTTTATAAACAGCTGCTTTCTCTTTTGATTGGTTTACTGATTGGAGACGGTCGATAGTTGAGTAGCTTTTTCTGAAGCAAGTTCCTGTGGTTTTTCGGATGGTGATTAGTTTGGTGAAGAGTTTGTAGATGCAGTTGGGTAGGCGTATTGGCCTGTAGTTGTTGAGGTTTTTCGGCTTTCTTTTTTTGTATAACAGCATTATGATAACAGTGTTTTGGGGTATGTGTTGAATAGAATGGCTTGTCTCTAAGTGATGACTTTTCCAGCTTTTTTTTTTGTTTTGTTTTTGAGTAAGTCGATGATAATATTATTGGGTTCAGGGACTTTCCCTTTCTTTGTTTCTTTGATGGCTTGCTTCAACTCCAGCGGAGTAACTTCTGGGAACTCCTCGAATTGATTACTCTCGGTTCGTGTTTCGTGTTCATTTTCCTGCATCCTTTGTTTGGTGGAAAAAAGTTCTTGGTAAAATTCCCGGGCACATTCGACAATTCGGTCCCTATCCGTTGCCAGTTTCCATTTGCCTCGAGCACACTAGTTATTTGCTTTTTTTCCTGTACTGAGAGATTTTCCAATAGTTTTGAATCCCTTTCCTTTCAACAACATTTCACTGTTGCAAAAATCATATTCTCAAACATTCAGACATTTACATTGAATTTGTAAACCGTCTTAACAAAATAAAATACCGGACAAATATTTTAAACATTACAGCAACACGGCAACCAGTAACATACCAAAATTTCATCCTTGGAACATGGCAATACAAGGATTCATGCATTTCAAGAAGACAACTTGACTGGATTTCAACTTATATAGCAACTCAATTCTCCAACTTGTGCCAAACACTAATTTTTCTCACAAAAGTATACAAATGACATTTCTTGCAATTTCATTTAAAAAATGAATTTTCCCAACCCACTGCATAATCATCGATCAATTCAACATTCAAACAACTTAAACAAAATTGGTTATCCTATCAGTCAAATTGTCATTACATTCACTCATTTATTTTATTAATTTTATCCAATATTTTGATATCCAATATCGATCTAGTCGGGAGTTATTCTGTAACAAGTATATTTCACTTCCATGGTGAACCTAAAAAAATCTCTGATCATAAAGTAAAATCACTATAAAACATATTTTTGCTAGAACACCTTAGTTTAGATATTTTTCTCAAATTTTTTATTTGCACTCAAGTACATTTAGATATCCACAAGCACTTTCGCGTAAAACTAACCATATTTGCTCGGAGATAACACTCAATGGATATTCAAAGTCGGGCAATCTTTTCTCAGTGAAATTCTACGAAAACGTAATAACATGAGGTATTGCAAAAGCATTTGGTATAAGTTTTTTTTCCCTCATATTTCTCTTCGCCTTTCAGTAGTAAAATTATCAGCGTACATATATAGAGGGATAGAGAGAGAGAGAGAGAGAGACTGAGATAGAGAGCTAGATAGAAAGATATGAATAGACTGATATAGATAGATATGAACAGACTGAGATTCGTATGGTAACAGAAGTGATGTGTGCAGCTTCAAATTTCATAGGTGAAGAACAAGTCCCCATTTTTGATCTCGGAGCAAATCAAAAATACCATTAATCTAAGGATCAGGATCTGTTCCTTGAACACCTGAGCTCTGTTTCTCTAAATAAACAAAGTCATTCCCATTTGTCTCTGATGCTACAGGTATTTTTATAAGCTTTCGATAAAGAAACGATCGATTGTTTGTTCAATATTATGTAGATGTACTGATAACCAATATAAAAAAAGCTACCATGTTTGCTTTCGTTGCATAATACCGGCAGAAATTGGTATTGAGTTCGAGGTTAACATTAATGTCTCCATTAGTAGACATTGAAAATACAAAAAACTTGGGAATTGAGAAGTAGGTATACACCGTCACCTTGCATAACGCCCTCCCCCGAGTTTCCATTAAGGAATACCAGATTATGAAAAAAAAGATATTTTGCTTGCGTTAGGTGTTAAATATATTCTTCTCATTCAGAGCAATGTTTTTTCTTTTCCCGTCTTATCTTTCCGTTTTTTTGTTTTTTGTTTCTTATTTTTTTTCTCAGTGAAAGGACAAAATCTACAATAGGCTACCTGCACACGTTAAACTAGCTAATGGAAAAGACATCACAATACAACTGATGGCTTTGTTTGACTTATGCAGACTAAGAGAGGCCAGTAGAACACACAGCAGTTTTCAACTCAATGCAAAAACAAGATATAAACGAGAACTACGCAACAAACGTACCGAGAATAAGAACATAACTTTCAAAATCGATGATTCAAAACTGGGGAAAGTAGACCACTTGATCTACCTAGGACAACACATCTCTATGAAACCCACAAAATATTTTTAAAAATCAAGCAAAGAATTACATTAGGATAGCAAGCATTCGGCAGAGCAAGCTCAGCATTCAAAAACAAGAAGATCCCATTTATCCTAAAAACAAGGGTGTTCAACCGATGCAACCCCCAGACAGTCACTTACAGAGCTGAAACATGGAACCTAACCAAGAGACAGACCTGCAAACTGAGAACCATGCAACGCACACATGAGAAAATCACCTCACATGAAGAGATCACAAGACAGCACAGTATATCAGAAAGAAAACGGGAATCCGATACATCACAGTATCCATTAGAAAAAATTAAATGGCAATGGGCAGGCCATGTTGCAAGAATGGCAGACAACTGATAGACACTACGAATCACAACCTGGATCCCCTGAGATAAACATGCAAAACCGAGGCCGACAGAATACATATGATGAGAGATGAACTAGACAAATATAGAAAATATTGGCTCTGCAACGCGTATGATAGAGAAATAGGGCGGATTCTGGGGAAGGTCTATGTCCAATGACGAATAATAAAAGATTGATGATGATATGAAAACAATCGAGAAAATGATACTGCAATGATTACACTTCAAAAAAGATACAAATAAGATGAAGAGTGGAAAAGGAGTGAGATAAGGGATACAAATTACTAACAGCGAGCCTAGAGAGTGACTTTTGGGAAATAAGACTGGGAAAACATCGGAGTAAACATAGACAGAGAATATTTGAACAATCTAAAGTTTTCTGGTGATATTGCATTAATATAAGGAACGATTGATTTATAAAATCTAAATCAAAAAAAGCCAAAATTTCGGTCTAAGATGAACAAAGTCAAAAGTAACATTTAATAATAAAATCCTGATGAAGAAAATAAGAATAGAGGATGAAGACCAAGAAAGAGTTAAGGAATAGATTTACCTTGGTCAGGCGATTAATTTGGAGAAATACTTCGAAAAAGAAATAACACAGGATATAACGAAAGCATTTGGTATAAATAGAGACATTCTGAAACACAAATTGCCAATTCGCTCAAAACATCAGAGTACAATCATTGCATAATACCAGTTATGACATATGGATGCAAGACATGGATATTCAAATGTAAACACTCGAAAAACAACAGAAAGTATAATGCTTGGAATCACTTTAAAGGGTGGTAAATAAACATTTATCCGAGAGAGGACCAGGTTGGAGGATATCGTACAAATAAAGTGTGAAAAATGGAGATGGGCTTGACATCTACCAAGGAAAAAACGACAATTGATGTAGGAAAGGTGGAATGATTGGTGGCCTTGGGACAGTAAAAGTAGTAGGAAAAGAATACGGGAGGCCGGAACATCATAGTCTATTAGAAAACTTGAATGGCAATGGGCAGGCCATGTTGCAAGAATGGCAGACAACCAATGGACATCACGACTAACATCATGGATCCCCAGAGATCACATGCAAAACTGAAGGCGATAGAATACATATGGAGAGATGAACTAAACAAATTCCGAAAATACTGGCTCCGCGACGCCCATCATAGAGAAGTGTGGTGATGGTCTATTTACAACGTCAGACGTTAAAAGACCGATGATGATACATCAAATGGTGGAGGGGAAATTAGATAGAAATGTTACTGGCAGAGGGTAGCGCAATGGTTATTGGAGGTGATGGGAAAGGCCTCAGTTCAGTAGTGGACTTTTAATGATAGATTATGATGATACCTAACTATTTGATCGGTGCTAAAATAATTGCAGTATTTCAATATCAGCTTCAAACGGTGTATCTCGGCATACTTTTTATTGGTCAAATAAGAAGCTTCAGAATCTTTTTGCCAACAAGTTGGAAATAGGTCCATTTTTCCAGAAGCATAGAATTCCGGCGTTCTCGAACCAATGAATTCTTCGAAGGCGTTTTGGGGTGCTGCCTGCTTGCTGAAGACCTTTCCTTGCAGAGAATGGTCAAAGTGCTTGGGAAAGTGATTGGGGAGAGGTTTATAGTCTAGTCCGATTTCAAAAGGGGCCATTTGTGCAACATTTGGTGCAAATATCGAATGACTGTTGAATGGTCGACGTCTAGTTCCTCTGCAGCCTCTCAAGTTGTTTTGCACGAGTCTGCCTCAATAATAGTTTTGATATGGATATTGTAAAACACATAGGGACGTCCACGACCCTCACCGTCTTCAAGGTTCTCGTCTCCGTTTCGAAGTTTTTTGAAACAATTTTGAGCAGTTTGATCTTCGATGGTCTTCTGACTAAATATTTGATTGATATTGCGAGCAGCTTCAACTGTTCTGCGTCCAATTTTGAACTCATACAACAAAATTGCTCGGATTTCCTTTTTCTGATCTCCAGTATGTCAGAATAAGCAGAATAGATATAGAAAAGAAAACGTTCACCTTTGATAAATAGAGCAAAATTCGAGCTTTATGACAGTATATTACATAAACATATTCAAACAATAGTTTGTTCCGAAAATTAGCAGCAAAGTTTGAAATATGAAAAATTACAAATATTTTTGTACTTAGCTGATACATTGATTTCTTCTGCAATACCTTAACCCTACTACATCGAAAAATGCACTAATCGAAAAAGCATCATTCGAGGTATTCCTATTTATCACGAGGAAATGGATGAGATTTATGCGACATAACGGTCAATTTATTAGACAATATGGAAACACAAATTTTGGGAAGATTAATGGTAGTTTACATGTTTCAAGAAACTGTTTTCTCTCGTTCTCAAAATTTTCGATTACCCACATACCATGTTCAATTAGCAAAATAGCAATTTGGACATATCTTTTGATAAGTCAGTACAAAAATCAAATATAATACCGACACATTTTAAAAATTCAAATAAGAAAAATATACACTACCTACACTCTTCTAAAATCTTGGATTACCTACACATACATCAATATAGCAAATATATTATGTTCATACATTTCCCCCCGCCTCAAAAATACACACACATACGCTACATAAACATTTACATTTCTCTGAATAACACAGCCACTAAATTCCACTACATTTACACACATAGACTCCTTTTCATGTTCACTTCCCATACTCAAATGATTTGAACTTTAACACAAACATTTCCCCCTTTTTTGCCAGTATACGATTACAAATTTAGAACAATAACAACCATGCACCATCTATCTACTCTTCTCCAAACCTTTGCTAAATTATATCATTTTCTCATTTGACAACGATAAAAAAAAAAATCTCTCGAAACATGTGAGGGAAAAAAATTCGATCCAAACTTTCGAGTTTCTATATTGACAATTAGATAGATAGATAGATAGACAGATTCTTAATAGATTGGGAATTGCACTTAAATAAATATATTGCTTATTTCAGTCCTACTGACCGTCCAGTTCAGCTTAGGGCAGGAGTAGAGCATCTGCCTCTGGGTCTGAAGCAAAGGACTCGACCCTACCTCGTGGTACTGGATGGGATATTGTATAGTCTATAGCCAAACTTGAGAGTTGTAATACAATGAAACAGCTGTCTGTGGATGACACAACTATCATATATAAATATATATAAGGAAACATTTTAAATCTTCATTAGATTTGAACCCACCAACACATATTCGAAAACAGCAATCAAAATTCAAGCCAAATTCTTGATTATGTCTTAACAGCAGTAATATTATTACGCAAGGTTTGTCTCTGAAGTATTCTGATTTTTTCTCCTCGTTTTTATTCGCATTCGATCATTTTCCCATATTGCAATCTTATTATAAATACTTTTCTGTTCAAAGTATTTTTCAAATCATTTTATTTCATCTTATTAACCTTCAAAGATTGACATGACATTAGATAAATGTTTTCTTTAATACAATTTTCCTTTTTACGGAAACTTTCAAATTATTTCCTTCACCTTCATCTGTTCGTATAATTACATTGATCTCTGTTGAATCATTTCCATTTTTCTAAAACCTTTACTTCACTTCCATAAGATTCCTCCACAATTATCTATTTCTGAAATTTCATAACCACTCGCTATTTTCACTCGCTCCAATTATAATTACTTGTTTGCAATCAAACAAATTCATGTTACTCTGTAAATATATGATGATTGTGTCGCAGTTTATGTTTACACTCTGATCTTTCGTCCAATGGACTCGTTTTTCATACCAATAGTCCCTGTCAAATTTAGGGACTATATCATTTGTTTTGTTTTTTCTCTATCAAAATATTTCTTACAGTAACTTACACTTTCTCATGGGTATATATTGGGATTATGTTCCCATTTTTTCGGTTGTGCAAGAATTTTTTTTTCAATTTCATTATATTGGTACTCACCTCCAGGTCTTCTTTGTATCCTCCCTGGAAGAATTCATCATCAACAACAGCCTTTTGGTGTCCGTCGTTGGACAAACATCTTCCCAAAGATCCACTGGACCTCTCTATCGTGGGCGTCACGGAAACAGTACTTTCTCAGAGTCCTGTCTTTCCTCTCATATTCTGTGCTGTCTTGTGATCTCTCCGCATCAGGTCGAGCATGATTCTACTTTTGTGCACGATTCACGGTTCTCAGTTTAAGGGTCAGTCTTTTAGTTAGATTCCATGTTCCAGCTGGATAAATGGTTATCGGCAGGATGCATTTGTTGCCTACTCTTCTTTTGAGCATTAGTCTCAATTTGATGACGGTATTTATGTTAATTAGTGCATATCATTTAAACGTTGTATTTCTTCTCATAGTTTCTTCCAGGAATAGAATTTCATTTTAATTCTTACCTTTGCTTTTTCTTTTTATTCCGGAGAATTTTTTAAATTCCGTTCACAAGTTCCTTCTGAATTCAGCGGATCAAATATTTCTCGTTGAATTGAGATTCGTTGATCAATAATATTGTCAGTTTATTCTTGAAGCAATTGCTACCAAGTTTACAGAACGCGTATCTAAGTCTTTATTTTAGGTCTTTAGAAAAAAGAATGGGCAAAGTCGGGTAATTCTGCTAGTGTACACACATACAAACATATACAAACACACACACGCACACATATACACACACACATATATATATATATATATATATATATATATATATATATATATATATATATATCATTGAGGAGATGGATGTATAATCTGAATGATTATAAATTTGCGTTATACCATATTGAATCCCTTTTTTCAATTGAAGAAATAATGACTGCAACGCTAGGTTGAAGCAGCTACCCAATCGGCTGCAGGATCGATTTTTGCAATAGCCTAATTTTCTTTAAATTGTTAATTCTATTTACACCGTCTAGGCCAAATGATACATGTAATAACTGGTGTCCGTTTCGAAAAAGAGTTTCTACATAATGTGACGCAATTCATAATCATACGTATATAAGTGCGTGTGTGAGTAAACCTGGTCTTTATGTCAACGTCTAGCACCTTTTTTTTTATTTCATCTCATTCTTTTTCTCTCTCTCTCTCTCTCTCTCTCTCTCTCTCTCTCTCTCTCTCTTTCTTTTTTTTTTCGTCGTTCTATTAGTAAATCTGTTTTTACTTTTTGTTCAATTCGTTGTCAGTTGTAAATCTGCAGATCAGGTCAACATGGCGGAAAGGTTTCTGGCCAGAATATAATCCCGATGTATTCTTCATCTGCAGAATTTGTTTTCCTTTCTCGCTCGGTTGTTGTTTTTATGTCAACGAAAAGTTTGCTTCCTGTCAAAACCAATTCCATCGAATCCCAAATAGCGATTTTACACGCTCTGAACCACAGATGAGCTGAAAGTGTATTGTATAAACATATATATATATATATATATATATATATATACATATGTTCGTGTGTGTGTGTGTGTTATACAAATATGCAATAAACCATAATTTATATATCATATATCACATATATATATTACATATATCATACATATACGTATATATACACATAGATATACATATATATGCACATATATACACACTTAAATATATACATATATATATTCATGCATACATATTCACATATATATATATATACACACATATATATGCATTTATATATATATATATATATACATATATATATAGACACACTCACACACACACACAAATATATATATATATATATATATATACTTATGTATATGCATATATTATATATATAATTATTGATTCATTGAGGAATGAATATATAATTTGACAGAATATTTCTGAGTGCTATATATTACCAGGAGGGTCATTTAAAATAGAATTTCAAATAATATAACGCATTAATAAATATTCTGTCAGATTATACATCTATTTCTTCATAACATATTTGTCAGTGTTGAGAACCAACAGTGTAGATATGGACAGTGAATGAACAAAAGTGGGGATAAAGCCGTTATTTGGGCCTCAGCCTTTCTGTCAGACTCTTAAGTTTAATGGGAAGAGCAGCTATACTGAAGCAGCTACCTTATCAAGTGCAGGTCTGATGTTTGCAGAAGCTCCTTCATCTTTTATTGTTCATTCTATTTACGCTATCAAGGCCAAACGATGCATTCACTGTAGAATAACGGGATGATGTTTTAAATGACATAATACACACACACACATACACACACACACACACACACACATATATATATATATATATATATATATATATATATATGTATATATATATATATATATATATCAGTTTACAATAAACTAACATAATTACATGATATTTCACTCATACTTTTAATTTTACTTGGTGAATTATTTCATGAGTTAGAAAATACGTTTCATTTCAGTCATTAGAAATCGTCAACTAAAACTATCTATATAGGTCTCTTCAGTTTCCAAATAGGTCTGGCTGACTGGTTATAGGTGTATATATGTATGTTTATGCCAAGTGTGCAGACTATATATATATATATATATATATATATATATATATATATATATATATATATATATATATATATATATTCTGGAGTATTAAATGCCTATTTCTTAAATATATATGTAATTAATTATAAATACGCCATTTTTATCAGTAACTCTCTTTGAACCGGCAGACGGTTCTTACACGGTGAAAATGCTGATTGGCATATACAGTGTAAATTGATAATCAATCAAAGAAATGGAGTGCAGCATTGAACCTCATATACATATATACATATATCCTCAAAATTGCCCCGTTCCGATCAAAATCGTACGGTTCAAAATCTGATTATAATCTAATGTGATTTTGTTCCTAGCTTATATTTATTTACATCATTTTGTATAGTGATACCTTGAGCGTACTAGATCAAAACCCACACCAATCATAACGTCACTATTCAATATATTCCTCTCTTTGTAAGACTATTTATAAGAGGTACATTTAACTTTTATAGTGAACCCTAAAATGAGAATATTTCTAGTCATCAAGTAAAAACGGAAGTGATAGAAACACATATTTTTGCTGAATACCCGAGAAGTTGTGTTCAACAACCAAGTGTACATGTTGTTATCCACCGACGCAATTACATCTCAGAGAACACAAGTCTTTCTAGCCACGAACAGTGTAATATGATGCTAAATGGTAACTCAAAGCCGGACAAAAGGTTGCATCTTTTCGCTTTAAAATTAAATTTTAAAGTTATGACAAATACAATCTGTTGAATCCAACATTCCTTCAATTGACCCCTCACACATACGCACGCACAAACCTTTCTACTAAAAAGCCAAACACAATCCAGTCTGTAGTATATTTCTGTATGAGGGCTTTTCTCTCTGTTAGCACAATACGTATTTTCCATCCATTTCAATACGTACGTACGCACACGTAATATGTGATAGTTTGTATGTATGTATAAGTTCTTTCTGCATACATGCATGAATACATACAATTACATATGGACTAATACGCACTTTTATCAGCTTTAAATCTCGACGAGCATCAAGAACTTTATTCTTCAGCTACATAGTGAAACAATCTACAAAAACATACTTCTTTTCTCTATAAATGAGAACCTTTCTGCATCGGTGCAGTGTGCATGTTTCTAATGAATACATCGTTTACCCTACATTTGTATCCACATTTTCATTCTGCGTGCAATATGCATTTACCACTTTCCTTCAAATGCTGCGTGCAACTTTATGTGCTCTTGTATGCATCACATTATTGCACTACTTTGCTGTCAAATCGAAAAGAAAGAAAGAAAGAAGAAACCTCCGTTCCATTCACGTAAAGTAATACTCTTTCTATATTTTTAAGGTAGTAACAATGAGCGACAACACATCTCTATTATGCTACTATAAATGCTATTATAGCCATAGTTCTTACTAGGTAAATCCTTCTGTTTCTATCCAAAATAAGTAATCAATTCAATATTAAATGTTAAAGCAGTAGGGTTAAGTTTTGAGGTAACAAACAGATTCAGATGGAATTTGATATTATTAGTGTAATCCGCTTCGTTAAAATTAATACATGTATTAGTGAAGAATCACTCTAGGAGGGGCAAGCCTTCGGCATATTAAACACAAACTTCAGAAACAAAGAAGATTGCATTAGTCCTAAAAAGAACGGTATGCGACCGATGCATCCTTCCGATAGTCACCTATGGAGCTGAAACATGGAACGTAACCGATAGACTGACCCTCAAACTGAGAACCACGCAAACTGCACATGAAAGAATCATGCTCAACCTCACGTGAAGAGATCACAAGACAACTCAGTATATTTGTGGGAAAACATCATAGAATCCATTAGAAAACTTACGGGTTGGTCATGTCCCAAGAATGGCAAACAACTGATGGACATAATGACTCCCAACATGGATCCCCATAGATCATATGCGCAACCGAGGCCATCAGGAAACAAGATGGAGAGAAGAACCAGACGAATTCAGAAAGTATTGGCTCCGTAACGCCCACGATAGAGAGGTCAGGTGAATCTTGGGGAAGGGTATGTCCAACGACGGATATTTGAAGGATGATGATGATGATGATGTTGGAATCGGTGAACCTAGTTCAATCTTTGGCTGGGGTAGTCTCTGTTCGATGGCCTCCAGTAATGCAAAAATCTTCCTCTCCCAGTCGGCCAGGTCACTCCCTGCTGTCGGTACCATGTAACCCAACACAACCTGCAGCATGTTCCTTGGATAGGAGATGTACATCACCGATCAACTTAATTATCTCGAGGAATGCCCTGAAAGGCCCAGCATGGTGCCTCGACGAAGCACTGTGCCAGGATTCGGCAAACATTTTTAGTGGTGGGTGGGATTTATAACGGGATCAGATGTAGAAAAGGCATCCCGAATGTGATCCAAACTAAAAGTTGACATTCGAGCTGACACCATATAGGTCACGTGGTGGGTCAGCAATCTTACTTAAAAGCAAATAAACTGATTCCACGAATCATTAAATCTCAATCGAACTTTTGTGAAAACTTTTAACTGCGACGTAAGCCGACGGTTCAAGGAACTGCGAAAATGTCATGTTGACCCATTCGAAATGGTTAACAACGTTGGTAAAGAATTAGGTGACCCGAAGGGTGACTGGTTAAAGGGAGATAGACAGCGTATCTAACAAGGAAAGAAAGCTGTTATCTTGATAAAAGGGTAGATAATAAAGAAAAGTGAAAGAGACAGAGAGAGACTTAGTAAGATAGAAATATACAATAGAGAGAGTGAGCAAAAGAAGAGGAACATTTTTCGCTTGTCTCACACTAGATAATTAGGTTCCATTTTTTTTAATCAATTCTCGAAATAAAAAAATAGAAAGTACGAGAAAGAAAGAAAAATGACTATAAAGTGTTTATAACAGATGAATAAGTTTCATTTATTTATTTATAAGTTTTTGATTTTTCAATGAATTATCTTGCATTTCACACGATATTTTTTATTTTATTTCTGATGCAATTATTCTTTATCGAGGATAAACTTGAAAAATCTTTCGGACATTAATAGTTTTATTTCAGAGACAGACGTACATGATTATTGGCAAATACTGTCAAAAACTGTTTCTACAACGTCACAGTTTTTTTTTTAACGGAGTCTGTTCTTTTTCTTGCTTTTAGATAAATAAATGATAAAAAGTTAGTTATGATTTAATCAAAATTTTTATTGATTCAATCAAAATATGGATAACTACATCAAAACTTCTTCACAAACAAAAAAAAGGTTAGAAAGTTGAATATTCAAAAAGTTAAAGTGAACGGCAAACGAAGGAAATAAAATTAGAGAACTCATGAAAGAAAAACGGACGTAAAATCTAGAAACATCTAGATTCTGCAGAATATAGATGTTATTAATACATCCGTCAGAATAATACCCCAAATGGTTCCAAAGATAAAGAAAAAACATTTTTAGAAGTAATATAGTTGAGTACTGTTGCCATTCTTTGAATTTGTAGACAAAGCAGTACGGCCAGGAGTGCTTGAATACACTAATAATAAATAACAAATGCACGCACATATAAAAAAAAGGATAGAACCCCCTCGCCATCTTTGATGGTTTTGGTTATCCACTACTTGAATTATATTGTTATTGTTTTGAATAGATTTTTTTTGTACACTGTTTTTAATATTACAATTACAAATGGACCTTGTAATGTTCTGATGCCTTCCGAACCAAAGCGAATAAAAAATTAAACAATGGTCTTACGGGCCTATGTAAACGGTTTGCGTAGTATTAAAATATTTATAGCTGTAAAACATTGATTTGTTTTTGGTCATTGCAAAGACAAGACTTCTGCTTTATTTTTCAAAACTGAATTTCATTCTTCGCTAACAGTACGTAAATAAGAAGAGAAACAGGCATACATTGAAAAAATTCTTTCGATTATTTTAGCTGATTTCTGTGTATTTTCGGTCGCTGAATTCAAAAATGGAAACCATTTCTTTATTATTCGCTATTTCATAAGGAAAAACGTTTTTTATGTAGGTTTTCGCAAAATCTCGCTCTATTCAATGAGAAAATTGGGAAAAAAAAGGTGATCGTTGGAAAAAAATTAGTTTTCCCAATTGATGGTTCTGAGAGAGAAGTCAAGAAACAAAATAAGAGAGAGAGAGAGAGAGAGAATTAGGAAAAAAATAGTGAATAGAAAGTCAACGAAGGTTCTTCTAAAAATGAGAGAATCAGTAAAGGTGAATTAAAATGGAAGAGAAAGAATAGAAGGCAAATACAAAAGGGGGAATTTGTTTATCTTATGTAATTTTTATTTTTAGATGATCCTTTATGTAATAGCTTTAACAATATTCGTTTTCTCTTTCATTCAAATTAGAAGTTTTCGTATAATTCCGTACTATCCATAAGCATAACTTGTTTCAAAGATAATGCTTAAATCTAATACTTTCTTAATAATATATTAAAATCCCAGGTTGAAAAATCAGTTATTTCAAGCCCAAATATGGATTTATCATGACATAGTGACGAGCCATATCAAGATAAAGTAGCATGTTTAGCAGTTGGACATGTCAGGACAGCTTGGGCTTCTCCCACCACTAATCTTATTTATTTGAGAGATGCAAGTATATCTCAGCGTGATCCAGTTAACTAGTATCTTTTCAAATTACGACTGTTTTTACCGTAAAAAATGGTGTTTCATTGAAGACGAAGTGATATTGAATACTATTTAACTGAATTACACCGAGATATATTTACGTCTCCCAAATAAATAAGAACAGTGACGGGGAAGGCTGAATCAGTACAGACATGTCCAACTGCTAATCATACTACTTTATTCTGATATGACTGGTCACTATCTTGTGTCACAGCGATATTCAAATATATTCATAACGTTACTGGTGTTTTAACCATGGATTTTAATATTAGAAAGTAAATTCAAATAAAACATTGTCTTTGAAACAGATTATCCTTATGTATAGTACGGATTTGTACGAAAACTTTTAATTTGAAAGTCAAAATCGTATTTTTTTTTCAATTATGACATGTAGGTGAGAATGGTTATCATTTTTCTATATAGCTCCCCAAAATAAATGAGAATCATCCCAAATAATCAAAACAGTTTTCTCTGTGTATCTGAATTTATTGTGGAATATTATGGGAAAAACCTTCATAAAAATGGTTTTCATGGGTTAAGTGATAGGGAATCGGTCTTACATTTTTTAATTCAGCAATCAAAATACATTTAAATCAACCGAAATAATCAAATAATCTTGAATCTCTTTAATTCTTTAGATCTGTAAATTCCAACATGCAAAGACACATATCCACTAAAAGGCAGTGAACCGGATCAAATGAGATCGGATGAAGGATTTGGCCCGAGGGCCATAATTAGTCGAGCCCTGTATCAGCTTACAGGATAATTCTTTTTCAATATTGCAAATTCAATCATTTCCCTGGGTGTCATTTAATCTTCTGAGTATATTTCATTGAGTTTTGGGATTATAATTAATTGAGCAAATCATCAATTTCAACAATCTTCCAATTAAAAAATAAAAACACTTCAATGTCAAGATGTCAGATCATTGCAGGAAGCAAATTTCTCGTCTATAATTGATGAAGAGAAAAATCCAAAGATTAAAGCACAAACAGAAAAACGTGAATTTCTAAATTAAAGGCAAGCAAAAACATGAACGGGTCTGGTTGGTCACTCAATAGAAACTGTTGCCAACGTCTCGAGGCAGAATGCCGTTTGTAGGTGATCAATTATTTTTTGAATGAAAAAATGGGCGACTGTTGAATAAGTTACTTTTACCTGCTTTTGGGTGATGATCACTGAAGAGGTATGAATTTTCAAGAATAAAAAACAAGCATAAATGCTGCTGGACTCAAAATAAGGGATCAGTTTTGCATAAAGTTACATTGAAAATTGAATCACACTCTAAAAAGTTTTTGGAAAAGAGGAAAAGATTTTCTGTAGACATAATCAGGTGTATATGCTGAAATTCTCAGCATTCCATTGGTGCCGTCAATACGCGTAATACACAACCAGCCAGCCAGTCAGTCAGCTAACCTAACTTAAAAACTGAAGAAACTTATGTTGACTGTTTTAGTTGGCGGTTTTTAATGGCTGGAAATTATCATATATCTGATATGATTGAATCTCAAGACATTTTCCTTTTAATTAAGATTAGATGCTCTAGCAGCTATTGCAACGATCGCTGTCACTGCCTGACTAACTGACAAATTGACATAGCAAACTCTCACCCTATCTCCATGAAGCGTTCCCTCTTTCTATGAATCTATTGTCGCTTAAGTGACAATTTACTGTTATGTCATCAAAATATAGAATCGTGTTCATTGCATGAAATTCTATTTTACTACAATATTAGCGTTAAATAAAGGTTCTTCCAGGGGAAAGGACTTTTAAAAGTGGGAACTTTGAAAGCAATGGGCACCCAGAGGAGGGGGGATTTTGAAAGCACTAACGAATGAACTGGCGCATCTATGGTCTGCCTCATCAGATTCTTTTGAAACGTATTAAAGTTAACATTTATTTTTCAATTTCAATTCTATTTCGTAAATAATGAAAATTTGGGGTTTTTTATCAATAATTTGGAGTTTTGTCTCTCAAACAAGAGCAAGAAAAACCTTGAGAACACATTTTTTTTATTCTAAATAAATTCTACGATAGGATGACGGAGATTCAAACAGATCCATGCATGTAATGTAACAGTATAATTTCGATTCGATTACGTCAGAAAAATGTTAATACACGATTCTCAGGTAATATCTATTTTCCATAAACTATTTTAGTTGAAGCCATAGCCAGCGTAAGAACACAGACTCATCAGGTGTCATTGAAATTCACTTTGCACTTCCAACAGTATATGTACATTTACTTACGTCTTTCGGTCTATCTTTCTGTCCGTCTGTCTTTCCGTCCGTATGTCCATCTGTCAGTCTGTCCAGAAGATATCCCCGGAACTACCCAATATATTTCAATTAGATTTTGTATAGAGAACGGGAATTAATCAAAGAGGAAGTGCTTGAAATTTGGGGTGGATCCAGGATTTTTTCCAGGATTTTTTTTTCGATTGAGAGATATTTTTCCGTTTTTTACACACATTTATCCAACTACACGATAAATCCAAAAGTTCTCAAAGAATTTCAATGGTATTTTGTTTGAAATAGACTACAAAAGGGTTGATTAAATTTTGCGGAGGATCCATGTGCGATCTCCCCTCCCTCCCCGTTGTAGATATATGCCCAATATATTGTTGGCTGATAAACCCGAAAAAAAGTCTAGCCGAAACAGAGAAACTTCTGATATGTCAAGCCCGGGAAGGGACGATTGATGCCTTAGCCAGGGTAAGGGCACATATGTTAAATGTGTTTCCTTTCTTATTTCAAGAAATAAAATGTTCTTGCAGATTTTAGGAGCATATTGCCCCCGATCGATTCGGATTTTGATAATAAAAAAAATACAATATTTTAATCAGACCTGATAACTAAAATCAGATACTCTAATCACTACAGAATTTCATCTGAAATAATAAGTTCAGAACACGGGATTTTCTGTGGACTTTCGATACACTGAATGCCTATAGATGAGTACATTTTTGCCACTTTTATCCTGAACCAAACAAAGCAGGATTTTATTTCTAGTGGAACATTATACAATCAAAGCAATACTATTTAGGAACAAATTCTACAACTATTTTGCCAAAAAGGGTGTACTCATTTTTGGATGGCAACTTATTCATATTTGGGGCTACAGAGTGTCAATACTATAAATTTTGGTCATAAATAACCCCTGATAATATCAGTCTTGATTGTGAAATATTTCACAAGAAATTATTTAAAGAAACCCTGCTGTTTGGTTTGAAGGGAAATTGACTTTTCATAAATGAAAATGTGGTAGGGTGTACTCATTTATGGGTGAAACTGTACTTTTCTATTTGAATACCTTTCTTGGAGAAATGTTTTATGTTGGATCTTTTGTCATATAATCTCAAAAACTCACTGCATGGAATTGAAACTCTAAAAAAAGAGTTTCAATTCTAGTACCATTCGGTCTTTCTTATGAAAAGCAAAGACGAACGAGCCTCATTGGAGTTTTACATAGTAAAATATCGGGAAAATCAAGCCATTTTCCGCCATAACCAAAGAGTCCCCATACTTCCATGGCCGAAAGTCAGAAAAGGAATTGGACGTGTTGTTCCCGTTGGTCCAACCCAGGCTGCACCTCCGTACAACACTTGAAGAGGTAGATTCAAATTCATTGTCTGGTGTCTGAGGTGTCTAAAAAAGGGAAGTGTCGACAAAACTGTATAATTTCAGAAATCCTCTACACATGCACGTTATGCCCCTCATCCCCACAATTAAACGACCTTGTGTCACACTCTGCCCCCTTGGGGAGGCGGATATATAGCCTCTGACTATTCGCAAAATAAACAACAGAATTAAATAAAAAAATGTCATCAGCAAATTTGAGTTGAGTCGGTTTTTGACGGCGAAAAATATTTTATAAATAAATTCGTGAAAAAGACAACTAATTCGAAGCATGAAAGACAATAGAATGATAAGAAGCGAATAAGAAAATAAATAAATAAATATTTAGATGAATCGACTGACAGACTGATAGGAGGACGAAATAATCAAATAGTTCGAGGCCTAGCTAGCTAAATACAAATTCAAAATTATACCATATCCATTAGACAGCAACATTCATTTCTTTCAACAAATTATTATGTAATGGTCGTAAATTCAGTGCAACTGTCTAGGCAAATCATACGGACGTCAGATTAGAGCCTTTTTTCAATTCATTAAATACATGGTTAGTGAAGAAAATAGGGTTTTAGTAGCATGTAATACGTTGATTTTGATTATGGACTGTCCCCAAAATATGTCCTATTTCGGGAGTATTCTATTCATTGTTATTTCTTTGATTAGAGGATGATTTCTCGACTCGTCCAGTTAGTCTAAGATATAATATAAATAGTAGTTTTTTGGGATTTTTTTTTTTAGGTAATATATTTAATCTCTAGTAGTAAATACGGACCGGCACTTGGTGCAAAGGGTTTGACGGAAAAAGATCTGCAAGATTTGCAAACTTTACATTAAAACACACAGTAAAATTTCTTCTGTCAATAATTGTATCAGGTTCCAAATCACCAGAAATCAAGAGCAAACTACATGTCATGGAAGGTCGGACGAATACTATGACGTACTTGAAGGTTTTTTAAGAGTGAACTGTTGCTGTTCGAGCACTCGCGTACGAATTCAGGAAATAGGAATTTTCAGCAAGATAATACTCCCTGTCACATTGCACAGTCCTTTTTAAATTGTTTTTCCAGCAGGTGAATCTCCGTCCCTAACTGACCTCCCAACTTTTCCAATTTAAATCTAATTGAAAACATATGGGGGGAAACTCAAGAATCTTTTAAGTGGAAAATTGAAAAATAAAAAAATGTCTCCAGACGTTTTATTAGCGATTCAGTCTCCCCGGGAGAATACAATAACATCTAAATAAATACTGTTTCTCTGAATTTTTGAGATGAGGTATTATTACCATTTCGATTATTATTCGGACTATCCGAGTCTTGGTTGTTTTTCATACAACGATTCGGCAGTTGTACTCAACGGCCTTCATCGGTTAGGTGTGGGAAAGTAACGAACCGAACCCTTTATTTAACCGACAGGGGTATATTGAACGAACTCCCCACTTAGTAGGAGTATTTTCGAATTATTATTGTCTCGCCCTGGGATTGAACCTAGAACCATTAGATTACTTGCAGTAATTCTGTAACCACTACGCTATGTGTCCATGTGCCTAAAATGATTTAACCAACATTAACCACAAAAGGAAGGAGCATGAAATATTGGCTATATTAATTTTATAGACGAAATAAAGGACGTTTGTACTACAAATGTGGTTTTTACTGAAACATGATATATTTTTGGAACAGTCCATAATTAAAATCAATATAACAGATGCTACTAAAACCCCCTTTTTTCTAACCACGTATTTTATTGATTAAAAAGGGTCTGGTCGGACAACCAGGTAATATGTTGAAGTAATAGTACTGAATTCACAACTACTCCATGATAAATTGTTTAGAAATAATGTTGCTGTCTTCTATAATGTATATGATATAATTTTGAATTGCACTGTAGATAGATTAGAGACTACGAAATCAAAGATCAGCTGAATTAAGAATTTGAGAACGAATAACTCGGTATAATAGTCAATAATTGAGCAACCGTAGCGTCATGTAAAAAGAATTCAATCGAAGAATACGCATGGTCAGAATTATTTCTATTGATGACATCGCCAGTGCTTTCTTGAAGAAAAGACCTGAAATAGGATTTTAGAGAAGCATCTAGAAACATCTAGATTTGGGGGATCTAGATGTTATTGATAAACCCGTCAGAATAAGTCCCAAACAAGGTCAGAAAAGCTTCTTTCTTCCGAAAACTGAAGAGATGTTTTAGATTGGATGTAGAGGAGTTCTGATACTATTTCTCAAGTCTGTAGATAAAACCATACGGTCAGGAACGCTAAAACACACAATCAAACAATCATATGCACGTATAAAAAAAGGATTGAGCTCTTTTGTCATCTGTGGTGACTACGTTTACAAAAGACCGACTGGGCAAGTCTCTGCGAAAATCGACAAAATTGAACTAAGGAATTGCTTATATTTAGACAAAATCGAAATTGCAAGTGAAGGAATTTCATCTCACGATAAGATTTTCGACGTGGGTTGAATTGAAAACCAAGAAACAGAATTTATTTCAGGATATTGATTCATTATTTTGAGTTGCGTTGGAAGGAAATAGAACTTCGGTTTTTGATGCTTATCACAGAAATACAGGCACGTCATATTCACTGGTGTTTAAAGAAAACTATTTCGTTCGATGAAAACTAGAAAGTTTTGATGATTTTTCAATTCTTGATGTTTTTATCACTCCGAATTTTCCGTACATATTCTATGATGTTCAAAAAGTTGAATGAAATAATTACTCAAGAAACGCTCGCGTGAATCATTCAGTTATACAGAGAATTATATGTTATACATAGTCCCCGTGGTAATTGCACATGAGTTGGAGAACCTCTAATACCATCACTTGTTACGGGCCTGGGAGTTTTGTGAGAGAGATTCGAGGGTGAAAGACTCAGATATACTTGGAGTACACCCTTCTGCACCCCCGGTAGCAAAAATATTTTCAATCCGTTGACGTCAAACCTTGTGAAGTGAGTTGAAAATATTTTTCAAATCCTTTGTTGAAAAAGAATTTCCCTTTACTAACGATTTTTTTTTTTTTTTTCACTTGACACTACCAAAAAAGATTTCTCTTTCCTTTTGGATATCACGCATGAAGGAAACCGTGGAATGAATCAGCCACAACCCTTAGGGAACATCAGGAAATGAAAATAGTTAGTCATTCAATAGAAACCGTCAAATGACCAAAGTATTTTGACAACCATCCGTGATGAGGGTGATCGATTAAAAAATTGGTGATCGATGGCTAAGTCTCTTCCATCCGCTTTTGTTTAAGAGTGATCACTAAAATCGTCTGAATTTTCAGAAAGAACAAAAAAACCAATGGTTAATGCTACCAAACACGAACTGAGGTATTAATTTAGCATAAACTCACATTGCAAATTGAAGTCCCTCTAAATACTTATTTGGAGGAGGGTAACCTTTTTATAGTCATAAGAAGTAAAAGTTAAGATTAGTCAGTCAGTCCTCCATCTATTTCCATTGGTGCCGTCTGTACACCTCATACATACACATATAGCCAACCATCCAGACCATCTTGAAAACTGGAGAAACTTGTCAACACTTTGGGTGACAGTTTTGGTTGACAGTTTCTATAAAGAACGGGTTCAATTTTCCTCAAAATCTCTTTTAATCTCTCTAAATTGCTTAGGTAAGTCTCCTGCCGTACTCACGCCCGGTCCAGCAATTAGCAACAGGTGTTTTGGAAAAGCTTTTTGATCAGCTTCACTTCGGAACCAATTACGCTATGAAATCATCAGCTTAATCTCTGCAAAGATTTAATCTGTTAATCCTTTATTAAACACGTCCGTCTTATCTGGTCGGCTTTATCTTTGAAAAGTCATCCAAAGTCATTGAACAAACCATCTGTTTTGTTGGATGAACAAAATACACAGTCGGATTCTTGATTTCCTAGACAGTAACACCAAAGGAAGATAACTCTATGAACCATTTTTTTTTCTTTTTAATTTGCTTTTGTTCCTGGGTGACAAGCGTTATTGTGAATCGTCAACCCAAACAGTTACTAAAATTGTCAAAATAAGTTTCTTCTGTTTTCAAGATGTTCTAGATGGATCCGTATGCATACATGTATCACACGTACAGGCTACATTAATAGAGCTAGAAGGCTGAAAATTTAAAAAAATTACTCCTCATTATGTCTACAAAAAAAAACATTTGGTGTTTCTTCAAATCATACTTTGTATAGGCTTCTAGTGGGGCGGGGGTCAATTTGCAATGTGAGTTTATGCTAAATTGACGACTTAGTTTGTGCCCGGTAGCATTCATGCGTGTTTGGTTTTGTATTTTGTTTTTTGTTTTGTGGGATTTTTTGTTTGTTTGTTTGTTTTCTATAATTCAGACTTTCTTTTTTAGTGATTCCTACAGAACAAAATACAAGGGAAGTAACTTATTCATTGATTATACCCTTTTCTAATTTTTTTTAATTGATCACCCGCCAATACGGCATACAATGAAAAAGTTGGTCACATGACTCTTTCTATTGAGCTACTAACTAGACCTGAGAAAAAAATATCAATTATCCATTTCCAATTTTGATTTAATGACCAAGACGGTGATAATCTAAAATCTTATTTTTAATTGGACAACGGGCAAATCTGGATATTCTTAATCTCATATTGTAAGAAAAACAGCTTCATATGAATATCAATGTGCTGGCAATAAAAACAAATTCTAAGTGGATAATAGCCATTTTTCATACTTTCTGTACTTGAGGAATCAGAAAACAACATTCGCTACCCAGGAACAAAAATCACGTTGCACAGTTTAATAGGAGAGATTTCTCAAGTCATCATCATCATCATCAGCAGCAGCAGCAGCAGAAGCAGCAACAGTCTTTTAGTGTCCGTCGTTGGACATAAATCTTCCTCAGGATTCACTAGACCTCTCTATCATGGGCGTTGCAGAGCCAGTAATTTTTTAACTTGTCTACTTCGTCACGCAATTTTATTTTCTACCGATCTCATTTTCGCATATGATCTCTGGGAATTCATGTTTTTAGTCATGATGTCCAGCAGTTGTCAGACATTCTTGTAACGCGACCAGCTCATTTCCATTTGCTTTTTCAATGGATTCTATGGTATCTCTGACTCCTGTTATTTTCTCTGATATACTATGGTGTCTTGTAATCTCTTCATGTGATGTTGAGTACGATTCTCTCTTGTGCACGTTGCATTGTTCTCAGTTTATGAAGCAATCTCTGGTTTGGTTCCATGTTTCAACTACATAGGTGACTATCGGGATGTATTGGTTGCATCCCTTCCTTTTTAGGACTAAAGAGATTTTTTATTTCTTGAAGGTTAAGCATTTCTACCAAAAGCTTGCCGAGGGTGATTCTTTGCTTGATTTCCTCAACTTTTGATTATTTCATTGAGATCCATTATTGTTTATGACATTTGTTTTACTGAAGTGCATGTGAAGACCAAATTTCTCGCTATTTTCATTCATTTTTAGGAGATCATGAGAGTTTTCTGCAAAAAGACGATGTTGTTAGCAAACTTGTTCATTCGCTATTTATTCTGATCCTTTTATTTTCCCAATGTAGGTTTCGGGAGTTCATCTCAAGGCTGGCTGTGAAGACAGGACGAGCTGATATCACATTGTCTTATCCTTTTGTCGAGCTGAACGGACCGAGAGTTTTCATGTAGCCTGGCAAAATAAATGCTGTGCCGGTAGATATGTTGTAAGATTCTGATAAATACAGGGTCTACACCTTATTGTATGATAGCATCAATGACCTTTGGGGTTTCAACCGAGTCAAAAGCCTTCTTGAAGTCAACTAATGCTGCAACGAATGGCATTTTATAGTTTGTTACTTTCTCTTTTAGTTATTTTACCGAATAGAGATGGTGAATAGTCGAGTAGCTTCTTCTGAAGACAGCCTGTTCCCGTGGTTGGTTTTCGTCTAATATTCTTGTGCTTCGGTTGCTCGTCACTTTGGTTGAAAGATTGTAGATGCAGTTGTATAAGCTTATTGATCAGTAGTTGTTTAGATCTTCCTGGTTTCCCTTTTTTATATCACAGCATTATGATTGCAGTGTTCCATTCTTCGTGGACTTAACTCTGTTTGAAGCATAAGTTAAATAGAATGGCTAGATTGCTAGTGACTTCATAAGCTTTTTTAGTTACTCGATGTTGAAGTTATCTGGTCCAGTAGCCTTTCACTTTTTGGGTTTGTTTGTTTGTTGGCTTGCTTCACCTCTCACCGAGTTACGCCTGTGAAACCTTCGTACTAGTTTCTCGTTTCTTGAATTTTTTTGTCCGATCTTCTGTTTCCCTTGTTTAGGAGAATTTTTTTTCAGAATTTTTGGGCTTACTCGACAATTCTGTCTCTATCCGTTGTTAATTCTCCGTTAAGAGTGAAGCAAACACACAAGACCCTGTCTGTTCATCTGGCTAATGATCAGTGCAAGATAAAGGGTTGAAGATTCACAGTTAATGCCGATAGTAACTTTTTCATCTAGTCCTTTTACCAAGAGTGAAATAAATACAAGTTGATTTTTTTTTTTTTTTTTGGAATACAGAAAGTACAAAATATAAAATAAGTTCGAATCACATGAATACATTGAAAGTAAATCTAACTTACTTTCCTTATTGTTAATAAGGGTATCGTTGGAAAGATTTTTATATTACTGGATTTCAGAGTTTTTATCCTTATTTCGCTATGGACTTGCAGTTTTCTTCCTCGTTTGCTCGGGTCGGCTTTATAGACGTTGCTAAATTGTTTTGATTCAGTCCATTTGTCACTGGCAGCCAATCATTAAACTTGCAAGCCTCAAAAACACTTTCCAAGAAAGATATAAATAGTTTGCTAAAATTGTCTGTTTATCTAGAGAGTGAACTGTGTAACCTTTTCATCCGGGCGTTTTACCAAGAATTAAGTGACCAAAAGTAAAAATCTAAATCAAAGGACACAAAGTACAAAATTCAGAAGAAAGGACACTTGTCCTCGCTTAACATCACTGTTGTCTTTCTATGGTCTGGGTCACCCAGTGCGGTGACTCATTGTTTTGCCTCTTTTGATCTCCATCAGTAAACAGACAATAGAGAATCCTTTGTAATATTACTGTACTAATGTTACTCGTAAATTGCAATCCTCCTGTAGAGATTCACTTTTTGATATTTGTGTGAAAATTATATTTGAATTTCTATGAGATTATATTTTTAGAAAAAGTGCTACTGGAATCCGGTGGAGAGTCCATTGTTTCAAATGATGAGCATGAAATATTTCTTGTTTCATTATCAGAAGTAAATATATCACTGATCATAAAGGATATCATGTACTTCCGGTTAATGCAGAGTTATAACCTCGTTTTGTTGTTGTTACTGACTTCCGTTTTATATAGAGAATTTAGTCAATACGTTGAATCGTTGAGATGTATCACCCTCGTTGGCCTTGCCTGAATATATTGGCATCAAAATTCTAACTGGGTTCGAATTCTAGCTTCCTGTAACAAAACATTTCTATCAGCAAAATTGTTACCTTTCAGTAGTCGAGTCTGTTGTTGCGGTCAAAGAAACAAACAGAGAAAGTCACATTGTCTATTGTATGAAAAGAAGTAACGGCAATTGTAGAGAGATAAACAACTATAAACATTGAAATTACATTTTTCAATTACAATATCTGTGTGCAGCCTAAATGTATTTAGATGGATACAGTTTCAGGTGGCTACAAAGAAAACACCGTGAGGAAACAAATGACTCTAAAATAAAGAAAAAACTCTCAGGAGTATATGAAAAGCATCTTAGAAATGTGACAATTTTTCTGGTAGAAATATTTCGATATTGATGGACACGGTTCGTATCCCGTTAGAATTCTGGTGCTAGTATGTTCAAGCAAGGAGAACACGCGTGATACGAAAACGTTTTTTTTTTTAATAAAGAACACCGGCAGAAAATGGTTGAGACAGACAGACAGACACAGAGAGAGCGTGAGGGAGAGAGAAAAATGGTGGGGGTCTATTAGTTCATTATCATGACCGTTAACTCCGAGGTACACAAATTTTGTACCCGAATCATAATATTTTTAAAACGTGATAAATTTTCAGCAATTAGTTGCCCAAGAACCTGTGTAAGAACTTTCGTTCTTTTCAATTCATAATACCTTTTTAATGTTAACAAATGACTATTTACATATGAAATGTAAACAAACAATCGGATCTACTGTAACTCACGATTGTTCCATTTCATAGATTTTGGCAACATTACAACTAAAGTTCTGCAAAATCGGTCAAGATTTGCGAAAGTTTTCTGATAGTGAACATAAACAACGTTATACTCATAAAATGTAAACAAACAATTGGATCGGCCATAACTCAATCTCTCCACAAGCCTGCATACGAAATTTCTTTGGAATATATTTAGAAATAACGAAGTTATCCAGTTGAGAAAAAAAGATACAACAGCAACGACGACGACAGACACCCATAGCAAATGATGGTTGCCAACGGCTCTTATCCACCTTGGACAATTAGATCCATTTCAACTTTGAACTTAAATTTTAAGATCAGAACATTACTTATACACTCGTACGTTCTTTATGAATTTTTTCACAGGATAATATGATAGTTTTAAATCGCTTTAATGTAATATTCTAAAGATTGTGTGAATATTAAAAAGATTGTTTAGTAAAATCTTTCTACCATTGAATTACATGAGGGCATGCCCGTTCAAAAGGTGTATACGGTTTCTGGGAAAATCTTCATGGGGTATAAACTTGAAGTAATGAGACGCTGTTCTTTATATAAAATATTGTTGATAGCAACGATCAAAATAGAAATATCGCCATCATAAAAGTAAAAATCGAAATGGATTATTTTGAAATGCCGTTACGTTAATCAACAATAATTTGATTCAATCTCGTTCAATAAGAGAATTCGACAGAACCCCCCCCTCCTCTCTCTCTCCCTCTCTCTCTCTCTCCTCTCCCCTCTCCCCTTACCAAATATTTCCAATCTAAAAACTCATGCTCGTGAACGGTGCTGACGTAGTGTATATTTGGGTAAAAAAACATCAATTTTATGATTAATCTTTATTGTAAATTGAGCACCCACCTCCATCTTATATCGAGAACCATTAATCGGAACGACTTCAAACTTGACACTGCCATGTCTGGTCAACTTCGTAAAATAGCTTGTTGTCGCCATGTGTACTCACACGCAAAGATTTCTCAAGTTACAGTGAGATACTTACAACAAGATTGATTTGTAAAATATTTCAACAACTGAATAACAACATTATTAGTTACGCAATACCAATAACTGAACAGAAGCTTTTTTTCTTCTCATTTCGTCTCATTTCTGTTTTTCTTACACGAATAGTAATAGATATATCAGTATTTGAATTTCTTGAATGAAGTACAGTCAATTGATTATATTTTCCTCCAGCATTTCATTCATCAAGCGAAGAATCACTCTGGAATGGCAAGCTTTCGGCAGAGCAAGCTAAACCTTCAAAAACAAGACGATCCCAATAATCCTAAAAAGAAGAGTATACAACCAATGCATCCTCACAATGGTCACTTATGGAACTGAAATATTGAACCTTACCAAGAGACAAACTTGCAAACTGAGAAGCATACAACGTGCACATGAGAGAATCATGCTCAACCTTACATGGAGAGATCACAAGACAGCACAGTATATAAGGAAGAAAACAGGAATCGGAGTCATCATAGAATCCATTAGAAAACTCAAATGGCAATGGGCTGGTCATGTTGCGAGAATGAAAAACAACAAATGGACATCACAATTCACAACATGGATCCCCAGAGACTACATGAGAAACCAAGGCCGACAGGATATAAGATGGAGATATGAACTAGGCAAATTCAGAAAATACTGGCTCCGCATCGCCCATGATGGAGAAATGTGGCGGATCCTGGGGAAGGTCTATGTCCAACGATGGACGTTGAAAGAGTGATAATGATGATGAAATTTCTTTTGCTTTTTGTCGCAACCTCTTCTTCGTCATTTTACGGTCGTCAAGATGAGCGGACTGGAAGTTGTTGGATAGTTGGGTCAACACAACCAATGTTCCATTCTTCTAATGATAGACATTGTCAAAAGAATTTTGTAAAGATCCTCAAAAAGTGAATAGCGCCCTTGCACTGTCTACGACTTCATCTTCCCGTGCTTGGACTCAACTAATCACCTTACTACTCACTCGGCCCGTTAGCGTTAGTATGTGAAGAAGACTTTCAAGCGACGAGCGCCCGGTGTGGCGTTACTCACTTCATCCGATGCTATTTTACTCGTAGATAGGAGGTATGGATTTATGCCTTTTTCCATTAGAGTGAAGGGAAGCGAAAAAGTTGATCTCTGCATGAACTTCTGTAAAAAAAAAATGTTGAGCACAGCAAACATATTGAAGACAACGACACAAGGATCGGAATCGAAGAGGCAGAGCTGAAGAAAGTATACCACTACATCTACCCTACGGTAATGAATCTCCATGAAATCTCTAAAATACGAAGAAATCGAATGAGGAATCACACTAGGTTGGCGAGTTCTTGGTAAAGAAGCCCAACCTTCATGAACTACAAAAATCATCCTGATCCTAAAAAGGAGGGTTATACAATCTATGGAGCTGAAACATGGAACCTGACCAAAAGATTGACCCTCAAACTGAGAATCATGCAACGTGCACAAGACAGATCCATACTCAACATCACGTGGAGAAATCACAAGACAGCACAGTATATTAGAGAAAAAAAACGGTAGTCAGAGATATCATCATCATCATCATCATCATCATCATCATCATGTCTTCTAAAGTCCGTTGTTGGACATAGAACTTCCCCATGATTCACCACACTTCTCTATCATGGGTGTCGCAGAGCCAGTACTTTCTGAATTTGTTTAGTTCGTCTCCCCATCTAATATCCTGCCGGCCTCGGTTGCGCATGTGATCTCGGGGGATCCGTTTCGTGAGTCGCAATGCCCATAGGTTGTCCACCATTCTTTCAACATCATAGAATCAATTAACAAATCGAATAGCAATGGGCTGGTCATGTTGCAAGAATGGTAGACAATCGATAGACATCACGACTCATAAACGACTGGTGAATCTTAAGGAAGGTCTATGTCCAACGACGGACATTAAAAGGTTGTTGGTGATTATGGGATGATTACAAGGTGTTCCAACCAGAATTCGAACTCTGCTCGCTGCGCTCATTCCCTGCGTCGTAATCTGCTCAGGAACCCCATCCTCACTTTACTGTAAACGATGAAGGTTGTCAAAGAAAATTCGTAAAGATCCTCAGGTCTGATACCTTGGAATTGAACAATACAAATTTTTGGCGAACAGTGAATGGTCCGGAAGTGAGACTTCTGTAAGAAAGGCTAAACATCTAAGTACAGAAGTTTTCCAACAAAGATAGACAATAATAAAACCTCTTCAAAGAACTCAACATCCGCAGAGAGACAATAACAGAACAAGAGAGATACCTTCTTAGTCTACTGTAATTGATTAAAAGTACCCTTCGTGTAGCATTTGAGTGTACGGGTATTTTGTAAAAATGCACAATTTGTTATGGTAGTGATTAATCCTATTATTATTATCATCATTTGTATTATCATTATTATCATTATTATTCATTTTCAAACCAGTTGTCAGGTGGTCACCACTGGAGACTAAGTGGTAACAAATCTCCTCAAGTCTCCAAATCTCCTAACAGCACTGTCACCGTCCGAAGTAGTGCTGTCTCGACCATGCCTTTTTCATCCTGGCCATTGCTGATAACCGGTGGTCTCATATTTCCAATACTCTCCTCGGTATTCAAGCAGACCCCTGTAGTGCTGTGGTTTTCATACTCTCAATCCTTCCTCTTATCTCCATCTCCTCCTATCTTGTGTCCAGTGTCTTTGACTCGAATCATTGTCATTCAATATTAATTTTTGATTAGTATTTTATCATCGGAACTTGTTAACTTTTTTATCACGACTATTCAGGTCGTCATTCAACAACTTTAGTGAACAGCGCTGATCAGAAATAAAACTTCAAGGTTAGATTCGATCTTTGAAAACAATTGATTCTTGCAACTCAAGCGACTCTAGCCATGAGCGAAGGAGTTAAAGTTAACTGACAAAACTTCATCTCACAGTATTGAAAACCGAAACACGCCATCACAGTTAATATTTTGATACATTGGTGAAAATCTAGATGTTATCGATACACCCACCAGAATAAGGCTTTCAAAATGTCAAAAAAGCCGTTTTATCGGAATTTTATTAAAAAAAAAACGATCTTAGTAGAGTACTGATGCCAATATTCAAGTCTGTTGACAAAACGGTCTGGCCAGGAGCGCTTAAACACACAAACGCATAAACAAACATACAAGCACATAAACATTTTAACACATAAACATACAAATACACGCAGGTACAAAAAAAGATAGAATACCTTGCCATCTTTGAATATCTAACTACGATTTGAGAGATATCCGCACGTGTGCGTATGTATCAACTGAGATAACTCGACAACTGGCCTTTGTACGAAGTTGATATTCATTAGATATATTGGTCTGTGCACTGGACATTACAGTAATAAGTTTGGAGTCATTTCGGTCGGCGGCTCCCGATATCAGGGCGGCGTTTTTGTTCACAATCTTAAAAGAATTATTCTGAAATGAACACATATTTTGTGACTGTAAGGAAGTGACTTTTTTTATGACGTAATGTATATCTCTAATCATTTTGGTATAGAATTGCAAGAGAGAAAGAGAGAGTGAGGGGGGGAGAGAGAAAGGGAGTGGAAAAGCCAGTGACAGAAAAGGAATGAGAGAGAAAGAGAAAAAAAAGTGAATCGGTTTTTTGTGTTGATGTTTAATTGGACGAGATTAAATTGAATTAGAACTAGATGACAGCATTTTTGAAAAAGGTCAGTTTTGATTGTTATCACGATTTATTACGATATGATTGTGGTTATTAACGACATCATACATGAAGGACAGCGTCTCATTATTTAAAGTTTAAACCGACCCGTGCTGAGGCGACATTAACAACGCCATTATTCATCAAAAGAAAAACAGTTTCCAATAATGAACTGCTATCTTCATCTAGATAACAAAGTTTCCAAGACCAATGAAGCAAAGATGCGTTGTTTGAGCCCCCCTTATCTCACCAGTCGCATCTTATCTGAAATTTCCACCTACGAAGAGAGTAAAGTTTCAGACTATTGAGATTATTGGCTTCATTTTCTTAAACAAAAATATCATACAGAAGTCATGGAGAGGTCAAATTGTGCATTACCAAGGCTAATTTTTAAACGGTGTTTTATTTTTATTTCATTCATTAACACTTTATTAAAAACCGCCAACCAAAACTGTCACCAAGACTTTCAACACAAGTTTCTTCAGTTTCCAAATTGCGTTTGCTGGCCGACTAACTGTTTGGCTATTTATGCATTGGTGCAAAAATAATTTCAGGTTTTGTCATTCCAAACTCTGATGTTTATCTTCAGAATAAACTTTTATTTCATGTTCATGGAAAACACAATTTGAAAGCGTGAATTTTGCTCTATGTATTTAAGCTGAATGTTTTCTTTTCGGTATTTATTCCGGTATATTTGAAACTGACAACAGAAATGGAAAAAAAGCAAATTCAAGCAATATTTTATAGGAGTTTAAAATACGGTGTGAATCAAAGGTAACTGCTCGCAATACCAACCCAGTATTTGGCCAGGTGACCGTCAACGGACACACAGCTCAACATTAGTTTTACGAATTTCGAAACGAAAATGAGAGCCTTAAAGATGAGGAGGGTTGTCGACGTCCTCCTGTAGTTGTCGACATCCAGTTGAGGGCCATTATTGAGGAGGACCCACGCAAAACAACTCGAGAGATTGCAGAGAAACTAAACGATGACTATTCAAGAGTTGTTCGATCTTTACATTTTGCTCGACGAACGGGCGCCGCACGAGCTGAACAAAAAATTCGCCGTTACGAAATCTGCTCTGCGATTCTTTTTGCACAACAAGAAAACGTTACTTAATCGCATCGTGACATGTGACCGGAAGTAGATTCTATGCAACGATCGACGGCATTCTGTGCATTGACTGGACGGAAGTGACGCATTAAAACACTTCCAGAAAACACTTCCATCAAACGAAGATTATGATAAATGTCTTGTAGTCGGCAGGTGGAATCATTACAATTTCCTGACACAACTATCATAGAAGAGAAGTATTGCCAGGATATCTATAAAATGTACCAAGAACTGCAACGTTCAAGTCCAATATTGGTCAATCGAAATGAATCAATTCTTCTCTATAACACCGCCCAACCGCATGTTGTGGGAATGACCTTGCAGAAATTAAACAAACAAGGCTGCAAAACTCTATCCCAACCAACTTACTCACCAGATCTCTTTTCAACCAACGACCACTTTTTACAAGCATTTCGACCACTTTCTGAAAGGGAAGGGCTTCAAAAACCTGGAAGCTGTTCAAAGAGCACCCGAAGAATTCAATGGTTCAAGGCTCCCAGAATTCTATGCTAGCAGTATAAATGGACTTGTTTTCTACTTGGCATAAATTCTGAAGACTTTCATTTCAATCATAGCTTTTAATCCAAGCTGAGATATACTGCTTTGAGTTTGATGATGGAAAAACACAATTATTTCGCCGACCTAATGTATATCACGCGCACGTATAGCACTTATGATGATAGAGGGTTGTAACTTTCAATATTTACTCCTTATTATATCTATAAAGAATGTTTTCTTTTATTTCTTGCCAAATAAGTTTTTAGTGCTGAATTCATCCTTCGGTGTATCTTTGTTGAATTGATATCTTAGTTTATGTCCACTTTCTTAGGTAATTAAACTGTCACCAATTGAAAGTGAAATTCCATCTACTTGATTTATTTATCTATCAAATAAAAATGCCGTTATGGGCATCACAGTGAACAATATATATAAAAAATGCCAATTCAACATTGAGATAACACATAAATTCAAGTAATGAAAATGTATGAAATCTGCTGGAAATCACAAGCTTACCAGTACAGAGAAACATTTGCCAGACACATTTTGTGTATTTATTTTCCTTTTTTTTTTCAATAAATTTCGGCTGATAACTCAAAAAAAAATACCCTATTAATTGATTTTCCATCCCTGATGATCAAAACTTATCTTAGTTTTTTTTTAAATCATTTATATTTGAACTATTATTTTTGTTCATAAGATGAAGGTTAATTAAGCGCTGAACTTTCTAAAAATTGGATGATCTGATTCTGTTAAGGCCTAGAGTGAAAACCATTAAGAGATGGATGGACTATGCGGTCTGAGCTGAATATGTTGTGGTGGTAGATAAACTATTGGGCTGAGTAAGCTCAAGCCTACAAGCCCGGAAGAAGGGGGGCGAGCGGAAAAATGGTTTAATCAAGTGCACAAAAAATGGTTAAATCGAGTGAATATTCTGAATGATACTTCAGTACTTTCTCACATTTTTTCCTACCTGGAATACTACTAATATAACTACTATTACAAACGATTTCTAAATTAGCTCCAAACATATAAACATTCGAAAGTAATGCTTTTAAGTTATTGTACTTTATTATGCGTGATACAACGATGTAAGTTATTTTACGTGACTTGACGCCACTTTATTTTATTGAACGACGGGTGGGCAAGAGGGCGAGGTCGGTAAATAATCTGTGGCAGACATGCTGAATTGCAAATTTATTCCAGTCTAGTGGATTCACACCTACGAACAATGAAGAATATTCGGTGAATAATGAACCAGACAAAAACCAAATAAATAACCAACGGCGAAAGTTATGAAACAGAAAATGAAATATCTGCGCCTTGAAGAAATGAATCACCGTTTCCCACGCGTGAACCAGGGCTAATTGTCTAGAAAAATTATCTAAAATTATCTAAATAAATAGATCTTTTGTCTAAAATTATCTTTCACGAAATGCCAGCACGAGTTTTGGGTATTGTTGGTCCAAAATAGTCACTGTCAACTCAGGGGAAAAAATTTAAGACAGTACTTAGTGGTGTACTCATGCAAATTTACAATGCTGGAGCCCCCAAATGTGACCAAGGGCACTGAAGACACACACAGACACATAGACGAAAAGAGAAGAATCTATAGCTCACTTGGCTGGTTCGTCGGACTGGCCATTTGTGGGACTACGGTGATTCGATTATAAACAGCCGAGTTCATACTGACAACCTGAATAAACATGCGATTGAAAGTAACTAAAAAATTAAGATGAAGTAAAATGCTAGTCAGAAAATAAAGAGAGAGAGAGAGGAGAGTGTGAGTTTGGAAAATTCCTTTACTCGCGTCGCAGTTCTCAGACTGTTTGTTTCGAAAGCCATTGAGAGTGAGCTTTATCTTCGCTCAGCGATCATAAAATGCAGTCCGGCGCAAAAAACAACAAACAAACAGAAAAAAAACAGGTAAGTTCCTTGAAAAAGAAAAGAGAAGACTATCTATAGGCAGTAGGGTAGAGCTAGAAAAAAAATGAGAGAACACAGGGCTGCCTTTTCTGGTAAAAGTAGCGATCTGTTAAGAGGAGGGGCAATTGTTAAATGCTTATGACTGTTAACTCATAGATATGAATTTATATCGGTCAGTAGATCATCATCAGGAGCAGCAGCCTTTTGACGTCTGTCGTCGGACATAAACCTTCCCCATGATTTGCCAGACCTCTCTATCATGGGCGTCTCGGAACCAATACTTTCTGAACTTGTCTATTTCACCGACCACAGTTTCACATATAATTTCTGTGGATCCACGTTATGAGTTGTGATGTCCAGCAGTTGTCTGATATTCTTGCAACGAGATCAGCCCATTGCCATTTGAGTTTTCTTGTGAATTCTATGATATCCCTGACTCCTGTTTTTCCTCTAATATACTGTGCTGTCTCGTGATCTCTCTGTGTGATGTTGAGCACGGTTATCATCATCAGCATCATCAGTCTTTTAACGTCCATCGTTGGACATAGACCTTCCTCAGGATTCGCTACAATTCTCTATCATGGGCGTCGCAGAGTCAGTATTTCCTGAATTTGTCTAGTTCATCTCTCTCTATTTTGTGTTCTGTCGTCCACGGCTTTGCCGGGGATCCATGTTGTGAGTCATGATGTCAATCGATTGTCTTTTATTCTTGCAACATAACCATCCCATTGTCATTTTAGTTTTTTAATATTTTCGACGATATCACGGACTCCCATTTTCTTCTTTGTGTACTTTGCTGTCTTGTGATCTCTCCATGTAAGGTTGAGAATGATTCTCTCATGCGCACGTTGCATGCTTCTCAGTTTGCAGGTCTGTCTCTTGGTTAGGTTCTATGTTTCAGTGGCTATCGGGAGAATGCACTGGTTGTATACTCTTCTTTTTAGGATTATTGGGATCATCTGGTTTTTGAAAGTTGAGCTTGCTCTGCCAAAAGCTTGCCATCACATACAGAGATCACATACCACTGCCAACGCAACGCCATATACTAACTGAAACCCGAATGAAAATCGATTAATACATAGCTACAATGTAGGGGAGTCAACTGTTTCTTTTTTTCATAATTTTGACTACTATTGTTAACGTCATTTCAATATTCGAAACGTATCATTCAAACGAGAAAAAATCCTTGATCCGTCCTCAGATTCGATCGATTCTAATTGAATACATGGGCCCTTCTTCTCAGAATTTCATTCAAATTCATTGAGAACATTTGGGGGATATTGTTTATGATGAACAACAGACAAACATGTGTGAATAACGCTTCATCTGATTAAAACGAATAAAGATGATATTGTTGCTACTGATACTAGAAGTGTGAAAACAATCTATATATAAAGGTGAGAATTGTCACGTCGTCAGTTTGTCGCTTTGTCTGTCACGCTATACAAACAACCGAAACATGATCGCAGCCCAGCCAAATTTGGCAGGTTCACTCAATGGACCTAAGGGGAGGTTTTAAAGTAAAAAAAATTGAAGATAATCTTTTAAGGCTGGATAAAGGTTTCCATTTACGATGTAAACAATGCTAAATTACACCCTTTTTCCCGTTCTCTATGCATATATGCATCCATGTATCTTCTTATTTTATATTTTTATATATACAATACTTTTAGAGATCAAATGTGATCAAAAAGTTTCATGTATAATTCTCTTACGGATCAAAAGCGATCAAAAAGTTTTACGTATAATTATTTTAGGGGTCAAAACTGATTAGTAGGTTTTGTATACAATTATTCAAGGAATATGAGTGATCAAAAAGTTTTATTTACAATTCTTTCACGGATCAAAACTGATCAGAAAGTTTTGTATATAATTCTTCTCGGGATCAAAATGAGAGAAAAATGCTTTTCCTCTTCAAGGTGTTTAACGTGAAAGAAAACCTTCTCTGCCTTTAAGGGATCAAAACAGAAAAGAAACATTTTTCACCTTTAGGGAGTCAAAGATGATGGGGGACTTTTTTTTTCTAATTCAGATGGTCAAAAGTGAAGGAAACAATTGTCCCATCAGGGTGTCAAAAGAGATGGGAAACCTTTCCCCTCCAATAACAGGTCAAAGGTGACTGGAGATTGCTCCTCCTTACGCGGTCAAAAGTGAAGAAAATCTTCTTTTTCATCTTTAAGGTGAACCCTTTTTTTTGCAAGCCTGGAAGCTTTTGTCTGTTCTTTTCTCACTCCATGAATATTGTACCCGACGTAGACCGGTACTTCAGCTAGAAACACAAATGGGAATGGATTCTAAATTGTTTTCTATACTTAGACATACATATAAGCATCAGGAACATCCGTTATCTTCACGAATTTCAACCAGATTTGTGCCAGTTTTTATTAAAAACCATCAACAATAGCTACCATGATAGGTTTCTTTAGTTTTCCAGATGGTCTGGCTGGTTGGCTGGGTATGTACGTATCACACATATAAGCAACATCAAAGGAGCTAGAAGGCTTAGAAATAAAAAAAATCACTCCTTATTATGTCTAGAAAATACTAGTTTTGGGAAAATCCACCTCAAATAGGTTTTTGATCGGAGTTTCAATACGCAATGTAAGAGAAGTAACTCATTCACTGATCACTCCTTCTTACAATTTTTTAATTGATCACCCCTGACATAACATCGGTCACATACTGATTTCTATTGACTAACCGGACCTGTTTTTTCCGATCTCTCTAGTTCTCTTAAAAATTACTTCACGTCTTATCTTTGTTTTGTAACCCGAGGGTTGATTCTTTTCAAACATTCATGAAAAAATCCAAATTTATTGTATCTTCATTTGGGGTGTCTGGCTGTATATTCATGAATTGAAAGCTCCTTGCTGCACGAACCAATCTTGAAATTCAAAAAGAAAAGTGTAAATAAGCAAAGGTCTTGATAAAAAGAAAGACGTCACGCTATTCTCATTCATAGAGTTACTCATTTGAAAAGAAAAAAAAAACGCGCCATAGATGCGGGGGTGTATAAAAAGCATTCGGACAATCCATGAAGATATTCTACAGACAACTGTTGTACAATTTCATCTCAGTTCTAAGCAATACAACTCAGCTAGAAGTAATGACTTTTTTATCCAAGATTAAAGCCGTGTAAGGCCTTATAGCAAACTCGTAAATCACTCTATTGTTACCGACACACGAGCAAAGTCTTTTGCAGCATACCGTGTTGGGGATGAGCAACTAAAAATGGGGAAAGAGGTGATCAATAAATAAGTCACTTCTTTCGATTTTTGTTGGGTGGCGACCATTTAAAAAGTCCGATTTTCTTTAAAAAAAAAAAAAAAAGCAAGTATGAACGCTGCTGGACACAAACTAAGGAACCGATCTAGCATAAATTTACGCTTTGAACCCCACCTCCACCAAAATAAATCTTTTGTCTTTTGGAGGGTGGATTTTCTAACAACAAAAACAGCCTTTTTTCCTAGACATAATGAGTAAATGATTAGATTTTTGGCCTTGCAGCTCAGTTGATGCAACCTGAACGGTAGATAGTCAACTGGACCCACTTAAAAACTGAAAAACAAACAATGGTAACTGTTTTATTTAGAGACTTTTAACACAAATGTTTAATGCAACTGACAAAATTTATAGAAATCTATGAAAGTTTATTACTGTGTTTGTCTTACAAATGAAATAAGAAAGATGCATGAAGATATTCACAACATATTTTCAACCTACCGTCTTGGTCTCGGACTGCATCTCACCTTATGTAAATCTAAAATTGGTGAAATTATATTTACTTTATTTTCTTTCCATAGCTTTCTTTCCTATGCATGGTATTCAAGAAAAGTCCGTATAAAAAGTAACTTGATCTTTGTAAGGCATTTTTGCAAGACATCTCCAAGTAAAATTCTTTTTTTTATCGAGATACAATATAATTCTAAACCTCCTGTCATTATCACAGAACAATCCGACAAAAGACGGTATACGGCAGCCATCATCGAGACCAATCCCGAAAAACGTCGAGGATTTAAAGCAATAAACAAAGCTCTCAGTACAGGAAAGAAACAGATAACTTGCATTCTCGAAGTAAACGGAAACATAACAACAGACAGAGACAGAATAATTGAACGCGCCCAAGAATTTGACCAGGAACTCTACTCTTCAAAACATGGACAATGCAACAACGACAAGAACACACAAGACGCCAAAAATCAGTTTGAGGACTTCCCAGAAGTTACACCATGGGAAGTAAAGCAAGCCATCAAACAAACAAAAAAAGGAAAAGACCCTGGACCAGATAACATCACTATCGATCGACTCGAAAAAGCTGGTAAGAGCGTCAACAGGAAGCTAGCTATACAATTCAATTTGTGTCTAAAACACAGTGAAGTCCCGACAGACTAGAAAATTGCTATCATAATGCTTCTACATAAAAAGGAAACCCCAAAGACCTCAACAACTACAGACCTATAAGCCTACTCAACTGCATATACAGACTTTCCACAAAAATCATCACCAACCGGATTACAAAAACATTAGACGAAAATCAACCACGAAAACAGGCTGGATTTAGAAGAAGCTACTCGACCATAGACCATCTCCATTCAATAAATCAGCTGAAAGACAAGGCAGCAGAATACAAAATGCCACTTGCGGTAGCATTTATAGACTTCAAGAAGGCATTCGACTATGTAGAAATTCCCATGGTCATGAAGGCCATCACCCTACAAGGTGTAGACCCTGTATATGTCAAAGTACTGCAACATATATACAATCACAGCAACTCATTCATTAGGCTATGTAAGGACTCTGAACCGTTCCAGTTCCAAAAAGGAGTAAGACAAGCTGATACCAGCTCATCCAAACACTTTACAGCCTGCTTAGAAATAATCTTCAGAAACATGGACTGGGAAAATACAGGAATCAAAATAGACGGCGAATATCTGAGCAACCTCAAATTTGCAGACGACATCGTCCTTCTCACAGAGAACCTATACGACCTCCAACTAATGCTAAATGAACTAAACGAAGACAGCAAAAAAGTCGGCCTACACATGAACTTCAGTAAAACGAATACCAAGTGCAACAATCATGTTGAGAATAAGAACATAACTGTCAAGATAGAAGATGCAAAACTCGGCAAGGTAGACCCTTAAATCTACCTAGGACAACAAATCTCCATGAGACCCTCAAAAGAGGAAGAAATCAAGCGAAGAATCACTTTGGGATAGCAAGCCTTCGGCAGAGCAAGCTTAACTTTCAAGTTCTGAATCTGAATACTGAAAAGATAGAAGACATCAACGTTTGTCCAACAATATTTTCTTACTCTTTAGAGTATCTATTTAATGATTCTGCCGTTTCTACGTGGGTAGATTCTAATAATGTCCACCGGATTCATTTTAACCTAGCATCAAACCTGGTGCGAACCTGGACACCAAAAGATACAAAATCATTATAACTTTTGAAGTAAACAGACTCAAGTGAACACACTTTTGCATACAATTCTGACCCGTAGAATTCAGAAAAATAGTTACTAGGTAAAAACACATCATGACTATTTCAGGACAAAATCAGCAAATGAGCAAAAAAGTTGAGAAATCCGATAGTCCAGTTCTGAATTGGGATAAACTGTGCAGGTCTAGACATTTTTGAGTAGAAGACCTATATATATATATATATATATATATATATATATATATATATATATATATATATATATATATATCGTTGAAAGGGGGTTATATCAGTTTTTTCACAGTGTATTTTGTTGATCTGTATCTGTTGATCTTTAAGAGTTATAGCCAAAAACGTGAAGCTAGGTCCGTAGTATCTTACGGGTTTACACTAACTGTAATATATGGTTGAAATGATCCTCGACGGACATAAATAGAACCTGTTTTACAAGGAAAACAGGCCGCAAAAATAATCCAGGGAGTTTCCATGATCCTACTTTTTTGTATCAGCTGTGCTTGCAACCAAACTTCTCTTTGTTTTAACTTGTTGTTGGTAAATATTGAAATAGGTCTGGTTGGTCACTCAATAGAAACTGTCACGTGGCATTGGTCTTTTAGCAGTATGACGAGTTAAGGGTGATCAATTAAAAAATTGGGAAACTGGGAAATCAATGAATAAGCTATTTCTCTCGCCTTTTGCTGCATCACTAAAAAGTCTGAATTTTTTAAAACAACAAATAAAAAACAAACAAGCGTTAACACTGCCAGATACAAACTGAGGACCAATTTAGCATAAACTTATATTGTGAATCGCCATTCCCGTTCGAAAAACTTATTTTGGGGAAAATTTCAAAAAATACATTTTCCTTGACTCAATAAAGAATAAATGTTCACATTCCAAGTCCTTTATTTCTAATTGTGTAGTCTGTACATGTGATAGATAGATAGATAGATAGATAGATAGATAGATAGATAGATATGAAAAATCTGTGATAGACAGATATGGACAAACTAAGACAGATGTGAACGAACTGTGATAGATTGATATTGATATATATATATATATATATATAGAGAGAGAGAGAGAGAGAGATAGTAATGAACAAACTGAGATAGATATGAACAAACTGATAGATATGAACAAACTAAGATAGATATGAAAGGACTGTGATAGATATATAGAGTGAATAGATATGAATAGGCTGAGATAGATAGATAGATATGAACCAACTGAGATAGATAGATATCAACAGACTGTGATAGATAGATAGATAGATAGATAGATAGATAGGAGTTGAGACCATTTTATGATTTCGGGTTTGAATGGTGGCTCAAGTAAATTAGCACAGCGAATCCAAATATGTAAGTCTTATCACATATATACAACTTTCTATATGGGAAACATTACATAAAATAATGATGGAAATATTAAAGGTCATATCTTACCTTCTATTTACAAAGGTCAGGAAAACTTCAGGAACTGAAAAAATATATTTTCTATCATGCACACAACTAAATATACACATGAATTCAACACAAAACTAACACGATTTTATCTGTTTAAAGTACAGTAATTGTTTTGGAGAATCTTTCAATATGTATATATCCTTTACCTTGACAGCAGAATGGAAAAATCAATACAGGTATTTCATCTATTTCCCGTTGAATGCACAGGCTGACAATTGTAAGACCTACATAGTTGGATTCCATGTACTTTAATCTACTTAGGCAACCCAAAACATGGAAAGAGTGATCTCAGCTCTTGGAATATAGATAGATAGATAGATAGACAGATAGAAAGAATCACTTAAAAACAAACGAAAAATACGTTGACAGTTTTGGTTAACTGTTTCTAAAATCATTGTAATTTATTTCACGATGAACATATATTTTGCATTGTATTTGCTCTAACAATTTGTCATCGAATTATTGGAATATTACAACATAATTTTCCAGCGGAAATGCTTTCATACACTATCTACTTATCATTAACAAAGACTGGAACAGCATTTCATTCTGATGTGAATTAATTCATAGCCAATTGTGATTTATGTTATGAAATATTTTTGCCTTTTCATCTATAGTACTAAGTTACCAGTTCTTACCTGTATATATTCACTAACTCTTGAATTCATATAAAAAAAATTTGGTTATTTCAATGACGCAAATTTAGTCTATCCGAGATATCCATGTTTCGGAGTTCAGCGTTTTTTATTCAATCACACAATCCCAGTTTGGATTAAATCTTTTTAAATTTTATAATGCTTCTTCTTCACAATATTTTCTTCTTGCAGTTGGGGACGACTAAGTTCTACGTTTCATTCTTGTTCAGATGGAATTAAATTGAATTATATTTTCGGTAAGAGTGGCGTAGAATTAGCAGTTTCTGTTTGGGAAGGCGTAAAATATTTCTAAAATTTCAAATATATCTCAACACCAAGCAATTTTATTTGTTTACTTTTTAGTTCCAAACCAGACTTCCATTTTACGTACGAATTTGTTTTGTTTTTTCTTCAAATATTCATGGAAAGTATTTCTCCCCAAACTTTAGAAATAGAGGTGAGCTGAGATAAGGAATGAAATAAAGAATTCAGAACCCTTTAAGTATAGACTAAGAATACTGTGAAGAAATAGTATCAAAAGAGTCTGCTCCCTTTAAATGATGCATCTCTCACCTCACATCATCATCAGTCCCTATAGGAAAAAATGCTTTTCACAGTTCCTTCAATACCAACTGTGACTGTGCTAATCTCTGTAATGTCTTAACGGCAAACCTTTCCTCCTCACCTCTCCATCTTCTGTCTAATCTTCTTCTACTGTAATTGTTATCCTTTGGTACATCATTCAGCCAACCTTTTGCTCCATCTGATATCCTTCCTTCTTGTTACATGTCCAGCCCAACCCCATTTTTTCCTCCTCTATGATATCTTTTACCTAGGTCAGTTTTCAGATCCATGTTAACCTCTTCCTATCTCCAAGAGTTATTACTTCTCGATAAAAACAGATTTCATTATAACAACAAATTGATGATTTTAAATGTTTTGATCTGAAACAATATGATTGGTTAATCTAATGCTGGATTAACTAAGTACCAAAAGTAACATATTCTACGGAGCCCCACAATTTCAAAGGCCCCGCACTAAAAGCTTGCAAGCTATCAATTCCAATTCATAGAGTCTGTAATTGCTCTATCAGTATAGTAGTAAAATGCCTTCACCTTTAATGAACAACTCAGTGTTTCAAAGTAAGAGATTTCAGTCATTATCACATTTAATTGGGGTTATTATTTTCTCAAAATAAACAAAGTTTATAACTGAAATACAACAATGTTGTTCATCATTCAAATTTTAAACTTGGACAAAATATTGCAACATTATTATCAATTCAGACTAGCAAGTGAAAATTAGAATGAAGATAAAAACTATCTTCATTCTAATTTTCAGTTGCTTTTTATCACAACTTTGAATCAGACAGTAATCCTAGGGCAACGATTAAATAGCATCATTTGAAACCTAGTTATTTACTGATCTCTTCTTTTTCCATTTTTTTTAATTGATCACCCCCATCACATGCTGAATGGTTGTACCAGCCAGGGGTATTTTCTGACTACGCTGATTAATTGTTGCCGTAGGGTTTCCGGTCTGATCCATAGTTGTGATAAAAAGCAATTGAAATATTTGATAATATGATATATTATAAATTAGATGGATTTGCAAGTGAAAAACTCCAATTACTTTGCAAGTAAAAATATGTATGTGTTTCAATATCTATGAGTACTTTCTCAATAGGAGACCCTTTTATAATATATGCTACTGGCTCTGCACTAACTTAATCTACCCATTGATTAATGCTCTACCTATATAATCTTTTAGAATATGGATGGGATGGAACCCAAGTTAGTTCACCTTACACTATATAATTATATGTGAGTACGGACGTTGGGTTGAACGCATAAGTGTAGGGAAACACTCAAAATTGTTGGTGTGTCTGAGTCTGGAAGTGTATGCGTGTGCGTAACTGTGTGTATCTTTGTCCTGTTACCAGCTGCAAATTCAGTTGACCCTGAAAGGTCAAGTCTTTGACCTTTCAGAGGATATTGGCTTTCTCATACAAAGCTTTTCTAGACATGGACTCCCACAGAGTTAAAGT
Source organism: Thysanoteuthis rhombus (assembly GCA_963457665.1). NCBI lineage: Eukaryota > Metazoa > Mollusca > Cephalopoda > Oegopsida > Thysanoteuthidae > Thysanoteuthis > Thysanoteuthis major. The sequence continues at coordinate 5,600,408 of OY735226.1, read as the reverse complement.
CCATGGTTCTCCCAATCCCAGAAGATTTCTGGATGAGATAGCCTGATTAATGACGACATTTGGCAAAAGACATTAAATATCAGTAGAGCCAACTGGTGTGTATAGCATGTATGTGTCAACACAATCGTGTGTTCAAGTGAAATGTTTGTTTATATGTATATATGTCAATACATCCAATACATAATGTGTAGTGTGTATGTGCTGGGGTGCGCTGATGTTAATTGATATGTAAATAACACTGATAGAAATACTCAAAATAGAATGTTTAAGAGAGGAGGTTTTCAGTTCCTTGTCTGCGTCTCAAGAGGTAGGTCAGGGAACTTGTGACTAGTAAGTCATCTGAGGAGAGAGCTGCTATGTTTGTATTTCATGAAGGACCTGTATCAACTATATGGATTGAAATTGAGGGTGCATTCGATCTGGAAGCTGTCCCATTTCCTTTCCTTCAAGTTGCACAATCACCTGTATGAGGAGAGGAGAGAAAAATAAATTATATTGTTTATTTTATGAACAGGCTTTGTTTTTCGTGTCAAGAATGAAACCAATTTTTCATTCTACAGTTCTATTTTTCCTTTGGACCATTTTGTTTTTCCCATGTTTCAACCGTTCCATTCTCTGTTACTCATTTGAAACAACAGACAACACATTGAGGCTTTACACGCATGATTCAAAGGATATAATAATCAATCAATCTATTAATAGACCAATTCAGTCCCAGCATCAATCATCGTCACTGAACAGGTCTTAGTCCATCCTAACAGAAACATTCTACAAAATTAGGCAAACAGCAAGAATCGATGCAGAAAAAAATTTTATCTAAATTTTTATTTTACAGATTTGTTTAAAAAATGTTTGAATATTTAAAATGCATGTGCAAAGATTTCCAGCGGAAAAATAGTTTTTTATCCGAGCATCAAGTCTGTAGTATTCAAGAACAAAAAGGAGCAGGGAACTTTTACACACATTTAATACAAATAGAAACGATTCATGGACGGAATGTTGAGAAACTGTTGGTCAGCAAAGATCTTTTAGGTTCTCCAATTGGATCTGGCTTTGTTCAGGATTTCTTTACGAATCTTTGGAAAATCAGGATTAGATGCCAAAACCTGATGGAAAGAAGAGAAAAAAAAAGTCATTTATGTTCATTTATAGAAAGCTAACAAACAAATCTCGGTTTCTTTGGCCAGAGAAGGATTTTTATCATCACTTTTATTCATGTGACTCTTTTTTACTTTCATCTCGATTAATACTGCTTTTTATTGCAACTTTTGCTCAGACCAATTACTCTTCCAGCAAACAGCATGCTGAAACTACCTAAATATAAACAAAAACCGCCACCCATCAGAGTGAACAATTGGTTTAAGGGTGTCATTGGAGTTTTGGTAGATCAATTGGTAGAGCAGGAAGACATAAACTGTCCTTCATTCGTAGAGGGTGTGAAAATTCCCTTTTAAAGTTTAAAGGGTTTAATTCTTTTTTAGAAATAAAATGTCATCATCAAGGAAAATAACTTCTGATCAGAATTATCCCTCATAGACCATTGGGTTAATTTTTAAAAAAATGTACTATTCAATTCACAGAAGAGTTATTTTCATTTCAATTCATTAAAGAGTTCTAGTGTCAATGCAAGCTGTTTCAAGCGGTCTATAAATTTGAAAGTTGAAGAAGTCCTTCACACCAAGGGAAACATCCCAAACCTTTTTCCAACACTAAGCCTGCTCTAAGGAAATACATGATACATCCTTGTAGCTAAGCCTGCAATGCTATCGAGACATATCTCATATATCTAAACAAATATTCTTTCGTTTCATCAGACATAGAAGAAAACTAGTGCAGATAATAACAACAATTGTTTCCCTTGATAGTTCTATCTTGAAAAATAAAAGTTATTTACCTTTGTAGCACACTTTTTCGTGTGAAAACATAACTTATACATGGTAGTTACTACACACTCATAAAAACAACCCAATATGTTCATAAAAAAAACAAGAATGTTGTAAAATATTGATGTTATCACAAAATAAAACAGCAGCAGTAGAGAGAAAAAGTTAGGAAAAAAGTTTAGAAATAAAAATCACAAGTGTAGACTATATAAATGGTGATATATTTGAACTTGAAGACTTGCTTCACACAGAAAAAAATGTAGTGAACTGTAAGCCATTATACCAAAGATTTATGTGTTAATGCTGTTTAGCAGTATAAACAAAATTTTAAAAGGATTATATCTCCAGTTCTATAATGTTTATTCACATAAAGTTTATTGCATATTTTTTGCTGATCCTTCCTCCTTCCAACAACGCAAATATTATCAAGACAACATCTATATGAGAAATGTTTTGTGTGTTTATATATGAACATGCTGGCTAACACTCAAAAAAGTGATTGGTATCCCATGCACATGTTTTTCTCTCTTTCTTTTCTCCTACATTTTCAACTTTGTATTTTTACTTTGTTTATTATTTTTCACTACTTACAACACTACATGTGAAATATTTGTTCATTTTCCTTCCATTTGATGTCTACTTCTGTGGGTCTAGCATAAATACATTGGGAATTATAAGGATAAAAAAATTGTAGGTGTGAATTTTTGGATTGGGTCAAAAATTTTCCCGGCATACAGTATGGAAAAATCTAACAGCACGTGAAAGGTTAAAAAAAAACCATCATAGAAAATCATTCACAGAGAGAGTAATACCACACAGTCTCACGCTCACCTCCTTTCTTGTCCAGCGCAATACTCTACATATTGTATCATGTTTTGTGATAAGCAACTCTTCATAATTTACCAGATCATAAAACTCAAAAATAAATGGCTGGAAACTTGTGTCACTTATCATAAACAGTTTTACTCTATGTACATTCAAATTAATAAATGACTTTACAAATCATGGAATGTTAATGTTTAATATGTCAGATAGGACAGGAAATTTATTAGCTAGATTGTATTGTAAAAACAAATTGATTTTTCTTCCCAAAGAATTTTGAAATTCTGAAATAGTTTTCCGTCTTACGTAAAAAAAAAAAATAGTACAAGTATAAATGATTTTCAGAATAACTCGGATAAATTTAGATAATCAAGGACAGAAAATTAATTAATAGGGCCATTTTGTGAGCTATCAGCTGAATTCTATAGGAGAATTTAGAAAAAATAAATAATTAAAAGTGCCTGGTAAAAATTCTATTAGATGAGTTCATATTTAGTCACTAAGAGAAAATTCAGATATATTGAGATTTCTATGAAATGATTTCTTTAGAAAAAAAGTGAGTATATTTCAATAGAAGAGATCATAATACAGGGATAAATGATGAAGATTGAACCTATCTATCAACAACAGACAGCAAGTTTAGGTTACTGATCATTGCTATACAACGCGCATCCTGATCCTTTTATCATTCATACATATTATACATATTACGCACATATTAGTTTGGTATCAGACCATCAATAGTGGACGATCCGAAGAGAATTGAACCTACTATCAACAGCCAGTAAGATTATCATTGCTATACATACGTGCATCCTGGTGCATTTTTTTTTCGATGTACTCATTAATCCCAGAGGAAAATATTTCATGGGTCAATTTTGATTTCTATCTTAGAGAGTCCATAGTTTAAAATGGTGATTAGAAGGTATTTTTCATCAGCAACATTCTAACCCTTGAGTGGAATAGTCCAGTGTTATAAACAACAAACTGAGAAAATCAAACTGTTCACAATTAGAGTAGATTAATTAGATGGAGTTTTATAAGCCATTATTTTCCATTTTTGACAACTATTTACCTTCATCTAAATTCTTTTTTTATCATAACTTAGGCCATCAATCACAAGGAGAGCGTATAGATTTTTTTCAATCTGTGCTGTTAACTCATTGCTGTAGATCAATGGCCAAAGTTTAGTTGCAACAACTAAAATGGTGAAGAAGAAGAAGAAGAAGAAGAAGAAGAAGAAGAAGAAGAAGAAGAAGAAGAAGAAGAAGAAGAAGAAGAAGAAGAAGAAGAAGAAGAAGAAGAAGAAGAAGAAGAAGAAGAAGAAGAAGAAGAAGAAGAAGAAGAAGAAGAAGAAGAAGAAGAAGAAGAAGAAGAAGAAGAAGAAGAAGAAGAAGAAGAAGAAGAAGAAGAAGAAGAAGAAGAAGAAGAAGAAGAAGAAGAAGAAGAAGAAGAAGAAGAAGAAGAAGAAGAAGAAGAAGAAGAAGAAGAAGAAGAAGAAGAAGAAGAAGAAGAAGAAGAAGAAGAAGAAGAAGAAGAAGAAGAAGAAGAAGAAGAAGAAGAAGAAGAAGAAGAAGAAGAAGAAGAAGAAGAAGAAGAAGAAGAAGAAGAAGAAGAAGAAGAAGAAGAAGAAGAAGAAGAAGAAGAAGAAGAAGAAGAAGAAGAAGAAGAAGAAGAAGAAGAAGAAGAAGAAGAAGAAGAAGAAGAAGAAGAAGAAGAAGAAGAAGAAGAAGAAGAAGAAGAAGAAGAAGAAGAAAAATTCAGGACCAAAATAATATCCATAGTTGTGGAATCCCTTTGGATTACTTGAAAAAAGGAATCAGAGAATTTGTTGACAACATACCTGGAAGGCCTAGTATATTTGAATTTTTCATCATGGTGAATAAATCTACTTCACTCGGCATACATCATTTTATGTAGATGTATACGTATGTTTATGAAAGTGTTATATCATCTCTATATGTAAAAGTATGTTGATTTTTTTTTTTTAGCTGTTATAACTTATATATCAAGGTTGCCAGCCTTAGGTCTCTGGTTGAGACCCAGTTGGTGACTTTCATAAACCGAAATCAAAGCAAATATCATCATCATAATCATAATCATATTGTCATATTGATGATAATACTACTATCACTAGCAGTCGTAGACTGTTTGATTTTCTAAAGATTTGCAATGAATTTGAGGCCAAAAAAAACAGAACAGCTAGAAATTACATCATACATAAAAAGCTAATATAATATTGGCTAATTTGAACGTGAAAGGCAAATATCTTTTTGAAACTAATTGAATGGACAAGTCCTCATTTTATCAAAAATTCTACCTTCCTTTCAAAATTCAATTACAATAATTAGAAACCATTTTCCTGCCACATTTAATTTTTAAATATAAAAAATTAGAAAAATGATTTATTGAAGAGGAAAACAATTTCAGACAGATCAAGAATCAAATGACAAGAAAAGAGAATTTCAACAAATTAATTCAAATTTAAGAATCATCATCGAAATAGTACCTTGAGTACCATAGTCACTTTATACAGATGTTTGTTCTACTGTCAGGCTATTCAAAACCAATGTATAAAACAGGTCTGGTTAGTCACTCAGAAGAAACTATTCATGCAACATGCAGCTTCAGAAATGATTAATTAAGAAATTGGAAAATTGGGTGATCAATGAATATTTAATTACTTTCAACTTTTGTTGGATAGTGATCACAAGAAAAAGTCTGAATTTTCAAGAAACAAGCAAGAAAATTTAATTGCTAATTTAACAACAAAATAAAAAGCTATTTGGAGTAGGGGTGAAAAAAAAAGCTATTTGGGGTCGGGGTGAAAGAGTAAATAGTGGAAATTTCAGCCCTTTAGCGTCATTGGTGCAGCCTGTACACATCGCATATACATACATAGCTAGCCAAACCAACATGAAAACTCAAGAAACCTACATTGCATTTTTTAGTGACAATTTCGGTCAATGGTTTCTTATAAAAACCACTGTGATTTGATCACCCGACTTGAGTCTCAATAGACTGACAATGTACACACAAGTTACCATTGCAGAGATGAATGAATTACAATTGCCATTTTGGAGTAGAGTCATTTCGTGGGTCTGATTGGGGGGGGGCAATAATAAAGCAGCAAGAGATGCTAGACAGTCTCATTAAAAAAAAGCAAAAAAATAAGTCAGCGGTGGATGGATCAAAAAAGTGTAGAATGAGCTACAATTACAAAATATTAATTCATTTATTCATTTCATACTCAATGTAATATCTGATAATAGTTACTGACAGTGTGACCTCGAATATAAGGTGACCCCGACTTTTTGTAGCAAAAATCATAAATATATTGTCAAACTCCAAGAGAGTTGACTTTATTATTGCAATTAGTCAGGCAGTATATTCAGAAAGGGTGGGGGGAGAAGGATTAATGCCATGACATCATCTTACTCAAGACTAGGAAGAGAAAGGAAGAGAGGGAAATTGGAATTTTTATGGCATCCTCAGAGAATTCGTTCATTCTGATCACATGATCTTTTGGAATTTCTTCATTCTAACTAGAATTTTTTTAGCAACTCCGAAACAACCAGTCATTCTTCTATCCTCTTTCAACAAATTGAAAAAAAAACATAGAAAAAAAATAGAATAAAACATAAAGCCTAAAACTGACATGGTTCTGGCTTTTTCTCAGTAACTTTTGCTTTGAATTTAAATAAAGATCAAAAGTTTGTATATTTTTTGGTTTGTTTCCATAATACAGTAAAAATGTTACCCATCATTTTTGAAGGGTTCTGCACTAGCAGATATATATATATATATATATATATATATATATATATATATATATATATATATAAGAGCAATGTCAGTCACACTTATACTATAAGCACTGACCATCAGCCTCCTTCCATTCCCATCTTGTTACAATACTAACTTTTCTTTGTCCTTCACTGGTAGCTCCAAGAATGTGGCCTTTCAACAGAGTCAAACAAACATGAAAACTAAGCCATGAATTCAAATTGCCAGACACTCAGTCCCACTGACAGTCATTTAGTCACAGTCTTGTCTCTAGTTGAGCACTATGGGTCAGGAAAAGAGAGATTCTGTATCTTCCTTGCTCGGATCCAGTTATATAAACAGATGTACTGGACTATCAATCTATAAATTCGGCACTGGGTATCTGATCATATTGGTACATCACTAGCCTTGTGTCCAAACATATTTTGGAAAATTGAATGACATGGCAAACAATCTAAACACTGACTGCCTATTATGTCTAGAAAAAACTTTTTTTTAGTTTTTAGTGGGGGGCCTTACAATGTAAGTTTATGCTTAATCGGTCCCTTACTTTGTGTCTGACAGCATTCATACTTGTTTTTTTTGAAAAATTCAGATATTCTCAGTGATCGCTTCCCAACAAAATGCAGTTGAAGTAACCTCTTCATTGATCACCTGTTTTCCCAATTTCGTAATTGACCAACCACCAACACACTGCCAATTGACATTGGTCATGTGACAGTTTCTATCGAGTGACTAACCTGACCTTATAAACATTTTGAATAAAATTGCTTGCCCACAGCTTTCCTTATAAATCATTCTCATTCTTTCATTCTCTTCTGTAACTTAAAAGTACATTGTGAACACTAAATGTACATGATGGTATACCAATACATAGGTCTCAAGCATTTAACACTCATTACAATAGTACTTAATGAGCCGTTTGAAGTGACGGCCAACATTTCCAATCTGGTCCATACCTATTACCAGCTTTGCCAGCGCCTGTTTGAACATCAATCATCTTAAATGAAGTAAATGGCAATTATTCCTTACTCGGGGATCGGGAGTGTTCGTAGCAACAAACGAGACAGGATAGATGTTCAAATATCTACACCAGCTTAAAAAACAAACAGACATATAAGTGAGTAAATCTCACTCTTTGTCCGTCTGTCTATAATTCAAGTATGACTGGAGCTACAGCCACCAATTTTTCTGTGGTTACTATTGAAACACCGGAACATGTTTTCAGCATATTAACTCTTGAAGAATCAAAATCTTTCGAAGTTTTTTGCAAGAGGTTCGATTTACAATATCAGTACAATTCTAAACTGGATCCTTATTTTGTGTCCATCAAAACCTAACTACTGACTTGCCACCTAGCGCACTGCACAGAGTTATGGGTTGGTAAAGTCAAAATTCAATACTTTCCTCTCAACTATTGAATATGATTTTTTTACACCTTAATGCATCCTCCTGATAGTCACCTATGGAGCTGAAATATGGCCCCCTAACCAAAAGATTAACCCTCAAATATGCAATGTGCACAGTAGAGAACCATGCTTAACATCACATCAAGAAATCACAAGACAGCGCATTATATTACAGAAAAAATAGAAATCAGAGATATCATCAATTCCATTATAAAACTCTAATAGCAATGGACTGGTCATGTTGCAAGAATGTCGAACCGCTGGACATCAGGAATCACAATGTGAATCCCCAGGGATCATAAGTGAAACTATGGCCAATTAAAAAAAAATAAGATGGCATAACAAACTAAACAAGTTCAGAGAATACTGGCGTCGTGACACCCACAAGAGAGAGGTCTGACAAATCCTGGGAAAGGCCTATATCCATCAGCAGATGCTAAATGATGATGATGCTGATGATTACCAGTGCATGAGCCACAGCCTTACCTACATAAAAGCTTATATTTTCAAAAATATTCCCTTTAAATTGGAGCCAGAAGTTACTTAACCACCAGGCATTAACTGGAAGTAATGTCACACATTCATTACTATGGAACCCGTGTTGTCAACAATAACAACCTTTTTTAATGATTATAGAGGATTAACCATAAACAGTTTTACTTTTGAACAAACAAATTAATCTCCTTTCAGTAGTCTCACCAAGTCCTATTTTCACCACATACATTAGGTGGATTGGGGGTTGACGTGCTGGTAGAGGGGATGGGGTGTGCAGCTGTGGTAGTACGATGTAGGGACATTCAAGGCTGTAAAAATGTCACACCCACCTTTTCAACTGCATAGAGTAGGCAGGTCAGATTAGTCACTCAATAGAAACAGTCATGTGACCAATGTCATTTGGCAGCATGCCATGTTGGGGGAGATCAATTAAAGATTACAAAAAGTGGTTAATTATGACTTAGTTACTTCTCTCGCCTTTTGTTGGACGTTGAAAGAAAAAAAAATTTTTTCCAAAAAGGAAATATGAATCTTGCCACTGAAAACCTAAAGAGTAGGGGAATTGTCAAAATACAAAAAAAAAGTTTTTTCTAGACATATCATCATCATCATCATCATGTCTTTTAACTTTCATCATTGGACATAGACCTTCACCAGGATTCGCTACACTTCTCTATCATGGGTTTTGTGGAGCCAGTACCTTCTGAATTTGTCTAGCTCGTCTCTCCATCTAATATTCTACTGGCCTCGGTTTCGCATGTGATCTTGGGGGATTCATATCATGAGTCGTGATGTCCATCAGTTGTCCGCCATTCTTGCAACATGGCCAGCCCATTGCCATTTGAGATTTTCAATGGATTCTATGATGTCCTTGCCTCTTGTCTCTCCTGTACTGTACTCTGCTGTTTCATGATCTCTCCATGTGAGGTTGAGCATAATTCTTTTAAGTGCACGTTGCATAGTTCTCAATTTGTGGATATGTCTCTTGGTTAGGATCTATAAATGCTTTAATTTTCAGCCCCTAGATCCACTGGGTTGGCCTGTATGTGATATACATACATACATAGCCAGCTAGGCAGACCAGCAAGAAAACAATTTATTTCAACTGTTTTCTAGCATCTAGCTGAAAGTTCTTCCTGTAGGGTAGGTTTTCAGCTAGTGAATGTAATTCTTAGAAAAAAATCAATAGTTGACGATTAGGAAAGAGAAGTGAATTTTGTTGATATTGTTTCGATGTTTGCTCTCAGCAAGTTGAAATCATTTAAGTGGTTGCAATTCAAGTGATGTTGTTTTTTTTTTTTTTCAAACAGAATTTTGAAAGCCAATCTAAATAGAAAGCAAAAATGCAATAAACGTGTCTGACATGAAACTTCCTGCCAGATCAATACTTTTCTTCAGCTGACGGGAGATTTTTGCATTTTGGATTGATCTTCAGTGTTGATATTGAGTTTGTGGTTAAAGTGGATGACAGAGTTACTCTCAAAAGCTTCTTTTGGCTTCATCAAGGTTTTGAACTAATACAAAAATATCATCAATACCCGTACCTCGTATAAATAAATCACCATAGCCCACACATATACTAGAACTAATCATCTACAACAGTTATATGAAATAAAATAGAAGTTCGACTAAAACTATCTAAAAAGTTATTTGATATTATCTAAAAATATGGATCTTTTATCTAAAATCATCTACAGGAAAAAAAGGTCCAAAATGTCGATGGAAATCCTCAGAAATACTTTTCTTTTTTGGGTGGTGCCTAGAGGTGTACTAATAAAAATTTTCAAGGTCATAGCCCCGAAAATAATGTAACCAGGAGCACCTGGAGGTACACACAGACACTCAAAGAGCGAAAAATCAACAGCCCACTTAGTTGGTTGGTCAGTTATTTGGGGGGTGAGGATCTGATATATCTGACATCTATCAAGGGATTAGCTGAATTTTTCTCTGTGGCAGGAAAAAAGCTGCTGGGTATAAACATTCTCTATGGGTGTTTGACATCATCTCCTTTTTTTTCTCAATTGGATAATTTCATTATTATTTGATAAGTTTCAATGAAATTTTGTAAGTAGGCTTTTGGAGAGATTCTACCGAGGAGAGGTGTGATGAGTTATGGCTGAACAAATTGTTTGTTTAGATTTTGTAAGCCTGAAAAAAAAATTGAGAATCTCAGAGTTAACAGTCCTAATTAAGAGCAAATTTCCACTATCTCTCTCTCTCTTATTTTTTTAGTGATTACAGCCCAACAAAAGATGAAAAAAGTTAAATTATTCCTTGACCACCCTTTCCCAAAATTTTATAATTGATCACCCCCAACTCAGAAGACATTGGTCACATTACAGTTTCTACTGAATGACTAACCAGACCTGTTTTTCTTTTATTAATATCATTAATAAATAATTACTTACATGGTGGCAAATATCAATGGCATCAATATATCGCTTGGCTTTCAGGTAGTTAAAGGCCAACTTATAACCTGAAATGAAATAGAGAAATGATAAAGAAATACCAGTTGTACAATCACAAGCGACAAAACCCGCTTTTATTTACTTTCTTCAAATATGTGCAGGCTGACAAAATGAAAATGGGCCAGATACTTAGCAAGAAGAAATGACAATAGGTGGAGTTACCTGATTGGTGCTAATGAAACAGTAAACACAGTAGGAAAAGACTAGACACAAGATGGAAGGAGGAGATAGAAAAGTTTTCCAGAAAGATATGGCAGAAGTCAGCACGATTGCAGTTGTTATGGTAGGATGTAGGAAAGGCCTTTATCCAGCAGTGGACTTATGAAGGGTGATGATGATGATGATGATATATACATATATATATATGAATATATATTATTATCATCAGCTAATATATATGGACATGCCTCAGAGGATTACTTTGAAAAAGGCGATGGATATTTATACTTATATATATATATATATATATACTCACACACACAACACAAATCTATATAAATATGTAAAGAATAAAACAAAAAAAAAATTTCTCCCAAAATACATCAAATACTGTGAAAGCACAAAGGCTAATCTATCTTGAATGTTTGTGGTTGACCTTTGTATCAAGTACGTTTAAGTGCATTAAATCCCAACTTGCCCAAAATAAACAGATCAAATAAAGGAAAATAAAGAGCCTGAAAACTGTTGAATCAAGTGTGACAAAAGGCAATTTTACCTATAACAGGGTTGTTCTTGCTTCCATACTTCCACGCATTCTCATAGTGATTTGCAGCATCTTTATACGACTGTTCCTTCTCCATAATGAAACCAGAATATTCATAGGCTTTGCAGCAACTCTGAAAAAAGCAAAAATGAAGGGACACTTGAAAAGTGTTTGAAAGGAATAGAAAAACAAAGAAAAAGACAATTTAGTGAAATTTGTGATCGGTCCTTGGAACTTGAACCAAATTTTAAATTTAAAGTTAGCTTTACTTGTACAACTACGAATTCCAAAGCAGCAGGAGTCTAAGGGTCTAAAACCTAACAACTAATGTGTGAAAGAAATATTGAAGTCTGTTAATTGGTATGATTCAGTAGCAAGAGTAAAGCACTGAAGGCTGTGAGATTATTAATTCAATTCCTTGATAAATATGGGCATATGGCTGTATGGGTGTAGGTGCATGTGCAAGCAGGCTCAGATAAAACTAATGCGTGGAAAGTAGCATATATTATAAAGTGGCCCCGATTATAAAATACTAGGTGCCCAAAACCTTGGCACCACCATGTAGTAGTATCGAGCCATAACTATCAATGAAATGAAAATCATTCAAGAGCAACAGTTCCATTTATATCAAAAAGGCAGAGTCAACTTATTCGCATAAATTTAATTTCTAGCACTTGTAATAAATTTTAAAGAGAGTATTTTTTAATTGTCTCTGTACATTTAAATATTTTAGCATACTTACAACCAGTTTAGACTGCTTTAGAGTCTCTGCACTTGAAATAGCGGGGGATCAGTTTTCTATAAGCAGAAACGGCCAAAGCCGTAGCTGCCATAATTTTCATAGTTTAACGTACACAAAAGCTGCTCCTCAGTCCAAAAGTCTTTGGTACCCAATTTCAGCTCAATCTGATAATCTATCAGTAATGATGGGGGATCAGTTTTCTAAGCAAGAAAAGCTGAAGCCATAGCTAGCGTAAAAAGGCATTCTATAATATGATGTACACTAAAGTTGCACCTTGGTCCAAAAGTCTACAGTACCAAATTTCAGTTCAATCCAACTGATGGTAATATAACTCCATTGGAAGAAATTGTGAATGGTGCAGACCCTTTTACCAAATAGATTCTGTGAGTAGATCTTCATTTCACTCCAATCAAAAATTGAAAAACAATCATAAATATAGAATATAATATTTTTACTTACATAGTAAAGTAATAAAATGTTTCAATTTGCTAAACAGCCAGACAAATATGTGTGACATTTAAATAAAAGTAGTACATTTCCTAGTTTTATCTTTGTGTAGTGGCTATGACTTCAGTTTCATATACTTTTGTATTTATGCATTGTATATCACATGGATACCACTCTTCCGTCAATCATTGTTGTTAAATATTCATTCCAATTAAAGGTGATAATTAGTTAAATTTTCCAACTTTAAACACCCAGTCACTCATAAAAGATGAGAGCAGTATAATAATATAGAACTAGAAGTGCACAATCATTGAATTGAAAGTGATCGCTTGATAGCATTTAGCGCAAGGTCCTTAGTAAATGTTCCTTTCACAACATACTTAATTCAGCATTGTATGAAAAGGTGAGTGTTAGATCAACAGATCCTATTTCTCCTTAACAGAACAAACAAGACTTTTTTGCAAATAACTGTCAGGATCAGTTCCTACTTCACAGTAAAACATCCACAAATTATTATCAATGTTGACTATTTTTTTAGTTGCCTTTTATCACAACTGGGACCGTGATCCTATGGCAACATTGCCGTAGGATTACAGTCAACATTATTAATAATGTTACAATACTTCATCCAATAATAACAATAAACTGAAATTAAAAATAAATTAAACATTAACCACCAATTCAACTCTGTTTCTAACCCACTCTCAACACGTGCGTCATTATTATTCAATTATCTCAAGAGAAACTCCCTTCAGCAAACATTGACATTGTTTTATATCCAGCCAACGGCATGTCCCCTTGTGAATTCTTAAGGTGCAAGGGGGACAACTGAAAAACAAATGAATAACAGCATGGAAAATGGAATTGGTGAACCAAGTTCAAACACCAGTCAAGGCTGTTTACATGCACTTCACACTAATGCCCTTTAGAAAAGCATAGATTTATCTCTTCTCCCTATAAGCTGTGGGTAAAATAGCACGGTAGACTGGACTCTCCATCTTTGGAAGGCCAATCAGTCTCGAAGGACCGCTCCGATACCAAACCAGGGAGTGGAGCCTTTGTTAGGTGGTTGGATGTCAATTTCAATGTCCTTCTGGCAAGACTTGCACCCAAGCCGATGTCAAACATATCGCACTCTGCTTTCCTTTAGACCACATTAGTGAGGCCAACAGTGGGATTCAGGATCCCAGACACTTTGGCTAGGGTTGCTCCCTGGGAGGGTCACCTCAGTATTGTTCTATTCTCTATCAAGAGAGAATGACATTTTCTGTCAATAATTTTACACAGCAAACAAGAGGCAAAAGTGAATGACTGTAAAAGGTTTTGTAAGAACTTCATCATTCAGTTTTTAAGTGAGCTTGGCTGGTTATCTATATATGTATGCATATGTCATAGGTACAGGCTATGCCAATAGGGCTAGAGGGCTGAAATTTTGAACATTTAGTCCTCATTATGTCTATAAAAAAAAAAGGTCTTTTGTTTTTTGAAAATTCCACACGCATCCCATAGTTTGTTTCGTTGAGATTTTGGGGGGGGGGTTACAATGTAGGTTTATGCAACATTAGACCATCAAATCGTGTCCAGCAGTATTCAAACTTTTTAGTGGTCCCCAACTAACAAAAGGCAAGAGAAGTAATTAATTCATTGATCATCCTTAACACATCATGCTACTAGAAGACATTGGTCACATTGTGGTTTCTATTAATTGATTAACCACTCCTGTTTTTATGAATTTTCAAGAAGAAATCATACAAAGAAACCATCACGGCTGGCAATCTTTCAGTAGAGCAAACTTCAAGAACTAGGGAATCCCATCAGTCCTAAAGAGAAGGATGTACAATGCATCTTCTTAACAAAAAGAAAATTTGCTTTAAATTCAACTATAACCACTGCATCCTCCTGTGGAGCTGAAACATGAAACCTAACCAAAAGATTGGCCCTCTCTCTGAGGACTGTGCAACACGTGCATGAGAGAATTATGCTCAACATTACATGGAGAGATCACAAGACAGCACAGTATGACAGAGAAAAAAAATACGAGTCAGAGATATAAAAACCATTAGAAAATTTAAATGACAATGGGCTGGTCATGTTGCAAGAATGGAAGACAACTGCTGGTCATTATGACAAACAATGTGGTCCTCCAGAGATCATATGCTAAACTGTGGCCAGCAAAATATAAGATGGTGAGACAAACTAGACAAGTTCAGAACAAATAGGCTTATGATAGAGGGGTCTTCTTAATCCTGGGGATGATCTATGTCTAATAATGGATACTAAAAGATTGATGATGATGATGATGATGATGATGATAACGACAACGACGACGAACTTCATTCACATGGATTTTGTTTAATTATTTTCGAGGGCCACTTTACAGTTACATTGAACTAGAAGAAGCAAAGAACTCATGTATCTTGAAATTTCTAAAATGTTTCTTAATTTCAAAAGTACACTCGACAGACTTCATTTCTTTTTTTTATCTTCATCTGATTTTTTTCTGTTGTTTCACCACAATTCAACTCAGGATATCATTCTAAAAGAGTGAACAGAAGCTAAAATTAAGATGAAGGTAAAAACAAAACTAATAAAACAGGTCTGGATAGTCACTTAATAGAAACCGTCATGTGACCAATGTCTTTTGGCAGCAATCTGTGTTAGGGGTGATCAACTGAAAAAATAAGAGGGGTGATCAAAAAAATTAGTTACTATTGTTGGGCAGTGATCACTAAAAAAAAGTCTGAAAGCATGAATGCAACCAGACATAAATCAAGCATAAAGATAAATTGCAAATTGAATACCCCTACTTAAAACCTATTTAGGGGAGGAATTTTAGAAAAATAAAAGAACGCAAAATAAGGAGTAGATATTTTAATTTTCAGCTTTCCAACTTCATTAGTAGGGCCAGTATATTTATACATACATACGTACATAGCAAGCCAGACCAATTTGGAAATGGAAGAAACCTACGTTGACAGTTTTTAATATTCTATTCAATTTCTATTCAACGGACATAAAATACAAAAATCATAGTAAACTCACAAACACAGTCAATAACTGAACAACCTTAGCATCAAAATTTGAAGTCATGAAAAAAAAATTCAATCAAAGAATGAATACAGTTAGAATAAATTCTACTTCTGACTTCATTGGTGTTTTCCATTGGAAAACATCTAAAATAGAGTTAAGAAACAGCGAGAAACATCTAGATTCTGGAAAATCTAGATGTTATTGTTAAAACTGTCAGAATAGGGCCAAAAAAAGGTCAAAATAGTTTTTACAAAAAACATTTTTTTCCGTTTCCAGAAGCGGGCTAGAAAACTCTAAATGCCGATTTTCAAGTCCGTAGACAAAACGGTAGGGCCAGGAGCACTGGAACACACAAACAAACACATGCACATAAATGATTCTAAAGAAACTATAAAAAGAATCGTCAAGTTGACAAAATCTTCTCACCTTGTTGTACTGGAGACATTTTCTCAGGAGTTCATTTGCCAGGTCATATTTACTTGACTGAAAATGATAGAAAAGCAAATCACATATAAAAAGAAAAAGTACTTTTAACTGAGACAAATAAATATTCCACACACATAATAATTGTGCATCTGTGGCCTGTCACATTAAGGGACATAACTGACATTGTAAAATTGAATTTTGACTTTTTGATGACATAATACAAAAACAACTAGAATTCCAAGGGAAATTATGAATCACCACCACCCATATATGCTCATTTTTAACACATGAATTTAGCATAAATATCGTAAATTGAACCCTCCACAGAAAAAGGAGGGGGTAAAAAAATAGAACACATTGAAGAGAGTGTGTTTGCAGAATTTAAAGATTCTTCTCTGAATGGTTAAAGTGAGGCGAAGTATCAATACATAGATAAGTTCAGATATATAATTTTCAGAACACATGAACAATTTACACAAACGTTTGTCATATTCAAATTTTGGGTAAAATTTGCCCAACAGTCTCTTTCCTGACAGAGATCATTTTTACAACATTCAGATGTTTGGCTGTCAGTCATTTTGAATAATACGTTTGATTTTTTCCCAATATATACGTAGGTTCCTGACATGCATGAACGCCAACAATGCTCATCATCTTCAACATTGTCACAACCTTCATAATGTATATATATATATATATATATATATATATATATATATATATATGCAAGATTTCTGTGGCTGGAAGTACAGCCAATATACAATCAAATATCTTTCATGTGATATCGAGCACTACTCATACCCTGAAGATAAGAACAAAGGATTTGAATCTGTTTTTCATGCACTTATACTGGAGAGACTGTCAGATGAAAGTATTTGTGGACAAACAAACCTGGATAGTTGAGTAACCTCTTATCATTTTTACTTTGAAAATTCATACAATCTGCATGTATGAACATGTATGTATGTACATAAGTATTATCATCAGCTGATTTAAAAGCTGAAAAAGTAAACAAAAAAATGATAAAGATATATCCAATAATAAAATTGGTACATAAATAGGTAGATATATAGATAAATATAAATTCTCTATCTCACCCATATATATGCACATATATAATATATATGTGTGTGTGTGTGTGTATGTATACATACAGGCACACATACGCAAATATATATGCACACACACACACACACACACACAAATATATATATATATATATATATATATATATATATATATATATATATATATATATATTTAGACAGCAATTTTTCTCTTATATAAGTTTCATTGAACAGAAATAACCTTTTCTGTTGGTTCAATTCTCTCGAGATTTTAAATATTCTTTGCAGTTGTTTCGAAATAGTGAATAAATTTCCCCAAATTCATGGTGTATTCATCTTTATACACTCCTTTGAGAAGCTATAAAGAAAACCATCCAAAGACTAGAGAAACGTATCAACAGATTGAACCTATAAAAAATGTCAATCCAGTAGAATGAAAATTGTATGCATATATATATATATATATATATATATATATATATATATATACATATATATACACATTTATATATATGTGGATTAAGAAGCTTGAAACTCACTCCCCTAACAGACTTGAAACTAAACTTAACAACCCTAACCACACCAATCTCTAACATCATAATCCTCCCACTCGTAACAACTCCACATCCACAATCAAACCCCCTACATGTATATCCAACATTGGGAACTTCACACAGTCTCACAGACCCCTATGTATAGAAACCTATGTATGCTATTCAATTTGTTCAACTCAGAGCCATCAGACTCTTCAGAACATCCACAATGACCATTAAGGATACAGAATATACATTCCTGTAAAAATATTCGATCACACACAAGGACCCCCTTACTCCACCATCTGAACTATCCCCAACTTACCAAGCACCCACACATATATACATATATATATATATATATATATATATATATACATATATATATATATGTATATATATATATATATACTTACATGCATATACATACATACATACATACACACATATATATATATATATATATATATATATATATATATATATATGTATAGTTTACAGTGATCAAACTGAATGGGTTGAAAAATAAAAATTGGAATATTTTATGTTGAAAATCCATAAGAGGACTATTATTTTTGCTTTAAGAGATTCCCAACTTCTTAGATTCTAGTATTTGATTTCTGATAATAAACCTCATGTTTCATGGAACAACAGCATCAAGTTATACCCCTGAGGATCCTTTTGAATGGTAATCATCCTGATTCTCAGCACTTTGCAGATTAGCCTACAAGATTCACATCCAAGCTGAAGAGAATTCACCCAGTATTTTATACAAAGCGGAAAGTGGAAACAATTTTACAATACATATCAGTGAATATAATTATTTAGCTTTCCATTTTACATTTATTCATGAGTTCAGTAGTTCCTGCATAGATACCAGCAAGGTGATCAAGTATGGCGCAGGACAAAATAACTTTCACAGTCAACTTTTTAATCACCATTACCCACACCAGACCAGTTTAATCCCTGTTGCTGGGTTTATGTTGTTCATGAGTTGTGACATATCTATCTATCTATCTATCCAGACTTTGTCCAGCCCTAATCGTTCATAGTAGATACTCGAAATTTTGCACACTTTCAATGAGTGGGAAAAAAGGCTTTTTTTTGGTTTTTTAAAAATCTTTATTGAAGGGCTGAAGCTACAATGAAAGTTCATGCTAAATTTGCCCCTTGGGCTTATTTTTAAATTTTCATACATTTTAGTGATAGCAGCCCAAAAAATGCAAGAGTAGTAACTTATTAATTGATCATCACATTGAGTGACTAACCAGATCTGTTGTTTCATTTTAAGGTATTTTCATCAAGGTAACTCAATTTTTCCATCACAAGTACATAAATCATGTGGTAAGTTCTGTCTGTTTGAGGGGGGGGGATTTGTACCAATGGTGGCAACAAATCTACTACAGTCATGGAACTTGACAAACAGTAAAATATTAGCTGTACGACTGTTCATCTCAGTATGATGAAGCCAGGAAAAGTGTGAAAGGTTGAAAAATAGAACCCACACCACCTGTTCATAGCAAATTGCTAGCAATAGATTGATTATTATGAGTCATAGTATTCTTGACTGCTCCATGAGCATTTTTTGGAAAGTGTTGTTACTGGGGATGAGCAATAGATCTTTCTTTTCCAGTGCCAAGTACCATCGTCAGTGATTAATTACAATAGACCTTTGCCCTAGCCAAGGCATGACCCTCATCTGAAAAAGATCTTATTGAGTGTTTGGTTTATTTTTAAAACACGGAATGATCGGAACTGGCAATATGAAAAATGTGTGGATGACAAAATTAGGTGCTAGAGAGAAAAATGCTTCTGTCAATTCATACATCTCCTCACTCCTCTCCAGTCTGCCATTGTCCGACAGATGACTCCCAACAGCACGTTCTAGGCTGATCTGCCCAAAATAAATCTTTTTTTCTTTCCTTGTCCATTCAAAATTCCATCCCAATTTAGTTTTTCAATACGTCTGATTAATTAGAGGCCACGCAAACATCCTCTTCAATTAGAGGCTGTAACTACAGCCTGTTACCAACTGACCTTAGCTTTCTAGTTGCATACTATTTCATGAGATTTACAATAAAGAAATTTGCTACCTAAGAAATTTTAGGTTTCCAAATTCAAGAAAAAAAATTTGTTGTTCAAATAAAGTCTGGGCTGAATTAATGCCAAAGGATCAGAGACAGTAGTTCAAGTACACATCCTTTTTTACAAATTGTTACATTTAAAACAAAAAGCAGATTTTAGAGGAGAGGTGTAGAAGAGTATTTAGGCTGCTGGTAATTTTAATGACTAACTCTTGAATTCACAAAAGACAATTTAAATGATAATATCAAGGAGAATATTGATTGATCAAAGTTATCTCCTTTCCAGCCTTAGGTGGATTTTTTCAATCTATTTTCATTCCATCTGACGTAATGAATTTAATAAGATTTTTTTTCCTACATCAAAGAGCTTTGCCATCATTTTAGAGTAATACAGAGCATTTATGAATTTAACTTTTGAATTCATGGACCACTTGAATTTTCAGTGGAGTTGTTTAATGAATAGAATTTAAAATAATGGAACTCTTCTGTGAATTTGAATAGGGAAAAAATGTAATTCACCCAACACGCTAAGGAAGATAATTTTAATAAGAATTTATTTTGCTTTAAACATTCTATTTTGTTTGTATGAATTTAAGAGTTAAAGGTTAAAATAGCTAAGCTCAGTTTGGCACAGGACAGCAATAAAGGAGCATCTAGTCGGAACTGAGATAGAATCATGCCTTTACCTGAATATAAATGTCTGCTAAGAGCAGCCAACTCTTTTCTAAATCTTCCGCATCCTGAAATATAGAAAAGTTTTTAGTTGAAACCTTATCATCAAAAATAAGACATAACATAAATGGGATCTTTTCAATGTGTTTTCTTTGAATCTCATTATTTTCAATGTTGTATAATAAGCCATTATTAAGAATGTGTATTGTTCTTGATGATTTTTCCTTGTAAGATGAATTCTCTGATGAATACTTCTTCATAGAAATTTGAGTAGTTTTGATCACCATTCACATGAAGTGTGGTTCTTACGGAAGTTTGTATTCAATCTAAAATGTTCATCTGATTCTAGGAATAATTAAGGTAATGTCCATAATATCTTTTGAAATGTATGTATGTACTTCTGGTCCAGTCAGGATATAGCTTTTATCAAATATAACTGTAGAATGAATGCAAAAGAAACATAAGCAAGAAAGATATTTTTCCATAGAAATTAGATCATAAACAAAAGAGTATTTGAGAACTTATAAGAACACGTACATCAAAGAACATCAGTAACACAAAAAGATTGATAGTAAATACAATAATGAAATAATGTAATTAAATCAAGTTGATAAAAATGTACACAATGAGAAGTTAGCTTTGTTAGTTAAAAGATGTTGAGAGAAGAGTTTTACATCTACATAATTCACTTTCATTATGCAGATGGGCTAGAGTGCCTTATGACTTTTGCAGTCTGAATTTAAGCACAAAGGACACGGCAAGGTGCAATGAAAAGCTTTCTACTAAAAATGGCTGACTAACTTTGGAATTTATGTTTCTTTTCCATTTCAAATTTTTCTTAGTAAGCTTATTCTAAGAGCTATCTTGTTTTAACTTTGTTGAAAAGATGTGTCTATGTCTGTCCTAAGTTTATTGGGAATTTTATATTTCTAAACTTAAGGGAAATTACATAAAATTAGAAACTTTCATCAAAACTGTCAATATAGGTTTTTTTCTGTTTTCAAGTTGGTCTGGCTGACTGGCTACATATGTGTGTATCATGCACACTGCCTGCATCAATGGAGATAGAGGGCTTTGAACATTTGTTCCTTATCATGTCTAGAAAGAATTTTTTTTTTTGTTTTTGAAAATTAACTCCTATACAGTCTTTTAGTGGAGGGTTCTATTTTCAATGCAGGATTATGCTAAATTGATCCCTCTGTTTGTGACCACCTATTTTCTTCAAAATTCAAACTTTTTTTTAGTAATTACTACCTAACAAAAAGCAACACAAGTAACTTATCCATTGATCATCCTCCTTTCTAAATTTTTATTCGATCACCCCCAATATGGTACGCTGCCAGAAGACATTGGTCAAATGACAGTTTGTATTCAGTGACTAACCAACCCCGTCTTATTTTTATTCAATTCAGACACAGCAAAAAAATTAATAACTGAAGTAATGAATGTCTCCATTTGTTTGTCGTCTCAATAGTCTAGGAAGGGGTTCGGCTAACTTTTTGGGGAGTCAGCCAGATTGATAATGTTTCTAGGATTTGTGGACCAAGAAAAACTCAAATTAAAACCATTATAGTTGATACTTGAACAACCATAGCATCAAAATCTGAAGTCATGTGAAAAGATTGCACTAAAAAATATGGTCAGAACAAATACTATTTATGACATCACTGACAGTGATGTCATTAATAAACCTTTCAGAATGAGGCTCAAAAAAGGTCACAACTGCTTTTTTTACAAAAACAGATTTAAAACATTTTTAGAGAGGTCTAGTGAAGTACTGATGTCAATTTTCAAGAATCAATAGCAATGAAAAATGAAATAATATACCCAGTACTCATGGGCAACCACTGTAAGGGGGAAGGTCATTTTGCTCCCCCCCCCCAATCAGACCTTTTCACTGACAGCAAAGGTTTTGAACATCTGAACCTTATAGTCAATAAAGAATGAATAGACTGTATCATCTTTTGCAGGTGCACACTGCATTGTGTCACCCCAGGGCCAAGTCATGTCTCTCCATCAATGAACAAGTGCACCTGACATCAGAATCATTCAGTGGGTCACACTTGTTGACACTACAAATGGTGGGCTGAATACCTATTGAGTGACATGGTTGACACTAAAATATATTCCAAATATACTTAGTTAAACCGTATACAAAGGCAACTAAAGGCCATACAACGACTCCAAAAAACATACCAATAAAACATCATTGTTTGATTATTAATGCAATAAAGAAGTGAGAAGCCATTAACTTGGTCTTTATCAGAATGTTAAGAAGAGTGAAACTCAACCAGGATGAGTTGACTCCTCATGCACTGGAGAGAGTAAAACATTGAAGAGAAAAGTGAAACCAAACATGGATCAGTTGCATCTTGAAGCAATTAAGATAGAAAAACATTGAAGAGAAAAGTGGAGCTCAGGAAGAAACTGAATCAGGATCAGTTGCTTCCAGATGTGCTGGACACAGAAGAACATTGAAAAGATAAGTGAAACTCAACTATGATCAGTCGACTCCTCATGCACTAGAGACAGTGGAGCATTGAAAAGAAATGTTAAATTTAACCAGGATAAGATAAAAAGAAAAGTTGCTCCCTGATGCACTGAAGACTGTTGAACATAAGAAAAAAAAAGTAAAACTGAACCAAGATCAGTTGACTCCTGATACATTAAAGACAATGGAGCATTGAAAAGGAAAGTTGCTTCCTGATGAACTGAACATGGTAAAAATTGAAAAGAAAAGTAGAATTGAACCAGGATCAGTTGCTTCCTAATGCACTCAGGACAGTAAAATATTGAAAAGAAAGGTGAAACTCAACTACACTCAGTTGACTCCTGATGCACTGGGGACAGAAAAACATTGAAGAGAAAAGTAGAAATGAACCAGGATCAGTTGACTCCTAATGAGCTCAGGACAGTAAAACATTGAAAAGAAAGGTGAAACTCAGCTACACTCAGTTGACTCCTGATGCACTGGGGACAGAAAAACATTGAAGAGAAAATTAGAATTGAACCAGGATCAGTTGAATCCTAATGAGCTCAGGACAGTAAAACATTGAAAAGAAAGGTGTAACTCAACTACACTCAGTTGACTCATGATGCACTGGGGACAGAAAAACATTGAAGAGAGAAGTAGAATTGAACCAGGATCAGATGACTCCTAATGAGCTCAGGACAGTAAAATATTGAAAAGAAAGGTGAAACTCAACTACACTCAGTTGACTCATGATGCACTGAGGACAGAAAAACATTGAAGAGAAAAGTAGAAATGAACCAGGATCAGTTGAATCCTAATGAGCTCAGGATAGTAAAACATTGAAAAGAAAGGTGTAACTCAACTACACTCAGTTGACTCATGATGCACTGGGGACAGAAAAACATTGAAGAGAAAAGTAGAATTGAACCAGGATCAGTTGACTCCTAATGCGCTCAGGACAGTAAAATATTGAAAAGAAAGGTGAAACTCAACTACACTCAGTTGACTCCTGATGCACTGGGGACAGAAAAACATTGAAGAGAAAAGTAGAAATGAACCAGGATCAGTTGAATCCTAATGAGCTTAGGACAGTAAAATATTGAAAAGAAAGGTGAAACTCAGCTACACTCAGTTGACTCATGATGCACTGGGGACAGAAAAACATTGAAGAGAGAAGTAGAATTGAACCAGGATCAGTTGAATCCTAATGAGCTCAGGACAGTAAAATATTGAAAAGAAAGGTGAAACTCAACTACACTCAGTTGACTCCTGATGCACTGGGGACAGAAAAACATTGAAGAGAGAAGTAGAATTGAACCAGGATCAGTTGAATCCTAATGAGCTCAGGACAGTAAAATATTGAAAAGAAAGGTGAAACTCAGCTACACTCAGTTGACTCCTGATGCACTGGGGACAGAAAAACATTGAAGAGAAAAGTAGAAATGAACCAGGATCAGTTGACTCCTAATGAGCTCAGGACAGTAAAATATTGAAAAGAAAGGTGAAACTCAACTACACTCAGTTGACTCCTGATGCACTGGGGACAGAAAAACATTGAAGAGAGAAGTAGAATTGAACCAGGATCAGTTGAATCCTAATGAGCTCAGGACAGTAAAATATTGAAAAGAAAGGTGAAACTCAGCTACACTCAGTTGACTCCTGATGCACTGGGGACAGAAAAACATTGAAGAGAAAAGTAGAATTGAACTAGGATCAGTTGACTCCTAATACACTGGTGACAGTTGAGCATCGATAAGAAAAGCAAATGTACAGTATTTCATTTTCATTCCATTTATCTAATGATTACTAAACATTAAAAGCACTATCAAATGAAAAAAAATGTCTGATGAGCCATTCAATAGAAATCATCACATGACCAACATCTTTCAGCAGCATGCTGCATTGAGGTGATCAATTGAAAAATTGGGAAAAGGGGCAATCAGTGGATAAGTTACTTCTCTCGTCTTTTTTGGGGCAATGATCATTAAAAAGTTTGAATTCACAAAAAATATGCATGAATGTTGTTAGATATGAAAGGACCAATGTTGCATAAAATTACATTGCAAATTGACTACCCTCCCCATACACTAAAAACCTGAATTTTCAAAAAACAAAAAAAACTTTTTTTTATCACAGTAAGGAGTATATGTTAAAATTTTCAGCCCTTCATTCATGCAGCCTTTGCACAAATAGCTAGCCAGACCATCTTAAAAACTGCCGACAGTTTTGGTGAACGGTTTCTAACAATGATTGAATCAAGAAAAATGCATCAAGAATTGAAAAGTTCGAGGCAGAGGGTAGATAACACTGAAAAAAAAATTCCGTAGAAACCAAAGATTAATACAGCTGCCATTTTGGATGCAATTTTATTTTTCACCTGCTTCAAGAGCCACAGTGATATGAAAAAATTTGGAAGACAAAGGGAGATATGTTTTTTTGGTTTTCTTTATATTACATAACACAGACAGAATATCTTCTTTACAAGACATTATTAAAACAGAATTTTTTTTCTAAAAGAAAGGAGAAACGAAAAGCCACAAACCAATGTGAAGATATTTCTCAGCTATCTCAACACAGATTGGATTTAAAAATCAATTTCTATCCATCAAACACTTCATGTTATGATTACCAGAAGAATCGGTACACATGACGCTTTATATAAAGCCGTTATCTTCACATAAGCATCATGGAAATGATTGAGTGGAATTGAATGTCAAGCAAACATTTTTGAGAGATAAACTAAGAAGCCCTTACAGAGAGCATACTTCAGCCACTGACTCTCAAATTTAAATAAGAATCAGTTCATGCATAGCAACGATGCAGGGGAGGTCACCCTAAAAAATACCTGGATCTGCCCTAAAATTGAATCAATTCTTCCTTAGCCTTCCATGGCCTACCCTTAAACAAAATTTCAAAGGAATACATTGAGAACATTTAGAGACATGATGTGAATGACCCAGGAGAGATCAATGTGAAAAAAATTCATGGATCCACCCCAAAATTCAACCAATTCTCATGTAGCGCATTACCCACCATCCAATAAAATCTCATTGAAATTCATTGAGGACTGATGGAAATATTGTGTGGTGTGGACATAGGGCTGTAATGCATTCCGATTAACTCTCAAGTTCATTCTGAAGAATTCAAAAATTATTCAAGGGAGGGAATTTCTGACTCGTTTAAGTTATCTCCCTTACGTTTCTTTGGTAATTTGAAAAAAAAATTTTTCAATGCTGTTGACAAAAAAAGTTCCAATTCTTTAATCCTATTCAATGGAAAGTGCTACAACATTTTCAAATAGAGAATAAATCAAAGAGTTAAATTAAAAAGCATCAAAAGAAAAATATTCATTACTTCCAGAGTCCAGTTTGATTTGGAAACTCGCTTCAGTTGATTTCTGGCCTTTGGTGTCTGTTTCTGAACCATATAAGCTGTGGCCATTCCATACAGAGCACCAACGTTTTCTTTCTGAAATCAAAAAAGAAGAAAACAAAGGAAAAAAAATCATTTACTTAGCAGTGACTTTCTAATCAACAAAAATAATTCAGACATAAAAATCCAGTCTGGTTAGTCACTCAATAGGAACTGAGTTACTTCCCTTGACTTTTGTTGGACACTAATCATTGAAATTTTTTTCAAAAAACATCAACACTGGCAGACACATATAAGGTAACCATTTTACCATTAACTAAGACATAAATTGACCCCAACTCCCAAAAAAATATTTTGGAAGGGAATTTTTCTCTGGACATAATGAAGAGTAAATGCTTAAATTTTCAGCCCTCTAACAAGAGGAGAGAGAAGTAACCGATTCATTGATCACATCATTTTCCAATTTTTAATTGATCACCCCAAAACATGCAAAAAAAAACATAGTTTCTATCAAATGACTACCCAGACCAGTACATTCCCTCTTTTATTCTTTCAGATTTCTGTTCAATCTCAGTGAAATCAATATCACTCAATAAGCTCTATGTCTCAAAAAGTTTTAGACACTCAATCTCTATATCCATCTCCTACATTATTGCAATGACACCAACATTAGGTTTCAGGTGCAACATCGCAGCCTGGAATGGGTTATAATTCTTTGGGGTCTACATCAGGGGCAAAGTTTATGCAACAAAGTCAAGAGCCCCCTATGAATTCTAGGCAAGAATCAGAGAGTTGTGCAAACATTGAACTTGAAATGCTTGCTGATGTCAGGAATGCCCATGATAATTGCTGGCTTGACAGAAAGGCCATGTAGAAGTAATCTTTATTTCAAACAAATTTCTCAAATATTCTACTTCACGAACACCGATTTTCAGAGGTTTTTATTCGTTTATTTTGAAGAAAAAAAACATATATTTTGTGACTCTATTTCTGACTATGTATTAGAAACTGTCATCAAAACTATCAACATAGTTTTCTTCAGTTTTCAAACTGGTTTGGCTGGCTATGTTTGTATGTATGTATGTATGTATGTATTTATCACAAGTACAGACCGCACCATTGGAGCTAGAGGACTGAAAATTTCAATATTTACTCCTTATCATACTTGCAAAAAAAAATTTTCTTTGATTTTTTAAAACTCCCCACTAAATAGGTTAGTTGTTGTGCGGTAGAGGGGGTTCTAGTTCCACTATATGTTCATGACAAATCCCTTAGTTCAGAGTCTGGCAGCATTTACGTTTGGTTTTTGAAGATTCAAACTCTTTTTTAGAGATCACTGTCCAACAAAAGGCGAGCGAAGTAACTTGTTTATTGATCAGCCTTTTCTCCAATTTTTCCAATTGATCACCCCCAACAAGGGAAGCTGCCAAAACTGATGGTCAAGTTTCTATTGAGTTACAAACCAGACTGGTTTTATCGTCCTACAAATCTACTGACACAACTCTCACAAGCTTAGGTTAACAGATGTTCTTCCCTTCGATCCAATTAAATTTGAAGCAACCTAGCAGCATTTGAGAAATATTTTCAAATTGAATCAGTTTCAAAATCACACATAAACTCAGCAAACCAATCAACTTCGTTCTTCATGACAATCGTGCAGACAGAATGCCAAGCGTAGATTTGAATCTCCAAATGATCAACAACCTGAGAAATTCAGACAAGGAATAAGAAAAAAAATTCAAAATGGCTTTCAGACGCAGGTGCCGTCTCACAAGTGGTGAATGCATGAGAGAACAAAAAAAAAAAAAAAACTTTGAAACAATGTTTGTCAAAAGAATTTTTCATAGTCACTCAAGAGATATTTCCTTCTTAGATTCTACGCTTTAACAGTCAACAAATAAAAAGTAACAAAAAAATAACAGATCTGTTTGGTCATTCAATAGAAACTTTCATGTATTCAACATAGGGGTGATGAATGAAAAAATTTGAAAAAGTTATTACCAAACCAATGAATAAGTTATTCTTCAAGCCTTCTGTTGGGCGGAGATCACTAAAAAGGTCAGAATTCTTTTCAAAAAAACAGTGTGAAGGCTGCTAGGCATAAACTAAGTGACCAGTTCAACTTCTGTTCTAAACTGAACCTCCCACTAAGAATGTTTTTTTCCTAAACATATGGAGTAAATATTTAAATCTTCAACCCCAGTTCCATTGGTGCAACCTGTGCAAATGCCCCACACAGCCAGCTAGCCTAATCCATTTAAAAACTGGAGAAACCTGTGTTGACAGTTATGGTAGACAGTTTCTAGGACTCTAAATCACCGTCAGTCTGTCATATGTCTGGAAAAATACAGCTTATCGTTTGAGAAAAAACAAAATCATGAATAAGAACTGACACAAATCTTTCACTTCTGATTTTGTCATGTGAGGAAAAAAAAGCTAAGTTCTATCTTTTCTTTTTTCTTTTTACTATTGTCCTGTGGTTTCTGCAAGCAAGCAGGAAGCTAATCTAGCTAATCCAACACAAGTCGCACAGATCTCTGCATTCTTTATTTAGGAGTCAGAGCCATTAAAGTGTAGGCATTTCACAGCGGAACAACAACACGATTTGCAAGGTGGAAAATATGAAGGTGTCGGAGCCTGACAGGAGATGTGGATGACACAACCAGATTCCGGAAGATTATTGGAGAGAAAACAGAAAATGGATTGCTCCCGACTGCGATTTTGAACATACAGGTGTTCGGAAGCGATTCGGTCCAACTGTGATAATGATGTTTACAGCAAGCATCAAACTGGATCGGTGATTCTAAAAGACCTGCATTCATTGTCAGTTTAGTTGGTACCACGATTTATCAAAGCAAACATATCATACAATAGGAACAGAAAAATATCTATGACAGAGTAAAAAAACAAACAAATATAGCAGGTCAGATTAGTCACTCAATAGAAACCGTCACATGACCAATGTCTTTTGGCAGAATGCTGGTTTGCGAGAGATCAGTCAAGAAATCGGAAAAAGGGGTGATCAATAAATAAGTTACTTCTCCCACAGGCCAAGATCACTAAAAGAGTCTGAATCTTCAGACACAAACCGAAGGGATCAATTTCGCAAAAACTTACATTGCAAACTGGAACCCTCCCACTAAAAAACTATTATTAAAAAAACGTTTTTTCCTGGACAGAAGAAAATATTGAAATTTTTAGCCCTCTAGCTCCAACTCTTGTGGCCTGTACACATGAAACGTACAGAGCCAGCCATCTAGCTAGACCAACTTGAATACTAAGAGAAACCTATGCTGACAGTTTTAATTGACAGTTTCTAAATTACCCAAAAAGAAAAAAGTTGGGAGGGAGGGGATGACGTACCTGGATGGATGCAATTTCCATAAAACTCGTCAATGCCTTTTCAACATTGGCTTTCGTCTTCGATGCAACCAGCACCATATTTTCCATCAGCTGCAAACGGATATTTCCATTGCGAGGTTTCACTTCCTGCCAAAATGAAAAAAAAAAAAGAAGACTTAACGCACACACAGAAGAAATATGATATCAGTAATAATAAAAATATTGCTGATATTCTTTTTTATCTCTCTCTACCAAGATGGATGGAGGTACGTTCGTTTTCAACCTCTATTGATAGCTGCTCGGAAATCTCGTCAAGTTATCTTTAAATTTCCATCACATCTAGGAAGTGGTTGGCATCAATTGCGCCTGAACAAAAGTCTACAGATTTTACAAAGATCAGAAACAGGTCTGGTTAGTCACTCAATAAAAACGGTTCGGGGTAATCAATTAGAAAATTGAAAAAAGGGTAATAAATGAATCAGATACTACTCTCACATTTTGTAGGGCAGCGATCATTAAAAACAAGTCTGAATTTTCAAAATACAAGTAGACACAAACCAGGCAATCAATTTATCATGTATTGCAAAGTGAATCCCCCACTGAAAATCTATATGTTTTTTTTTTTTAAATTTGTTTTTTGACATAAGAAGAAGTAAATGTTGAAATTTTCAGCCCTCTGGCTCAACTGTACGTGTGATACATACATAGTCAGCCAGCCAGCCGGACCAACTTGATAATCAAAGAAACCTACATTGACAGTTTTGGTTGATGCACCAGAACTAATTATCTCAGTGAAATGGATCTTTTATCTAAAATTATCCAGGTGAAATGGATCTTTTATCTAAAATTATCTTAAAAAATCACCAGCACAAGATTTTGGCATTGTTGGTCAAAAATGACCATAGAGATCCCAAAATGCACTTTTTGGAAAAAATAAGATGGTGCCTAATTGTGTAATCATGCAAATTTTCAAGGTTGCAGCTGCAAAAATGTGACCCTGTGCACTCAGAGAGACACACACGCACACAGATAGACAAGGACACATTTAGAGAGAAAGTTTTCTCAGTTTGAGGTTCAATCTTTCCATGTTTCAGCTTCATAGGAGACTATTGGGAAGTAGAATTGGTGGTAGACTCTTCTTTTTAGAACTAGTGGGATTTTCTAGTTCCTAACGGTTGAGCTTGCTCTACCAAAAGCTTGCTAACCTAGAGTGAGTCTGTACTTGATTCCTTCTTTTTTTGGAGATTTCATGAAGATTTGTTGTCCTAGGTAGATATTATAATGGTCTTCTTTTTTCAACTCTTGATTTTAATTGTTACATCGTTGTCTTTAATATGTTTGTTGCACATGACATTTGTTTTACAGATGTTCATGTGAAGGCCAACTTTCTTTTTTTTCATTTCATTTGTCTAGCATTATTTGGACACCATGAAGGTTCTCAGCAAAAAGGATGATGTTGCCAAAAAAATCTGAGATTACTTATGTATCAGCCATCTATTCTGATCCCTTTATTTTCCCACTCAAGGTTTCAGGAAATCATCTCAAGACAGACAGTGAAGAGTTTGGGTGAGCTGGTATCACCTTATCATATTCTTTTTCAAGTTGAAAACGCTCAGAATCTTCACGTAGACTGACGAAGGAACTGCTGTGTCTTTAGACACATTGGTTGGTTTTCATCTAGCGTTTTGGGGATTCAGTTGGTGAACAGTTTGTAAATGTAGTTTAGTAGGCTTATTGGCCTGTACTTGTTGATGTCTTTCTGATTACCCTTTTTATACAACAGCATTATGATTGCAGTGTTTTAATCTTCTGGGACATTATCTTGTTTGAGGCATGTCAAATAGAACGGGTAGTTCCCTAGATATGACTTTATCAGCTTTTTTTGAGTAGGTTGATGGTGTTGTCAAGGCATCCAATCATGTTTTTTTTTCCACAAATTACCAATGTTTACAATGTTTATTCCTACAACAGTCTGGCAGAATATTTATTTTAGATTAATACCAAATTTTATCAATTCACATGTATATTTTTCTTTCCTTAGTGAAATTAGGAGGTGCCTTTTGTAATTTCAGCAAATAATACCTTTCAAATTACTGTGTAATCATAATGACACAGACATAGCTTCAGGTATACTAATATTAAGGCAGCAGGCATTTAATAATTAAATAATGTAGTCATGGATATCCTGTTTGTAAACATTTTTTTCTCATTTTCAAGCAAGTTAACATTGTTCAATGTTTACCATAGCAAGTACAATAATTAAGTTCTAATATGAATTCTATTCAAGAGCAAGAATGATATGAAACATAAGAAAAACAGGATTGGTTAGTCACTCTAAACGCCATCACATGACCAATGTCTTTTGGCAGCATGCCCTGATGGAGATGATCAATTGAAAAAAAAGGTGATCAATGAATGAATTACTTCTTTGATATTTTGTTTGGTTGTGATCCCTGAAAATGTGAGAACCAATTTGGCACAAATTTACATTATAAATTGAGCCGCTGACTAGGAGTGGAATTTTTTTTAAAAATCAAAGAAAAACTTTTTTTTCTAGACATAATAAGGAGTAAATGTTGAAATTTTCAGCCCTCTAGCAGTTTGTATACATGGTACATTCATACATGGTCACCCAACCAGACTCAATTGAAAACAGGAGAAACCTATTTTGATAATCTTGGGGATAGTTTTGATAGACAGTTCTTAATATCTAAAGTAACCACCAAATGCCAGACTTGGAAGTGTTATCAAGTTATTCATCAAAGAAATGAAAAAAAACAGAAAATCCATGGTGTTTTACCTTCAATAGTTTTTCTGCTGTCCTCAAGGCAACTTGTTCATTATCCAGTTTCATTTTGTCCATGCTAAAAACACAATTAAAAAAAAATGAAGGTAGCAGTCTAGAAGGTGAGTAACCAAAAAATGTGATAATTTTTTTTACCAACAAAGAATTCAATCATGTCAGTCCATTTAACCCACACAATCTCTCTAAAAGTTCTCAATGAATGTCAATAATATTTAGTGGAAGGTTGGACCCTGGGCTCAGGAAGAATTGACAAAATTCAGTGGTGGATCCAGGAATTTTTACAGTTGTTATGATGAAATTTTGTAGAAGGATGCACAATGAAATTTTACACCATTCTTCAAAATTTTTTGGGAATTGGTAGAGAACTTTTATGGATTTTGAGTGGAAAGTCATGAGTATATACATAGATAAAGAAATATCCCACCAAAAAAAAAATTCCTGGATCCACCCCAATGTTCAACCAATTTTCCCTTACACTTCCAGAAAATTTAATTGAAATTCATTGGGAACTTTTGCGGATATTCTGTGATCATTTTGTAAGGAGTGTAACAGTAAACATTTCATGAATCAGCTCCATAACCCCATTTTCCATAGCCCAATGTCCTTCCTTCCACAAAATATCAATGAAATTCATTGGGAACTTTGGGAGATATTGCATGGTGCAGGCATATGGCTACAATGCAGGGGAGATAACTAAACATGGATCCACAAAAAAATTTAAATTCCCCTCTCATGGCCCATTGCTCAACCTTCCACAAAATTTCATTGGAATTCATAGAGACCTTTTGATGATATCAGGTGGACAAAAAGAAAATGATGGACAGGCTTGAGCAATACTAACATTCCAAAAGAAATCACAGCCTCCAATGCTTTTTTACCTCATAGAAGTGGTGGTGATAAAATTAGGTTACCTAGCTGGAAATATTAGCAGTACAGTTTGAATCAAAAATTTATTATTCAATAAAAAACAACCCAGATTTGCTTAGTTACCCAAAAGGGTGATCAATTGCATAAGTTATTTAAGAGGAGGAGGAGGAGGATCATCATCATCATCATCATCATCATCATAATAATAATAATAATTTTTAAAAAAATAATGATAATAAAAACTTTTAAAAACAACCATGAATGCTGCCAGACACAAGCAAAGGGAACAATTTAGCATAAACTTTCATTGTAAATTGAACCCCCCCATTAAAACCTATTTGGGAGGGGACTTCAAAAAAAAAAAAAAAGTTAATTTTTTCATTGACAGGAATGTGTTAGCAAATTTTCAAGTTTCTAATGTGAATGGTCAGGGCTGGGTCTAAGAGATCCAAAGATAGATATAAATCTCAGAACACATGAATCACCCAAATCAAGCAACAGTTATTTAATCAGTCTGTTGTGGATAGCAGTGATTAATATATACCTCCTCCTCCAACTTTACTGGCCGAGGTAAATGACCTGAGAATGATATGAATCAGATCCAATGCATGAGAATCTAGAGAAATGAACCAAGTGCCACAGAACAAAGAGAAAAAACTAATGTGGTCAAAGAATGAAGAGTAGAAAGCAGGCAGTAAAAACAGGAATTCATCAAAGCAAGAGACGCACACAATTGCTGAAGGCAACTTTCATGAAAAAAACAAAAACAAGAAAAATTATCAAGCCAGACTTTGACGCGTTGCCGCAAGTCCCAATATCAAAAACATGAATTTTCTCAAACGTTTTCCTTTCCTGCCTTTAAAAGTCTGCAGACTATTTTTATTGTTCTAAAGTGAAAGAATCATATTTCTTAGACATCAAAGTTTCAAGAGTTAAAATCCTGAAAAGTAATTTCCGGTAACAATCAATATCTTTATTTCTTAAGATCGTGAGAGAACCATCCTCGCAGAATATCAGTATTTCTGCCTCTCTCATATATCATATATAAGAGCCATGTCTGTCACACTTATAGTATCAGAAGCAGCTATCAGCCTCTCGCCCTCCCTAACCTCATATTAACTAACTTTTTCTCCTCTCTCTATCCCTACGCTCTCATTAAACTAGCTTTTTTTTCTCCCCATTAACTTCCTACCCTTGTTAAACTACCTGATTTTCTTCCCTCTCCTCTCCCTTGCGACCCTCTTATTAAACTACCTAACATCCTTTTCTCTCCTATTCCTTCCGACCATGTTTGTCACATTCATAATATCAGTAGCAGCCATCAGCTGAGCCATGTGTGGTACAATTATGATAACTATCAGCAAAGCTGAGGGTCATGGACTAGTTTTCCTCATCAAATAATAAGTAGTAGTTTTCTGGTTCTTCTTCCCAGAGGGAAAAAGTCCCACTGGAGAAATCTAGAAGAAAGTTCCGCCCAACTGCACCCGCACTGACCAACAAAGAAAAGCCAACATTTTCCGAAGCTTCCACAAATTCTTCGGAGGTGTAGGTGAGTGAGGAGGGGAATCATTTTGAAAATCCCTCCACTTAAGTTCCAATGGAAGGGGGCTTCCATGAGCTTCATAAATAGTAGATCACCAACTACATTTCCACTGACAAATCTACTAAATGTTGGAGCCCTTCCCCCCCAAGAAGCCGATCTGCCTCCAACCTCCACCACATGGTTCCTGGCACCCAAATCCCTAGCTACCTCTCTCAACATAATTTTCTCTTCCCTTAAATACAGTGTACAGAAGATTGATGCAGCATATCCTGAAAATGTCTAGTGAAGGTCTACATTTCTCAACATTACTGTCGTGGTTCAGTCATGAATAAAAAGAACTGACAAGTGGAGACCGATAAGTACAAACATTGTCTACCAGACAATTTTAAAACATAAAGAATGAAATTAGCTCAGAAAAATATACAGCATTGTATGAATGAGATGGTCTTATCCATATCATCATTAAAATGTCATCTCCTTTCAGTTAATCGAACGTTGACTTTTTATTTATATATTTTCAACTTTTAAAACTTCAAAAAGTAATAAAGGAATAGAAACATTTCCAAACAAAGTATGCTGAAATACAAAGAGAATAAATGAGTAAAGATAAAAAAAATCATCCAAAAGGTAAGTACTGCGTAGACAATAAAGTCGTGAATATTTTTGAAAAATGGTGCACAAAGGAAATTGATGTGCAAACAGAAGATTAGTTGCCTCAGATAAAAAATAAGAAACATTGATGTTTTACTTAATGGAATAATAAACCGAACAAAGTAGTTCAAAGTATAGAATAAAACTAAAAGTGTCACTTGGTAAGATAGAATTGAATCCTACTCATAGTAAAACAACTGTTTTATAAGCCACGTGAGATGGATTGGTGCAAAATAATCTTGAAAGTTTCAAGTTTACATCTGCATTCAGTATGAAACATACTTTTGTCGGAAAGGAAAAATTTACATTGCATAAGATTTTTGTGGGAAAGGTAACTCACTTTGTTTGTCCTTCAACTGATTCGAACACTTCTCCTCCAATGGTTTCGCTATCAGGGTTCAAACAAATTTCTACCATGTTGAAGATAGCTCTGTTACCCCAGAGAGCATCCTTCCGAGCCATGTTGAAACACTTCAGAGCAGCAGTGGAACGGCCGGTGTACCTGCAAATGATAAAGATATTTCATCATTCTGAAGAGGCTGAAATCAAAACACAGGTCTGGTTAGTCAATCAATTGAAACTATCATGTGACCAATGTTTTTCGGCAGCATGCTAGGCTGGACCGAAAATTGGAAACTGGGATGATCAATGAATAAGTTACTTCTCTTTCCTTTTGATGAGCAGTGATCAATAAAAAAAGTCAGAATTTTCACAAGAATGAATGCTGCTGGAGACAAAATAAGGGACCCATTTAGCATAAACTTACATTGCAAATCAAACCCCCACTAAAAAACTTTTTTAAAAAAGAACAGAAACTCTCTTTCTCTAGACATAATACTGAGCGAATGTTTTAATTCAGCTCACCATTTCTATTGGTGCAACCTGTATGTGTGATACATAGATAGCCAGCCAGACCCACTTAAAAGCTGGCGAAATTAATGTTGACAGTTTTACTTGATGATTTATACCATCAATGGAATTATCAAAGGTCAATTGAAACAAAAATAATCACTTTTATCCAAATGATGAACATTTGATGACTCAAACATGTAAGTTATTATATTCTTTTTTTTTTTTCTTTATATATACTCTCATA
Organism: Thysanoteuthis rhombus; assembly: GCA_963457665.1. Lineage (NCBI taxonomy): Eukaryota > Metazoa > Mollusca > Cephalopoda > Oegopsida > Thysanoteuthidae > Thysanoteuthis > Thysanoteuthis major. The sequence continues at coordinate 5,563,691 of OY735226.1, read as the reverse complement.
TGGCTGACAAATCAATCAAAGTGTTCAGCTGTACAAAAAAAAAAACAGTAAGTATATTTGACTTATGACCCTTTACAAAAGTCAACTGTGACGTGACGGCTGACTATTTCCATCATCATCAGCCTTAATCTTCACTAGAGCAAACAGTAAGCCCGTAATTATCAGTTTTTCTTATAATATATTATCACAACTAAAATAATTAAGCAAATTTGAATATATTTTTATTCTAAAATATTCATTTTTCATTTTGTAGCCAATTTATCATATATTACTCAAATTTATTTCCGCCCGTTGGTAGTCCTGGGAGCGTAAATAAATGTTAATTTACACCTATCGTATTCAATCCGCAATAGGAATCATACTTAAAGAAACATTTGTATTTGTATTAAAATAAATTACTTTGTATCAAATTTTATACAAAATTATTGCTTTGAATTTATTGTTCATATTCAGTAATATAACAGTGTTTGCTTTTCTTGATTGGTTTCCAGACATTGTAAAACAAGAACATTAATCGGGCATTTGTGGTCCCATTTTATGAAATGGTCCCATTTGAAAAGATTTTTCACAACTGATTTAAGACATTCCTCTCCTCAGGGAATTTGTCAGTTTTGAAAAAAGTTGATTTTGAGTCCAAGGAAAGATCAACATCAGGAATGTTATCTGAATCACCCTGAAAAAACATTGCCATGTTGTGGTCAGCTGTGACATCAATTACTACTGAATTAGATATTGATTTTTATAGATTCACACCACAGAAATCAATTGGCTCTAAAATAATCAAGGGTCCAAAACAAGGTTTTTAGGTAACATAGAAATAGAATGTAGAGTAAAATATATATGATGAAATTTGTTTCAGCTGACCTTCAAAGCATAAGTATAAGTATATATTTTTATGCATATATATATATATATATATATATATATATATATATATATATACAAGTTGGTTGGCAGGCTTTCAAAGGTCTGTCCCATGAACACATACTTGAAAAGAGAAGTCGTATTCAAACGTACATTCCTAAAGCTGTTTCATTCTTTTTAATGAACTCTGTATTTTTAGTCAAACTATATTGAAAAAACATACCCACTGTTAAACCTGTATAAGATTTGACAAAGGGGAAAAATGTCTATGTCTTGCCAGACGTCATGAGACTTCCAATTCATGAGATAACATGGTTGGAGAATTAAACGTACAGTGGTTTTAAATCTATGCAGTCCAAAACAAGCACAAATTCCCATGGTTGGCATCCTTATTTAATCCAGACTGCCAACTTTATTGAATACATGACGTTGCATTTAAAACATTTCTTAGTTTTCCTTATTTATCTTTGGTTAGTGAACAATAAGATTCAGTATCAAAAAATAAAGTATGTCTCATTTTTGCAGCAGCCCCACATGAATCCATATTTTGTAGCTATAAATATCTCAACATGCTGCTAGCTGTTTCTTTAGTCATATATGATCATTGCCAGAAGCAGTCACCACAGGTTTTTACAGTTTTTAAGTTGGTCAGGCTGACTAGCTGGCTGGCTGGCTATGTATCCTGCATAGAAGTTGCACCAATGGAGCTACAAGGCTGAAAGTTTAGAAATTTAATCCTTATTATGTCTAGTAAAAACTTTCCTTTTTTCTTTTTAATTCCTCCCCGAAATAAGATTCAAGTATACGGGCATGGGGGCATTTACAATGTCAGTATATGATGAAGCAATCTCTTAGTTTTCTAGTGATCATTGCCCAAACTAAAGACAAGAGAAATAACTTGTTCATTGATCACTCCCTACACAGCCTGCTGCCAAAAAACGTTGATCACGTGACAGTTCCTATCATTTGACTAACCAGACTAGTTTCTTTTTCTATTTGCCTTGACATAAAGATATTTTCTAATCTTGTACACCATCAAGAACTTATGCTAACAACTGGTATTATTAAACATTTCTGAATGAGATAAATACTCCCTGCCAGCACAGCAGGGGATAGCCCAATACTCCCAATGGTTTGCACAATGAAAGTTATACTAGCAATTTCTGTTGGGTCCTCAGTCCCAAAAGGCCCAGCCACATCACTCGCTTTGGGTGGGGGTGATGTACTCCAACAGCAACTACCCAAACACAACACCAGGAAAATGCAATAAAATCAGAGAAGACAAAAGAAGGTGTACGACAGCAATCATCGAAACCACTCTAAAAGAACATTGTGGCTTTAAAACAATAAACAAAGCTCTCAGGATAGAACAGAAACAAATAACTAACATACTCAAAGAGACATAACAACAGACAGAGATTGAATTATCAAACACACCCAAAAATTCTACTAAGAACTCTACACTTCAAGATAAGGGCAACAAAACACCAACCAGGATACGCAAGACGCTGACAATCAGTTTGAGGACTTCCCAGAAGTTACACCATGGGAGGTAAAACAAGCCATCAAACAAACAAAAAAAAGAAGAGCCTTTTGACCAGATTACATCACCATCAATCTACATAAAAAAGCTGGTAAGATCATCAACAGAGAACTAGCTACTCTATTCAATTTATGTCAAAAACAGAATAAAGTCCTAAAAGACAGGAACACAGCAATCATAATGCTTCCACAAAAAAAAAAAGGAAAACCCAAAGACTTCAACAACTACAGGCCTATAAACCTACTCAACTGCATCTATAAACTTTTCGCAAAACTCATCACCAACCAGCTCGCTAAAACATTAGATGAAAACCAACCACAGGAACAGGCTTGATTTAGAAGAAGCTACTCAACCATGGACCATCTCCATTCAATAAATCAGCTGAAAGAGAAAGCAGCCGAATAGAAAATGCCACTTGCTGTAGCATTTATAGACTTCAAAAAGGCATTTGACTCTGTATAAGTTCCCATGGTCATGAAGGCCATCACTCTACAAAGTGTAGAACCTGTATACATCAAGATACTACAACATATATACAATCACAGTAACTCCATCATCAGGCTGCATAAAGACTCTGAACCCTTCCAGCTCCAAAAAGGAGTAAGATAAGGTGATACCAGCTCACCCACTCTTCACAGCCTGCCTTAAGATGATCTTCTGAAACCTGGACTGGGAAAATAGAGGAATCAAAATAGATGGCGTATATCTAAGCAACCTCAGATTTGCAGACAACATCATCCTTTTTGCAGAAAACCTAAATGACCAACTAATGCTAGACGAACTAAATGAAGACAGTAAAAGAGTTGGCCTACACATGAACTCCAGTAAAACAGAAATCATATGCAACAATGACATCAAGAATAAGAACATAACCGTCAAAATCGAAGATACAAAACTGGGGAAAGGACACCACTACATCAACCTTATGAATCTCTATGAAACCCACAAAAGAAGAAAAAATCAAGCAAAGAATCACCCTACGGTGGCAAGCCTTTAGCAGAGCAAGCTTAACCTTCAAAGACAAGACGATCCGAATAATCCTAAAAAGAAGAGTATACAACCAATGCATCCTCTCGATAGTCACATGTGGAACTGAAACATGGATCCTAACCAAGAGACTGACCCACAAACTGAGAAGCATGCAATGCACACATGAGAGAATCATGCTCAACCTCACATGGAGAGATCACAAGACAGCACAATATATCAGGAAGAAAATGAGAGTCAGAGACAACACAGAATCTACTAGAAAACTAGGTCATGTTGCAAGAATGGTCATGTTGCAAGAATGGCAGACAACCGATGGACATCATAACTCACTACATGGATCTCCAGAGATCACATGCAAAACTGAACAAGATGGAGAGATAAACTAAACAAATTATTAAAATACTGGCTCCGCAACGCCCATGATAGAGAAATATGGCAGATCCTGAAGATGGTCTATGTCCAATGACGAACGTTACAAGACTGATGATGATGATGATGATGATGATGATGATGAGGAGGAGGAGGAGGAGGAGAGTGAGATAAAAAGAAGCTTTCTCAATCAGACTTGTTGGAGAAATCCTTGCAGATATTTATAGTACTTCTCAGACAATTTTATTTCCGATGTAATTTTTCCTTTTTTTTTTTTAATGGCTAAAGGTAATTAATTTTCGTCATTCCAACAATCTGGAGGCTAAGAAAATAATAGAGATTCGACATCACTAAGCATAATTATTAACAAACCAATACTAACGAGGAATATAGAATTATTTCATTTGTAATATAAATTGTTTTTTTGTTTTTTTTAAATTGCTGAAGGTAATTTATTTCTATCATTCTAACTATCTGGAGGCAGAGAAATCAATTAGGATTTGAAATCAGTATGCATGATTAATAACAAACTAATGCCAACCACGTAAAAATCTCAAATTAAATTTCTCAAAAAGAGAAATAAAGTGAATGTTTATATTGAAAAGGAAAAATGATTATTGACAGGAATCTCTGGAGGGTTTCAGAAAACATAGAGACAAACATTTCTTCATTCAAAGTATGTAACCTAACAAAAGTGAAATATAAAACTTGAAGGTACTCAAAGAGCGCATGATTCTTCCCAAGTCGTACACCAATCAAAAACTGAATGGAAATTATTTTTCAATTAAAAAAACAAAAACAAGGGGTTGTCAATGTATAAATATTGAGTCACTACCCTTGAAATTCAGATAGCTCTCTTATCAACTGTTAGTTTTTACCCTTTCTTTGTAACAGGACAATAAAAATATCTCTCGCCAAAGAAATATGTCCTGGATCCGCCCCAGAATTTAATCACTTCTTTGACAAAATTTCATTGAAATTCATTGAGTACTTTTGGAATTATTGTGTGGACAGACAGACATGAGTGAATATATATCTTCGAAGTTCATTGATAGGGGTAAATCTTGAGCTCAGGTGAAAATGTATTTCTTGTTAATGCTTGTATTCATCTTCATCTTGATGTTTTTGTTGCTTTTTATCAAAACCTCTCTCAGAACAGATTCCCTTCCAGCTGTGAGGCAACAAATAATGCAGATTTGAATAAAGAGTGAGCCCCCAGTGAGACTTGAACTCATGTCCCTCTACACTGGTGGGGGAACGGAGGGGGACTTAGGTTTCTGTCTGACTGCTCTTGCCATTTGAGCTATGGGGACTCAGATGACGAGCATGAATCCATAATCTTATCTGTACTATGTTTTTCTTAGGTAGCGTCATTTTTTATTAAAAAAACTTGAATGAAAATCAGCTCATATATAACAACGATACGGGGGGGGGGTAACCATGTAAGTTTCAATTGTCTACAACTTTGTACTATGGACTTGAAAAAATAAGAAAAAAATATCAAAAAAGATTCCTGGATACAGGCCCTAAATCAGTCAATTGCTTCATAATCCATGGTCCACCATTTCACAAAATGTCATTTAAATTCAATGAGAACTTTTAGAAATATTGTGTTGACAAACATCAGTAAATGAACATGAATATAAGAAAAAGGTCAAATTGGACTGCCTTACACAGCTGAAGAGCAAGTGCGCTGCTTTCTACCCAAAGCGGAGAGGAGGAGCAGATTCATGCCTTTCCCAAACACATTAGAGCAAAATGAACATAAGCAGCCATTAGGCCACCCACACTTTGATATACATCTACATGCAAATGCTTTATTTGAAATTTAAAATTCATTTAAAATTGCTACTTTGATGAAGCTGGAAGGCGAAAATTGTGAGTAGAATAAATTTGATTTAAATACAACTATTTTTGCTTATTGTCAACTTAATACATATAAATGCTTTTATCACAGAGAATGAAGAAAAGAGGAAAGTACTAAGGAAACAAGAAGCATAAGTTCAAAGATACATCCACCCTTCCATTGTTGTAGTAGGAAGGAGAGGAAGATCAAGGGGAGAATGTTTCACCCAAAGGTCTACACCAAGTTTCAAATCAATACAGCATGATACAGCTGAGAAAATTGATATTTAACATTACTAGTTGTGGTAATACTATGAGGAGGAAGACAAAGATGAGGATTGCTCAACTGCAAATCTGGACTAAGCTTCAAATCAATCCAACATGATATGACTGAGAAAATTGATATTTAACATTACTAGTTGTGGTAGTATTATAGGGAGGAAGAGGAAGACGAGGATTGTTCATCTGAAGGTCTGGACCAAGTTTTAAATCAATCCAACATGATTCAGCTGAGAAAATTGATATTTACAGACATACTGACTGACGAACCGACCACCAACTAACTGACTAAAAAGTATCTTACAGAAATATATGAACATATCCATAAAGTTGTACGATGTCTATCAGCTTGATAACATTTTCAATGTTTATTAAAAAAACACGTCACTGAGTCTTCAAGGCTAAAAAGGCACAATTTCACTCAGAAACCAAACAAGGAAATAACATAAATCCTGATTAAGTTCCAAAAGTCACCCGCAGCATCCATATGGTATTCGATGACTCGAATTATTTTGCTACACTTGATATGCAGAAAGGAGCAGATAATAACTTGTATCAAATGAACAGGGATTCCTAAACGAAACATGCACAACATATTTGAAATAAGTAAATGTCAATCAAAACTGTCAACATAGGTTTCTTCAGTTTTCAAATTAGTCTGGCTGACTGTGTGCATATGTATGTAATCACACATACAGGCCACACTAATAAACTAAAAGAGCTGAAAATTCAAATATTTATTCCCTATTATGTCTAGGAAAAAAAGCATCTTTTTTTGTTTTTCCGAAATTCTACCCTTACATAGGGGTTTAGTTTACAATGTATGTTCATACTAAATTGGTCCCTTGCTTGTTTTTCTGTAATTTCAGACTTTTTTAGTGATAAGCAAAAGGCAGTACAAGTAACTTATTCATTGGTTACCCCCAACACGTCATGCCGCAGAAGGATGTCGGTCACATGAAAGTTTCTATTGGGTGACTGACCAATCTTGTTTCGTTCTAATATTTCAGTAACGTCTTAAGTTAGTCAAGTAAAATGAATGAAATAAACATTCAAATGGTTAAAACTAACTTTTAGTTTTAGTTTTTCTAATATTTCTCTTAACCTTAACGAGGAACTTCGTCAGAGTGAACTCCTGGATTTTTTTCATCTTCATGACGGATTTCCTTTGCATCCAATGATATTAAATCTTCTTGCTTTTTGATTGATTTCATCAATTTGCACGATCGTTCTACCATCTCGAGATGTTTTTTTTTTCTCTCCGTGCATGGGAGAAAGATCTCGAGAAATATGGGAATCATGTGAATGTATGTGTGTTGGTCGTCTAGAACCTGATTGGGCGAATAGGGATCCTGGAAATTTTGTCAATATTGATCCATGGAGATCTTTTTTTCATGCCACGGGGAAAAATAGATTCTAACTGCAAGAGTTGCAAGAGCCATTAAAGATAGATAAAATTATTGGAACGCAAGAAGATTTAATAACATCGAATGTCACGGAAAACCGTTAAGAAGATAAGAAAAAAAAACTCTTCTTCGTGTTTCAAATGAATTGTAGATCATTATTTAAGCATCAAAACTAACTAAACTGTCTCTAAACTGGAGAAAAAAAACTTCATGCACATGAAAATATATCAAGAGAAATATTCACCTAACATCAAAAGTAACAAGCCATAAAATCTTGAGAATTTATTCAAATCAAAACTTCCGTAATACATGGTCATATTCATGTCTACATACAGGTTAAAATAGTATTCACTTCACTTATCATCAAATATCTATTAATAATCTAATCATTATGCTTTGAAATGATAGTTGTAGGTGATAGCAACTCAGCAAAAATAATTGGAATATCCATTCTTCATATAAATGAATCAATCATCCAAACCCCTGCATACACTGGAACTAATCACCAAAAAAACTAAATCTTTTATCTACAAATATCTGAAAAAAAATAGATCTTACACCTAAAATTATCTTAAAAAAATAGATCCTACATCTGAAATTATCTGAAAAATACCTGCACAAGATATGGGCATTGTTGATCCAAAATGACCATAGAGACCCAAAAATCACTTTTTGGAAAAGAAAAAAAGTGTTTTGAGATGGTGCCAAGTGATGTACTTATGTAGATTCTCAAGGTTGTAGCCACTAAAATGTGACAAGGATCATTCATGAAGACAGCTAGAGACAAACAAAGGACCAATTTAGCATAAACTCATACTGTAAATCATAACCTTCATTAACGAACTATTTTTTAAATTAATTTGAAAAAAAACACATTTCAATGAGATGCAAATACATACCATATTCTATGGCATCTGAAAAGCATTTGGTATGAATAGAGACAATGAAGAGCACCTTGCCACTCTGCTTCAAGAATAAGTATACAATAAATGCACATGGAAATTACCGAAACAAACCAAGAACCAACTTACAATCGCACAGAGAGCCATGAAAAGAGCAATGCAAGGGATAAGTCTAAACAATACAAAAAGATCAACATGGATCGAGAAAGGATGTAAGTGGAATAATTAAGCACCGAAAATGAAGATGGGCTGTACATTGAGCAAAGAGAGTGACAAAAGATGGAGCAAAAGTTTAAGTGATTGGTATCCAAGGGACAGATGCTGATCATTGTGTCCTACCTTTAGCTTATGAAACAAGCCTGAAAATACCAGCACAGGAATGCTAGTTCTTTTCTTGGGCAACATAGCCAACTTTAATTTCAAGTTTAAATCTAAAATTGAATCAAAAATCAACTTATAACACCAAGAAATATTTACATTCTCAAGATATATATCAAAAATCTATCTTAGACAACCATAGCCAAAGATAGCGATGGGTTCTATCCTTTTTTTACAATGCATGCATTTGTTTGTACATTCCAATGCTCCAGGCCATATAGTTTTGTTTTTGAAAATTGGCATCAGTACTCCACAACATCCCTAAAGAAAAAAATTTTTGAAGTCACAAATAGAATTTATTCTGACCATATTTATTCTTCAATGAAATTTTTTCCAAGACTTCAAATTTTGATACTACAATTGTTCAATTACTGACTGTGATAGTAAGTGTTATCTATAATTAATAAATTGAACGTGACTATACTCTCCAAGATTTATTCTAGCAAAATTTTACTAACTTTATTAAAAATATTATCCAGTTTTTAAGTAATAACAGTTCATTGGAACATTGAAAACATTTCTAAAAACATAGTAAGTGACAACAAAGAAAACATATTAACTTTTTGTTGGAATTACAGTGATACCATTGTTTCCTTCTTCAAATTTCTTGCCTAGGCAACATCAGATCATGAGCATTTCTCTTTCAGAGAAAGGATGAGAGGGAATGCTCTATTTGAGTGGGGTGAGACATTTGATATGTTGACTTGTCAGTTTGTCAGTCAGTGACAGCAACTGCCACTAAAGATGTTAGCGCAAAAAAAAAAAGAAAAAAATTCTTTTGTACATATTTAAATTATCTTTCCTAAATTATTGCATTAACCCACTATCTGCAGAAAGTATGTGAATAGTAATAGTTCATCCATTGCCAGGTAAAAGACCCATGTTCATAGCAAATTATCCATTGAAAGATAAAAATCCATGACTCACAGACAGAACTGAGTCGCCATCAATCACAATAAAGCAGAAATCCTTTTAATTAGCCATGGAAAAGTGAAGTAAATCCCCAAGTATTTCAGCCACTAAGTTGTACTTTGAAAAAAAAATTTTTTTTAAATGTTTTGTTGACTTATTGAGGGGAGTGTGTGTGCAAAATATCAACTTTCTTCTATGGATGGTCTGGGCTGAGAAGAGTAGAGAGGAAAAAAAGTTAAAAAGAGTTTTAGTAAAGATAAAAACAGAAAGAAAAATCAATAATTCTAACTAAAAGAATCTATTTAGCAACACAAGATAATTCAGTCTAGCATCCATAACTTTTCATTTTCTATTTCTTCCTTTCCTTCCTTTCTTTGGTTGATGACGTAGGAATGGAATCTGTCTCTCTCTCTCTTTTTCCCTTCTCTCTATCTGTCATTTTTAACTTTTTAGTCTTAACCAGAAGTTCGAACTTTGTTGTTAGGTCAGGAAAATAAAGGCAACTCAGGAGTTTGACAACAGAAAACAAAAGAGGTCACCCATATTTTTTTTATTGGTGCTAATAATGGGCTTCTAGCCACAACTATTTGATTTCCGCAAATTGGTAGATGCAATAAACATGAAAAAAAAAAGTCATACCAAGTTGTTTACTTCTAAGAAACTGCTTGGACAACATTCATCAAAACAAGGTTTGTGACTAGTATAGAGGCTGTATTAAGCAGTCCATTCGAGGGATGCTGTTTATTTTTTATTTACAGGAGTTTGTTTGGAGAAATACTGTTGGAAATGACAAAGGAAAGTCATTTAATCATTTTATGATAAAAATTCAATTTGTCACTTTGTGTTTTAGTGTTACAATTACCAAAAAATATCTTATGTTCGGACAAACTATGCCACACTGTCCATCAGAAACTGTCAATCAGAAAAGAAAAAAGTTTCTTTCAGTTTTCAAGTTTGTCTAGTCAGCTATGTATGTATCACATATACAGGCAGCATCAAAGGAGCTAGAGGGACAAATATTGGAACATTTAGTCCTTATTATATCTGGAAAAAATGTTTTGTCATTTTTTTCCAAACCCCCCTCCCATAGAGGTGGGGGGTACTTTGTAATTTCAAGTTTATGCAAGACTGATTCCTCATTTAGACATTTTAACGATCACAGTCCAAACAAAAGGCAAGACAAGTAATTTATTCATTGATCACCCTTTTTCTCCAATGCTTCAATTGGTCACCCCCTACACAGCACGCTGCCAAGATAGGTTGGTTGTGTTATTATTTCTATTGAGTGACAGAAAAGATATGTTTTCAACAAGAGCCATACTCGTTAACCTGTTTGAGAAAAACTTTCCTGAAAAATGATATAGAATTTTGGAAACTTATTGCTTTACTGCATCCAGAATATTTTGTACTTTTTCATACGTTACATGACAACCCTCTTTTGGCATCATGTTCTGCAATACGAAAAATAATTATATGCCCATTATATATATATATATATAGATATATATATATATATATATAAAAATGTATATATATAACCTGGAGGAGAGGAATGTGGAGAGGCCATAATGGAGAAGAAAGGGAACTAACAAGAACTGTCATCTACAAAGAAATAATTGGTTGATATGCACGTAAGTAAATAGCATAATCCAAACATATATATTTACCAATGTGCAGATGCCTTCTATCATACTAAGGAACGCAACTGATATAATGAAATAAAATTTTATTTGCACAACTGATAAGTTGAAATAGAATTTCATTCATGTTCTAATGACGTAATAAAAATGTTGATTCTAAAAAATAATAAGAATATTAAAAAATTCAAACAAATTTTCTTGAATCCCATTTGTGGTCAACAGTGCCCTATCCTACCAACTCACTGCAAGGAAAATCTCTATCATCCTTGTTTATCAAATATAATGTGTATCTATATATATTTCATACATGCCATCATTTTGAACAGCATGGGTTAACTAGTACATATATATTGATTAAAGACTATGATCATTAAAGAGTACTTGGTTGGTGTTGATAGGTTCTTAAACTGCCCTTCAAATAATATATCAGTTTAGTTTTTTCATTAAGAAAAAAACAAGATCATTTTTTATCATAATACAATGTTTATTGGTTGTACAAGGGTACATTGAATTGTGGTCTTTTGATTAGTGTATTTTGAGATCAGAGAATTTGTCGATCACATGGAAGGAACTTTTCTTTCACACTTTTAGGGGTCAAAATCTAGAGGAAATTTCTTTTATCACTTCTTTTCTAGAGGTCAAAATTGGAAAGGGAAATAGTTTTCTCTTCGTCATTTTCTCAAGAGAGGAGGATTTTTTTTTTTCTCACTTTCAAGGGACATTTAGCGGACATTTACACATTTCATGGTTGAAATCCAAGGAAATTTTCTCTTTACTTCGAGTCATCGTAATCGAGGGGAAGTTTTTCTTTTCACTTCTGGAGGTTAAAACCAAGGGGCAACTTATTTTTTTTTACTTTGAGAAATACTGAGATAGTTTTTTCCCTACTTTAATGGTCAAAATGCTTGGGAATTTTTTTTTTCACTTTTAGGGGTTGAAAATCAAGGGAATTTTATTTTTTATTTTTAGAGGTCAAAATCGGAAGGAAGGTTTTTTTTCACTTTTAGGGGTTAAAATTGAAGAAGAGATTTTTTTTCCACTTTTAAGGGTTGAAAATCAAGGGGATTTTTTTTTACTTTTAGGGATCTAAATAAAGGGGATGATTCATGCATGTTTATTTTTTTTACTTCAGCCTTTTTTAGTGATCCCTACCTAACAAAATGCAAGAAAAGTTACTTATTCATTGCTCCCCCTTTTTCCAGTCTTTTAATTGATCACCTCCATCACATCATTCTGCCAGAAGACATTGGTTACAAAAAGGTTCCTAATGAGTGACTAACTAGACCAGTTTTGTGTTTTTCTCATGTAATGTTGATCATGATTTTTCTCCTGAGCACATTGCATGATTCTTAGTTTGAAAGTCAATTTCAAATCAATATAGCCCCACAAATAGCAAACATGACCAACCTGCCAAGTGGGCAATAGATTCTTCTCTTTTTGCTCATCTGTGTGTCATTTTTGTGGTAACATCTAAAAGAGTTTTTTCAGTCTTTCAAAAAAGTGCTCTTTTGTTTCAACGGTCATTTTGTACCGACAATGCCTAAATCTAGTGCTGATATTTTTTTTAGATAATTCTAAATAGAAGATCTTCTTTTTTAGATAATCTTAGATAATTTTTTGTACGTGCGGGGCCTACGGTGAATCACAGATGGAAGGTAAGGATATCTTGATTAAGTTCCAGCCTTCAGAATCTTGATTATGAAGTCATGTCTCAGAATCTTGATTACAAAGTTATGTTTCAGAATTTTGATTACATAAAGTTATGTTTCAGAATTTTGATTATAAAGTCATGTTTCAGAATCTTGATTATAAAGTTATATAACTGAAGAGGGTTGCATTTGCATAGATTTTATTGACCATTTCTGACCTGTTACAAGGCTATAATTGATATAATTGGTAGGTGCAGGAACGTGGCTGCCCCAAGAATGAATAGATACTCTCTTTATTATTCTAATTTCAAGTGAAAAAGAACAAATATCATGCATTGATTTTAACCGAATGAAAAAAAACTCTGAACGAAAGCATTTTCTTCTTTTCATCGTTGATCACAAGTCATTATTTACACATAGATCGAAGGAAAAAAAATGCAGTAAGTGAATTCCTCAAAGCATCATGAACATCTAACAAGCAAAAATAGGTCTGGTTGATCTCTCGATAGAAACTGTCACGTAATAGACATCTTTTAGCAACATGCTGTGTTGAGGGTGATCAATAAAAAAAAATAGAAAAAGGGCTGAACAATGAACAATGAAGCTATTTTTCTTGGCTGGTGATAAAAAAGTCAAAATTTTCACAAAATCAAGTGTGACAAAAACTGAGGGATCAATTTAGCATAAACTTATATTGCAAATCAAACTTGCATTGAGAATAATAGAAAAACGCTCTTTCTAGACATGATAAGGAGTAAATGTTTAAATTTTTTCTTAATTCTAAGAAAGATGGTGCCTAGTGGTCTACTCATACAAATTTCCATGGTTGCAGCCCCCAAAATGGGACCAGGATAACCTAGAAACACAGACAGATACAAACTAGGGACTAATCCAGTATAAACTTACACTGTAAAGCAAACCCTCCATCAAAAAAATATTTTGGAAAAAAATTTGAAAAAAAACAATTGATATATATGTAGCCAGCCTAACCAATCTGAAAACCGAAGAAACCTACGATGACATTTTCAAACTGGTTCATATAAGGATATTAATTAGTACCTCCGTCAAGAAAGTTGGAGAAGCATAAGTGTGACATAATCTTCCCATCCTCCCATCTGTCAACACAATATCTCTGTAAATTCTCAATTAATTTTTATGAAATTTGGTGGAAGGGTGGGACAGTAGCTAATGAAGAAATAATCAATTTTTAGGGGGGATTCAGGACTTAGATTCTGGTATTGTTAGTGTGCGGCACATTTGGGCAACAAATGGCTTATATGCCACATTTTATCAGCAATAATATTTTTTGTGGCCTGTGGCAAATCTAGGCATTTATCTAAAACCTTATATAATCTATTTCAATATTATAATTTATATCGGAAAATTACCATTGTTTTGGATTTGCAAATAAGTAACACTATAATTATATTACATATGTTTGTCTAAAACAGAAATTAAGAACGCATTCTTTAATACGATCAACATTTTCGAAGTGAATATGTGTCCTGAAGGAAGATGAAAAATGTCTTATGTTGCCCACTAGATCAAAAAGGTTGGCCATGTCTGGTGTACAGTATTATCAGAGATATGTACTCCTGAATGCTCCCTAGTTATATATGCAATCTAATATCGTTTCTTCTGAAACCTACACATCATCATACTATAAGTGGAAAGCACCACGGATTGTATGTAGAACAGTGACTATATACAATGGGAAAAGATTTATTTGGGATGGTTATTTACAATTTCAAATATCTTGGATGGCTCTAAATCTTATGCGGAATATCCTTAGCTAGAATTGGTATATTTGGATGGCTCTAGGATGACGTTAGTCTCGCCTTGGAATATCAAGTGTTTTCGAAGAAGTGAGAATGGGAAATTTGACCCTAATTAAATTTGAAAGGACAATGAAGAGGGAAAGTTTTCATAGTTTCACTAGCTGCCAGAAGTAGAGAGATGATGAAAACACTTGTCAAACGAAAGTGACCCAAGCTGCGATACCAAGACTTGTTGCAGGAAAACCTCTTTGTCATCGCTGTCTATCTGGGTCCACCAGCAAAATGTAGTCAGGATGGTTGGAGAAAGACCAAAATGCAGTGGATGACCAAAGTAATCCGTATGTTATGCAATGCTGTTCAAGTTGGAGTATGAACTCAATGCATTGATTCCATTCCCTAAGATGCAAACCGTTAACGAACACACACTTCCATCCAATATATAGACATATATATATAATTCACATGCACATCAACAATGTGTTTGATTGACATATATACAAATGATATATATATATATATATATATATATAAAAAATCACACACACTTTATACATACATTAGTGTATGAGTATGAATAATATATACATGCATAGATACATATGTATGTGCATGTATAACTATATGCTATCAAAAAATGGATATATGATCTGACCGAATGATTAAAATTTGTGTTATATTACATTCAAATCATTTGAAATGATCTCCCGTTATCACACAGTGGATGAATCACTTGGCCTAGACAACACAAAAAGAATAAACAATCAAAGAAAATAGGGTTACGACCGACGAGGTAGCCGCTTCGACGTGACATCGCCCTTACCTTTGAGCTAAACAGTTGCCGGTAACGTAAAAAAAGTTGAGACAGTTATTTGGGCCTTTGCATTACCAGCAACTGTTTAGTCCAATGGTAAGAGCATTGCTACATTTTGGTTGCAGCTTTAATTCCTGCAGCATTATTCTATTTACATGGTTCAAGTGAAATGATACATTCAGTGTAATAATAGATCATTTCAAATAAAGTTTCAATATAATATAAGCAATTTACAATTATATATATATATATATATATATATAGTTATATGTATGTATATATATATAGTTATATATATATATATATATATATATATATATATATATATATATATATACCACCATTTACAATGAGCTTATTATTCAATTTACTGTACTAATTTGATTTGTTTCATCTAGATTTTTTATGAATGGAAAGTTATGTTACCATTGCATTGACTTCTATAGGTGTTATACTTTGGTTTAATTTTTTCTTGAATTCAAATATCAAACACTAAAATTTTTCTCAGTAAGATTAATTAGTAGATTAAGTCCATGGAGTTATCTCTCTTAGATTCTGGACAGAGAGAGAGGGTGAATGCTATGAGGTGTCCTAGTTTCATATTCAGACATCCTGTCCATGATTTGATATCTCTCTGATATCTTTCATAAATTGAATTTGATTGGTTTGATATTTAGCCAGGTCAAAATCTGAGTTTTTGAATTGGATATTACCATATTATATTCCTGTTTTTTTTTCGTTTTTTTTTTTTAATTCCGATTTTGCGACTTGTGTTTTTAGTTTTGTTCTACATATCACCATTAGGCGTGTGTCCCAGCTCGCATCAAGATATCCTGTTCTCAATTTTTTATTGCCAATGTATATCTATATCTTGTAATTTCCTATCTATATGCACATTTCAGAAAGCCTCATTTGGATGCATATTAGCAGCATGTATGTGTGGCTATATATATATATATATATATATATATATATATATATATATGCATGTATTTTTGATAGATGAAGTAACAAGATGAATAATACATGCACACATAATTGTTTAGTTCAGTTTTATAAAATATGCAGCTCCACTTTCTTAGTTGGAAGGTGGGCTTTGGAGGGAACGCTTGGAAAGGACGTGACTGCCTTGTTGAATAACAAAAAATCAAACAAATAACCATTACCCTGAGACATTGAAGGAAAAAAGTTCCCCAGAAAAAAACAACACCCCAGCTGCACATATGAAAACAGTTGCCTGATGATCGCAATGGCATGAAAATGATGAGTAGCAACGAACTTGTAAATATCCATCTATCTTTTCATATACAGACATATATATATATATATATATATATATATATATATATATATATATATATATAGGAAGGTGAGTCAAAAAGTATTGCTACAAAATCATAAAAATTCATATTCAGCAAAAACATCAATACGTGAAACTATTGTTTTTCAACATATCCTCCATCTAGCTCAATAGATTTCTGATGGCAGTATTCACATCTGTCTAAACCTCTTCAGGAGAATACTGTGCTCTTCAATTTATGCCATATCGAATTGGCAGTTTAGGCATCACAAAGGGACTCAAATTGTGTTTCTTTTAAATATTCTTTGAATTTTGAAAACACAAAGAAGTTTTGAAGGGCAAGATCTGAGCAGTAAGATAGGATAAGGGTTCACAACAAAATTCTCGATGGATAGCCCCCTCTATCTTCAAAGATTGAGCTGGTACATTGTTGTGATGGAAACAAATTCCTTGGCGCAACTTGCCTGGCCATATTTTGATATTGCTGTTTACTTTTTCCATGAAACTTCTTCATTATAAGACCCATGATTGCATGTGACCTTTAGGAAATTATCTCAACATTACCCTTTCTATATTCAAAAAAAACCTTTGCTATTACCTTCTGAATTGACCTCTCTACCTTTAATTTGACTGGCCCAGGAGATCCTATCAGAAGCAGCTGTTTAGATGGGACCTTTCTCTCTGAACCAAATTGGTAAATCCAAGACTCATCACAGGTTATAATACATTCCATAAAATCTTTTATTCTGCTTCAATCTGGCTTGAAAAAATCAGCTCTTCGAGCTGGCTGATTTTTGGCACCCATAAAGCTAAAAACTTATTGAGGCCAAGAGGATTGCTCAAAATTAAAAATAGCGAACAATGTGAGATCTAAATTTCAATGGTCAACACAACAATGATAATTCAATTCTATTCTCCCATTATTTTCTAGTCTCCAGTCATGTTTCATCATTTGTCAAGGTTGATGGTCAATCCTATAAATCTATTGCTAAATTTCAATGATTTGGATAGATTGCCAAACAAGTTTTGTTAAAATTTTGTCACTAACCCTCACATCAGAAACGTTTCTTCGATGGTACAAAAAGTATCCTTTTTATAAAAGCATCCTAACAAGACAAAGACAAATTGATAAATGTCAAAACTTGTTTACAGTCATCCACCTATCCTTGAAACATGATTAAATCCATTTGCATGGAATAGCAACACCAGTTCACTGAGTTTAATCATTAAACTCACCTACAAGACATACACCCTATATGACACAATATCCTGTATCTCCATTATACTTTTCTTGAGAAACCAAAATGAACTGGCAAAAAGTTCAAAATAACTGATGGAATCTCATTTGAACAAAACATGGTCTACTGAAATTGTCATTTCACTATAATATACATATATATGTATATATATATATATATATATATATATATATATATATATGTATATATATATATATATATATACATATATAAATATATATATACATATATATATATATATATACATATATATATATATATATACATATATATATACATATATATATATATACATATATATATATAC